>CAWUFW010007334.1:0-600000 GCA_963921515.1 Calotriton arnoldi
GAACAAGCTTAAACTTGGCTTCCTAGAGGGTGGTCTGGCCGGTGCTATCTCTCCTTCCTCCTGGCTCACGTTTATATTGCACCGTCCAATTATCACAAAGATCATAAATTGCATCGTAGGGATCTTCATTTGCATCGAGTTAAGAGAGTTGTTGATCCAGATGAAATTGATCAAACAGATACTTCCCTGCAACAATTCACTGATATTATGAAGGGTATTGTACCGTTCTGGGGCCCCATGTTCAATAGCCGCAACATTCGGCGCCTTGCAAGAGTAGTTGAGGGAGTCATCAATACTACTGCTGGTATACTGACTAATATTACAGTCGAGCTCCAAGCTACGAGGCTCTTTTCACTTCAAAATCGGATGGTTTTAGACGTCATCATAGCTGATAGGGGCGGAGCTTGCCGTGTCATCGGCAGCAGTTGCTGTGTTTACATACCAGATAGTGCCCCGACTGTATATTCTGCAATACAGAAATTGCACAAACTTGCCTCAGAGATCCATCAGGACAATGGTTCATGGTCCCTCGCAGGGTGGCTCTGGGGTCTGCTGGCTTCATGGGGTTGGAAGATATTTCTTGTCCTGATAGCTACCGCAGGGGTCATCTTTGCCTGTTGTTTGTGCATCAATTGCCTCCCAGCCTGTTGCACGTATTGTGTGAGTAAACTCACCCCCCAGCATTACACTGCCCAAACAGGATAATAATGACTCCTCCATGATGATGCAAGAAATACAGTCCATTATGCTGATAGATGAGGGAATATTCGAGTACTAGATGATGTTTCTTTAATACTCCTGTTTGCTTTGATTTCGTTTTGCAATATGAATGACTATATAATTCTCCTCTCCCCACTTAGCATTGTAAAGACCCTGCCGGATAGCAATAAAGCTTTTAGCCACATATGCTAAAAGGAGGGTCTGTTAGGGTTGAAATTCCCCTCTCCCGTAATATACTTGTTATGCTATATTAGGTTAGCAATATGTGGCTAAATACACGCCATTTGTATTCACGTTATGCAACCCACTGAGTTATCCTCGCAACATGTAAGCTCTAGTTAGCTCGTGTGACTCCATTTTGTATTTCGCAATCATTAGAAGACTGCTTGGGATGTGCTCGTACGAGGCCTTATTTTTCAAATCCGCTCGCCTCAGCAACACTGTATTTCGTTATTATTTTCCCTCCTGTTCAAGGCTGTAACCTGACTTGCTAACGAACTGATGTTCTTTCTTTGCATTCCAATCTCAATGTGTAGCTCTGCTCCCACGTTAGGAGATGCTGAGACTCGGCACAGTGGCCTTGGGCTACTGATAGTGCACCCATCTGGCAGGTGTTAGCTCATCTCTCTGTACCTCCTTTGTTCATGCCCGGCTCATCGGTAACTTTCCATTAGAGGCGTGGTCGAAGTCTCCAGAAGAGTTTATTATGTATTAGCGTACCCTGGCGCGTCAGTCCCCTCGGCAGACATCTTAGGGTGAAGGCCTGACTGGGCTCCTCTGCAGAGTATATACTGAATAAAAGTAAGTTCGCATTCTCTACTGTCTGACCGACTCTTCATTTTGGGGAAGGCATAGCAGGTGGTTGTAAAAGACCCGCGTGGCCCTAGTGGGCCCCGTCCTTCAGGTTGACTTCTTCCCATTGCGGATTGGAAGGCATTATGCCATCCTTCCATGGTGTTGTTAGTTTAGGCCTCTTGGGCTGGGGTACTGTTGTACACATTCCACCATGGAATGTGGAATTTTGGTTGTCATCTATGTCCAGATCTATGTAGTCTTCCTACCCAGGTATCCTCAAAAAAGTCAAGTACGGGACTTGGTTTATTTTCATTGGTTTGGTAATGGGGCTTTCAATTAAATATTGTAGTGGTTAGCAACTTCGGTTATTGGGACGTAGGCTAGTGCAATACATTTTTTAATTTCGTCAGCAAAGTGGCTGGTAGTTGCATATTCTACACTAAGGGTAGATTTTTTAAGGTGTCTCTATATGCTTTAATTAAAATGGTAATAACACCCTTGTATGGCTGTGTGGGGGTAATATTTTAGGATGGCTTGTATCATTGATTGTTCGAAGTCAATGATAATGTTTTGGGGGTAGTAGTTGTTAGTTTCTTGTTTTATTTCTGCTAGGAGTTCTACATAGGTAACTGTTTGTTTGTTAGGTAAAAGTGCATACATGAAAGGGATGTTGCTATTGTGGTATTGTCCATGGATTGTATACAATTGGTAAAATGGTTTGGGACATATTTTTAATGTCTCATCTATCATCCATGTTTCACATCTTTGTAGTTTTAGTAGGTTTGTGGGAGTTGCAAATATTAGAATTCTTTTTTCGTGACTTTTGTTGTCATAAAGAAGGAATTGTTCTTCTTTGTGAGTTATGGTTATCTCAGGTGGTATTTGAACCTCACTGGAGGTTTTAGAGGCAAGTGGGGTATCAGTTGTAGCTTTTTTAGTTCTGGTAATTAATCTTTTTGACGTTTGAATGGAGGGCAATTGGCCAGTTACATGCTCTGGAACTTGGGGTAGAATATTTTTCAGGAATACTGTTGTGGGTGTTTGAGAATTAGTACTGGCTTCTTTGATAGCTTCTAATACATCTCTAACTTCTATTTCTGTCACGTTAGGGGGGTGGTTATGCTCTTTCACATTTATTACAGTAGTTTCCCCTGTTGTAGCCCTCCCACAACATGCATTGGAATAGTATTTAGTGCATTTCCAATTAATCTTGTCAACTGTTTATTTCTCTTGGCTATAGACATATCCCATATAGCATAGTAAAAGTTTTCCTTTCTGTGACGTTATAAATTTTGCACCTTCAGTCATTTTGATATTTGCACTGTAATTAAATATATATGTAGAAAATGTTAAATATTTATTACATGCATTTTTTATTAAAACAAATATTATTTGTTAATATACTTACCAGTTTAAGTGTGTTGATATTTTTGGGTTTTTACAGTTTTCTGTTGCTGTTTGTTTGTAGTAGTTGGGTTTTTCTGTGGAAGAAAAATATTTTTTAATTATTTGGTTAAAAAGTAATATTTTTTTAAAGGGGGTAGATAGGTAGTGGGTGTTCTTGTTTTAGAGTTTGATTATTGGTTAAGTATTTTTTAAAAGTATACTTACTTTATTTAGAGGTTTTCTTTGGAGGTTGTTTGTACTTAGTTTGCTGTAGTTTGGAAAATCTGTAGAGGAGAGATAGTGTATAAAAAATATGTTAGTTGTTTTATTTATTTTAAATTAAATGTGTTGTATGTTGATGCTTATTAAAATAAGTAAGGTATTTGACTTATTTTGTAAAGTAGGTTTTGCAGCTTTAGATATTTAGGTATTGTGTTCTGGTAAAAATCCGGAAGGGATTCGGCTTGCTCCGTTATTGGAAGGTTAAATGATATATGATGTAGATTTGTGTTTTACTTATATAGGGGCCGATTACGATGGCGGATGGACTGGAGTCCGTCCGCCATGGTGGTGGCGACCGGGACCGTCCGCAATACCTGCGGCGGTTCCGCACACCAAATCAGGATGCGACCGCCACCATGGCGGTCGCATCCTGCACCTTTAACATTGCGGCGGGAGCTGCTGACAGCAGCACCGCTGCGGTGTTAAAAATGCATGTGGTGCATTTCACTGCACTGCGTGGCAGGCACCACACGGTGCCTGCCACTTGGTGCAGTGAAATGTCGGGGCGTACCATGGGTACCCCCCCAGTGCACCAACACCCCCCCAATGCATTGGGGGCCCGCAACAGGCCCCCAACACCAATCTCCACCAGCCTTTCAGTGGCGATTTACCCACTGCGGAAAGGCTGGCGGAGGACCGCATCGTAATTTGGAGGACGGTGCCTGCTAGGCACCGCCTCCATTTTACGGATGCAGATCTCTCTGCCAGGCAATTGGAACGATTGCTTGTGGCGGTTCCGTGGCGGACGGTCTTTGCGTCCGCCGCGGTCGCGGTCTGGATCCCACCGCCATCGTAATCTGGCGGTCAGATGTGGGAAGGACCGCCACCCCCGAGCTGGCGGTGATGGTCCTTCCGCCATTGTAATGAGCCCTAAAGTATTTATATAATTAATGTTTAATTTTTATTGGTTGATGTTGTTTGTAGTTAATTTTCATTGGTGTTTAAAGCATCTGTTTTAATTGTTTTGACAGTTATTTCAATATTTGGAGAACACTAATTAATTTTAATTAATAGATAATTTGGTTATATATATATATATATATATATATATATATATCGTAAGTTTTCTCCTTCTTTGTCTCTGGTATTACGCCCAAAAGATGGAAACGGACTCCTCTTTTTCTTTGTGCTTGATATTTATTTTTGCTGTGCTGCCATGACGCGTTTCGGCCTCGCAGGGCCTTGATCACATATGTATATATATATTAGAGTTTGTAAGTATTTTTTATATTGAGACAGTAATGTGTTATTTGTATAAAGTATTACTTTTTATTTAGTTTTAGTGTTTATTTCATATTTGGTGGTGAAAGTAATTTTAAATATTGTGTGGTGGGTTTTAATTAAATATTAAAATGGTTTATATTTAGTTTATAATTTTGTTTGTGTGTTGAATATTTTACATTTTGTTACTATTATTAATTTTGTTAATATTTTATTTTTATTAAGGTTTCGATATTTGTGTTTGCACGATAACAATGTAGTCTATATTTTTGCTTTCAATATTTTTGTTGTTTTGTATGTTTATTTAATGTTTACGATATTTTCGTGTACGATATTTGTGTTTCCGATATTAGGTGTATCGATGTTTTTATGACGATATTTTAAGTTCGATATTTGTGTATTTTTTAAAATAAATATAGGAAGTTGATATTTTTGTAATCGATATTAGTGTGACGATAATTTTGTTGCTCGATATTGCCAGTGTCGATATTATGTCAGTGAACCGCTATTGCCGTTGGCCAATATGTGCATAAAATCATGAAGACTCAGTTGGTACTATCTTCCCCTTAGAGTCTTAAGATCAAGGTCGGCATGGGTGTGTTTATGCTTAGTAATGTGACTTCAAGTAAATGAGAGGATCTCTTAATAGGAAGGTTGTGAAAAGCTGTTATGCATATTGCACTTTGGAATCCTGATTGGGGTAAAATGTATTGTTTCCTATTAGTCAAATGCACAATGCACTATAAAATGCTGATTGGGGCATAATGAACTGTTTTTCTATTGGACAAATTCCTACTATTTTTAGTGAAATGTTTTAAACATATGTGAGACTCTGGGCTGTGGATTGAATTAAGACTGGGTACAGATTTTTTTTATTTTTAATGTATTTATTTATTTTATATTAGTTGGCATTGTACAGAACTTCTACATACAATCGAATATCAAGATTAATGCAGTGTAGACAGGTGTATGCACATAGCACTTGCTGTGCGGTCTGACATAGCGAACCAAACCAATTACAGTTTTTTTACAAACAGAGTATCTCCCAGGCTGACATTTGAAATATTGACATGTACAGTGGTATACATTGATGAGCTGTGAACCAATCGACACAGAGATGTATCTCTAAGTGGCATGGGGACGTAAATCAGGCAGTTGCATCCCCCACCGTCGTGGGTGAGGCCGAGTTTCTCCGCTGAAGGTAGGTGGTGAAGGTTTCCCAGATATCTCTGGGACGGGATCTCGTAGGCATAAGTTCCCAAAATGTGGATAGTTGTTCATGACAGTAGGGAACATCTTTTAGCCATGCTTGGATCGTTGGGGCCTGTTGCCTGTCCAATGCAACCCTGCATTGGGTCTGCCCAGTAAGAGCACCATGGTGACGAGTCTATGGAAGTCGTGTAGCACTTCCTTCACGTACCCAAACAGTCCGATCACCGGAGTTAGGGGAATTAATGAGTCAGTGATATCATTTAATGTGTTAAAGATCTCAGTCCAGAAGGTTGCAACCCTGGGGCAGTGCCATGCAAGGTGTATGAAATCGACTTGTGGTGTGTGCCACCGCAGACAATGAGAGTCCGAGGCCAGACCCATCTGTAAGAGATGTGTAGGTGTTCGATATAGGCGATGCATAAATTTAAAATGTATTAGGCGGAGCCTATAATTAGGGGGCAACAATTTGAGTTGGCTGCAGCAGAATTCCACTGGGTATCAGTCAGGAGGGTGTCAAGGTCAGAGTCCCAGGCCTCACAAACCCTCGAGACGAGTATCAGGAAGGCCTGCTGCATGTGGGTGTAGAGGGGCGCTATCAGCTTGCACTGTGATGGGGTGGTATATACATATTCCAACGCGGTGAGTGTCGATGGGGGCGCAGGGAAGGACCCATGGATCGCGCGGCCGGTGGCTCTTAGCTGAAAGTATAGGAAAGTTTCAAGCATCGCAGGGGAGGACATGGCTGTGGCCCCCATTGGGGGAAGGAAGAGGTCATCAGGGTAGAGATCCGCAAAGGTGTGTATGCCCATTGTGCCTGCGCGCCTAATCACTCCCTTATCATGCAGCGGCTGGAGTAGGGGATTATTGGCTACAGGGACAGAAGGGACGTATATTATAGGAATACTGGCATGTCTCCTGAGCCCAGCCCATGCCCAGCGCACACTCTTGGCTTCATTACGATTACACTCGGAAAGCCTCCGACCACAGGTCAGAGGCTTTCCGGGTCACACCGTGGGTTTCACTTTTGACCGCCGCATTACAATGCAGGTGGTCGAAAGTGAAACCGGCCAGTCATTCCGGTTGGATTCCGACGGGCTAAAGGAGCCCGTCGGCCAGTCAGAGGCCTCTACGTAATTCCCAATTGACGGCATTCCCGCCGTCGGGATTACGATGTCGGTTTCCGACAGGCTTTCCATGTCGGGCTTTCCGACATGGAAAGCCTGTCGGAAAGTGACTTTGGGGACCCCTAGCAGGGCCCCCTTCTCTCTGCGGCCTCCGGTTGGGGGCAGAGGAGGCACCTATGGTGCCCCCCTGTTAATCCCTGCACCGTGTGGTGGGCACCATCCTGCACCGTGTGGCAGGCACCTTGAGGTGCCTGCCACACGGTGCAGAGATTAACAGATTCTCCAATTTCTCTATGGGAGCTTGTGCTACAGCTGGTTTACTGCCGCAGCATAAGCTCCCATAAAGAAATGGGAGTATGCGACCGCACCATGTGTGTTCGTATTGTAATGCTGCGGTCCGGACCGCCGACCGGAGGTTGGTCGGTCCCAATTCCGCAATGGTGTCACATCTGCCCGACATCGTAATAAGGCCCTCTGTGTAGTATCAATCTCAGATCTAGGGGGTTTGTAGGGAAGGAACAAAGCTGTCGTGTGTGGCCAGGGGTTGCCCTATCACACTCAATTGCTACGTGTGGTTGGAATGGTGTGTGGGTAGGGAAAAATTTGAATGTTTATATAGTTGTAATCAAATAATTATAAGTAGTCGTGGCTGAATGATGCAACCATGCATTGTTGTTTTAGCTCACTAAAATTGTCTATTTTTATGATTTGGAAATGTGTGTAATATTTCTATGAGAATGTATTTCTTGGAAATAAAGTATTTCTGATATTGATTGTTATTGATAAACATATAACTAGGGCAAGAGTTCATGTTTTGCATACTGATCAATGTAAATGTAAAATACGATAAAGAAAGTTCAAATCACCTTACGCATGACACTTTAAAAAAAAAAAATACATTTTAAAAAATCTACATCATTGAATCATGTCAAAATTGCATCCAGTGCAGACAGTTGTAGTAGAATGACGGAAGTGCACATTTAGATTTTTCCTACGTCTGAACCGTTTACTAGCAGCCTCCCAAAGCCATTGGGGGCTGTTTGTTCATACCCAGTTTAAAAGAATTGTTAGTGTTAGCCACATTCACAATATCCAGCCACTCCATGGGAACACCCATTTTTGCCACCCATAATCCAAGTTTAAGGCTATCCCGCGGGCACATTATATGGTTTTCTAGGTGGGATCAGGGTTAAAAATTCTCTCTATTATATCCGTTGACAAGTTGTAGGTACACACTACGTTCGCCACTTTTTTTGTTTTACTTGCTTTGTACTGTATGATTGTGCTGTGTTTATGGTTTTAATTGACTAATAAACAATAAACTGCACTGGTTTTATCATTTATACCAAAGATTCTGTTCATTCGAAAGAAGAATAATATATTAAAAATACAACGGTCAAGGGTAGTAATTTCCATGTCAACGGCCCGTCAGATACGGGCGCCAAACTTCTGGATGGACATGCGTTTATCTGTGCACTCGTTTGTGGTATTCCCTCAGTAAGTAATTGTTCATAAAATCTTAGGGGCAGATTTACAAGCCCCCTGCGACACTTTTGCGTCACTTTTAACATGGGAAAAGTGACGCAAAAGTGGCGCAAGGGGCTTGTAAATCTGCCCCTTAATTCGTAATTTTTGTGAAAACAATTGGTTGGCATATTCAAGTTAATTGCAGAGTTTTTAAAAGACCTATTGGTTACTGAACATTCTCCTAACTCCATTGTGCACTTCGTTTTCGTATGCAGAAATGTTACACTACAGTGGCATTTTTTCCTGCAAATGTAGGTGCTTTTATTACCTCCTGACACCAGCCTTTGATATTACGCGAGTTCCCCATACCTTTTGATAATGGTGATTTCCCTGGCGTTTATTACTTTGCAGCTATGTTGCAGGTGTGCAGTCTGTTGTGAGTCATTGCGTGGTGGATGGGCGTTAAAGGGCTGCACAAGTTATAAAGGCGAGGACGAATGTGCCAGTGGCTTCCCCTCAGCAGTACTGTTCTCTCTACATACGCATTTAATCTTCACCTGGTTTCTCCTTTCATTTGAGTGACCCCTCTTATCACCTGTCCCACACTCGGGCAATGAAATCCCAATCAGTGAACTTTGATCTCATTTGAGTGTATTTGCAGATGGAAATGTTCGATCATAAGTTTTTATTCAAGAGTGATGTAAATGTTTAGCTCGGAGCTGTTAACTGCGCTGCCTTCCAACCATGTAAGTGCTTTTTAATTATTGGGTTATGATCCTTTTGAAGTTAACCAAATTGCCGGCTGCGATGTGAACTGAGAAAACTGAATTGTGGTAGCATCTGATTCATTTACTAACACATTTCCCTTCCTTTGTTACCTGCACCAATATTTGCATACTTGTGTTATGATAAAATGCCACCCCCTCACGGGAATACATATAGAGATGTAGCTGAATGCATGATTGTCTTTAACTCTATAACTGCGCCGTGCATAGTTGTACAGTCCAAGTTTATAATTACCTTGTTCATTTCAGAAGCATTATATTTCGAAGATACAGAAAAAAGACAAATACATTTGGCCACGAAGTTTGCACAAAACGTAACTGTGAGGGATGGTCGGCAATGTAGCTGAAGGAAGCATAACGCGGTTACCATTTCTGCCATCTTCTTCTCCACGTGAAACAAAACTTTTGCCATCAAAAAAGTACCTCGTGTCTTGGGGAGCGCGTGAAACCTCGCGGTTTTTGATTTTTAATACAGTACGAGTAACTACTGCACCCTGTATTGGAAACCCCAGTTTCACCAAAATTATTACTGCATGTGTGCTGAAGTTGTCCCTCCACCCTTCCCTTGTTGTCAAAGTACCCAATGGAGCTCCGATTCTCAACGCCCTCAATCATTTAACTACCAAGGACACATGTTTTGCGGCTCTGGCAACATTGTCTGGCATCTCTATGCTGTGCTACAATCGTATCTTAGTCGCTTCTACAGTTTTTAGGTCTTGGCTCTAGACGTCTCGCATGCATTGTCTTGAAGAGACATGCTGTATCAACACAGCGTATCCTCCAGCTTTATATCACCATCTACAGCTGTAGGTGACAACCACAACAATAACAGCGTGGTCTGGCGATTATCCTATTGCCAATAGCGTGTTCGCCCGAATAGGCTGTGTTGGGGCGATCAAATATGTACTTTTCTGCAGTGTAATGCACAGGAACTGTGATGTTTGTTGGAGCTCCTATGCGACCTGTACTATTGACATCGCCAATAGCTTGGATCTCTGCCATTGCCGAGGTCCATTGGCTTTGCCAATGCTTGTTAACAAGAGGCACTAAGCAGCATTTCTTCTTCATTTCACATGTGGCTATCCTCTGATCTCTGGTGGTGTGGACGTATGCCCTTCCCGGTCACTTGGCCTTTTCAAGGTTGAACTTATAGCATAACTCATCCAATTGCATGATCGACGTCTCTACATTTACACTGGCAACGTACAGATGCTCATAGAACTCTGGGGGGCTCTGGAAGTAACTGCAAGACAATATTTCTATGGTGCTGGTCTGGAACAGAAAAGTTGAACATTCTTCCTGCTGCCAAGCTGTTGGATGCTTAACTGGTTGAAGGCTCACAACACTTCCTATGCCCCAGGTCCGGCCTGGGTGCCTATTCTTACCCCGTAATCTCTAGGATCCCTAAATACTGGGACTGAACTAGTGAGCTCCAGTTTCATAATGCATAAATAAGTTTTCTTAGCCTGACTTCACCTACAGTTCAGAAGGCAGGATTGTAGTTCCTGCAACGATGGGTGTTTAGAAGTCTAAAAATACAAAATATGACAGGCTTCATCAGGCCAAATTGAGAATGTTTCTGGATCATAGTGCTGGCTGTTTATCTGACCATATTGCACTTTGGATTTTTTCCAAAGGTGCTTGCCTCACAGAAGAATCACTCCCTGCAAATGTTTACTTTTAGGAATTGTTTACTGTAGAATCCAAATAGGTTAATTTCTGATCTGTTTTAATGGCAGATCTGTGACTGCTTTGTCCTAACTGAGTGTGTACCTACACTTTCCTTCCATATTCTGCGCCTTTGCTATTTCGCTAAAAACATTTTTATAATGTTTTCTTCATTTATATTCTGTTTAATAGATTGGTGGCATCCACTTCAATTTCTGTCCTGAGGAAGACAGAGTCAGTTTCTGCACTAGGGACGAAACGCCATCAACTTCATCGTTAGTGATTTCTGAAATTGAATAAAAAATATTGCCATTATAACTATTACTCCTATATCTGAATATGTTTTTTTAATATGTATTTGTTCCTGACACTTCTTTCGCCTTTGTGCATTAATCAGCCTGTCATATGCACCATTTTCTGCCACATTCATTCATCAGTGTTGAAATTCAGATTAAATAATTTCTCTCTACAAAATTGCAAATCCCAGGCCTTTGACAATTTTTGCATCCTTTTATACTGGAACATTGCTTGTTGCTGAGGAAATGCTTTTTATACTAAGCAGACCAATTCTTATACCAAAACACCTGACGAAACATTGTTTGTCTTCTTACGTCACCAATTTTCCTTCTATGAATACAAGGTAGCCCGTTTTAACTGTAGCTCGCCTATAAAAGCTTACATGTGGAATCTCTACTTGACTCAAATACAATATTCTTGGTGATTGACTCAGTTTCCACTCTTTTGCAAAATCTAAATTGCGATCTCATCCACAGGCGAAGTGTCAAAGATGAGATAAAAACACTATAAAATCAGATAGATTGGCATTCTTCTCTAATTGAGAGCACAAGGATTGGCCAAGCCACTGGATCTCGCCTTTGGACCTATTAGTTTTCCCAATGCTGTTTACTGAGGCTGTGCGGCATGGGGAAAAAGTAAAATGTTTTTTGCTGATGCTATGCAGAGCATCAGCAAAAAGAGAAGGTAAAAAAACAGAGCTGCACTGTCATTCCACCAGCACGTGCGTAACTAACGTATGTCTGCATATAGGTCATGACACGACAGGATTTTCTTTTTATTTAATGATCCAAGATGTTAGATGCCACTTGAATCAGTAAATAATAAAAAATGAGATGTGTAAAGAGCGTAAATGCTTTCTACACTACAGAGCAGCCCAGCAGTACAGGGCAGCTGCTGGACCCTCCCAAAAATAGAAATACAATAATTGATGGGTCCGCAAGAGGTGGGGAGCAACAGAGAGGCTGGTGGGAGTGAAGCAACAGAGGTGGGTCTAATAAAATAAAACTGAAGCAACATGGAGTGAGGAGTGTCAAAGCAGCACGCAAGGGAGAGAGAAAAATGGAGTATGGGGGCAATGGGGTAAGTACACGAGTGGGAGCAGCACAGGAAGGAGATAGCAACAAGGAGCGCAAGGGTGTTTGGGGGAGGAAGCAGCACATGAGGAAGAGAGCTAGACAACGCATGCATTCTCATGGAGTACTAAAAGAAAAAGAACACAGAAGTTCCCTAAATGTGAGCAGTAGAGGATACTAGCCATCTAATCAAAAAGATGCTAAAGAGGCAACGTTCTCTGGGAGGGACAAATGGAAAATGGGACAGGCTAGCCATTGAATAAGAAGCAAGAAAATGAAAGTAAAGCCAGCTAATGGTAAGGAATGATGGGCTGTATGCCCCTGGATGTTCTTTGTAAGCCCCCAACAGGATGCTTGCAACCAGACAGCTTCTGCACTCTTGTAGGCTCGATCTAAAAGAAAGGGCGTCCACACAGTACTCAGATTTTTCCTCTTAAGATCCTATCCCGATCTTGGGAAACGTGTAATCTAAGCCTTCCAATCTGAGGAAACACCTTAGACTGGTTCCGACTAACCAATAGGCTTTGATTGCCATATTTGCAGCTCATTAGCCTACTGGACCGCCTTCTGTAGCCGCTACTATTCAGGGGGTGAACCCGTACTTGGCTTTCCCTGCTCATTCTTATCCATCATTTTTATTGGTTCATCCAACGCTTTAAAATTGTATGGCTCAGGCATTGACATTCAAGCTGTTCAACAATATCTTTCCTACTATCACTGACAAAGAATCCAAAAGACTAGGGGGCATATGTACAAGCCCCTATCACCACCGGAACGTCACTTTTTGTGACGTTTCCGTGGCGATAGGGGCTTCGCCTTATTTACAAGGCAGCGTTAAGCCACTTAACATGGCTTAACGCTGCCTTGTAAATAAGGCCCCCTTACACGTTATACTTAGCGTGAAAGGGGTGGGCAGTGGGTGTTGCGGTGGGTGTTCCAACGCAATCAATCAATCAATCAGGGGTTTGTTAAAGCGCGACTACTCACCCGTAAGGGTCTCAAGGCACTAGGGGTGGGGGTGGGGGTGCAGGTTCCAACCATCAAGGAGGGGGTCTGTCGAAGAGCCAGATTTTGAGGTTTCTTGCGAAGATGGGGAGCAATGTTGTCTGTCTGAGGTGGAGCGGAAGGAGGACGTTCCATGCTTTGGCCGCGAGGAAGGAGAAGGAGCGGCCTCCCGATCTGGTCTTTCTGATGCGGGGGACCACGGCGTAGGAGAGCTGGGCTGTTCGTAGGGTCCTTTGGGGTGCGTGGAATTTGAGTCGGCTGTTCAGGTATGCTGGTCCGGTGCTGTGGAGGGCCTTGTGTGCGTGGGTGAGCATCTTGAAGGTGATTCTCGCCTCGACAGGGAGCCAGTGGAGTGTGCGCAGGTGCTGGGAGATGTGGCAGTGTTTTGGCAGGTTGAGGACCAGTCTTGCTGCAGCGTTCTGGATGTTCTGTAGCTTGCGGGTGAGGTTTTTGTTTATTCCGGCGTAGAGTGCGTTGCCGTAGTCGAGTCTGCTGGTGACCAGGGCGTGAGTGACGGTCTTTCTGTGTTCGAGGGGGATCCTTTTGAAGGTCTTACGAAGGAGGCGGAGGGTGAGGAAGCAGGAAGACGAGACAGAGTTGATCTGGCGGTCCATTTTGAGCTCGGAGTCCAGGGTGATTCCCAGGTTGCGTGCGTGGTCCGTGGGGGTTGGCGGGTTTCCGAGGGCGGGGGGCCACCAGGTGTCGCTCCAGGCATCGGGGTTTGGGCCCATGATGAGTACTTCTGTTTTGTTGGTGTTTAGTTGTAGGCAGCTGTTTTTCATCCATTTGGCAACGGCTTCCATGCCTTCTCGAAAGTTGCGTCTGGCGGTGTTGGGCTCGTTGGATAGGGAGAGGATGAGCTGGGTGTCGTCTGCGTATGACACGATGTTGAGTCCATAGGTTCTGACGATGGGGGCGAGTGGAGCCATGTAGACGTTGAAGAGCGTCGGGCTGAGGGAGGAGCCCTGGGGGACTCCGCAGGTGGTAGGTGTGGGGTCCGAGAGGAAAGGGGGGAGTCTGACCCGCGGCGTCCTGCCGGAGAGGAAGGAGCGGATCCAGTCGAGGGCCTTGTCCTGGATTCCTGCGTCGTAGAGTCTGCGTATTAGGGTGCGGTGGGAGATTGATTTTGACGCTGCCCCCTATTTACATGGGCAGCGTAAATAGGGGGCAGTGCCAAAATTAAAAAACCAGGGAAAACCTGGTCTCAAGTTGGCGAAACGAGGAGAAATGCTATATTTCTCCTCGTTTTTGCCTTTTCCATGTGTGCTGCCTTGTGCAGCACACATGGAAAAAGCAAAAATCCTTTTATTGTTTATGTACAGGAAGACCCCCTTCCTGCACATAAACAATCTTTAAAAAAATGACATTTTGTGACTTCCATGTGTGCTGCATTAAGCATCACACATAGAAGTGACAAAATGGCATTTCAAGATTGTTTATGTACAGGAAGGGGACCTTCCTGTACATAAACAATCTTTGCAAGGGTGCCTGCGTTGGCGCTACACTGCTAAGTGTAGCGCCAGTGCAGGGGGAAAGGCAAGGCTGCACCATATTGTTGTAAATATGGTGCAGCCTTGCGTTTCTGAAGTAGCGAAGTGAGGCGTTAAGCCATGACGGCTAACGCCTCACTCCGCCACTTCTTTAGTACATATCCCCCTCAATTCTCTAGCTTAGAATTTATTTGCTTCTGAGAGCTTCGCATTTAAATCCCGCAATACCATATGTTGTTTGCACAAATATTGTCATGTCTTACATGAAATTGCTCAGCTGTTGGTTTCTAGAAAGCCTGAACATCTTTTAAAACCATCCTTGGTTTTTAAAATTAGTTTTTTCTAGTTGACATTCAGCTAAAAATAAATCTGCTACTAACACCTTGTTGACGCATATTACAACTGAGGCATTTCTTGAATTGCTGCCTGATGTTTAAATCTTATTTTAGGGTGTGAAAACAATTTCATGGAACTTACATCACTGGTGCTTGTGATATACCTTGTTTGATCTGTGATGTCACCAACCATGCAGACTTAAGGATCCACTGCTCAAGCCAAGCATCACCACTTGACATTGATCAATGGTATTGCTTCAAAATTTTCATATCCAGTGTAGGACTTAGGAATGGTTCACAAATGAAATGGGTTTGCTCACTCACTTAGATCTACCTGTACGGATATTAAAACATCTGAATTTTCCTTCGTTTTTTACTGACTTTATCAAATTCCGTTGTGTTGAGCTTAGACCTTTTGGGGCAGATTTACAAGCCCCCTGCGCCACCAGTACGTCACTTTTCATGACGTACTGGTGGCGCAGGGGGCTCCTCCATATTTACAAGAACAGGAAAAGCCACCTTGCGTGACTTTTCCTCTCCTTGTAAATACGGCCCCTTCACACGCAGCACTTTGCGTTGAAGGGGTGTTCCATGGGTGTTGCTGTGGGTGCTCCCACGCAACACCCATGGAACAAGACACATCTCCAGATTTACGAGAAATCGTAAATCTGGAGATGCGTCTGAATGCTACGCCACTCTAGAGGTGGCGTAGCGAGGTGCAACGAGGAGAAATGTTTTCATTTCTCCTCGTTTTTTCCTCTTTCAATGCGTGCTGCATTCTACAGCACGCATTGAAAGAGGAAAATGCCTGTAGTGATTGTTTTTGTGCAGGAAGGTGCCCCTTCCTGCACAAAAACAATCTCCCCACGACGCAGGCATCCTTGCACCATGGTGCAAGGGTTCCTGCGCCAGCACATGGCTGCAGTTTGTGCGCCAGCGCATGGGGAAGCACAGAGATGCGACATATTCTTGTAAATATGTCGCATCCCTGTGCTTCGGAAGTGCCACGCTGCGGCACTTCCTTGTAGATCTGCCCCATGGTGTTCACTAATAGTCACCTTTCTTCACCGCTCTACTGCAGCATAAGAAGGGTGTACCTTGTCCTCCATTATATTTACATTACCAAAGGGGTCTGAATGCACGTGATATCTCCCCCTAAGGTAAAGAGTTCTTAGTAGTGCAATATGTATATGATATGCTGGTTTATGTCAGTGATTCTAAAGACATTCTTCCCAGGACTCTGAGGAATTCAGAGGTTTTCCAACTCACTGTTCCTGATTCTGTAGGATAAAACTTTTTTGGGTTGCTAATGTTTATGAAATTGGAGAAGATAATGTATGTCTTGAAGTGTTGATTGATGTTTTTAAGAAAAATTAGAAACGTGAACTTAGGCACCAGTTTCATGCTCTGCAGGCCAGTTTTCTGCAATATAATTACGATTCCTAAATGTTTGTAGGCCTTTGCAAAAGTCTTGTTTCTGCCTTTTTTATTGCATTTCGTTTTTCAGAATGTGAGCACTTGATAGAGCAGCTGGCGGTACCTAGAACCCATACAAGTTACATCAAGGAAAGGATCAAAATCCATGTTTTGATGGTCTAGCTAAAACAGACTTTTCTCTATCACTGGGTCTGAATGTTTTGTGTCACTGAATGGATTATTGTACAGTTGCCATAAAAGGAACAATGTTTTCCAGAGATAAATTGGCTGTTACGAACATTGCTATAAAAAGGACTCTTGAGATTAACCTAAAGGGAATATATTATTAAAAAGTACTTCAGTAAGGGTAAGAATTTCAGAAAAATGAACACATTCTTTTGGGTATACCCAACTATCCATGTTATTTATTTATTTGCAAAGTTTTATATAGCGCTGGCTAGACCCGGAGGTATCAGAGCGCTTTACATGAGGATCAGCGAGTTACAGGTTACATAATTACATCAATTACAGGAGCCAAGTATAGACATAGGAGAAAACAAAAAACATGAGATTACCCAATAATATGAGGTATTGGCGCGTAGAATAGCCAAGACGCACGACTTATGGGGAAAGGAAGGTAAGGTAGAGGGGAATGGTAAACGGGTAAGGAATGCAGATAGAGTCAGGCAGACCGGCAAGGGGAAAAGTACAACAGATCCACACAGGGCTGGAAAAGGGGAGGCAGCCAAAGAATCATGGAGGGAGGAGGCGGGGGAGGGAAGGAAACATAACGGGGAGTCGAGGAAAACAATGTCAGATGTCCGGCTGGGTAGGTGACGGCTGAGGGGTGAACCAGAGCCAAACTCCTCTATAGCTGCATAGGACAGCTCCACCGGGCATCGGCCAAGGTTATTTCTCCTCGTTTTTGCCTTTTCCATGTGTGCTGCCTTGTGCAGCACACATGGAAAAAGCAAAAATCCTTTTATTGTTTATGTACAGGAAGACCCCCCTTCCTGCACATAAACAATCTTTAAAAATGACATTTTGTGACTTCCATGTGTGCTGCATTAAGCATCACACATAGAAGTGACAAAATGGCATTTCAAGATTGTTTATGTACAGGAAGGGGGACCTTCCTGTACATAAACAATCTTTGCAAGGGTGCCTGCGTTGGCGCTACACTGCTAAGTGTAGCGCCAGTGCAGGGGGAAAGGCAAGGCTGCACCATATTGTTGTAAATATGGTGCAGCCTTGCGTTTCTGAAGTAGCGAAGTGAGGCGTTAAGCCATGACGGCTAACGCCTCACTCCGCCACTTCTTTAGTACATATCCCCCTCAATTCTCTAGCTTAGAATTTATTTGCTTCTGAGAGCTTCGCATTTAAATCCCGCAATACCATATGTTGTTTGCACAAATATTGTCATGTCTTACATGAAATTGCTCAGCTGTTGGTTTCTAGAAAGCCTGAACATCTTTTAAAACCATCCTTGGTTTTTAAAATTATTTTTTCTAGTTGACATTCAGCTAAAAATAAATCTGCTACTAACACCTTGTTGACGCATATTACAACTGAGGCATTTCTTGAATTGCTGCCTGATGTTTAAATCTTATTTTAGGGTGTGAAAACAATTTCATGGAACTTACATCACTGGTGCTTGTGATATACCTTATTTGATCTGTGATGTCACCAACCATGCGGACTTAAGGATCCACTGCTCAAGCCAAGCATCACCACTTGACATTGATCAATGGTATTGCTTCAAAATTTTCATATCCAGTGTAGGACTTAGGAATGGTTCACAAATGAAATGGGTTTGCTCACTCACTTAGATCTACCTGTACGGATATTAAAACATCTGAATTTTCCTTCGTTTTTTACTGACTTTATCAAATTCCGTTGTGTTGAGCTTAGACCTTTTGGGGCAGATTTACAAGCCCCCTGCGCCACCAGTACGTCACTTTTCATGACGTACTGGTGGCGCAGGGGGCTCCTCCATATTTACAAGGACAGGAATAGCGACATAGGAGAAAACAAAAAACATGAGATTACCCAATAATATGAGGTATTGGCGCGTAGAATAGCCAAGACGCACGACTTATGGGGAAAGGAAGGTAAGGTAGAGGGGGAATGGTAAACGGGTAAGGAATGCAGATAGAGTCAGGCAGACCGGCAAGGGGGAAAAGTACAACAGGGGGAACAAAGCAGTCAAGGCAGTCAAAGTGAAAGACTGTATACTAGGGGAGGGGTGTGGGAGGCCAAGGGGGGGGAGTAGACTTGAACAAAAGGACAAACAGGCGATAGGTCAAAACCGCCAAGATGGAGGACCCACAGACGCCGATAGCAATTATCCCAAAATGGCGGGATGTACAAAATCAAATCAAGGTAGCTGACTCAACGGATCCACACAGGGCTGGAAAAGGGGAGGCAGCCAAAGAATCATGGAGGGAGGAGGTGGGGGAGGGAAGGAAACATAACGGGGAGTCGAGGAAAACAATGTCAGATGTCCGGCTGGGTAGGTGACGGCTGAGGGGGTGAACCAGAGCCAAACTCCTCTATAGCTGCATAGGACAGCTCCACCGGGCATCGGCCAAGGTTATTCGGGCTCCGCAGTAAGTAAAAAACAGTTATGGTATCCGCCCAGTAGGCCTCGTCATAGCTCCATCGAAAACACCGGTCCTGGTGTTGCTGGGAAGCACCGTCCGCTTCGTCCTCCAGCTCGCCCCCAGGTCAAGAGTGGTGAGAGGAGAGGTGGAAGGGACAGATTCCAAAGTCTGCAGAATTGTGGGACAACCCATCGTTCTTGCCTTCAATCCTCTTGGCGGGAGTGAGGCTGAAGAGGAGTTGTGCATAGAAGCCTGATCCTCATCAGACTTTTGTCCTCTATCGACCCCCACAGCGACATTGCAGATATTGTACTAGGCGCCATTTTAGAGTCAGGCAAGCCCGGGCCTGACCTTTACTTGAATTAGTAGGTCTCACTGTGCCCCCAGTATAGAGCGCTGAAATTATAAGGAGCCCCCTGGAGTGTCCCAGCCGACCCGGTGAGGCGCGCCTCCGTGCCTCGCTCACCTTCTAAACTCGTTGTAGGCGTCGGGCCGGTCCCACGCTGCGGCGCTAAATACCGTGACAGTACTTTTCTCCCCTCACCGGGGCCCTCGGTATAGGCGCCGGAGGCTGGTGCAGCATCTCCGATTACTGCAGTGGGGGTCCACACGCTGTCTCAGATCTCGCAACCACCTGTGCTCCCGTCGCGGGGCTCCGCCATGCCGGGATCGCGCTAGAGGGGCGGCTACGGTGCCATCTTGCTTCTGAAGCAATGCGATGCCTCGGGCCGCGCCACACCAAGTCTGCAAAAATGGCAGAGCACCGCAACAAAAGTCCGCACCAGGCTACCCTCTTCCTCACGCCACCTTCACAAAGCAGCACATATAGTTTTTCGGCTCCCCCGCTCGGAGGAAACACCGTCAGGCAGTTCCGAGCTCCGGAGCTGAGGCGGATCACGTCCCATCCGCCATCTTGGCTCCTCCTCCTCAATGACCTAATGACCTAATTCGATATTGGCTGTTGGGTGACCAACGAGCAGTGGGCAGAGGGCTGTTTCAAGATTTTCATTTCATGCTTCGGATCTCCTAAGAGGTCCACATAGTCATAAAAAAAAATTCAGTTTATAAAGTCAGATTAATAGATCAAGAAACCAGGAATTTATAATAAGATTTTCATTTAAAATTTTTAAAAGGATTTTAAAAAGTAAAAAACTTGGAAACAAAGCATTTCATTTGGAGGGTTATATAGCAATTGGAGAGATTCTGCTGTGGTGCGCACACAAAACTTCAAGAAAAGAGGTCTCAATAGCTTTTGGCGACATAATAACAAAGCAGGACAAACAAATAAGACGTTTCAAATCCTGGATACCATTTTGGCATAGATTACAAACATTTGGGATACCATACTTTAAAAAAATTAAAACATTTAACAGAAGTATAGCCAATCTTATTAAAGTGCAAAAGCGCCTAACCCAATGCAGCATATTCCACGCTAAATATGGTTGCAGACTTTTCATGATAGGGAATTTTACCAAAACATCATACCTCTTTTTTTTACTACAAAAATCTGTATCCAGGCGATGACTTAAATTTACAGAAGCATGTTTTAGACATACCTTTAATTGGGTAATTGGGTAGGTGATAAATAAAATAACACATTTTAGTCTAACTCCAATTGATCAAGAGCATACTTAACATTTCTTAAAAAACAAATCCTTTTCTCTCTTCAGGTCAAAGATCTCCTTACATATAAAGAGCCTTAGTGAGGAAACGTCACTTTGCATCAGGCAAGAAGCCCATCGAATCACTCCCACCAAGCCTTGTACAAAATCATTTTTAATCTTAAATTCTAGTCTTAGAGCAGCAACCATCGCTAAAGTATTACATGAGGATAGTCGTCTTAGAATTTGACCTTAAGTCTTATCCAGAAAAACCCATCTTGCCACATCTTTTAGCTCCACTGCATACAGTAAGGTGGGAGGGATCTTGGCCTGGTATACAGAGAGAAGATGGGAAAAGTGTCTCTTACCTGCAGCATTGAAGAATGCACCTAACCCCTTAGCCTGAGACTGCGCTTTACCCACATTGTTTGATATGTGATCTGAATCCCTTAGGAATCGGGGCATAATTTTTCCTAGGAAGCGATATGATCTAACCCTCTCCAGTTTGTGAGAGCCCAGATACCATGGAAAGTTAACATTTATGCACGCTTTTTCCCCCTGAAAGCATAAAATATGTCTTTTTGATTCATTAATCTTCAAGTATTGTAGGTCTGCATATTGTTGGAGTGCAACCAAGCAGCTATTTAGGCCTTTCGGGGTAAGATCAAGAATTACAATATCATCTGCATAGAGCAGACAAGTTAGAGAGCGACTTCCAATGGTGGAAAACCCCGGATGGGATATCTGTCACAAGCGTGACGGATATCCCATCAGCCATATTACAAGTACATCATATCAAATGGCACTTGTGATACGACGAACGGGATATCTATCACGTTTTTGAGGGAGTATCCCATCTGCCAAGCTCTAAATCAGGCCCTTAGTAGGAAGCTAAATCTTCTTGGACATCAGAGAACACACGTGGCAGACAGAGGAAGAGGGAGCAATCAAATGACTGGGAATAAGTAAGTGGGAAAAGGAAATAAAAAACACTCAATAGATCTTACTATTACCTTCAGCATTATTTTATGGTATTCAGAAGTAGAAGCTGAAAAACATCCATGAGTGTTTTTCCTACAAATCAATGATACAAATTGGATTATAAAGATCTTGAACCAGTTTGATATAAAAAGGACATAAAATGTGCTATGCCCCCTGGTTCTGCTAAATAGCTGTATGACATTACAAGGGGGTCATTAATGTTGACCCACTATAATATCACACCCACCACATCAATCTAATAACTTCATCATCGGATAGTATATATTTACTATTGTTATCTCCACATCTACTTACCTTTAGGGTAAGGATATAAGTACTATTCTCACCTCTGCATATATCTACCTATTGTTACCTGGTGATGTAGGGGCATATATATGAGAGGCTTGCATCACGTTTGCACCATGCAAAGTGGTGCAGGCGTGACGCAAGCCTCCAAGTCAAATTCATGGAGCCACGCAAATCCACTTTGCCTGGCTTTGAATGGTTTAAAAAATCTGGAGAAAAGGAGGCGTTCCATGGGCATTGCAGTGGGTGTTGCCATGCATCTCTCATGGTTTTTTATGCATTCCCAGATTTACAAGGACTTGTAAACCTGGGAATGCGGCAAAAAGACACACCTCCCCAGGTGAGGCATAATGAGGAGAAATATCTTTATTTCTCCTCGTTAGGGTCGAGCCTGCGAGAACATGCGCTAGCGCATGCATCTCGCTTGCGAGACACTGCTGTATACATAAAAGGGCTTGGAGCCCGCCCATTGCTTATCATTTATTGGCTTGCATGGCACTCTTCTTTACAGCCTCGTAATTCATCAGGGCAGGCCTAACATCATTTTCCTCTCTGTGGAACAGGGACCATGCACTGATTGATTCAACTTCACCATCATCATATTACTTTATTTCGGCCAAACGGCCATAAAAGTACAGTACAGAAACATCAAGAGTACATACAGATAGCACAGTTAAAGCAATCAAACAAATACAGCTTTTTATAAAAGATAAACATAAAATTTTAGATACAAGGTCAGCATCTTCTAGGAGGTAAAAAAGACAGGTTAGAAGTACAATTGGCTGGCATTTATAGCTAGACAATCGAAAGTGCTTACTGCTTGACATAGAGCATTTCATAATCCACAGGACAGAGTACACATTCGAGTTTATCAGAAAATAGCTGCTAATCAATTGTAAACATTGACTCATGAACCTTGGCATTTGACCACTTGCCTCAGGGCACAGGCTTCAATGCTTCAGCACAAAGATATCTGGCCCAATTTAAATATCTAGTAAGGGCAAATATAATGACTTCGATCGTGTCAGTTTTCATTATGCGCAAGGCTACCTCGCATTGATTGACTCCTAGACTTTGTCAGAGGGGGAGGACTCACTAGGCCCTAAGGGCTTTATACTTTCGACAGAACAATAAAAAGTGAACCTGGGATTCAACAGTGTTCGGACAAAAAGGCTGCTCTTGAGTCCTTGTCCATGACTATCTCACTTTACAGTAAAGGACCTCAGTGGCAGTGTGCCAATTCAAAAGCGTATGTACAAGGATTTAGCCTCAGCCCAGGTGACCCTACCAAGCAGGCCCGGTTCTAGCGGGTGGGCCGGGTGGGCCAGGCCCACCCAAACATGAGCCTGGCCCACCCAAACATGAGCCTTGGCCCTCGCAGTGAGGGCTTGAATCAGGCGCGCAACGCCATTGCGCTCAAAGGGCTTCAACCCCCCCCCCCCCCCCGTCGTGTGTGTCAGCCCGGGCTGAGACAGCTTCCCGGGCGCACACACACACACAGACAGACAGTTTTCGAGATTATCGCAGCCGCACCCGAGTACTTCACAGGTCTTCACAAGACCATTTACATGTCAATGAGGCTTTGTTTATTTTTTCACCCCTTCATCTCCACTATGGGCATGGCGAAAGGCGACAAATCCTTTCTTTGGCACTGGTAACCTTTGCCTACTGTCCTGCTGCGTGGATATTTCTTTTTCTATGCAGCGCAGGAGAAAAGAAGTTTGTTTATTCTGATTCACCTTTCCTAACCCCTGCAGCTGCTTATCACATCAGGCTGTGACATAAAGTTTGACTAATGGAGTAGGTAAGAGAATCTGTTACTATTTGTTTTTCTTTTTAAACTCTGCACAGGCCCAGCAGGACACATACTTCATGTGTGCTTCATTTAAACAGTTTTTATCATTATCATGGCCGATGCAGGACAACAATAAGACAATAAAAAATGCCCAGATAACGCTGGTGATTAAAGATCCTGCTGGAGAGCAATCATTTGTCTGTTAGTAATTTTTAAATGCAGATGAACTGTATTTTATGTGGAAGCTCAGTGGGTTACTGCCTTTGTCACAGAGATCCTTGTGTTACTTGCAGTTCAGAAGTTACAATACTAACATAGGACAGTGACCAATGAACTGTCATCAAAGAGCTGCATGCAAACCTGAATGGTATAGTTAGAACTTCGCTTTTTTGTTTTGTGATATAGTTAGAACTTCCTCAGTCTTTCATTATTCTAATGTTGCTAAAATGAATATGTTTGGGCAGATATACATTTTTATCAGTAAAGCCAACCCCTAACCACTGGAGTACTCTTTAAATCCTGAGTTTGTGCTTCTCCAGACCAAACCCTCTTAAAATATACTGCCCACCAGTATGGATGACATGTGATTCATACACCTTGTAATCCTCATTGGCTTATGTGACATTTCCTGTAGACTGATTTACATACTTGTATGATTCGTTGTCTCTGTATAATGTGTGCGTGGTGTAAAGTACTGACACACACTACACTGATATGAGTAGCGCTATACAACAAATGAAATGCATATGAGAGAGGGGCTATGTAAAGATAAGGGGCACTGTTGGAGGGTGGCAGTGAGGGAATCCGAGAGGAGGTCAATAGGGGGAGGGGCTATGGAGCGATGAGGGGCACTGTTGGAGGGTGGCAGTGAGGGAATCCGAGGAAGAGGTCATGGGGTGGAGGGGGGAGCTAGGGAGAGATGAGGGGCACTGGTGGAGGGTGGCAGTGAGGGAATTCGAGGAGGAGGTCATGAGGGGGAGGGGCTATTGGGAAGTGAGGGGCACTTGTGGCGTGTGGCAGTGAGGGAATCCTAGGAGGAGGTCAATAGGGGGGGCCATGGAGGGATGAGGGGCACTGGTGGAAGGTGGTAGTAAAGGTATTTACGGAGAAAAAGGTTATTGGTGCGGCGCCAAAAAGACTTTCGCATCAGCGCTAAAGCCGGCCCTATCATGGCCTTTCTGTTTTTGTTTATTTAATTAGCAGTCGGGTCATAAGGGCTACTGTGGAACAAACTTTAAAGTGCGTGCTAATTATATTTACTGCTATATTCAATGTTTTTAGTTTGAAGGTGATTTTACTAATGTTTTTACCAGGAAAAATGAAAGTGGAGCCCGATGGTGCCTGATATGGGGGCTGGGGCCCAAGGTCAGCTATGAGATAAGGTGCACTGGAGAGGAGTAGTGGATAATCAAGCCTGTAAGGGAGTGCGTTGCAGAGACCGGGGTCAGGTGGAGGTAGTAATGAAGAGGGATTCTCCTGAAGGCTCGCACAGAGGGAGCCCGAGAAGTGTCACTTGCCTGATACTCCCACCTCAGAAACCTCCTCTTCCCATCAAAGGAACATTACATGGAAAAAACACTTTTTGAGAGTGATAATATTTAGAGATTTGGAAAAGAGTGCGTTTTACTGGGCCTTGTAAGACTAAGAAGAGATAAAGGAGGGCCCTGAAGCAGGCCTGCCTAGACATATATGCGACAAATCGAGCCCGCAGTGGCCCACCCAAATGCACCCTTGGCCCACCCAAATAAAAATTCCTAGAGCCGGGCCTGCTACCAAGGAATGTTTCTAAGTGCAGAGTGGGCTTGTGGCTCAAGAATTTGTCTACCAACCCTACAGACCTCGTATCACGCCACACCCTTCTAGGACATAGTCCCAGAAAAGCCCCTTTATTAAATTGATTCAACTTAATCAGTGCTTGTCCGCTGCTCCCGATGTGATTGAGGTACCATTTTGTTCTGTTTAACATTTAGTGCCGAGCAAACAGAAGACATGTGAAAAAAAACGTGCCTAGCAGGACAACCAAAATTGCAAAGGTTTATTTTCTATAGTTAAGTTTCTTTTATTTTGCCAAGTCTTCTTTTCTCAATTTGCACTCATGTTCTCTTTTGTTTTTGCTCTTGGGTGCTGTTCTCAAAAGATGAGAATATCTTATTGCAAAGCGTCACTGTTTCTTTTTATGTGTAATTTCTGAAATTATGCTTTAACACATAATCGTGCAGTAGACCCCAATCCACCCCACTCCAATCTGCCCCACTCCAATCCATGCCAATCCGCCCCACTCAATCCAAACAACCCCAGTCCAATCCAATCCAGTACACCCCACTCCAATCAAACCCACTCACCCCAATCCAATACACTCCAGTGTACCACACTCCAAACCTCCCAAACCACCCCACTCCAATCTGCCCCACTCCAAACCAAAACACTCTGCCCCACTCCAATCCAAAACAATCTGCCCCACACTAAAACAGTATGCCCCACTCCAATCCAAAACAATGTGCCCCACTCTGATCCAAAACAACCGGCCCCACTCCAATCTTCCCCACACCAATCCAAAACAATCTGCCCCACTCCAATCCGCCCCACTCCAATCTGCTCCACTCCAATTTACCCCACTCAAGTCCAATTAACCCCACTCCAATCCAATCCACCTCACCCCAATCCACCCACTCCATCTCAATTCACCCACTCCAATCCACCACAATCCACCCCATTCCATTCCACCCCAACCCCACATGAATCCAAGCCACCCCAATTCAGCCCAATCCAATCTACTCAACTCCAATCCAGTCCAAAACAATCTGCCCCACTCCAATCTACCCCACAACAATCTGCCCCACTCAATCCAAAAACAATCTGCCCCACTCCAATCCAAAACAATCTGCCCCACTCCAATCAAAACAATCTGCCCCACTCCAATCTGCCCCATTTCAATCCAAAACAATCTGCACCACTCCAATCCAAAACAATCTGCCCCACTCCAATCCAAAACTATTTCCCCCACTCCAGTCTGCCCAACTCCAATCTAAAACAATCTGCCCCACTCCAATCCAAAACTATCTGCCCCACTCCAATCTGCCCAACTCCAACCCAAAACAATCTGCTACACTCCAATCCGCCCCACTCCAATCCAGTCCACCTCACCCCAATCCAATCCACCCACCCCATCCAATCCACTCCACTCCACTCCAATCCAATTCACCCCACCCCAACCCACTCCACTCCACCCCACCCCACCCCAATCAAATCCACCCCAATCAAGCCAAATCCAATCTACCCTACTCCAATCCACCCCACCCACTCCCCACTCCCCCACCCCCCACCCCAATCCACCTCAATCCAATCCACCCCACCCCAGTCCAGTTCATCCCAAACCCATCCACCCCACTCAATCCAATCCACCCCACTTAATCCAATCCACCTCACACAATCCAATCCACCCCACTGTAATCCAATCTACTCCCCTCCAATCCACCCCACGCCAATACAATTCACCCCACTCCATTCCACCCCACTCATTCCGTCCCATTCCAGTACACCCCACTCCCCTCCAATCCACTCATCCACCTCACTCCAATTCAACCCACCCCACCTCAATCCACCCAAGCCCAATCCAATCCACCTCATTTAAATCCAACCCACTCCAATCTAATCCACCCCATCCATTCCAACCCACTCCACTGCAGTCCAAGCCCCCCCACTCTACTCCATTCCACCCCACTTAACCCCACCCCATTTCAGTCCAACCCACTCAATCCAGTCCATCCAGCCCACCCCACACCAATCCACCCCATTCCAATTCACCCCACCCCACTCCAATCCAATCCACCCACTCTAATCCACCCCACTCCAATTGACCCCCCTCCAGTCCAGTTCACTCCGCCCCCTCCACTCTAATTCACCCCACTCTAAAACACCCTACTATAACCCAATCCATCCCAATCCAATT
Organism: Calotriton arnoldi; assembly: GCA_963921515.1. Lineage (NCBI taxonomy): Eukaryota > Metazoa > Chordata > Amphibia > Caudata > Salamandridae > Calotriton > Calotriton arnoldi. Next base: position 27,512 of record CAWUFW010007334.1, read on the forward strand.
AAATCCACCCCAACACCAAACCAATCTAATCCACCCCACTCCAATCCACCTCACCCCATTTCAATCCACCCCACTCCAATCCAATCCACCCTCTCCGGTCCACCCACTCCAATCCACCCCATTCCACTCAATCCAGCCCACTCTACGCCAATCCAATCCACCCCAATCTACTCCAATCCAATCCACCCCATTACCTCAATCCACTCCAACCCACTTCACCCTATTCCACCCTACTTCACTATATATCACTCCACTCTACACCATCCTACTCTACATAATTCCACTCCACTCTGACACTGCACTCTACGGCACTCTCTGCCACTGAACCACTGAGCTCGGCTCCCTTCTACTCAACTCTATGACTCTCGATTCAACTCTACGACACTCTACTCCCTCACTCCACTCCATAACACTCTACTCCAACAGATCTAGTCTACGGCACTCTACTCCTCCCACTCCACTCTAGGGCACTCAACGCCACTAACTTTTAGCCATGCTGAACAGCAGCCATACTGGTGTACAAGTTGGCAAAAACACATTGCCAAAGCCAATAGCTCTTGTATAGGCGAGACCTACTGGCTTTGCCAATGCTTGTTTTCCTCTTTCTACGTGTGCTGCAGAATGCAGCACACGTAGAAAGAGGAAAACGCCTCTATGGATTGTTTTTGTGCAGGAAGCTGCCCCTTCCAACACAAAAACAATCCTGCCTACAACAAAGTCACCCTTGCACCATGGCGCAAGGGTGCCTGCATGGGCACTAGGCTGCCGAAAAGGCACCAGCGGTGAAAGAAAGGACAGGAATGCACTGCATTGGATAAATATGGTGCATTGCTGCCCTTTACCTGTAACGCAGGGCAGCACAGCAATATAACTTGCTACGCTGCCCTGCACCACAATTCCCATAAATATGCCCCGTAGTGTTTAGGTCGATTTAGTGGATGCAGTATTATTGTCACAAGATATAAAACAAGCAATATCAAGGATGCCTTCCAGTCTAGTTTTCCTTCTGCAGTTACTGCACTGTCAGAAAATAATATAACTAGGGAGCCTCTCTCTCTGCCCTCATGTATTCCAACAGCACAACTAATAGTTGTGACAATTCAAGGTATAGGTTAGATTATTTTGAACCTATCTCCGATGACAGCTTCCTCTCCCTTCACAGATCCACCTCTCCTGGCTGCCCTCTAGACCCTTTGCCGCACAGGATCTGCAAAAGCTTGGCGGAAGAGTCCTTCCCACTGCTACAGCAGATTTGCAATCATGGACTCCGGCATAGTGCCACAGACATGGAAAAAAGACATTGGGGTCGATTCCGATCCCGGTCGGAGGCGCACCTAATACCATTCGGCCGGGAAAAAAGCCAGGCGAATGCCTGTTTCCCGACCGATTCGCACATACGTCCGAACGAGCAAGAACGATGCGCACAACTGCACAGATTCCGACCCAGTCGTACTCACCCAATACAGGTCCTGTTCTCCGACCGAGCCGGATCCGTAAACGCAGAATCGAGTTGCACGGAAGCCAAAATGCAGCCCCGTCCGGCCGGACAAGTACGATGCGCTTTCCGTACGCGCCGAACCCGTCGCTACGCACGGCACGTCAAAGCATCCGGGAGAGGCGCACATAAGCTCCGATTCGCGACACAAGACGATCCACGGCTACGAGACGAACACGCCAGCCACGAGGACGAGGCGAAGCAAAGAGAAAGACGAACGAGACGAACCAACCATGAATCCCATCGTGCCGATCCTACCAATATTCTACATCTATTACCGGAACAGGCACGGACGCGTACGGCGCAGAGGGTAAGTCAGACACCAACCACAAAAACAAACTACACGTACCCGACATATCACACACACACAGAGGGATGCAGAACTTACTTACACCAGCAACAGCAGCACCATAGGGGCGGGATGGCCATCACCAATGCCACATATACACATAGGGGCCTGGATGCCAACAACTAACACCACCCCTACCCAGGGGGTGCTAGATGCCTGTCACTACTACCACCTCTAGCCATGGGGGGCTGGATGCCTACCACCACTACCACCCCTACCCAGGGGGTGCCAGATGCCTACCACTACTACCACCTCTACCCATGGGGGGCTGGATGCCTACCACCACTACCACCCCTACCCAGGGGGTGCCAGATGCCTACCACTACTACCACCTCTACCCATGGGGGGCTGGATGCCTACCACCACTACCACCCCTACCCAGGGGTGCCAGATGCCTACCACTACTACCACCTCTACCCATGGGGGGCTGGATGCCTACCACCACTACCACCCCTACTCAGGGGGTGCCAGATGCCTACCACTACTACCACCTCTACCCATGGGGGGCAGGATGCCTACCACCACTACCACCCCTACCCAGGGGGTGCCAGATGCCTACCACTACTACCACCTCTACCCATGGGGGGCTGGCTGCCTACCACCACTACCACCCCAACCCAGGGGGTGCCAGATGCCTACCACTACTACCACCTCTACCCATGGGGGGCTGGATGCCTACCACTACTACCACCCCTACCCAGGGGGTGCCAGATGCCTACCACTACTACCACCTCTACCCATGGGGGGCTGGATGCCTGTCACTACTACCACCCCTACCCAGGGGGTGCCAGATGCCTACCACTACTACCACCTCTACCCATGGGGGGCTGGATGCCTGTCACTACTACCACCCCTACCCAGGGGGTGCCAGATGCCTACCACTACTACCACCTCTACCCATGGGGGGCTGGATGCCTACCACCACTACCACCCCTACCCAGGGGGTGCCAGATGGCTACCACTACTACCACCTCTACCCATGGGGGGCTGGATGCCTACCACCACTACCACCCCTACTCAGGGGGTGCCAGATGCCTACCACTACTACCACCTCTACCCATGGGGGGCTGGATTCCTACCACCACTACCACCCCTACTCAGGGGGTGCCAGATGCCTACCACTACTACCACCTCTACCCATGGGGGGCTGGATGCCTACCACCACTACCTCCCCTACCCAGGGGGTGCCAGATGCCTACCACTACTACCACCTCTACCCATGGGGGGCAGGATGCCTGTCACTACTACCACCCCCACCCAGGGGGTGCCAGATGCCTACCACTACTACCACATCTACCCATGGGGGGGCTGGATGCCTACCACCACTACCACCCCTACCCAGGGGGTGCCAGATGCCTACCACTACTACCACCTCTACCCATGGGTGTCAGGATGCCTGTCACTACTACCACCTCTACCCATGGGGGGATGGATGCCTACCACCACTACCACCCCTACCCAGGGGGTGCCAGATGCCTACCACTACTACCACCTCTACCCATGGGGGGCAGGATGCCTCCCACCACTACCACCCCTACCCATGGGGGGCTGGATGCCTACCACTACTACCACCTCTACTCATGGGGGGTAGGATGCCTGTCACTACTACCACCTCTACCCATGGGGGGCTGGATGCCTGTCACTACTACCACCTCTACGCAGGGGGTGCCAGATGCCTACCACTACTACCACCCCTACCCGTGGGGGGCAGGATGCCTACCACCAACAACACCCCCACTCATAGGATGGCTAATGCATGACACAACAAGCACACACCAACATAAGGAATGCAACAAAAAGACATCCCCCCCAACACCATGACAAGCGTGTGTAGACTGTGTCAAATGCCTACAACACTGAACATGACTTTGAACATAGAATGTGACCCCCTATCACATGTGTCACACATAAATGTGTGTGGCCCCCACAATGCAAGCAGACCATGACCACTGTGGCAATGGGGTCCAACCCCCATCATCACAGTGACCAAAAGGTAAGTGTGGGGTCCATAGCTGAAGCACATTTTGAACATTGTGGCAATGGGGTCTAAACCCCCATCATCACAGTGACCAAAAGGTAAGTGTGGGGTCCATAGCAGAAGCACATTTTGAACATTGTGGCAATGGGGTCCAACCCCCATCATCACAGTGACCAAAAGGTAAGTGTGGGGTCCATAGCTGAAGCACATTTTGAACATTGTGGCAATGGGGTCCAACCCCCATTATCACAGTGACCAAAATGTAAGTGTTGACATTGAAAAAGCTGCAACTGCCAAACTGCATGGATGATTCCTGGTCACAGAACAACAAACACATCAGTGGCAAAGTAGTGCTTGTGTCCCATAGCAACATAGATTGGGGGAGGCAAACAGTGCAGTGCAAATAAGACATACCTTTGGCCATGTGCAGACAAACATCACCCATGGGGGCTGACACTGTCAACATCCATCAATGACACAATGACAGAAGTGACCATCATAATGCAGAACCACATATTTGCAACAATGGGCACACAAATGTAGATACCCTGTGGAGACTGTAGATGTGAGGTGAACAAATAACATACCATGGCAGCAATGGGACACACAAACAATGATCATTGTGCTGACTGATGACCTAGGAGTCCCAGGGACAGCAGGTGAAACCCACCAAACAACATACAGCCAATGGCACACTAAAGATATGCCAATGCAGTGGTGCAGATGCACAAACACAAACAGGCAGACCCACACTGCACATCAAACACAACAGGTGAGGGGGGTGCCAGTGTCCCCAGGCAACCACACAACACATGATGAGGCCTGAATACCAATTACACAGATGCACATACAGTGCCACACAAAAGTAACTCATGGATCCAAATCCCCTATGTGGGCAATCAGGCATTGTTAGATGAGAGGGAGCACAAATTACACATGTCACACAAGCTTGTAGGAACAGCAACTAACACACCAAGAGACAGACCCACCACAGCACTACCCCCAGGGACCCCATATTGTGCTGACACTAGCCTGCATGATAAGCCCACTGTGATGACAATGTTAGATGTCGTTCACACTGTGAACCCCAGCCATGTGTCCTGAGCAACTAACTACCATCACACCTACACAAGCTCCAATCAATCAGCACGGCCTGCCAGCCAATGCCAATATGGAGGCAGGGGTCTGGCCGTGCAACAACTCACTTTTGCACACACTCAACACCACACACCCTGATATCCACCAATGTGCAGCAGTGAAGCTCACATGGACTGGTGACATTGCACATGCACCCATGACAATACCAGGGGTGGTGGTGGGAACCAAGGTGCAGAAACCCATCACACATGGCCAGTCAACAAGACTTGTCAATGTCTGACACACAGCACAGTATGCTGTACATGGGCATGATGTGAAATCCACCACAATCAATGGGATCCTGGCCATAGTCACACACCAATGAAGAAGCCAAGGTGACACACGAAGAACACACGTACACAACTACCAACATTGCATCTCTGACCCTGAGGAGTGGCAGCAGTCACACACACAACGTGTCACAATCACTGAAAGCTAACACAAACTGTAAATCACATTACTCGTGTAAACAACAAGTGCCAAGGGGAATCCTGAATGTGTCCCATCTGCGTTTGCCCACATCCCCAGCACTGACAACAAAGACAACCTGGGATGACAACCTCATGAATATTAGTTTGCCATGCACCCACATCACAGAGAAACCAGGTCCAAGATGCTGGATGAACACAGAACAACTCAGCAAGCATCACAAACAGGAACATCCCTAGGGACACAGCCTGTGTAGGAAAAGGGAAGGGAACACGCACAGACATGCTTACACAACACAGGCCCACGCAATGTCACCAGATTACACACTGCCATGAGGGCACACCACTCCTGTGGAAGGTCCGTGGGCCAAACCTTGTCTGTGCACGACCCAAACATGTCAGCAGAACACTCCGTCAGTGAGTCAACAACCACAACACACAGAAGGCTCTGCTCACATCAGGCTGGGTACGGGGGTGTCACGTCAGTCATCTGCACACACACCAAACACGTGTCAAGCAAGTTGCACTGTATACACAGATGAGTCCTTCGACATTGATGTGCAAAACTGCATGTCCAGTGGAGCTGGGCACACAGTCAGGGAAATCGGAACATTGAACAGTGGTAAGCCCACCAGATGTGCATCAGTGTAAGACAAAGATGTTCATTTACAAATGCAAAAGGACATCCCTGTGTCAAATGCTGAACATCACACCCTCAGACTGTAGCAAAGGATGCCATAGATCCAGAATACAACAGGACACATATCCCATGGACCACATGGAGTCCATCACTGCAACACTTCATCGTCCTGATGTGAACACTATTACAACTGCAAATGCAGGATGCTACTCATCCACATCATGTACATCAAAAGAAAACCCAAAAGTAAACAAAAAGAGGCTTTATTCAGCAAATGTCAGGGTAAAAACGGAAGTCCAAAAGAAACTAAGGCCAATGGCCAGTCCAAAATCACAGTACCAACGGGGTGAGAACTGACAACTGGTCACACATTGCTTGCCTGCACTGGTACGGTTGGGGGACATCACCCTTGGAGGGGCATACAAGGGGCAGGCCAGGCACCGCAGGGACAGGATCAGGGGATGGCAGAGTGAGGCAGTGAAGGGGTGGTGGGTGCAGGAGTGTCACCGGCAACTGCAGTGGAGGTGTCTGACTCAGGGGGCCGGCACCACCGTGGTACACAAGTCAGTTGGTGTGGGTGCCGCAACCACTGCAGTGGGCTGGACTGATGTAGTGGACTGGGTACCCACTGCAGTGCCCGAGTCTGACGTGGTGGTTGTGGACTCCACTGCAGTGCATGACTCCAAGGGAGTGGAAGGGTGGGCAGATGAGGTGGGCAGGACAGAGGGGGGACCCGGTCCCCACAACAGTGCCACTAACAGGCAGAGCGTCTGGGTTGGGGGTGGAAGAGCAAGTGGCAGGGGGAAGGGCCTAAGCAGTCTGGGGATGCGGTATCGGTGTGTGGGGGAACCTGGGGCAGGGTGTGGCGGGGGAACCTGTGCAGTGGTGGCCTGGGGGATGGAGGAGAGAGACTGGGCGCTGGAGCTGCGTGGTGGTGGTGGTGGGGTCTTGCTCTTCCTGCTCCGGGGGGACTTCCGAATGGGCTCCTGTGTCTGCCTGCGCCTGGGGGAGGGTGTCCGGGGGCGAGGGGCACTCCTCTCTGTGTGGGTGGACTTCCTCTTCCCCTGGTGTGCTGGGTCAGCAGGAATGGTGGGGAAGAGGCTGAGGTCACACAGGAAGACCTGCTGTGTAGGTGGGGTAGCAGGCGAGGCAAGGGAAGGGGTCTTGGAGGGAGAGGATTTGGAGGACTGCGGAGTGAATGTGGATGCCTGTGTGTGTGTGTGTTCCCCATCCCCTGTGTCTGTGGTATCAGTCCCCTGAGGATGCTTGTGTGCACGTCTTGCCTTACTCTTGGGTGTGTCTGTGCTGCTCGTGTCTGTGTGTTTGGCTGACTGTGCAGGTGTGCATGTGCTTTGGACAGGTAGGAGGGCAGGAAGTGTGGATGGGGCAGAGGTGGGAGGGGTGAGGGACTGTTGGAGGAGGGACACTGCTGCCGTCAGGGAGGAGTCCATGGACCTATTGGTCCTCTGTAGGGCAGACATACCCGTCGAGATGCCCTCCATGAACGACACCAGCTGTGTCAACAGAGTGGTGTGTGCATGGAGGACACTCAGCATTGCTGTCTGCCCTACATGGAGCTGCCGAAGGAGGTACACAGACTCCTCACTCAGGGCAGCAGGGGACACAGGGGCAGGGGGTGCGGTGCCTGGCACGAAGGAGACACGCTCCCGAGCACGGGAGCCTCCACGGACCTCAGGAATGGGAGCCGATGGGAGGGCGGTGGTGGTGGTGGTGGTGGCGGGGCCAGACAGACTAGCTGGCCTTTGGTGGCTGCCGAGACCCGCCTCCACAAGGGAGTCATCCTCCGAGCTGCTGTGGTCCCCAGCTGAGGTGGATGCTGCTGAGGACTCCTCGGTGTGGCTCCCCTCGCCCTCCGTGCCACTGGGTCCCTCTGACCACTCGTCCGATGCTGACCCAGTCTGGCTCCGCTGCTCCTCCTGGTCCGTGGAGCTGTCCCCTCCTGTGGCCGTGGATGTATCTGCAAACAATTAGGGAAACAGACAAACATCAGTCACCTACACTGACCGCACACACCACAGTGAGTACAGCACATTACAGAGCAAGCCCTGGCATCCTTAGTTGAACATTGCCTAAAGTCCTCACACAGATTCGGGGAAGCCAATTGTCAGTCTGATGGTCAACCATGGGACTCACACCCCTCCCGCCCTTGCACCCATCTGTCTGGTGCCTGTCTGATGGTAAGACCCCAGTGTGGACACATGCACCACCTACCCAGTTGTTGGACATTGCAGGGAACACGGTGAAGTATGTGAACATGCACACTTCACATCTCTTGCCACTGAGTCAGTGCAGGTGTCCGGATAAAGGGATGGCCAGAGTCTAATTAGAAATGCATGTGATGCATACCAGCACCAGACACCATGATGCACCCATGTCCGGATAGTCAATGCCACAATGGGGTGCATGTTGCACATGTCACTCCCCTGCAGGATCAGTCCCAGGAAGTTTAATGCCATGACACAGGAATGCGTGCAAAGTCATACATTACTGTCTCAAGTCACATGTCCATGGCAGCCAGCCAACAACAGTCTGCACTGTGTCACAATCCGAGGGCATGGGGAATGCAAGTAATGTGACTGACAAGTGCACATGTCCATCCCCCAAAAACCACTTCATCTGTACTACCATTTGTCCACGTCATACCAACTGGACATATGGGGGACATGAAACACAACTCTCTGAACATGAGCACCTCACAGTGTGCTGTGAATGAAAATACAGCTGCCTGAAAGTCACAGTCGCAAACACCTGTGTGCACAGTCAAGTGATCAGACACCTATAAGTCACAGAAGTGTCGTCTATCATGGTCACATCTCAGATGGCATGCTGAGCCCTAACCGATGAACATACCAGTAGTCCTGACAACGAAGACACAGCACAATGAGACAGAGGCAGACACCTGAGGGTACATTTCACTGATCACAACATGCCAGATGATACACGGGAGTGGGAGTACAGAGTGTATTGTATGCCCTGGAGTAGGCATGACTGTCCAGCTCCACCTGTAAGAGGGATGAGTCCTGGACAGTAGGCAGGTGGCTAAGCATGTGTGACACACTGGATACACATACTCCTGAGGCCCAAATATTGTTCCCACCAGCAGCATGGGTGTGTGCCAAATTCCCCAGGGACATGTGGTGAGTCAGAGCAGCAAGCGGACCACATATCAAAGTTACACCCAGGTCACATGTCAGAACGTAGGCATTGTGTAAGCAATTGACCCACCCATGAATCGCACAACATAGTCACGGGAACAAATGCTGTCCCCCACCTTGAGCAAAGCAAAATACAATGACACAGTCCCAAAATGACACAATTTCCTGACTATAAGGGCCACACATATGCGTATCAGAGGAGAAGTGGGCATGTCACAAATGAGGGACATGGGTCCTGGACCACATGACTGATGTACTGTGGAAGTTTAACCAGGCCAGAGGAGGGCACATAGCATGTCAGACAAAGTGCACAGTGCAGTCATGGACTCACCCCCTCCTTGCTGCTGTCTGTCCTTCAGCTGCCCATCCAGGTCAGGGAAGACCACCGCCAGGATCCGGAGCATGTGGGGGGTCAGGGTCCGGTGTCCGCCCCTCCTGCGAGGAGGCGACAGCTTCAGCTGGACCCTTGCGATCCTCCGGGTCCAGCCACGAAGGTCCTGCCACCTCTTTTGGCAGTTGCGGATCCTGCGCCTGTAGACCCCCACAGATCTTACTTTCCGGGCGATGGTCAGCCAGATGTCCTGCTTCTGGTGGGCATCAACCTGTGAGGATGACAAAGTGAAAAGGCCATTACTACACATGCTACATATACGTGCATCACACAGTTGGATATACATGTCTCAATCACAGGGGCATATGATGTACACAGGCAGTGCAACAATGGCTATGAACAGTTTGCCAGCAGTCACTACATGGTATCATTGCATGGGAAGTAAACATAGTTGGAATGCACTGTTACTGCACTGTACCAGTTCAGTGCATGTAACTACACACTTTGGGGTGTGACAACTACTCAGTGGGCATGCTAGCCAGTGGTGTGCACACTGAAAGTCCTGCTAGTCAGACAACATGCACAATTAGTGATGCAGTGGACAGCACACTCACCTGCTCCCCTGGTTTCCCATACAGCTTGCTGTACTGTGGAAGGAGGCTGTCCAGCAGGGCCTGGTTCTCCTCAAGGCTGAAGGCTGGGGCTCTCTCCACAGTATGTGCCATTGCAGGAGCCAGAGGATGCATAAACAGCAGCAGTGTTGGTGGCAGATGTTGTCCTGGAGCATGTAGTGCAGGCAAGTGAGCTCTCAGGGGAACAGTCAGCATTATATGTGTGCTGCAGAGGCAGATACTGTCCCATGTGTCCAAAGTGATAGGTCCGAGTCGTTTGCATCTTCTGAATCTGACCAATCCATGGAATAGCAGCACTAATACACGCCCACAGCATCCTTCAAATCTTCAACTTCATGACACCCATGATTTTGCAACATTGTTGTGTCTGGCCAACTGAATTCACTGCATCAGACTCGTTGGAGCTTTGAAAACGCGTCCGTTGCCATGCCAGGCCCCAGCCAATGTGTGCGCACCGACCGGTCCATTGCTCTACAACGCGTACCCGGGATACAACGCGTACCCGCACACATTGAATGCAATGGGCCGGCCGGGCACACCGATCGGTCCATTGAAGTTCAACGCGTACCCGGAATACAACGCGTACCCGCACACTTTGAATGCAATGGGCCGGCCGGGCACACCGATCGGTCCATTGCTCTACAATGCGTACCCGGGATACAACGCGTACCCGCACACATTGAATGCAATGGGCCGGCCGGGCACACCGATCGGTCCATTGAAGTTCAACGCGTACCCGGGATACAACGCGTACCCGCACACATTGAATGCAATGGGCCGGCCGGGCACACCGATCGGTCCATTGAAGTTCAACGCGTACCCGGGATACAACGCGTACCCGCACACATTGAATGCAATGGGCCGGCCGGGCACACCGATCGGTCCATTGCTCTACAACGCGTACCCGGGATACAACGCGTACCCGCACACATTGAATGCAATGGGCCGGCCGGGCACACCGATCGGTCCATTGCTCTACAACGCGTACCCGGGATACAATGCGTACCCGCACACATTGAATGCAATGGGCCGGCCGGGCACACCGATCGGTCCATTGCTCTACAATGCGTACCCGCTCGCATTGAATGCAATGGCCAATGTGTGCGCACCGATCGGTCCATTGCTCTACAACGCGTACCCGCTCGCATTGAATGCAATGGCCAATGTGTGCGCACCGATCGGTCCATTGCTCTACAACGCGTACCCGCTCGCATTGAATGCAATGGCGAATGTGTGCTCACCGATCAGTCCATTGCTGTCCAACGTGTCCCTGGACAAGTCACTGGCATATGTCACCATGCCTGTCACAGGTGAACATATGCCAGCCACATATACTTCCCAGGGAGTGAGGGGCACACCTACAACACCACAGCCTGTCCACACTGTATCCTAAGGCATGTAAGGCTGCATTACCTATTCCGTGTATGGGGGTGTACATGATGTTCTGTGGGTGTCACTTCGGGGTAGCCACTCCCAGGCTGTGCACGTGTTCATGGGGACAGAATCCTTGGTGTGTCGTGCACATGACCACTGTGATGTGCAACTGTTCATTCCTGAGCATGTGGCATGGTCACATTTCACGGTGGTGTATGTGTATGTCATGTCACATACCCCCTGAGTCCCATGTGGGATGGTATGTACGTCCCAGGGTGACCCATTGGCACAATAGTGATGGTCCTCCACAGTCTGTGTGCATGTTGTGTTTACAATGTCTCTGATTCCATGTGCACAGTGGGAGACAGTCTCCACATCCACGTTGTTTGTGCATGAACTTTGATGTTGTGCGTGTGTGTGTCACAGACGTCCATGTCTGTCCTGTCGAGGCAACAGGGACCACTACCTGTGGGGGTCATGTTTGTTTTGCTGTGGTGTATTCATGATGCACCATGTCATGCCAGTGTCCATGTGGCAATACAGGGTCCCTGGGAATCTACCTGTCGATGAGCTGTGATGCATGGGGCACATCTGTCCACACATGTCACTGTGGGGTGTGTTTGGAACATGGCAGCAGTAGATGGGGACTGTGACATGGCCTCATGATATCCCATGGCACAACATGGGACTTGTTGATGCCACTTGTTGAACTGTGATGTTAGATGTTGGCCATGTAGGTGCCATACATGTCCTTACGGAACTGCACACATCATGTACTTGTGTCTCATAATGATGTATCATGTGATATTGAGTATGGTCAATGCCACATATGTGGGGTGACTGACAATCTTTCTTTCTTCACCTATGCACTGCAGGGCACCAGCTGTCCATAGACCATTCCCTGACCTTGCATCCATGGTGGAACGGGACTGCATCCGACGGTACCGCTTCACCAGGCCGCTGATTGAGGAATTGACGGTGCGCTTGGCCCCACATTTGCAACCTGGCCGGACATACCCCACAGCGCTGACCCCCAAGGTGAAGGTGATGGCAGCCCTACACTTCTTTGCCACCGGTACCTTTCAACACACTGTGGCGTCTGCTGGTGGGATGTCACAGACCATGTTCAGCCGTGTGCTACGCGATGTTTTGGAGGCTATGTTGAGATACCTGAACCAGTACATCTATTTCCCTAGACCTCAACAACTCACTGACGTGAAGAGTGACTTCTATGCCCTGGGGAGGATGCCGCATGTCATTGGCTCCATTGATGGGACACATGTGGCTTTGATCCCACCACAGGCACATGAGCAGGCATACAGGAACCGCAAACATTACCATTCGGTCAATGCACTGGTGGTATGTCTTGCTGATATGAGCATCTCACACGTGTGTGCCCGTTTCCCCTGTTCTGCACACGATGCCTACGTGATGAGGAGTAGTCGCATCCCGAGGATGATGTCACAGATGCGGAACCAGCGTGCCTGGCTTGTCGGTGTGTACTGACTTTGTACCATTGTGTGTGTTCTGCAATGTAGTATTCCACCCTCTTTTCCAACTCAGCTAATGTGCAATTGTCCATATGTAGGTGACTCCGGATACCCCAACATGCCGTGGTTGCTGACGCCCCTCAGGAACCCTGTGACACCAGCCCAGATGCGCTACAATGAGGCACATGGTCGGACCAGGAGAGTGATTGAGCGGACATTTGGTCTCCTGAAGAGCCGCTTCCGCTGCCTGGACAAGACAGGAGGGGCCCTCCCATATGCCCCAGCAAAGGTGTGCAAGATTGTCATCGTCTGCTGCATGCTACACAACCTGGCTGTGCGGAAGGAGTTGCCTCTCATCCTGGATGACGATGACCAACATCCGCCACCTGTGGAGGATCCTGGCCTGGACCACGATGCCAGTGATGATGATGATGATGATGGTGATGTCCGCACACAGCTCATCACCAACTTCTTCAGCTGAATGTGAGTATCCGGAGATGTCATGTCAATGATGTGAGTATGCATGATATGTGTTGGTGGTGCTCTGGTGCTGTTTGAGTGTGGCCATGTGCTACATGACTGTATGCGTGTAGCGATGTGTCCTTACAGGTAGTCTGTACTCCCCAACAGCGTTGACATGCTTACTTGGTTCTGGGTGGGTATCTTGTGACATGTATTGGGCATGAGTATTGCAGTTCTGTCCTGTTCTTCAGTGCTTTTGACTGTGTGTCATTTCTGTCCTTCACAGGGTACTTTCAGAGTTGTTTGGTCAACTGTGATCCCCGACACCGTGATTAAACTTCCAGGGTGGTAGCTGTTGTGTCCCTACAGGTGATGTGTGCCACACCCATGGACTTCCTTCCTTCTACACTTGTTGACTGTGTGCCCACTGCCAGGTGGGATTACCTTGCATCTGTAGTGGTTACAACATGTTGCAAATGTGTAATAAACCTGTGCTTCACTTTGTGATGTGCGTTGTCTGTGGTCACACATCTGACTGACATTTGCTTACTGCACCAGTGGGCTAGTTGACAAAGACTGTGAATAGGTGTTGTGTCTGTGCATTGCACCGTATTTCCTGGCAACATCAGTGTAGGCGATGAGTCAGATGGCCTTGGTGTGTATATGTTGTGTAGCCCTGGTGGTGTGTCTCCCTCATATGTGTCACGTTGCCATGACTCACATGCCTGTGTTGTACTTGCTGTAGCAGTTAGCATGCACAGTGTAATTTCGCAGGTCATCATCTCCATGACAGAAACCACGTTGGAATCACAACAGAGGCAGGTATGGTGTATTAGTGTGTTTATTGTCATACATGTGTGAGTTTAGTGCACAGGATGGTGGGTGCTGTACATTGTTATTGTAATCCAAAGTTCCTAGATGATTTGGAAGTCCTGGTAGCAGAAATGTCCTGAGTAAAGTCCACAGTCATCTGATACATTGGTCCAACTTGTACTCCCCATGTCATGTGGGGGAGTTGTGTTGCATTCAACAGGGTGAACAGTTTGCGCACAAAGGTGATTATCCAGAATAGGTTTTGGCTTCCTGGGGGTTGCGCATGGCCATCGGCCTCTCAGTTGCCCTTCCTCAGACGACTCCTCTTCTTTGGGGGGGACCCTCAAGTGCAGGCTGCTGCGGTGCAGGGGACTCTCCGCCAGAGTCATCCTCCCTCCCTGTGGCAGTTGCAGTTGTTTCAGCACCAGATGTTGTGGGCACACAGGGAGGTGTTGACTGGTTGCTGCTCATCTGGCGGAGGCATTGTAATATGTCCCTATGCACCGCCGTCATCTCTTGCAGTGTGTCCCACTTGGACTCCATGCGGGACATGTGTAAGTCCAAGCGGGCATGATGGGCAGCCTGCTGCTGTCGTATGTCCCTGAGGAGCCCCACTACCTGGCTGAGCTCTCCGGTGCTGGACTGGTATGTATCGGCTATGCGTACCAGTTGTGGGTCATCATGCAGTCCAGACCCCTCTGCGAGCAGCGACCTATGTCTACCACCCCTCCCACCACCCCTGGCGACACGTGCAGTACCTGAGGTGGCACGCACAGAAGACCCTGGGCCCCCTTGGGGGTTGTTGGTGGTGTTGGTGTCCATAGCCCCACGTTGGGCCAGGGTCCGTGTGCTGGTGGTGGTGGTGCTCCTTGGTCTGTCCGTGTCGGCAGGGGTGGTTTGTGTGTTGTCAGTCGTTGGAGGGGTGGGTGCAGGGGGTGCAGCTGGTGGTCCTGCTGGTGCTGCATGATGACTCGCTCCGGAGGTGCCAGGTAGCTCTTCGTCATCTGAGGAGGGCAGAAGCTGTTCCACACCAGTGAGCTCCGTTTCCCCTTGAGCCTGGGACGGGGACTCCTCAGCGTCTGCTGCTGTGTCCCCATCATCACCTGTTTTTGGGAGACACACACAATGTATGTTATGTTTCTGCAGGCATCAATGGTTGACACACCTGACAGTTGTGACTGTACCTCTGGATGCGGGCCTGTACATTGCATTGTCCTAAGTTGTCACAGTCAGAGGTTGATATTGGTGTAGCACATTGTCCTGCATACTTTGAGCATTTCAATATGAATGTTGGGGTGTGTACATGGTCTGCATTGGTTGTATTTGGTTGACATCCGGCCCTCCTTCTCCCCCAGCCCAGTTATCCCACCATGAAGCATGCCACCCTTGCAGTGGGTTCAGGTTGACTCTCAGGATGTCAGTGAGTGGTGTCCTGCTGTTGGTTGGTGCACAGTTCCCAGCAGGGCCTTGTGCTCCCCACAGCAGTACCCAGTGTCAGCCATCTTGTCAGTTCTTGTCCACTCCCTGTGATGTGCGCATGGTTCAGGGTGGTGTTGATGGGACAGTTGTGGGGGTGACCAGTATCTGTGACTGCCACTCCCATCATGCTATTGCCTCCAACCCCCTTCCCAGCATGCCCATGCTTCCTTCTTTTTGACTCTGCTTCCCTGTGGGGTTGTGTGCCTGTGCTGACAAGATGGCTGACAGCGTTATCCTGGGGTTAGTTTGGCTACAAGTCCCATGTGTGTCCCTGTGCTTCACACAGCATGACCCAGGGTTGTGGTTCTTTGTGGGATATTTGATTAGAGTGTGAGGCAATGCATTCTCCCAGGTGAGTAGTGTGGAGTTTGTGTTAGGGGTGTGTGTGAGTGGAGCTGCTGGTAACTATGGTCAGTGCTGTCAGTCCTCCTTCCCACCCAGCCAGATATCCCACCATGGAACGTGCTTCCATTGCAGGGAGTGCAAGTTGTCTTTCAGGATGTCAGTCAGTGGTGTCCTGCTGTTGGTTGGTGCCCAGTTCCCAGCAGGGCCTTGTGCTCCCCACAGCAGTACCCAGTGTCAGCCATCTTGTCAGTTCTTTGCCACTGCCTGTGATGTGCGCATGGTTCAGGGTGGTGTTGATGGGACAGTTGTGAGGGTGAACAATATCTGTGACTGCCACTCCCATCATGATATTACCTCCACCCCCCTTCCCAGCATGCACATACTTCCTTCCTTTTGAGTGGACTTCACTGTGTGTGAGTGTGACAGCAATGGCAAGATGGCTGACAGTGGTGTCCTGCTGTTGGTTGGTGCGCAGTTCCCAGCAGGGCCTTGTGCTCCCCACAGCAGTACCCAGTGTCAGCCATCTTGTCAGTTCTTTTCCACTCCCTGTGATGTGCGCATGGTTCAGGGTGGTGTTGATGGGACAGTTGTGGGGGTGACCAATATCTGTGACTGCCACTCCCATCATGCTATTGCCTCCAACCCCCTTCCCAGCATGCCCATGCTTCCTTCCTTTTGACTCTGCTTCCCTGTGGGGTTGTGTGCCTGTGCTGACAAGATGGCTGACAGTGTTATCCTGGGGTTAGTTTTGCTGCAAGTCCCATGTGTGTCCCTGTGCTTCACACAGCATGACCCAGGGTTGTGGTTCTTTGTGGGATATTTGATTAGAGTGTGAGGCAATGCATTCTCCCAGGTGAGTTGAGTGGAGTTTGTGTTAGGGGTGTGTGTGAGTGGAGCTGCTGGTAACTATGGTCAGTGCTGTCAGTCCTCCTTCCCACCCAGCCAGATATTCCACCATGGAACGTGCTTCCATTGCAGGGAGTGCACGTTGTCTTTCAGGATGTCAGTCAGTGGTGTCCTGCTGTTGGTTGGTGCACAGTTGCCAGCAGGGCCTTGTGCTCCCCACAGCAGTACCCAGTGTCAGCCATCTTGTCAGTTCTTTTCCACTCCCTGTGATGTGCGCATGGTTCAGGGTGGTGTTGATGGGACAGTTGTGGGGGTGACCAATATCTGTGACTGCCACTCCCATCATGCTATTGCCTCCACCCCTCTTCCCAGCATGCACATACTTCCTTCCTTTTGAGTGTACTTCACTGTGTGTGAGTGTGACAGCAATGGCAAGATGGCTGACAGTGGTGTCCTGCTGTTGGTTGGTGCCCAGTTCCCAGCAGGGCCTTGTGCTCCCCACAACATAGCACCAGTGTCAGACATCTTTGAAGTGGCTTTTCACTCCCTGTGATGTGCGTATGGTTCAGGGTGGTGTTGATGGGACAATTGTGAGGGTGACCAATATCTGTGACTACCACTCCCATCATGCTATTGCCTCCACCCCACTTCCCAGCATGCCCATACTTACTTGCTTTTGAGTGGACTTCACTGTGTGTGAGTGTGACAGCAATGGCAAGATGGCTGACAGTGGTGTCCTGCTGTTGGTTGGTGCCCAGTTCCTAGCAGGGCCATGTGCTCCCCACAACTGAGCACCAGTGTCAGCCATCTTTGAAGTGGCTTTTCACTCCCTGTGAGGTGTGCATGCTTGGGTGTGAGCTTGCTGGGCCATGTGGGTGGGGGATGTTGGGCTGTGAATACCACTCCCATCATGCTATTGCCTCCAACCCCCTTCCCAGCATGCCCATGCTTCCTTCCTTTGACTCTGCTTCCCTGTGGGGTTGTGTGCCTGTGCTGACAAGATGGCTGACAGTGTTATCCTGGGGTTAGTTTTGCTGCAAGTCCCATGTGTGTCCCTGTGCTTCACACAGCATGACCCAGGGTTGTGGTTCTTTGTGGGATATTTGATTAGAGTGTGAGGCAATGCATTCTCCCAGGTGAGTTGAGTGGAGTTTGTGTTAGGGGTGTGTGTGAGTGGAGCTGCTGGTAACTATGGTCAGTGCTGTCAGTCCTCCTTCCCACCCAGCCAGATATTCCACCATGGAACGTGCTTCCATTGCAGGGAGTGCACGTTGTCTTTCAGGATGTCAGTCAGTGGTGTCCTGCTGTTGGTTGGTGCACAGTTGCCAGCAGGGCCTTGTGCTCCCCACAGCAGTACCCAGTGTCAGCCATCTTGTCAGTTCTTTTCCACTCCCTGTGATGTGCGCATGGTTCAGGGTGGTGTTGATGGGACAGTTGTGGGGGTGACCAATATCTGTGACTGCCACTCCCATCATGCTATTGCCTCCACCCCTCTTCCCAGCATGCACATACTTCCTTCCTTTTGAGTGTACTTCACTGTGTGTGAGTGTGACAGCAATGGCAAGATGGCTGACAGTGGTGTCCTGCTGTTGGTTGGTGCCCAGTTCCCAGCAGGGCCTTGTGCTCCCCACAACATAGCACCAGTGTCAGACATCTTTGAAGTGGCTTTTCACTCCCTGTGATGTGCGTATGGTTCAGGGTGGTGTTGATGGGACAATTGTGAGGGTGACCAATATCTGTGACTACCACTCCCATCATGCTATTGCCTCCACCCCACTTCCCAGCATGCCCATACTTACTTGCTTTTGAGTGGACTTCACTGTGTGTGAGTGTGACAGCAATGGCAAGATGGCTGACAGTGGTGTCCTGCTGTTGGTTGGTGCCCAGTTCCTAGCAGGGCCATGTGCTCCCCACAACTGAGCACCAGTGTCAGCCATCTTTGAAGTGGCTTTTCACTCCCTGTGAGGTGTGCATGCTTGGGTGTGAGCTTGCTGGGCCATGTGGGTGGGGGATGTTGGGCTGTGAATACCACTCCCATCATGCTATTGCCTCCACCCCCTTCCCAGCATGCCCATGCTTCCTTCCTTTTGACTCTGCTTCCCTGTGGGGTTGTGTGCCTGTGCTGACAAGATGGCTGACAGTGTTATCCTGGGGTTAGTTTGGCTACAAGTCCCATGTGTGCCCCTGTGCTTCACACAGCATAACCCAGGGTGGTGGTTCTTTGTGGGATATTTAATTCGAGTGTGAGGCAATGCATTCTCCCAGGTGAGTTGTGTGGAGTTTGTGTTAAGGGTGTGTGTGAGAAAAGCAGCTGGTAACTATGGTCAGTGCTGTCAGTCCTCCTTCCCACCCAGCCAGATATCCCACCATGGAACGTGCTTCCATTGCAGGGAGTGCGAGTTGGCTTTCAGGATGTCAGTCAGTGGTGTCCTGCTGTTGGTTGGTGCACAGTTGCCAGCAGGGCCTTGTGCTCCCCACAGCAGTAGCCAGTGTCAGCCATCTTGTCAGTTGTTTTCCACTCCCTGTGATGTGAGCATGGTTCATGGTGGTGTTGATGGGCGCATTGTGAGTGTGGGCAATATCTGTGACTACAACTCCCATGATGCTATTGGCTACACTGAGTTGCCCAGCATACACAGGATTCCTTCCTTTCAGTGGGCTTCCCTGTGAGGTGGTGTTGTAGTGGTGGCTACATATCTGGCTGTGTTTGTTAGTTATATTTGTGCCACTGCCTAGCTGTATTTGTAGTTGTGTTTGTACATGTGATGACACAGTTACATATCACTATGAGATGGCATGTGTTGTGTTTATCTGACTGACATACACGTCTTGGGATGATTATGTTTTGGTTGGTGTGTATTTGCTAAGGGTGCATGGTTTGACTATCCCCTTGACAGTGATGTGTGTGTATTGTCGCACAATATTGTGTACATTTGTTGTGTACTCACCAGGCTCTGGGATGTTTTCTAGTCCATATACGCTCACTGGTGGTAGGATGGCCCGCACCTTCTCCTCCCAGGGCCTGAGGTATACTGGTTTGGCAGGAGGGCCACTGCCGGTGTGTTGGCTCAAGAGGTAGTCCTTCTTACGTAGGTCCCTGACCCTCCTGCGCACGTCATACCACCTGTTCTGGATGTCTTCCTTTGTGCGCAAACATGGTGATTGTGCGTTCACCCTGTCGACGATCCTCTCCCACATCTTGGTTTTCTGCGACATGGGGGTCTGTTGGACCAGTGTACCAAACAGCTGTGGCTCTACCCTGAGGATCTCATCTACCAGGACTTCCAATTCACTATCTAGGAACTTTGGATTCTTCTTTGGGGGCATGGTGATGGGTGGTGGTGGTGAGTGATGTGTGGGGGTGTGTGCAAGTGAGGGTGTGTGAGTGTGTGTTTTGCTGGGTGTATGTGAGGGTGCTATTTGTTGAAGTGCTGATGGTGTGTGGCTTGTGTGATGGATGAGCTGTGGGTGTGTGTGTGGTTGCTGTCTGTTGGTGTCATTTGAATTTGCAAAGGATCATGGTAGGGATTTGTGTCCTTTATATGGGTGGAGTTGTGGGTGTGTCTTTGTTCCCTGTTTCCCCCCACAGTATTTATTGGCTTTGTAATTGCTTGTTTGGCCTTTTTTTGTGTGTTTTTCCCTTTGTACTTTTTGTGCATGTAGGAGACGTTCTTCTGACCGAGTCGGACCCTGCAGTTGTCTCGTGCGAGCTTCTCCGATTCGTTCACGCTGTGTTTGTGCTGTTTTCTGTGCTGCGTACGCGTCGGTCGCGGTGTATTGGGTTGCTTCGGCTCGCAGTTTTGTATGCGTGTCGGTCGTACGGCTTGGGCTCCGTGCGACTCGGTCGTGTTTTCCACGCGTTGCATCGTACTTGGCGGGTCGGAGTTCGCGGGTACGTTTCGTTCGGGATTCTTCCTGGTGCGTGTCGGTCGGTTCGATTCGCGTGCTTTTCCGGCCGGATAGCTGTTTTCCGCGCGGTTCGGTCGTTCGTATTGTGTTCCGTACGAGTCGGTCAGATTTTGCACACTTTTCATCGTACTTTGCGGGTCGGGCTGCACCGGTACGTGTCGGTTGGAATGAATTCCGGCTCCGAGTCGGTCGGTACGTTTTCCGGCCCGAATCGGAATCAGCCCCATTGTCTCTCCCATTTTGAAAAAGTCCTCTCTGGACCCGTCGGTCCCCAGAAATTTAAGACTAATATCATTGCTGCCTTTCCCCATAAAACTCCTGGAATGCTTTGTCAATAAAAAACTTACTTTCCTGCAACTCACAACTCACCAATATTAGAGCAGGAGCAGTTCGATTTTAGACCTGAGCATGGGACTGAGTCTGTCATACTCACTGCCATGGACGAGCTCCGGATGCTAGTCGATCACGGGCAGTCAGCAATTCTGATTCTTCTTGATTTATCTGCCACTTTTGACATGGTAAACCATAACTTCCTATTAAACAGACTCACCCTGGCCAGAGTAGGAGGAACAGTACTGAAATGGATGTGCTCCTATTTATCTGAGCACAGCTAGTCAGTTGCTCTTCCACCTTTCAGATCTGGTTTTAGGAAAGTGAAACATGGAGTTCCCCAAGGGTCTGCCCTTAGTCCAATTTTGTTCAATCTGTACATGAGGCCACTTGTGACCCTCATTAAATCTCACAACCTTAGACTAGTAAATTATGCAGAAGACACCCAGCTGATCCTGTCATTAGATAGTGACAGCAGTTCATGTCTTCCATAACTGTGTGAAGGACGTCGCCTTGTGGTTGAACTTTAACATCTTTAAATTCAATGGAGACAAAACAGAGTTCCTAAGCTGCTCAGCAAATAAAGTCCCATTAAATCTCCCTCACAAACGTTTGGTCCCTATCGCTAAAAGGACTAGCCTATCTCTTCTGTCTCGATTCACAATATGGGAGTCATCTTTGATAATTAGCTGTCCCTTGAAGATCACACTACAAAAGTAGCTGGGACATCTTTTTCGCTTTTCTAAGGCCTACAAAAATTGCTTCCCATGTTGCTGCCCCACTCCAAAACCTTGATTATTTGCAGCGTGATCCTGATTAGGCTTGACTATTGTGACTCTTTCCTCTTAGGCGCCCCTGATTTTTTAATAAATAGACTGTATAGAGTTCAAGCTGCCGTGGCCAAATTGGCATTTAAAAAAATGGCATTGAACCAGTCTAGAAGAACTCTGCTTCAGATGCTATCAAGGAGCTACATTGGCTACCAGTCAAGTATAGAATAGCTTTGAGATCCTTATGCATTGTCTTCAAAGCTCTTCATGGACTGGGACCAATCCCACTGCAGAACTCTTAGCCATGATATTCCCTGGGGAGATATCTGAGCTCTTCATCGGCCAACCTAATCTGTGTTCCCAAATTCAAGAAAACCAGACAAGGAGGGCAGCCTTAGCAGTGAGAGCAGCTCGACTCTAGAATCACCTTCTGGCCTCCCTTAGACATTCAGGGGACCTGCTGCATTTCAGAAAATGTGTATAAGACACAAAAAACATATCACATAATTGACGGACACAATCACAAAAGATATTAACACATACAATATAAAACATATTTATACGTATAAGAATTACAACAAACAACATATAAAGCTATATAATCCTATTTTGAGAGACCCAAACACATTTATTTAAGAGAAAGGGAGGTAAAATTTGCGACCTCTTCATATTTCATATAAGGATCATTGCAAACACACAATGTAAAAACATCTTAGAACTATACATTAAAGCTATACCATAATTATTTGAAAGATAACCAAAAAAAAACTTGTTTTAAAGAAGGGAAGCTAAGGTTTGTGACCTTGTTCATGATTCAGCAAATATTTCATATTTGATTATACTAGACACACAGACAAACCAAGTGTTCTAAACCAAATAGATTAAAACATTTAGAGAAAATGACAAATGGTGCACAAAAACACACAATTACAACCTGACCCAAGATGCAAAAAATAACATTATAGAGAAAAGATAAAAAGAAAAAAGAATAAAACATAAAAAGAGAAAGAAAAAATAATAATAATAGAAGCAGTACTCTCACCTTATATGTCATTGATGGGACTCAGTACCAATGTGACCCCTATCTGGTTGGTTAGTCAAAATGCACACAGAGCTGTAAGAAGAACTGTATCTGTAACGAATCACATACCGATACTCTTTAGATTTTTAGTCAGTTAAAAAGAAAATAAGCAGGAATAATAACACCAAACAAGCAAACCCCATATTTAACCATCTCAAAATATCTTAAAAAACTCGTTCTACCTGCCAAATAAGACAGGGAGGAATCGGACAAATGCTTAATGCCATAATCGCAGGCTCCCATCGAACCTTCTATCGACCTAATTAATAGGACCCAACCGAACCGAATTACAAAAACTAAATCGCAATGATCTTTAGCTACAACTTACCAAGTATAAAAAATCCATTCGGCATCTTACAAAAAGATGAATCTACGAACGCACTTTAGAAGAGAAGAAGAGGGGATGGTACCCCTATTTAGTAGCTGTAATCCCCAATAGGATACAATCCACCTGAAAAAATAAAAACATTTCATAAGTCAGTGAATTGTAAAAATGTTCAATATATGTAAATATACCGCATAAGCGATTACCCTAAATCAGGTAACCACACTCCTCAGAAATCCACGGGCCAATAGATGTCAAATAATAAACATATTGCTTAAAGCGTTCCCTTAGCCCCAACTGCCGATCACAATTGACATAAAAAAAACAAATTTGAACCAAAACCCAAGGAAAAATAGAAAGGATAGTTAATACTACGACAAAGTGACTGCGTACCACATTTATATAGTAAACCCAAACCCAGAGAAAAAGTTTAACAAATATTTAAAAAACTCTACCGCACTATTTTAAGACAAGGTAAATGTGTTTTTTTTTTTTTCCCCTCTTCTGCAAATACTCTCACAGTGGAGTCACGGTCGGCCTTTATGACATAATTTTTTGCTTAGATGGAGACATGTATAGTAAAGCGCTCTAGATTTATTTGTTATTTTTCAGTTATTGGATACTCAATGTCTTTCCCGTTACGGTTCGCGTTTCTTCTTTGGTAATGCCCCGCTTCGGGTCATTTTGAGACTTACCATTATTTCATTGATGACATTATGAAAAGTAGCCCTCCACAGATAGGAGGGTTGTGGGGTCTGGTGCTCTCTATTTTATATAATATTTTTATAATAAACGGTGCTGAAGTTTGGCTACATGCTGAAGTTTGGCTATAGGCCCTTGTATGATTACTTGGTACTTGAACGTTGTAAAGAAGTAATATTTTAATGAATTAAAGAATTTTTAAATAGCGTCGGTTCGTATGGTTGTTTATTAGAATACCCTGCATTATGAGCCCTGCATTTAATTTTCCTAAATCTGGCACTGACATGCTACGATGGTGCCCGTCTTTGACGGGAAAACTGTGGCGGTTTGGCGTTCGACATTTGTTCCGCACCTTTGAATCATGCCTAAGATTTTGAACTATACGCCTCTTTCGGGTTGTTTTATATTATAAGATGGCGCTGTTTTTCGTATGAAGAAACTACGGTATATATACATATATTGAAATTTTTTACAATTCACTGACTTATGATTTTTTTTTATTTTTTCAGGTGGATTGTATCCTATTGGGGATTACAGCTACTAAATAGGGGTACCATCCCCTCTTCTTCTCTTCTAAAGTGCGTTCGTAGATTCATCTTTTTGTAAGATGCCGAATGGATTTTTTATACTTGGTAAGTTGTAGCTAAAGATCATTGCGATTTAGTTTTTGTAATTCGGTTCGGTTGGGTCCTATTAATTAGGTCGATAGAAGGTTCGATGGGAGCCTGCGATTATGGCATTAAGCATTTGTCCGTATCCTCCCTGTCTTATTTGGCAGGTAGAACGAGTTTTTTAAGATATTTTGAGGTGGTTAAATATGGGGTTTGCTTGTTTGGTGTTATTATTCCTGCTTATTTTCTTTTTAACTGACTAAAAGTCTAAAGAGTATCGGTATGTGATTCATTACAGATACAGTTCTTCTTACAGCTCTGTGTGCATTTTGACTGACCAACCAGATAGGGGTCACATTGGTACTGAGTCCCATCAATGACATATAAGGTGAGAGTACTGCTTCTATTATTATTATGTTTTCTTTCTCTTTCTTTTTCTTTTTGTGTTTTATTCTTTTTTCTTTTTATCTTTTCTCTATAATGTTATTTTTTGCATCTTGGGTCAGGTTGTAATTGTGTGTTTTTGTGTACAATTTGTCATTTTCTCTAAATGTTTTAATCTATTTGGTTTAGAACACTTGGTTTGTCTGTGTGTCTAGTATAATCAAATATGAAATATTTGCTGAATCATGAACAAGGTCACAAACCTTAGCTTCCCTTCTTTAAAACAAGGGTTTTTTTTGTTATCTTTCAAATAATTATGGTATAGCTTTAATGTATAGTTCTAAGATGTTTTTACATTGTGTGTTTGCAATGATCCTTATATGAAATATGAAGAGGTCGCAAATTTTACCTCCCTTTCTCTTAAATAAGTGTGTTTGGGTCTCTCAAAATAGGATTATATAGCTTTATATGTTGTTTGTTGTAATTCTTATACGTATAAATATGTTTTATATTGTATGTGTTAATATCTTTTGTGATTGTGTCCGTCAATTATGTGATATGTTTTTTGTGTCTTATACATATTTTCTGTGCTAATTTGTTTGCAGCCCTGAAGAAGTTCTCTGGCTTGTTTGCCGTTGTAGAACGAAACGCGTTGGCTGCTGTTTTTGAAGTGAAATATCGTTTGGACTTTTTCAAATAAAGAATTAAGAAGAAAAGCATTAAGAGGCTCACATTTTTCTTTGTTTCGGTGCACTGCTCTATGTGGAAAACAAGTTTGGAATCTGTAAACAGTGGCACCAAAGGGCAACGGGTGCTGAGAAGTGTGCACGGTTTATGTCCGTAATTGGATTACAGTATATATTTTGAGGTGCTTTGCTTTAAGTCCGTTGCCTAAGTTTCCTTTTTTGTAAATTCTAATTGTTGGACTTTTTAGCACTCAATTTTTTTGCTGTTTATTATTATTTTTGGAATATGCCCCGTTTCAATGACGGACGAGAGGAGTTAGCTCAAGATTTATTTGGACGTAGCTCGGCCACCACATCCAGAATTCCAAATGTGCAAGGCACCTTGGGGTTACGCGCATTGTTTACTAAGCTTGAGCGCCTAAAAAAACAAGAACTTGGACGCTGGTGGGATGGAGTTACACTCCAACAGTATATCGACAACAAGAAGGCCCCAAGAGGCCTAAGAATTTTAATATTTCCGACTTTTGAAGACTTAAGTCCGGATTTGTTGAAAGAATGGGAGGTTAACTTGGAAGGGGCTTCTTTAACCATGATGCAGATATTAATCAGGCATGCGATAGATAAAGGAGCCAAATTACTAACAGAAATTGAAGCAGTTGAAAAAGAGATAGAAGCAACTGAAGCTACCGACTTGATTGAAAAGAATTATGAAATTTTAAAAAAAGTCATAGAAGACCACCAACAATATTTGAAAGAAAAGAAATTACGCAAAATAAGACGAGATGACAGAGATTATAAAGAGGGCCGTATTTATACTTTCGCTAAAAAATACGACTCTGTCCAAACACAGGAGGATAGAAAGAGAGGGAGGGATGAAACGGAGGAAGCACAATCTGTAATCAGTGTATCAGTTTCCTCGCAGAGTAGTATTGCATCGAGTAGTAACGTCAGTGAGGCCCCTTTAGGGGAGGGAGCCACTGCATTCGAGAAAGAACTAGCCAAATTGCGAATAAGCAGCAAGCAACAGAAAAAACTAAAGTTAAAACTAGGAGAGGGGGAGTAGATACCAAAAAAGGGGCAAGGAGAGGCAGCATAGATCAAGAAAAATTACGAGATCGAAAAAGACATGAATATAATTGCTAATGTAGGCTTGAATGGTGCAGGTATACCTCTTGAAATAAATGCTACAAGTTTATCTTTTGTTAATGAAAGAAGTAAAGAGATTGAAGTCATTAACTTGTCACATAGATTGATGGATGTTACAGAATTGAGCTTGTTGAAAAAGGTTTGGGATTTTGCCCTACACAGTTGGGTGATGCAACTGACGTTCATGTTGATTTATTTAAGTTCGTAAGATCATTGAAATTGAAAGATTTCTTTAGTAATCAGAGTTCTACTGTTTCCAAACAATTAGATTTGAGACCGACAACCACATTGAGCGTTGCTGATGTTCGCAATGTTCAATGTTTGTTGTCAATTGAGGATGGGTTGGAATCTGATATGGGAACTCTACTCAAAGATCTGGATGTGAGACGCTAGGGGGCGTGCGACAAGATGGCCGCACTGCAGTGAGGCTCTGTCGGCCCTGAACCTAATATCCACCATCTATCCTAAATCTGGAGGTAAACCCTGCCAGTAGCTCTACCCGCTGAATCAGAACATACCCTGGCGCCGGATCGCGGCATCTGTGGGACTGTACATGCAGTGAGACCCCGTACAACGAACGCCCGACATCGCGGGTCGAGCGGCCTACGCGGATCGGAGAGGCCGCGATCTAGATGGCGGAAACGTGGCACTGAGGAAAAACACAGCTGCGATCCCCTACCAGCGGGAACAGATCACGGAAGAACTGGTGTGAGCCTGGGAGCGAGAGCCATCCTAAAGGTATAGACCTAGCTGTGAGCGCGGCGGTGGGGACTCCTGAGGAGGCGGACCCAGACTGGGGTGCGCGTAGTCGGGATCGGGGGGGCGGCTCAAGTCGGAGGAACGGGCCGAGCGCCGCGAGCCCCGCCGCGCGCCTGAGAAGAACTGCATCGGTCCGCGAGGCACTGGAGACCCCCCAGGAGTGGAGATACCACAACGGCCGCTGAAGATCGCGGCGCCTCTTCCCTACATACCGCCTTAAGCTCCCTGACGGTGCGGTCTATGTAAGATCAAAAGGGGGGAACAACAAAATAAAAAAAATAAAAAAATCAAAAAGGGCATAACAAAGCAGAAAGCCCAGAGGCCGGCGGTGCCGACGCCTGGAGGACGACACAGAGAACCGGTAGAGTGCTGCTCCGGAGCTGCGAAGCTGCGCTTATGACTCCTTGATTAGTGCCCACAGCCTTCCTGCGATCCGCTCGGGCTGCTTTGCCCCGCACCCTCAACTAGCTGGGAGGCCCTCTCACCAAAAACAGCCTCCAGACTAACGGTGGGAGCAAGCTGCACGAATGCTTGGAGCTGGAGATAAATGTATGCTTTGGTAACGCTGCATAGAGACTGCTGCCCCACACCCTCAACTTGCTGCAAATTGCCCTGGATTTTGCTGAGCGTGAGTTTGCTGTACACAACGGCGGCCATCGGGATTCGCCTGGGACTTAATTTCTCAATCCCCCCCTCTCCTGAGCTGCATTGCTGATTCCCCCTGGGACGGACCCCATTATCTGGGGCCTAGCTACACAACTACTCTAGGGGTCACTGCGGGAGTGGTACAGACGTGGTGGAGCGCGACTGGTTCACCAAAGCCTCAGCATAGTGATCCCTCACCATCGCGAGTGGCAAACGCCTGTAAGTGTGCTGCCTGAAACTCCACAACCCGTGGACCAAACCTGGGCCCCTTCACTGCTGCGGCGAGGAACGGGGATAGAGCACCGTTGCAGTGTGCAGAGCGACCCCTAAGTCTGGACTGTGAATGGCACAACACACTTGGCACAAGCCCCGCACTGAACACGATCGACGCAAACTTGCGACGCTTGAGGGAATCCTGGTCGCAACACAGGGACTTACGACAGCAAACTAAAGGGAGCAGTCCCGACCCCCGCACTGGGCTGCTAGACACGCGCTCGTGCTGACTGGATCCGGGTCTGACCAAATCCCGTCCATAAAGTGGGGAGAAAAAAAAAAAAACAGACAACTGGTCAGCGACGCACGGACACCGATAGCCCCCTCATACCGCACGCCACAAGAAAATGGGTAAACCAGATGGCAAACAACCCAAGCTCAGCTTTGACACCCGTAGAACACCCAGAGGTCAACAGCCCGGTCCTGAGCACGATGATACCAACACTGAAATGAGCGGCCCAGACGAGGTGGACATGAAAACGATCCTCCACACAATGAAAGCGAGCTTCGCATCTATAGAGGGCAAGATGGATTCTATGTGCGCCAGAATGGAACAGTTTACACACAAACTTGAAAAACAGGACGGGAGAATTAAAGAAGCCGAAACGCGGATATCCACCTTAGAAGATGACAATGCACAAGCAGCGGGCCAGATTACTGACATTGACAAACTCTTAAAAGTGATAGCAGCCAAAAACGAGGACATCGAAGCCCGCTCAAGAAGAAACAACCTACGCATAACGGGCATCCCGGAATCTACAAACACTGGGAAGCTTGAGGATTACGTGGAGCGATTACTAACAACGTGCTTTGGCCCAGAAGCATTCTCCAAAATGCTTATAGTGGAGCGAGCGCATCGCACGTTGGCGCCGAGACCCCCACCGGGAACACCACCTCGCCCCATAGTCGCGAGAATACTCAACTACCGCGACCGCGACACTGCGCTTCGTAAGGCAAGAGAATTGAAGGACGTAATATTCGAAAACAACGCCATCTCGCTATACCCGGATTTCACTATGAACGTCCAAGAAGCGCGTAAAAAATTCATACCCATCAAGAAAAAACTTCAACAGGAAGGAGTGGAATACGCGATGCTTTATCCGGCGAGACTACGCATCACCCACGACGGCAAACATCAGATCTGCAACACCCCACAACAAGCTGCAGACTTCTTTAAGAAAGTAGTACTGGACTCCAGGAGAGCGGAACGTTCGCTGGCAGCTGATGGGGGCACTGGGGCACCACCAGACGATGACTAACATTTGGGTCAGAAATCGAATACACAGACACTAACGAATCGCCAGGTTAACCCCGCGACTGCAGATACTGCCCTTATTGTGAAGGTAAAGCACAGCATGATACAGGTACAGAATTAAATTTCTACGGCGGATTACTATCCTTACTATTATTCTGATGGGGGAGACACCCCCAGATACTGTAATGTAATTTCAGGGTCCCCTCCCACACGCCAACATAGAGTGGGAGGAATTGTTACGCCCCTTGGGGCACCCGTCTCTAAGGGAATACCCCTACTTCCCACTATTGGGATTGTTTTGTTAGGCATGTGCCTGTTTTGTTCTGTTAAATGGACATGGTCACCAGAGACTTTAAATGGCCCCATGAAAGTAAAGGTCTTGAGACTGCAATGGCATAATACTGCTAAATACTTATTTGGGGGGCTACGACTGCCATATACGTTGTATACTTCATTAACAAGCTTAAAACGCTACATATTAAATGCTATGGTGAGGGAAATGTTCCGAATGTTTGGGGGTAATCTGGGGGGGGCACACAGGGAGGGATCAATGCACGGCACGTTGGGGAAGCCGGAGTGGGAGGGAGGTTGGGGTAAATTGGTAGATATTGCTCAAGAGAAGATATGTCACTCTGACTCAGACATTCAACTGCGATGGGTAACACACAGCCATAGACACTGGGAAATCCATATTAGACCATATAAAAACGGATTACAGGGGAATGGCGAACACTAACCGTACACCTAATCCGACACCGCGGCTCACTCTAATCACCTGGAACGTTAGAGGACTGGGCAATCCCAGGAAAAGACGTCATATTCTAGCTTATCTGGATCGCCAGCACGCTAGCATAGCTATGATACAGGAAACACACACTGCCCCTCAGGCGCGGCCTCCATGGGCCACGAGGTGGGCTTCACACAGATATTTCTCATCATATTCCACCTTCTCTAGAGGAACAGCCATTTTAATTAAAAAAACGGTACCATACATAGAGGAGGGATCTGAGATAGACGCACAAGGACGATATTGCATCACATGGGGAAAACTGGCCTCAGCTTCCGTCACGTTGGTATGCAGCTATGGGCCCAATACAGACGATGAAGACTACTTCATTACCCTCTGGGCCCGCATAGTAAATATCGGGTCGACACACCTCATATGGGGAGGGGATTTTAATCTAACATTGCACCCACCCAGTGACCGTTCACACCCACTACCGCATCATTACTCGAAAGCACAGCGTCAATTGCAACAAATAGTCACTGACAACCTCCTGGTAGATGTATGGCGACACCTACATCCGTCACAATATGAAGGCACATTCCACTCATCCGTACACAACACCTGGTCTAGATTGGACATGTTCTTAGTGTCAAGAGACATTGCAACGCGGGTCCTCTCCTCAGGCCATATGGCACGCACTTACTCGGACCATTCCCCGGTGGTTATTTCAATGACTCCCCGGGGATGTCTTCCCAGGCTGGACAGTGGCGGTTGCAACCCATGGCATTGTTGGATACTGTGTTTGTGGCAGAGCTGAGGGACATCTTAGAAGAGTACTTACGACTAAATGTTGACTCCGTCCCTTCCCTGGCTACAGCATGGGAGGCACTAAAAGTCACTGTGCGGGGACATTGCATGGCCAAGACAGGGGGCATCCTTAAAGATATACGAAAGACACTAGCGCGACTGGACAGCCAAATAAAAAAATTAGAATTGGAAATGCGGGGGATAGACGAAAGCTCCACGATGGCCAAGATACGGGAAACAGTAACGGAATACCAAGCGACAGCAGAACGAGAATGTCTATTCCGCGGCAAATATCACAGGGCGCGACAATATGGCGAGGGAGACCGCCCCGGAAAAGCGCTTGCAGAGACGATCCGACCTCCCAGAACAGCAAATCATGTTCTGGCTATCCGAGATAAAGTGGGTACGATACAACGAGATACTGCAGCTATAGGTCAAGTGTTCATCGAACATTACCAAACGCTGTACACATCGTGCGCGACACGTCAGGAGGAGACCGCACAATACTTGCAACAAATAGAATTAGCCTGGCTTAGTAATGGTCAAAGGGAATTCTTGGCGGCCGATTTGGAGTTGGACGAGATAAAAGAAGCTATAATGCAGATCAATGGTGGCAAAGCACCGGGGCCGGATGGCTTGGGCATCGAATTTTATAAAAAATACATAGATATACTAGCCCCCTGCCTGAAAGAAGTATATGAGGAGGCCTACGAAACAGGGTCGCTCCCGCCTACTATGCGAGAAGCAAGGCTGGTCTCATTACTGAAGCCGGGAAACCCCGGAACACCCAGATTCATACAGACCATTATCGCTGATAAACTGCGACGTCAAAATATTGGCCAAAGTTCTCGCTAATAGGCTGACCCTGCTAATGGACAGACTTATCCGCCCAGATCAGGCAGGTTTCATAC
The DNA here is from genome assembly GCA_963921515.1 of Calotriton arnoldi. Classification (NCBI taxonomy): domain Eukaryota; kingdom Metazoa; phylum Chordata; class Amphibia; order Caudata; family Salamandridae; genus Calotriton; species Calotriton arnoldi. The sequence goes on from CAWUFW010007334.1 coordinate 59,808, forward strand.
CAGGCCGCTCAACATCGCACAACCTGCGGACCCTCTTTTCTATCCTGCACGACATCGACCAGGACGAGCAGGCGGTGGCAGTCTTTTTAGATGCCACCAAAGCGTTTGATTCCCTGGAATGGGGATACCTCCGGGCGGTGTTGGCACACATGGGATTTCCGCCGGGATTCCTACTGTGGATCAAACTGCTGTATACTCAGCCCTGCGCCTCAGTCCTTCTCAATGGGGAATGCTTCCCAGCCTTCGACATCACCAGGGGGACACGGCAGGGTTGTCCCATGTCGCCTTTATTATTTGCAATCACCATGGAACCACTGGCAGCCATGCTCCGTCAACACCATAAACCATATGCGTTGGATTCCCCCACACGACCCATCTTAATATCACTATACGCGGACGACATCACATTATATGTGCGTAACCCGGCCGAAGGCCTTAATGCCATGATCAGAGAAATAATAAAATTCGGGGCTTTTTCAGGTATAACCATAAACTGGGGCAAATCCCAAATTATGCCACTAACCGATGCTACGGCCTCGTTCCAACTGGAATATCCGCTACGGTGGAGTAATGACGAGGTACGCTACCTGGGGATAAACGTCACCAGAGATAAGGAGGAATTAATGCGAGCAAACTATGGAGTAGCCCTTGCCAAGGTGGAAGACCAGATCAGCAGGTGGATTGCCCTCCCCTTTCTATGGCAGGGCGCATAGCTCTAATGAAAATGATCATAATGCCCAAATTCTTATATTTATTCACGAACATTCCTTTCCCCCGGGCGTCCATTCTTCACTAGACTCAAAAGTCAATTTATACGTCTTGCATGGGGGGTAAACAACCCAGGATTAAATGGAGCACCCTTACGCTGCCGTTCATACAAGGCGGGTTCGAAGCGCCTGACCCTGAACTATACTATCTCAGTGCACAGGCGCACTTCGCAGCATACTGGTTTGCCCCCCCCCTTTTATGACACATCTCGCAGTGGAAAAGGGAACCATGGCACCGACACCGTTGAGGGGGTTCCTAAGTGCAGATGACAAGACTACCAGGGGAAGGCACTCCACTGTGATGTTTACAAATAATGCATGGCGAGCCATCGCAAAAAGGTCTCAGGTTACCATGCTGTACTCTCCGCTTCTTCCCTATTAGATCAACACAATCTACCGATCACTCAGGAAGGAATCTGTAAGCGTATGCTACTCCGACTGGGCTTTGGCACATGGGGAGATATGTACGATAAGGGGCAGTTCAAAGACGCCACTACATTTATGGGCAGCACACCTCCCACTACAATGGATAGATTCCTATACATCCGCCTGCGACAGGCTGTCAAAGCGGCCACCCCAGCGATTCCAGAGGAACCCCCAACACTACTCCCACTACACCAACTCATACGGGGGGGCAGCACATGCCATGTCTCGCATATACAAAACCTCCATCGGGGCAGGGACACACACTTCCACGAAAGCTAAACAAGGATCGGAGGCGGAACTGGGCCATCCTATCACGGATGAGGCCTGGGCGTACAGTTGCCAACAAACTGAGCGCATCACTGCTAGCAGTAGATTTAGAATGATCCATTTCAAATTCCTTCACCGAATGTACTATACCCCGGCAAGGTTATACAACCTCCGGTTACGGGACAGCGACAGATGTGACCGTTGTAGACGGGAAAGCGCAGGCTTTCTACACCTGGCGTGGGAGTGCCAAGATATAGCGAAGTACTGGGCAGAGATAGGCAATGCATTGGGCAACATGATGGAGGAACACTTGGCCTTGACGCCTGAAATGTGTCTCCTAGGATACCTTCCAGATCACAAAGGTCAGGCTAAGAGATTACTGGCGATAGGCCTACTCATTGCTAAACGCAGAATTGCTTGTAGGTGGGGACGGGGCAGGGCGCCCAAGTTTAAGGAATGGTTGACGGACATCACATATTGCCAGGAACAAAATAACATTTACGCAGAGCTACTACCCACACAATCCAGACCACGTGACATCTGGGAGCCGCTCACTCGATATATGCTTACAATGGCTGCCACAGACACAGACGATGAGGGTACACCACAATAGATTGATACACTTGTTGAGTCTGGGGAGACGCGCAGGCCTGAGACGTGCTCCAGAGGGGCCATGGGTAACACGACAGCTGATCTACATGATCCCACAACCAACTGAGTGAGGCATTTGAGGGACGCCAGCTGGAGCAGCGCCTCGGGGGACTGCTGACATACCAGGCAGCGCTAAGAGGCTTCGAACGATGAGACGGAAGGGTGCTAGATTCCCACCTAATAAGACATCCCTAACAATAGATAGGCCCATACTGAAACCACTGGGGCAACCCCCTGTCTCTCACATACCTAATGATTATTCGACCTGATCATTAGCCGGCTTCTAGTGTACACGAATAGCCAAGATCGCAAACACCTCTCCCCTGGAATCATTAAAAAATTGCTGTACTGAAAATTCTGGGCTGGTGCGAGACAGGGACTACCCAACAAGACGCTTGTTGTGGTGCCCATGCTTTCCAGTCATGCTACTACTGATTGTAATGTATTGAGCCTGATGTATTTTTCAATTTTTTCTTTTCCCACTGTAACCACAGATATGCGCTGAAATGACATTTTCATTGGAATCTAGTGTAATGTCTACCACATTTTGTTATTATTGTATTGTTATATTGCCAAATGCCAATAAAAAAAATAAAATAAAAAAAAGATCTGGATGTAGAGGAACATCTATGGGTAGATAGTGGACTACGTCCTAAATCGAAATTCATACCCAGTGGTTCCTATCATCATAATATTGATCTGTTTTTTGACAAAGTATCAGAGGATCTGCATGATTTGGACATCCCTGAAAGATTTTCAAGTAAGCAATCTAGTAATCTGACAAAGGGTGAAAGGGATGCTTTAAAGAGACTTCAGAATGACAATACTATAGTTATCCGTAAAGCAGATAAAGGTAATAACATAGTGGTGATGGACAAAATGGATTACATGAATGAGATCCAACGTCAGTTGGATGACAAGTTATGTTACGAACCAATCAGCGGGAACCCAATGATTGAACTAATATCTCTGATTAATGTCAAGCTAAATGAGTGGAAAGATACTTGTTTATTATCGGACTCTGAATATAAGTTTCTTAAGGTGTGCCAACCAAGATTCCCCTGTATTTATGCACTTCCCAAGGTGCATAAGAGAGCACCGTTCCTCCCTGGGCGGCCTATCATTTCTGGAATAGGTTCTCCAACAGAGAGAATATCGGAGTATGTCGATTTAAAACTACAAAAACATGTTTTGGACTTGCCATCTTATATTAAGGACAGCACTGATGTGCTGCTTAAACTAAAAGATTTTGCATGATCAGAGGACCTTACTTTTGTAACATGGGATGTAGTCAGTCTCTACACCTGTATTGACATGAAATTTGGCATGATGGCAGTACAGTCTTACCTAGACAGAAATAGAGCTGATGAATACGAGCATAATCTCATGGTGCTAGACATGATTAAATTGATTTTGACCAAAAACTTCTTTCTCCATGATGGGCAATGGTTCCACCAGATTCGTGGGACAGCCATGGGAACCAGGTTTGCTCCCTCTTATGCCTGCCTCTTCATGGGGTGGTACGAGAGGGAGCATGCCTGGGCCAGATGTGCCTCCCCCTGGACACAACATATTGTGTTTTGGGGGAGGTACATCGACAATGTTATATGCCTGTGGTCAGGTTCAAAGGAAAGTTTGGAGGAATACCATCAATACCTAAATGAAAACCCTTTCAATGTTCAACTGACTATGTCTTCTGACAAAGACAAAATAGATTTTTTGGATCTTCGCTTATACATAAGTGATGGGCAGATCCAAAGTACCTTGTATCGAAAAGAGACGGCATGCAATGGCATATTGCATGCCACCAGTGCGCACGCTCGCTCAGTAATTAGAAACATCCCCTACGGGGAAATGGTGAGACTACGGAGAAACTGCTCTGAACCAATTGCCTTTAAGGCCAATATTGCTGATACATGCAGGCGCTTTGTGAAAAGAGGTTACGACATACAAGATGTGAAAAAAGCTGAAACACGGGCATACAAACTTAATAGAGATAGTACATTGGTTGCTAAAAGGAAGAACTCTACACCATATGGCAATAAGCTGCGGTTTGTAACGAAATATACCTCGCACAGTGGAAAAATGTTCCGTATTTTAAAGAAAAACTGGCATTTACTGTTGGATATACCTAGTTTAAGAAATGATTTGACATTGAACCCCTCCATAACATACAGGAGAGGACAAACTTTAAAGGACACACTTTGTCCTAGTTATGTCACTACCACTACAAGAACTCCTAAAACCTGGTTGTCCCAGAAACCATGTGGTTTCTACACATGCACTTCGTGCATCATTTGCAAATTTGGAAGAAATAAGACCCAGCGTTTTTCGTACAATAGCCCAAAACAATATGTCATCAGGGAATTTATCAATTGCAATATCACCTACGTGATTTACATTCTGGGGTGCAGTTGCAATATGGTATATGTGGGCAGCACTACCCGTAGCCTTAAGATCAGAATACAGGAGCACCGTCGGGCGATCTTGAAAGGAGATACAAGATACCCTATGGCTGAACACTATAGGCAAAGCCATACATCCGATTATGCATTCTGGTTCCATGGTTTTGAACATGTCCCGGTAAACAACAGAGGTGGAAGCAGGGAGTTGCTGCTAAGGCAAAAAGAGGCAAGGTGGATATGTAGACTGCGTGCCATAAAGTGCGGTCACAATGCGGATAATGAATTTCATTATTTTTTTAACTGAAGCTTGATATTTGGGGATATTCTGGCTGGCCCTGTTTTTCCTTTTTTTCCCTTTCCCCTGGTGATACTTTGACTCATGTTATGAATAAAGAAAGAATTTTGTTCTTTATCCTTCGTTTTCTGCAATAACTACTGGCATTTGAGACTGAGTCCAGAAAACTCTGATGTAACTCTAACTGTAAGGATTGACAAATAGGAAGCTGAGGTTTATCCTCCCCTCCCTTTTTTGTATTGTCTGTGATGCAATATGCACCATAAATATTGTGAATATGAATGTGACCCTTCCCTTTTTTTTTTTTTCCCTCTTCTGCAAATACTCTCACAGTGGAGTCACGGTCGGCCTTTATGACATAATTTTTTGCTTAGATGGAGACATGTATAGTAAAGCGCTCTAGATTTATTTGTTATTTTTCAGTTATTGGATACTCAATGTCTTTCCCGTTACGGTTCGCGTTTCTTTGGTAATGCCCCGCTTCGGGTCATTTTGAGACTTACCATTATTTCATTGATGACATTATGAAAAGTAGCCCTCCACAGATAAGAGGGTTGTGTGGTCTGGTGCGCTCTATTTTATATAATATTTTTATAATATACGGTGCTGAAGTTTGGCTACACGCTGAAGTTTGGCTATACGCCGTTGTATGATTACTTGGTACTTGAACGTTGTAAAGAAGTGATATTTTAATGAATTAAATAATTTTTAAATAGCGTCGGTTCGTATGGTTGTTTATTAGAATACCCTACATTATGAGCCCTGCATTTAATTTTCCTAAATCTGGCACTGACATGCTACGATGGTGCCCATCTTTGACGGGAAAAATGTGGCGGTTTGGCGTTCGACATTTGTTCCGCACCTTTGAATCATGTCTTAGATTCTGAACTATACGCCTATTTCGGGTTGTTTTATATTATAAGATGGCGCTGTTTTTCGTATGAAGAAACTACGGTACATTATCGGGTTAATGTGGGATCATTTTTCACCACTAACAGGCAAATCGTTCATTAAATCGACACTGTAGGTTGTGTCTGAATTAAGGTGTTTGTTTCTTTTTTGATATTCTAATATGGCGCTGATAATAGTGCGCAGACTTCGATGTTCCCCAACTGAGTTGCGGTTCTTCCAATATGGCGCAGGTTATTTGCCATTTTTCCCTATTGATGTGTTACTAGCCTTTTCGTATGAAGTTAAGTGGAGCCAATTTCGCGGGCTGTTGAGTGTATTTAAACCCTCTATATCTCACAGCGCTGTTGACTGTTGACCTTGGAGGCGGGACGCGAAGCGTGTTAGTTCACTTATCACGGTAAGTGTCGGGTGGTTTTTTGGGGGACTTTGCGTAATTAGTTTGCGAATCCCGAATCACTGCGAGGTATTTAGATGTGTGCAGATTTGTACTGTGTCAAGTTTGGCCCCGCATTCTTTCCTTTATTCCTCTGGATTGTGGTACACCGGTACTTTGCTTTAAGACAGCGTAGCAGCGGTTTCTAAACATCATGAATGCGGCACACATTTACCTTGTCTTCAAATAGTGCGGTAGAGTTTTTTAAATATTTGTTAAACTTTTTCTCTGGGTTTGGGTTTACTATATAAATGTGGTACGCAGTCACTTTGTCGTAGTTTTAACTATCCTTTCTATTTTTCCTTGGGTTTTGGTTCAAATTTGTTTTTTTTTACGTCAATTGTGATCGGCAGTTGGGGCTAAGGGAACGCTTTAAGCAATATGTTTATTATTTGACATCTATTGGCCCGTGGATTTCTGAGGAGTGTGGTTACCTGATTTAGGGTAATCGCTTAAGCGGTATATTTACATATATTGAAATTTTTACAATTCACTGACTTATGAAATGTTTTTATTTTTTCAGGTGGATTGTATCCTATTGGGGATTACAGCTACTAAATAGGGGTACCATCCCCTCTTCTTCTCTTCTAAAGTGCGTTCGTAGATTCATCTTTTTGTAAGATGCCGAATGGATTTATTTTCTTTTTAACTGACTAAAAATCTAAAGAGTATCGGTATGTGATTCGTTACAGATACAGTTCTTCTTACAGCTCTGTGTGCATTTTGACTAACTAACCAGATAGGGGTCACATTGGTACTGAGTCGAATCAATGACATATAAGGTGAGAGTACTGCTTCTATTATTATTATTTTTTCTTTCTCTTTCTTTTTCTTTTTATGTTTTATTCTTTTTTCTTTTTGTCTTTTCTCTATAATGTTATTTTTTGCATCTTGGGTCAGGTTGTAATTGTGTGTTTTTGTGTACAATTTGTCATTTTCTCTAAATGTTTTAATCTATTTGGTTTAGAACACTTGTGTAGTGTAGCTCCTATTTCCCTTATAGGCTCTGCGCATTGGAATAATATATCCTATAGGTTTGACATAGGACTAAGGTCGGTATGTCCCTATCGAGTATATTAAACTTAATTACTTGTGCCAGCTAGCTCAGAGGCCACTAGAAACTTCTTGACGACAAGAAGGGAGTAGTTTCTGGCAGCCGCAAAACATGACCACTGTGTTTCCCTTACAGAATCAGGACGTGTCCCAGAGTCGTAGAAACAATAGATAACTATTTCACTCAGCTCAGTCGTGCATATCTTGGTTACTCTCAAAGTTACACAGAAATAACAGACCGGCGTTTTCAATAAAAAGGTTTATTGAACTGTCTTGTTTCTGTTGTAAGTTAAATGTGCTGTTACGATCACAAGACAGTATGCGAGATAAATAATGTACAGAGTGAGCAGTAGAAATAAATAATACTGCGTTAGCATTATCTTTTCAGCATATATGCATTTACATAAAATGACACAGCCTAAAAATGCGAGTACTCATACGATGCGTTTCTAGCCTAGTTCTACCCCAGTGTACCTAACCTGTCCTAGGTGTAGGGAGAAGTAGAAGTAGGTGATGTAGTCCTGACTAGAGTATACTAAGAGTATGTTGCGCCTAGCATGCCAAGAGTCTAGTATGCCAAGAGTCCCTCTAGGTTCTAGTCTGCTCCATACCTGAAGAATGAGAGAGGTAGGAATCTCTTTCCTAGACTCGAACTCCAACACCCCGCAAGGGAAGTTAGATCACTGGAAGCTGGACTCTCTGCGTGCAGGAATGACAGTGTCTTCTCAGTGCGTCCGGCCGGGAATCGGGCTCCTCTGAAGTCGAGGTCTCCTCTGATTTACAGGGGTTTGGGAAGGTATATTTATACCTGAAAATGTTAGCATTGACGTGAGTTGGGCAGCGAAAGACGTCATGAATGAACCCCTAAGGAATAATGGTTCATGCATAATATATGAGTCCTTGAAGAAATCAATAGTCCTGGGCAAGGGAAACTCCCGCAGCCTAAGAGTCTGTTTTTTCATGAACTCGTTGTGAGGCTAGGGTGGACGGATGTCGGAATCCATGCCTGTATTTGGAGTGCGTGGTTTATGCCTAAATAAGGTCTGGGATTTTATGCCTATATAAGGGCAAGGCGAATTGTGCCTATATAAGGACATGAGTCTGGAAAGCCCGTTTATGGACACCCTAGGAAATATACAACACCCACTCCTCTTTCGTGTGTACGATAATGCTAAACATATAAAAAATGCTAAAACATTAAAATGGAGTACTGCATATTAAAAATATTTTCTAAAAGCATTTAAAAAACATATTGAAAATGCAAAGGTTTCCGTACATCATTAAGCAATGTCTTCATTTCCAGCATAAAGTTCGAAATAAATGCAATCGGAATGAAACATAAAAGCAATAATTACATATGACGAAAATGATTGATAACTAAATACAAAATCGAAGTTATTTCCTGTCATAAAGATTAAATGAACTGTTCTAGACACACAAGATGACTAAGTGTCCCTGGAAGTACTGCCAAGTCCGTATTATAAAGCTAGTTCTACTTTAAGCAGATCGAAGTGCCATTTTCGTTCGAAAAAATGGGACAAAAGTTCAAATTTGGTAGAGTTCCAAGTGTTTGAAAAATGAAGGCCAAATTGTTACTGCATCTCTGGAACACAGTATGCTGATTCAGAGTCAGTTTATGGGTCTGGTGTAAACATGAGATCATCTATTTCAATAGACAAAACATCATCCACAGTCGTTGGTGTAAGGTGGAACACCTCGTGTAAGAGATTGACCGCACAAAGATGTGAAGCATCGCTCTCAGCATAGGTCGCCGCAGCAATGTTCGCGTCCGTTGTTACCTGTGTGCCTGGAGTTGTCTCTCGTACCTCAGCAGCAGCCGGAAGCGTCTGTGAGATCTCAATGAATGCTGACATCAGGATTGGTAGCCTCTGGGGACAACACAAAGCATGGGCCGTTATCGGGACCAGCAAAGTATCAACGTCCTTTGGCGTGGCTGATGGATATGTTAGACAAGCGTCCAACACGCATTCTTCACCGCATAGCAGGCATCGTAGAACAGGTAAGATGCAATCTTGCCAGATTGGTCTGAATGACAGGAACCAAGTTGTATTAAGGTCCCTTAGACGAGTCATGCCCAATAGCTGTACTATTCGCTCACGGCACTTTCTTTCAAGGAGAGCTTTCTCCATTTCGCTCGGAGTGATGTCTGCGAATAGGTTGGCCATAGCGCAATTGCAGAAAATGAATAAAATTCCGGCAACAAGTGCGAGAATTAATGGTATGCCACCAAACACCGAATGTGCAAAGTTGGGGATGATTCCGAGTATTGCCTGGAAAGGTGCTAACAGACCGGAGCAAATGCTCTTAAATACATGTACAATTCCGGTCGTATCTGACATGTTAAAGATACGTGATACCATTTCTACGAAATGTATAGGGCAGTTTGTACGTATTAAAGTCTGTATCTCAGCCGAAGTCCTTGCTACTTGTAGATCATAGGTTTCTTTGGCCGAGGTCAAAGGCACTGTTTTCTGTAAAAGCATGGCTTTCATTCTGCTTAAAGTATCAAATCTTATAAAAGAGACGTTCAGCGAAGGCCATAGCGGCGACTCCCTGACTGTGTCTATTTGGGCAAACAATACTTGCATACAGCAAGTGACCCTGGAGTTGACCGTTACTAGATATGGGATGCCTGGCAACATTCCACAGCAACTCTGATCATTCAGCATGAGGTAACTCCCGTTAGAAAGTTGTCCAAACGTTGGATTAATCACAGCAGCTGGTGTACCATGCTGATGGCAAGACAAATTTGCCACTGAACCATTACAAGTCCCAGGTAAAGAAATGTCCTGACACATAAGTGAACCGGTCAGTGCATTTTTACATTTGGTACCGCTAAGAAACACTTCACGATCCCCACTCCAACATCTATGTGTATACGGTAAATCCCAAGATGTCTTAATGTATTCCTTACACAACCTTTCATATTTGCCTGCTTGCATTTGTCTGAGGCAATACTGAAACTGAAAAGTTGTCACAGGTAATGTTATTTTGCCATGAATAACCCATTCTGTAGCTGGTTTTTCTGCCACTGTGAATGGTAACTTCTCCAGTTTTTCAATGCTTAGCACTGTATACCTTGCTCCCCTTTGTGCCAATTCGACCTGTTTATCAGTGAGATTGTATTCTGAAAACAGAGACGACGTGTTGATGAAACGCCAAGGCACATAGCCCGCTCGCAAAGATTGCAGCGTCCAGCTCAATAACACTATAGAACGTAATTGAGATTGACCTTGTTGTAACATAGCCAAATCTTGTTCTAGAATGTCGATAGCAGATGATACAATGCCATCCAATGAATATATTCTGGAGGACAAAGTTGTTAACCCATTGTCGACCACAGAGAGCGCTTTCTCTAAATTAATACGATCAAGTTCACGTATTCGTTCTGCGGCCTCTATCTGTGACACTTTCCATGCTTCATTATAAGCAGCATAAATGCCGGCATATATGAAACGTTTTTGACGCGGTTTTCTTGGTCCAAGCAAGAATTCCCTAAGATCTGCGTCTCCAGTAAGTAAGGATAAGTGTTGTTTCACATCCTGTAGTGTAGATCTATGCAGCCATTCGAGGCATAATTTTCCTACACTGTATGTTGTTACTACCCCCGGATGTTGTCTTTGGACATATCTTGGGTCTGGCCTATGAATAGTAAAGCCCTGAGTTTTGTCCAAGAACCTTTCCTGACAGTTGTTTGTGTCTAAGGGCCAGATCAACCATTTCTTCCAATTTGGATCAGATCTGTTGAATTGTAGTATATTGTCAACTGTCACCACTGCCTTTGTATTATTATCACCGGCAGGTGTTGGCACAGAAGGTGATTTCATCTCTTTGATCTTGGCCAATCCAAGACAAGATGTTTGTTGGACGGTTTCATTCAAAAACAGTACTTGTTCAGGGATGATACAGGCTCTAAATAAAGCTTCTATACCCTGTACTTGCCAATCTTTACTACCCCAGACAGTTTTTGTCTCTATTGTGTCTTTCCATAAGTCGAAACCCTGTGTTGACAGTTGGGCAATAAATGCTGCAGAGTAAATCTGTTTCGTATTTGTTAAGATAATTTTCAGTCCTGTTTTGTTTACATTTCTGTAGTAAAACGTTGCTGGGTCAGATGTATTGTAACCTAAAAAATATGGAAACTTACTAGCTAAAGTTTTTGAACTACCTTGTGGTGGTGTAGGACAATGTTCCCATTGGTTAAACATAAACACATTTCTTGGATATGCAGTTTTATGCAAATAATGATGACCATAGTGGTTATAACAATACAGTTCTTCATAGTCTGATGAACCCTCTAAATATTCATTTTTAGAAAATGCAGCAGATTTTTCTAGATCAAACATTATGTCAGTCAAAGTCTCAAAGTCCCAATCATCTGAATAGGTACTGGAAGTAATTAAATCACTTAGTGAAATTTTAAACAAATGTGGAATGTTCAATTGTTTTGTTGGTCCGAAAATTTCATAATCTGTTTTGTCCCACACTATACCATCCTGTATAGGAACAGCTGTGATGTTTACTGATGACAAGTCTCTTGCTTCCCGATGGGAAGATTTATGTGGTTTCAAAAGTACGTTAACGCCTTTTCCTTCACTATCCACATGGATGTATCTGCCACTTATAAGCACGCTTATAGTTGTTACCAAAGCTAACCAGAGCAGGAAAACAAAAATTCCAGATGTAATCCAGAGTTCAATCCATGGAGAAACCAGATAAGTCTTTTTCAGAAAGTGAATAAAGTCTTGTACTTGCTGCTTTAGTTTGAAAGTTGCTGGCGTCATTTCAGGTTCGCTTGGATCTTCTGAGAACGTATCAAAGTCAATGAAATAGCCAGAAGCAGTTCTGTCAATTGTTGGAATTGCATCAGGATTTGTAGAAATCACAGGAGACAGTTCATCACGTGTCACGTTGGTGTAGACAGGTGTATTTGGACGAACTGTTATTTGGTTGTCAAGAGGGATGAGTTCCATAGCTTGGTTGCTTAGTCCTTCATTTGTTACAGCTGAATTCTCGATCGTGATCAGTCTTTTAGTCTGAACCTCTTGAATAGTAGCGAGAGGAGTGCGTCTGCTACTAGGTCGGAGTCCACGAGGCCTACTGCTTAGTATTGGCCACATACTGTGGTTTGATCAGGTCGATGGACACAAATCTTTTCTCCTTTCTTCCAGCAAGGGGCGGCAGAAGTACTGTCCTTGTTCCTTGAACATCTAGAACAGGTACCGGTTGTCTGTAAGAAGGTCCAAATTCCTTCTTGTCCGCGATTTTTTCTCTGACTAGATCCCCAACTTTTGGAATCCAGACAGGCCTTGCTGGGACCGCCGATATTTCCCCAGTGGTGGTTGGCTGTAGGGATATGTTGCTTTGTTTCGTTCTTAATTTGTTAAGATCCTGTAAAACAGCCAAACGATCTTTGATATCAAATGGTTTATTTTCCACCACTGTGCCTACGTGTTCTAAGTCTGGAACCCACATTCTTGTCCCAAATAGGACCTCATATGGAGTGACCCCCCCTAGAGTACTTCTTGGCAGATTGTTGAGAGTGCGCTGTACGCTATTGAGGTGTTTGACCCACCCATCACCCGAACCTAATACCCTAGCTGTTATAGACTGCTTTATGTCCCGGTTTTTCCTTTCCACAACAGAATTTCCCTCAGGATGGAATGGAGAGGAGTACCGCAATGCAACGCCCAGACTGGTCATGGCCTCCTTGTAAGCCCTAGAGCTAAACGCAGGACCCTGGTCAGAATGTAGCGTGCCTATTGCGTATGTGCCGATAAAGACTCGCAAATCTTTTATAACAGTTCGAGCGTCAGCCGAGCGCTGAGGCCATAACCATAGGAACCTAGAGCATGAATCCACTGCAACCATGATGTATTTATAATTACCGTCCCTTTGCAAGGGACCGCAGTGGTCCAGGTAAACACAAGCTAATGGTTTGTCTGAAATTAACAAGGGTGTCTGCGCAGGACGTTTCACTGTTGATACTTTCATCTGTTGGCAAATTTCACATTCTAAAACATAGTTCTTAGTTTGTTTCCGAATGCCAGGCCACCAATATCTTTGCTTGAGTAAAGATACTGTCGCAGAAACACCTGCATGGGCAGAAGCTATCCCTTTGTGTGCTGCTAGGATTAGTCCTAATCTGCGTTCCTTGTTTGGAATTACCCTATCCCCCACTCCAGGGATTCGAGCAAAAGGAACGTTATTCGCATCAATTACATAAGAGTACTTGAGTGGAAACATTTTTGGTAACGCTGCACTGCTGCCTTTGCTCGAAGCATTGACAGCTAACATTATCTCACCGTCTATTTTTGTTTTTGAACGAGTGATCGCAGCTACGGAAGCCGTCTGCACAGCCCCCTTTGCGGCTTCGTCAGCCAATGAATTCCCTGCAACGTGAACGCCATCACGCTGATGACTCAGTGTGTGAATCACGTGAGCCTTTGGTAGTTCGTTTTTCAACTGAACTACTTGTTCCCAAAGCAGTTTGTGCTTTATTGTGCCACCTTTCGCATCTTTGAAACCATTTTCAAGCCAGTTTTGTATATAGTTATTATACGACTGAACACAGTAAAAGGAATCGCACACGATTAGTGTGAGGAATTCTCGATCCGTACTCTCAAGTGCCAGTTTGAATGCTTGTAGTTCAGCTCGCTGAGCTGTACAATCACCTAGTGATTGAGTTTTTGTGACCATAGGTCTGAAGATGCCATTTCGCATGCGACCTTTAACGATAGCACACGCTGCACTGTAAGCTTGCTTACTCCCTGTTGCGGGCTGTGCGGATCCATCAGTGTAAATTATGAATTCATACTGATCGAGAGGCAGAATCTCAGTGGGCAGAGGACATTCTTGTTCATATTGGAGAAATGCTTGTGTTTTTAAATCTGGATCAAAAACGTATTCAACATCAGGTGCAGCAAGAGAATTAACCCATTGTATCCATCTCGGATGTAGTGCTTTAGCATTTGGAATGCTTGCTTTTGTGACCGCTTCTAAAGCTGGTACCGGGGTTACGACAATTATGCGTTTCCCTTGGGCTAAGGCTATTTCTTTTGCTACAGCTGTTTGAACTGCTGTTAGAATTTTTTCAGTAGAACTGAATCGCATTTCCGCTTGTGTGTACAAATGTGATTTGTACGCAATTGGTACTTTTTCACCCTCATTGAAGGATAAGTAGGTGAATCCACATTGACCCGAAATTATTCGGATCACCAAATTTCTTTGACTTACGCGTGTTTGTAAGTGTTTGGTTGCTAACATGTTAGCCTGGAGTGAACGTAAAATTTCTGTGTGTTCCTGTGTCCAGTTTTTGATAGAAAAATCAGGTTTGATTAATGCATAGAGAGGTTTAACCCTTTCTGCATAGTTTAGTATGTATGTTCTTCCAAAATGTAGGAAACCCAGGATGGATTGTAAGTTTTTAGCGTCTTTGGAAGTTGGAGCAGCGCACATTTCTCTAAAAAGTTAGCTGCCAAGCTCTTGCCTTCACTTGAAAGCTCATATCCCAAAAATAGGACATTGAGATGGGCAATTCAGGACTTTTAAAGTTGAACTTGTAGCCCTCAGAGGCGAATCCCAGTATAATGGTGCTCACCCTGTTCAAGTGTTTTTCCAAGTCATCGTCTGTCAGATAAATGTCATCGACATAGGACAATGCCTCGTTGTCATAAATTTGTAATAACTCAGTTACTCTCGCTGAGAATAAACCTGGGCTGTTCTTGAACCCTTGTGGGAGTCGACAAAAGTGACGCTGGGTCCCCATTATGGAGAATGCCGTTAAGTACCTACTTTCAGGTGCTATATTTTGACAAAAGAAACCATTTGAGATGTCTAATGTTGTTTTGTATTTTGTACGCACAATGTTATTCATTAATGCTGTGCTATGTGCATTTTGCACTGCAAAAGTTTTAGAACAAGTGTTTAAATGTCTGTAGTCCAAAACTAGACGATATGTATTGTCTGGTTTGTAGACAGGAAACAAAGGATTGTTCATTGCGGAGGTGCATGTTTCAATCACCCCTTGATATTCAAGTTGATCTAAGATCTCCCTGACCTGTTTTTTAGCTTCTTGCTTAATAGGATACTGCCTCTGTGCAGTTGGTTCATGTTTCAGATTTATTTTATGGTGAGGTGAGTCCTCATCCCATCCTACATGATTTTTATATAATGCTGGAGCCTGGGCCACTGCCCATTTTCTGGCATATGTATATTTTAGGTGAATTGGTATGTGATTGGAGAAGGCAGGCATAATAATGTCCTCGCCATGTGGGCACTCCCTGACAAATTGTGGTGGCCAGTCCTTTTCTGCTAGAAGTATGTCATAACCCTTTGATAGTTTTTCCCAAAAGAGTGCTTTAACCTGTCTAGGTTTGTCTCCCTCCATCCGGAGTGTTATGTCAAAATAACTTTTGTGGAGTACTAACCCTGGTGTCTACAGTCTCTACCGTAATGTACTCATTCAAGTCCACTATCTCCAGAAGTTCCTTCAGGTTCTGGCGAGCTATTGTGACTTCTGCTGCACTGTCCAGCATTGTCTGAGCCCATTCTCCGTTCTTGAGTTGTGTTCTCAGTATTCTCGGCATTTCTGATCTTCAGACCTGCTACTTTCTTTTTGGAGAATTGAGGTTTTGCCTTAGTTTTTGGAGCGTGTTTGTCGTCTTTCGATTTCACGCGTTCTTCTCTATGTTCTGTTCGTCCTTTTCTTTCCGAAGTCTGTGATGAGACCTGAAAGGGACGAGAGGAACGTGTATCAGTATCTTGATACCTATCCGGTTTTCTCAAATTATCCCTATTCCTGAGGTTATACCTCCTTTCAGAGGGCTCCTTTTGAGGAGACCTACCTCGGGATTGAGAACCTTTCTCATTTGAATTTTGTTTATTAGACTCCCACTTCTTTTTAGAGGATGTAGGAGTTTGTTTAATTGAGTCCTTCTCAGGACTTTCAGATAGTTTCGGTTTAACTGGTCTCCCACCCAAACTATCTCTACCTAATTCTGCATAAGATTGTTCTATAATTCTGGGTATCTCTGTTTGATGTTCTGTAACATCAAATTCCCTTAATTTTTGTCGGATCGCCACTGCTGCTGCCTCTCCTTTAATATTAGATAATATTATTGTTGAGACCTGGTCAAAATTTTTCAGTAATTTCATACCTAAATTTAAAGCAAGCTCTGCCCCGTATTCGTTTTGAATTTGTTTTAGGACATCAGGTATTACCGCAATTGACGGAATGCCGTGTGTTTTAGTGTAGATGGCAGCAAAGACTGAGCCCCAAGTGGTGCAGTCTTCCAGTTGTGGTGTGATCCCCATTGGTAAACTAATGGTTAGGATTCTGTGTTTCTCATGTGGGATAGTATTTGGAAATACTGCTTCGATTTGAGTAATTTTTTGAGCTATCCAAAATGGAATTTGCTTCCGCTTAGTGGGCATTTTACCCATGACTGCGTATAGAGTCTGTGGTGTAATTTTTAGAGTATTCCCCTGGTGAGGGGTTTGATTTGGAATTGTTAATGGTGGTTGGACAGTAAAAGTCTGCATGACATATTGAACCAATTGTCTGTAGATTTTTATTAACTCTGTGAGTTGAGTAAGTAGTTCCTCATCTGACATTATTTCGATGTCGGGATGAGGTGTATAGCCGGCTAGAATCGGCCATGTTGCTCCTGGTCTACCTAGTGGACCGAGCCTGGTTATGTTTTTGTGATGTTTTAGGGCGCCTTTAAACCAGAGCTGATGCTCTTGGTATGTTAATGGAATTTCTATATCCTCGAAAGGAATGTATTCCTCTGGTGGTTCATCTTCTTTGTAGAAGTGAAATGTGTGAGTTACTGAATTGGATTCAGGAAATATTACCCATGAATAGAATACCTCTGTCTGAAAGGATTCATGTGCCTCAATCACGAAAACTGCTCTACCTCCTCTCGGTGATAGGCCATGTTTTATAAGTTTTAGAGTAATGGCTCTTCTTAAGTTTGGAGGGATGCTTATGACACCCTCCTCGGTTTCATTTAAACCTGTGTTGTTAAAAAGTGCTGGCTGGGCTGGATCAGCCGCAGCTCCACCGTTTCCGGCGGGATTGTCCCCGTTTAAGGACATTTTGTTTTATGAAAAATGTAGAACAAGTTTCAAGGAAACAAAGATAAGGTGCACAATATTGTGGAACACTGTATCCTTCAACGTTGAGCAAACCAAACAGCTAATATATAGGGTACTGCCCTATGTAGCCGTGGCGGATACTTAACCCTGCCCACTCCAGACGTCTTTTGGAGTATATGGGTAGGGGTCTCTGAGAAAAAAGAAGAAGCACGGCTGAGTTACTCAGTATCTAACGTTGAATTGCTGCCTTACCAAACGTTGGGCGCCATGTAGTGTAGCTCCTATTTCCCTTATAGGCTCTGCGCATTGGAATAATATATCCTATAGGTTTGACACAGGACTAAGGTCGGTATGTCCCTATCGAGTATATTAAACTTAATTACTTGTGCCAGCTAGCTCAGAGGCCACTAGAAACTTCTTGATGACAAGCAGGGAGTAGTTTCTGGCAGCCGCAAAACATGACCACTGTGTTTCCCTTACAGAATCAGGACGTGTCCCAGAGTCGTAGAAACAATAGATAACTATTTCACTCAGCTCAGTCGTGCATATCTTGGTTACTCTCAAAGTTACACAGAAATAACAGACCGGCGTTTTCAATAAAAAGGTTTATTGAACTGTCTTGTTTCTGTTGTAAGTTAAATGTGCTGTTACGATCACAAGACAGTATGCGAGATAAATAATGTACAGAGTGAGCAGTAGAAATAAATAATACTGCGTTAGCATTATCTTTTCAGCATATATGCATTTACATAAAATGACACAGCCTAAAAATGCGAGTACTCATACGATGCGTTTCTAGCCTAGTTCTACCCCAGTGTACCTAACCTGTCCTAGGTGTAGGGAGAAGTAGAAGTAGGTGATGTAGTCCTGACTAGAGTATACTAAGAGTATGTTGCGCCTAGCATGCCAAGAGTCTAGTATGCCAAGAGTCCCTCTAGGTTCTAGTCTGCTCCATACCTGAAGAATGAGAGAGGTAGGAATCTCTTTCCTAGACTCGAACTCCAACACCCAGCAAGGGAAGTTAGATCACTGGAAGCTGGACTCTCTGCATGCAGGAATGACAGTGTCTTCTCAGTGCGTCCGGCCGGGAATCGGGCTCCTCTGAAGTCGAGGTCTCCTCTGATTTACAGGGGTTTGGGAAGGTATATTTATACCTGAAAATGTTAGCATTGACGTGAGTTGGGCAGCAAAAGACGTCATGAATGAACCCCTAAGGAATAATGGTTCATGCATAATATATGAGTCCTTGAAGAAATCAATAGTCCTGGGCAAGGGAAACTCCCGCAGCCTAAGAGTCTGTTTTTTCATGAACTCGTTGTGAGGCTAGGGTGGATGGATGTCGGAAACCATGCCTGTATTTGGAGTGCGTGGTTTATGCCTAAATAAGGTCTGGGATTTTATGCCTATATAAGGGCAAGGCGAATTGTGCCTATATAAGGACATGAGTCTGGAAAGCCCGTTTATGGACACCCTAGGAAATATACAACACTTTGTGCACCATTTGTCATTTTCTCTAAATGTTTTAATCTATTTGGTTTAGAACACTTGGTTTGTCTGTGTGTCTAGTATAATCAAATATGAAATATTTGCTGAATCATGAACAAGGTCACAAACCTTAGCTTCCCTTCTTTAAAACAAGGTTGTTTTTGGTTATTTTTCAAATAATTATGGTATAGCTTTAATGTATAGTTCTAAGATGTTTTTACATTGTGTGTTTGCAATGATCCTTACATGAAATATGAAGAGGTCGCAAATTTTACCTCCCTTTCTCTTAAATAAGTGTGTTTGGGTCTCTCAAAATAGGATTATATAGCTTTATATGTTGTTTGTTGTAATTCTTATACGTATAAATATGTTTTATATTGTATGTGTTAATATCTTTTGTGATTGTGTCCGTCAATTATGTGATATGTTTTTTGTGTCTTATACATATTTTCTGTGCTAATTTGTTTGCAGCCCTGAAGAAGTTCTCTGGCTTGTTTGCCGTTGTAGCACGAAACGCGTTGGCTGCTGTTTTTGAAGTGAAATATCGTTTGGACTTTTTCAAATAAAGAATTAAGAAGAAAAGCATTAAGAGACTCACATTTTTCTTTGTTTCGGTGCACTGCTCTATGTGGAAAACAAGTTTGGACTCTGTAAACAGTGGCACCAAAGGGCAACGAGTGCTGAGAAGTGTGCACGGTTTATGTCCGTAATTGGATTACAGTATATATTGTGAGGTGCTTTGCTTTAAGTCCGTTGCCTAGGTTTCCTTTTTTGTAAATTTGCATTTCAGAAAATCCCTGAAAACTTGGCTCTTCTCTCAGTAATCTAGTATTTAAGCTACCAGGGCCATTATACCTTTTTGGTAAAAAGCGCGCTTTATAAATATATATAAATAAATAAATAATTATAGTGGTATTATACCTTCTAAAAATACATGTTATACCAAGACCACTTTTTATATCCTAGCCCATGATTCATAGACCACACACACATAAATATATATATTCAATAGAAAAAAAAGTTTTGGTTGGGAAAACTGTATTTATTCTTTCTATACAAACCAAACTTAAACTACACAAACATTACAAATTCTAAAGTTATAGTTATACCTTAAATTTCAAATTTATGCACCATAATAATTTGAAGGTGGTACGTAAATTAAAAATTTAAGGTATAACTATAGCTTTAGAATTTGTAATGTTTGTGTAGTTTAAGTTTGGTTTGTAGAGAGAGAATAAATAAAGTTGTCCTAGCTATAACTGTTAACCTTTGTTTTTTTAATTTAATTTTAATGGTTTTTAAATTGTAATAAAAAGTGTTTCAAATCGTAGAGTGTACTGTCATCAAGCAGAGTGTCGTTAAGTGGAGTGTTATAGACTACAGTAGAGGATAGTGTGTTATAAGTTAGTGTTGTACAGTGGTGTGTCATAGAGTGGAGTAGAGTGGAGTGGCGTACGGAGGAGTGGCGTAGAATGGAATAGCGTAGAGTGGAGTGGTATAGAGTGGCATAGAGTGAAGTGTCGTACAGTGGAATAGCGTAGAGTGCTAATGAAACCAGGGCTTTAGTGGGCTTGTCCTCAGCTGCTATTCAAACAGTTATCGGAGGCCCCCTTGAAAAGCCCTCCATCTCTAGCCTTAAAGGGCGTGTTTCAAGGGGTCAGGATCGGGATTGCTATCCTCAGGGTGCTAACTTGATTCCTTTGCCCTGCCCTAGTAATGCCCTTCCATGTGTTAACCTTCCTCAAGAAAGCTGTCCTTTTGTAGTGGTTCTGGGGAATGTGCCCAATCTTGTGGACTCCTGTGTGGAGTCATATGACCAGCTTAAGAACAAAGTATGTCATGGTCAGCCGCTCACTCAAGTTTTTCACTGCAGGACTACCAGAACATTATGATGGTTCAACAGGTGGACTGGATTGGCCCTTCTGATAAGACTCTTCGCGGAGATTGTATTATTATTAATTTTAGGTATCCTTATCTTTCTAGGCGAGTTTTGAGTAATTTTCAACAATCATTCCCTGTAAATGGTAACATTAGTGTTTTGCCTTTAGGGTATTTCTACAAGCACCTGCAAGTTGGTGTCAAGGTTTTATTCCAAACTCCCAGGATCGGTTTGATGCTCAAGTGGGTCCACCTCTCAATCGCCCCACCCTCTGAAGCTATAATAGCACAGAGGGCTGGAATGATTAAGCGAGGGAAGGAAAGGATGGGGACTGCGGGGAGGGTGACCTATAACACAATAAACACAAAATAACCAACGTTAGAAGAATGTTCTACCACCCTTTGGGTTACTTCACCATACCACATATCTATATATATATAGGTCTATAACTACCTTTAAAGGAAAATCAAGATGACCTGTATAGCACTCCTGTTTGAGGATACCTTTCATCACCTGAAGGTCCTCTAAAAGTAAGAAACATCAGCCACAATATAGTGAGCGTATAATTGAAAGATACCACACACGCACATTCACACCAGTCTTTTACCCACCACAATGCTTATACGATCTTGCATCACAGGGGGGGTTGGGTAAAGACTCACACCTCAATCGTCTGCTAGGAAAAGAAACAAAACTGAGCGTTATACTGTGAGAATCACCACGTTATCAATTCTCCTCTTTATAATAGGCAGTCATAGTTCATGCCCATCACAGTAGGGTAAGGAAAAAGCAGAACCTAACTGTTACGTCACAGCCAGATAATCCACGTAGCACTTCAGTGTTGATGTGAATAAAGTCTTGTATTTGACATAGAGCCTCACAATGAATGTCATAGAAATAATGTCACTCTCAAAGGATTCAATAATGTGTATTAGGGAATTCTGGGCACCCCCACCCTTTTTTCAATATTTCCAGGTATGATTAATCTCTTCATAACTCAAATGTCCCCAAGCAATCAAATCCAGACTTTGGTACTGATACGGAATAAGCTGAGGATTCAAATCAAAGGAAATGGTGACAGTGTCACCCTTACCGCCCTCACGGTAGAAAACAGGAAGTTTTTCTCACGCCCTTGGCTCCGGACGTCACTCTCTATCCCTCTCGACTCAGAATACGAAGCAAGTGACGGACACCATAGCATTTCTTTTATGATTCCGAGTGTCGTCACTTGCGCGCTGCCAGGAAATGCAGGGTTGCTGGGAGTTGTAGTTTGTGCAGTGGAAGCGTTGGCGCTTCCACCGCGTCTCCGTTCTATCGTCAGCATCTACCCCGGTTTCCGAAATTCCGATATACGATCAAGTAGGTGTAACAGTATATCCCCCACCCCGAGAATGCTGATGAGGACAAGATTTGGCTGGAAACTTCTCATGGATTCTTTGGACTAATCTAGGAGCATGAATGCTTCGTGCTGGTTCCCATGAGTTTTCCTCAGCACCATACCCTTTCCATGCGATCAAATACCACAAAGATGAGCCCCTTCTCTTAGAATCCAAAATTTTAGAAACTTCATATTCTGGCTCTCCATCTACCCAGACGGGAGGAGGCTTTTTTTTTTTTTACTGGTGTGTATGATGGTTTTAACAACGAGACGTGGAACACCGGATGAATCCGCATAGATTTAGGCAGAGTGAGGAGTACAGAGACAGGATTGAGGCATTTCTTTACCTTGTAGGGACCGATATAGCGAGGATTGAAGATGCTGTATCTACAGAAACGAATGTTCTTTGTGGATAACCATACCACATCACCTTCCTTGAACTGAGGGTTTTCCCTGCGGTGTGCATCTGCAGTTTTCTTATAACGCATTTTAGCTTTCTGTAGATTCTGCTGTTTTTTTGTATTGTTTGTTGTATTTGTTTCACTCTGTTACCTACTTCAGGCAGGTTCTTTTCCATCCCAGGATGTATCAATGGTAGAAACCGAGGATGAAACCCATAATTACTGTAATATGGGGTGAATTTAGTGGATTGATGCGTGGCACTGTTGTATGGTGTTTCTGCTACCCACAAGAGGTCCACCCAAGCATCCGAATCTTTTTTCACGTAACAACGTAAATATTGTTTTAAGGTTTGATTCAAACGCTCGGTTTGACCATCAGTTTGTGGATAGAAACTGGTGGATTTAGCGGACTTTATCTGTAGAGCTTCACACCATACTTTCCAAAAGCGAGTGGTGAACTGGGATCCTCTGTTGGAACAATAGTGGATGGCACTCCATGTAATCTTACAATATGATGAAGAAGTAAGTTGGCTAGCTGTCCTGAAGTAGGCACAGTCTTTCAAGCAATAAAATGTCCCATTTTTGTGAGACTGTCTACCACTACTAGAATCACTGTGTTTCCTTGATCCTTAGGTAACCCCACTATAAAATCCAAAGATATTGTGTTCCACGGAATAGTAGGTATAGGCAAAGGTCTTAACAGTCCTTGTGTCTTGCTATGATCAGTTTTTGCTTTAGCACATGTTTCACATTTTCTTATGTGTGTCAGGACATCAATCCTCACAGAGGGCCACCAGAAATGTCTAAGTACCCTATCCACGGTTTTATCCATTCCATTATGACCTGCACTAGGAACCTCATGACACCAGTGAAATACTCTCTCTTGTAACTCCTTCCTTCGTGGGAATCAACATCTGATGTTTTCTAA
Organism: Calotriton arnoldi; assembly: GCA_963921515.1. Classification (NCBI taxonomy): domain Eukaryota; kingdom Metazoa; phylum Chordata; class Amphibia; order Caudata; family Salamandridae; genus Calotriton; species Calotriton arnoldi. Next base: position 83,210 of record CAWUFW010007334.1, read on the forward strand.
TGGGCACCCCTTGTCTTATTTTCCATTGGGGATGCGTTCTGAACCATTTTCTCCATACCGGTGTTTTACAGCTACGAGCCACCGACTTTAGGAATTGTTCTGAGTGTATGATGCCTATTACTTGTTTTGGAGACAATATGGGAAGAGGCTGGTTATTTACCTGACTGCATGTGGATTCTTGTCTGGTGAGTGCATCTGTCTTCCTATTCTCAGAACCTGGTCTGCAGGTAACAATGTAATCAAATTCAGAGAAAAACAACATCCAATGCAATTGCCTAGGAGATAACATTCTTGTGGATCTCATAAATTGAAGATTCCTATGATCAGTATAAACTGTTACCACATGTTTTGCTCCCATTAAATGATGCCTCCAAGTACTGAAAGAATCGTTGATTGCCAGCAATTCTTTTTCAGCAATAGTATACCGCATCTCTGCCTCATTCAATTTGCGCGACATATATGCTCCCAGATGTAGTTGACCTGTCACCTCATTTCTCTGAGACAAAATGGCTCCAACTGCCATATCTGAAGCGTCTGCTTCCACTACAAAGGGTTTCTCAGGATCTGGATGTGCTAAAACTGGTGCAGACATAAAAGCTTTTTTCAATTGATCAAAAGAGGATTCAGTTTCTTCAGTCCATTCGAATTGTGTTTTCTTCCTCAATAACCTAGTAATGGGGGTCACTACTTTTGAAAATTGCTATATAAATCTTCGATAAAAGTTAGCAAATCCAAGAAAACTTTGTACGTCTCTAACATTGACCGGTCGTGGCCAGTCCTTGACTGCCTGAATTTTACGATCAGACATTTTCAATCCAGTAGGTGTGATTATCACACCCAGAAATTCCACCTTTTGTACATGGAAGTCTCATTTACTTAGTTTGCAGTATAATCCATTGTTACGCAAGGCTTGCAAAACCAAACAGACATGTTGATGATGCATTTGCACTGTCTCTGAATATATCAAGATGTCGTCAATTTACACCACAGTAAACCCATCCAAATATTCCTGCAGCACCTCATTGAGAAAGAAGTGAAATGCAGCGGGAGCATTGCATAATCCAAATGGCATCACTGTGTATTCAAATAACCCAAAACGGGTGCAAAAAGCCGTCTTCCACTCATCCCCTTCTCGTACCCGAACCAGATGATATGCCCCTTTTAAATCCAAACGTGTATAGATTTGAGGTCTTTTTACTTGTTCATACAGGACAGGTATTTTTGATGGTGATGTGGTTCAAGGCCCTAAAGTCAATACAAGCACGTTTTTCACCATTTGCTTTCGGTATAAAGAATAAAGGGGAGGCTGCTGGAGATTTGGAAGGACGGATAAATCCATTCGCCAAGTATTGATCCAAATATGTTTTGAGATGCTCGTTTTCTGACTCAGTAAGCCTGTGAGGTGGCAATACGTTGGCTTGTTTCTCGTTGAATACATCCTGATAGTCACTATACATCTCAGGTAACTGGATGTCTTTTCCTGCCGTAGTGGGTACGTGATGTAAAGATGCTAAAGCCTGCACAGGAAGGTCTATGGAACAATGACCACATTGTTCTTTGCACCAAATGCTGGTTAAAGAGAACGGTCTTGGTAACCCAATTAATAGAAGGATTATGTTTTATCAACCATGGTAATCCTAAAATGATCCCATATTGAGGTGCACATATGATGTTGAAGAGTAAAGTCTCGAAATGATAACTATTGTGAGAAGTTGGTCTGGTATATGCTGTCCACTAATTAAAGTGGGCACCTTGCACCAGTCCAAACGACCCTTATTGATGATTAGGTTAAAGACAACCTTTATAGAAAGCTATCCTAGTGGTAGCTGTGGAGAGCAGCCTTCAGGCTAAGTCTTGAAGGAATGTAAAGCAGCTTGTTTTACCAGTATATAACCTCCTGAATGACCAAATGAAAGGAGAACCACACCAGGTGTATATAAAATATATGTATTTATTACTAAACACTCTCTACTAACCTCTTTATGAGATTAGAGAACAATACACACAATATTAAATCACTAGAACGACAGTAAATAGCACAATACACAGTGGGCTCCAGGGGAAGACCGAACCATATACTAAGAAAGTGGTATAAGAACCACAACTTGACTAGACACAGTGCCTAGAGCACGTAGAATCGCTGGACCCCAAGGAACCACCCAAGGTAGTGACACAGGGGACCCACGGAGGACGGGTGCAGTGTGGGAACACAGACGCGAGCTCCGTACAACTCTATGGGAAAGTCGCGGTTGGAATTTTAAAGATTAAGGACACTTAGGAGAGGACTTCAAGCAAACCCAGCTAAACATAGAAGGTTCTAAGGCCAGCACCTTTGAGAGTACCGAGGTACCCGTGTTACCTATCCCAGAGGAGCCGGGTGCATAGGGGTCAAGTGGTGTCGGAAACCCTCGTCGTTTTCAATGGCGTGATGCGAGAAAGTACTGCTGCCGTGGAGAAGAAAAGTGTCCGGTGTGATCCAAGCCTGGATCAGAGATGTGAAGAACCTGAAAGCAGAGGGGACAAAGTCTGGGTCACTTCACATGACCAGGAGCGGAGCAATCGAATGCCCACCGAAGTTGGGTGCTTCAGGTGCGATGAGGTGAAGCTTCACTCTGCAGCCACGGGGACCAGGAGATGTCTGCGACAACCACAGTCTGGATTCGAGCTGTCCCATAAAGGATGTCGAGTGCTGGGGGGTCAGTGTCCAGATTGAACACCAACAAGCCTTGGCAACTGCAACCCACGCCGTCAGAGGAAAGATGCTTCTGTGAGGACCAGCAAGGTCCTGGGGACTCCCCAAGCGATGGAGAGTCAGGGCACGTCTGGAGCAACCAGGGAAGCCCACTGAAAGTTAAAATTGCCTTCTCAGGGACCCACAGGCCAACGGACCAGGGATTGCGAAGGGACCTCAAGAGGAATCACAAAGTGCCAGCCCACGGAACACTCGTGGAGTGTAGGCCGGAAATCTTCAGTGGAATTACTGCTCGGGGTCAGGACTACAAGTAGCCCAAAGCACAGCTTCAGGGATTGCCGAAAAGCATATGCTGCTGCAAATGTACACGGTGCCCAGGGGTACGGGTTTCACGGTCCCCACGAGGGATATGGGCCTCAGAATTGCTGAGAGCGCAGATCGACCTCGGAGACCTTGGGAACCCACCTCCTGTGTTGCAGAAATCTTCGGAGTCCTTCGGGAGCTTCATAGATTCAAACTGGTCAGATGCGTTTAGGTGCCTGCTCAGCAGGGGAGTAACTCCTTTACTCCAAGGGAGATTCTTCAGTCATCCAGCAAAGCGTAGATCATCGAAGGTTACTTGGTTTCTGTAGCAGAGTTTAGTCCAGGTAATATCTAAAGTCCTGTAGCCAGGGGTTCCTACTTTATACCCAAGGAAGGGGTGGGACAAACTCTGGGGACCCACCTATGGGAAGGTCAGGACAGAGGGGTGGCTACACCCATGTCCTTTGTCCAGTTTCGCACCAGAGCAGGGGCTGACAGCCCCTGCAACCGGTTTCAGCTGGACTATGCACGAGGACACCAAATGTGCCCCCAGTGCAGACATCAAAGCACTCTGAGAGTGCACCCACCCAGCCCCAATACTCTAAAGCCTGTCTGGGAGGTGGTCAAACCTCCCTGTGACAGGAAACCTATTGTCAGGCCTTCCCCTGCCGGAGTTTCGTCCAGCAGCAGGAGGGCAGACTCGTGTCTGTGGCTGGCAGCATCCATTTTGTGATGCCAGGGTTCTGTGAAGCTGGTACCGGGTGTACCGGTGTTGTCATATTTCTCCCTCTAGGAGGGTGGAATCATACCTCCCACACCAGTTACTGGTGTGGAGGTATGATTCCAAGGTGTTTGACACCAAACACGACATGTTTCCATGCAGCCATTTTAAAGTTAGCATTTACCGCGAGGTTATAATGCACTTAAGTATATATGGTTGGCTGCATCACAAACAACCCCGGAGAATAGGTTCCAAAGGCTGCAGAGGGGCTCTGCTCATGCATGGGCACCCTCTCACATAAAACCCAGCACCCTGCCTTCAGGATTGATAAGGCCTGCTATAGGGGTGACTGATAGGTTTATAGGTGCAGTGATTAGGATAGATATAGTGAACCTATATCTAAGTAAGGGGTGCATGCACCACCTTACACAGGCTGCAGTAGCAGACCTGTGGTGTCATTTTAAATGGTCTCTCAGGGGTGGCATAATACATGCTGCAGCCCCTGGGAGGCCTCTGGGGTACCTATGCCCTGGGTACATAGTATACCATATACTAGGGACTTATAAGGGTACCCCAGAATCCAATCTGGAGTGTACCTAAAGTACATGCAATCAATTTAGAGGAGAAAGCAGATAGACTGGGGTCCTGAATAGCAGGATCCCAGTCAGACCAAGTCGAAAACAGTGAAACATCAGCAAAAAGTGGGGGTAACTATAAGAAGCAGATCCTACTCTCCTATAACTATTACTACAGATCTCTAATCATTCTGTGGAGTGACTGACTGGTCCTGTTATGAGTTCTCTACCATCGATAGCCAATACCGTTTCAGGTGTCTTTTTCACAACCAACGACAATTGTAGGTTAGCAGCTAACTCTCCATCCATAAATAAACCAGTTGCTCCTGAATCCACCATGGCTTCCAAATCTCTCCACCAACCATTTATGTTCATCTGTATGGGAATCATGAAGTGTTCTGATTTAAAGACACCTTTTCCTTGTACTGAAGGGATTACTAACCCGCTCAAAAAGCCCCCTCCTCCTACCTTTAAGCATTCTAGTTTTTCGACTTTGGTGATGCTAGAGAAGCCCCATTCCTACCAAAACCAGGTTTGTTTTATCATGCAATCTTTAACAAAATGGCCTCTTTGACCACAATACATACAAAGCCCATTTTTACGCCTTTGTTCACTTTCATCAGACGTTAAGGGGGCTCTTACTGTGCCTATTTTCATAGGCTCTGGTACTCCTACAGAACTAGATCTAGGAAATCTGGGCTTCTCGAATCGTGGAACATATTTATCATTTCTTTTCCTATCGTTCCTTCGCTCATTAATCCTGCTATCTAGTCTCAGAGTGATATTGGTAAGATCAGTGCATATGGTAGGCTGAGAATCTACTTGTCCTAACACATCTTTGAGTTCTTCTCTTAACCCTTGATGAAACAACGCTGCTCTTTTCTCCTCAGGCCATCTAGTCTCTGAGATTAAACGCTGATAAGTGTTTAGATACACTACTAGATCCTTGTTTCCCTGTCTTAACTCTAGTAACTCTTTATCGGCTGACAGGCTATGGGCTCGTCCGTCAAAAAACGTTCTCAAACTCTTTGCAGAACTCATCCCAATCATACAATAACGGATCGTCATTACGAACCAAAGGAACTTCTCACTGGGCTGCATCCCCTGCTAGATAAGAAATCAAAAATGCTACCCGAGCTTGATTTGTAGGAAACGCTCTGGGTTTACATGTAAAATACAATAACACCTGCGTCATAAACACCTGCACCTTATTCTCATCCCCAGTATATCTTTCTGGGGCTGCTAGTGGTATGGGAGTAGGTATCTCCACTGACACAGGTGGTGCTGTGCCAACTAGATTACTCGAGGGCCAGGAAGCCCCACCGAACCTTTTACCTGAGCTTACATCGAAAGGGTTCTTCTGAAGTTTATCTACCCTGTCCTGTAATGCCGCAGTTTCTGCTCTAGAAGTAGTTAATTCTTATTGTACAAGAACCAAGGCAGCCATTATATCTTCTAAGGTGGCCATCTCTAACTCAGAACCGATCAGGAGAGACTAAATTCTTGGGCTGCATATTCTGTCAAGGTTTTATTCCAAACTCCCAGGATTGGTTTGATGCTCAAGTGGGTCCACCTCTCATTCGCCCCACCCTCTGAAGCAATATTAGCACAGAGGGTTGGAATGATTAAGCGAGGGAAGGAAAGGATGGGGACTGCGGGGAGGGAGACCTATAACACAATAAACACAAAATAACCAACATTAGAAGAATGTTCTACCACCCTTTGGGTTACTTCACCATACCACATATCTATATATATATAGGTCTATAACTACCTGTAAAGGAAAAACAAGATGACCTGTATAGCACTCCTGTTTTAGGATACCTTTCATCACCTGAAGGTCCTCTAAAAGTAAGAAACATCAGTCACAATATAGTGAGCGTATAATTGAAAGATACCACACACACACACACACATCCACACCAGTCTTTTACCCACCACAATGCTTATACGATCTTGCATCACAGGGGGGTTGGGTAAAGACTCACACCTCAATCCCCTGCTAGGAAAAGAAACAAAACTGAGCGTTATACTGTAAGAATCACCACGTTATCAATTCTCCTCTTTATAATAGGCAGTCATAGTTCATGCCCATCACAGTACGTTAAGGAAAAAGCAGAACCTAACTGTTACGTCACAGCCAGATAATCCACGTAGCACTCCAGTGTTGATGTGAATAAAGTCTTGTATTTGACATAGAGCCTCACAATGAATGTCATAGAAATAATGTCACTCTCAAAGGATTCAATAATGTGTATTAGGGAATTCTGGGCACCCCCACCCTTTTTTCAATATTTCCAGGTATGATTAATCTCTTCATAGCTCAAATGTCCCCAAGCAATCAAATCCAGACTTTGATACTGATACGGAATAAGCTGGGGATTCAAATCAAAGGAAACGGTGACAGCGTCACCCTTACCGCCCTCACAGTAGAAAACAGGAAGTCTTTCTCACGCCCTTGGCTCCGGGCGTCACTCTCTATCTCTCTCGACTCAGAATAAGCAAGTGACGGACACCGAAGCATTTCTTTTATGCTTCCGGGTCCGGGTGTTGGGTGTCGTGACTTGTGCGCTGCCAGGAAATACAGGGTTGCTGGGAATTGTAGCTTGTGAGGTGGAAGTGTTGGCACTTCCATCGAGTCTCCGTTCTATCATCAGCATCTACCCCGGTTTTCCAATATACGACCAAGTAGGTGTAACAGTTGGGTGCAGTCCGCCATGTCCCCCACCTACCCTACCGAGCCCTGACTTCAGAATCTCCTGCTCTAATTGATTCATGCCATTAGATGGCCTTAATGATTTGGACTGGCATCACCCGAGTTTAGTTGTTATCAACTCTCTTTGTAGGAGCCCAATTTCTATTTCAGTTCCTTTAAGGCCTGCCCCCCTGGCAGACATTGGATTCTAGGATGACGTAAGTTTAAGCTGGCAGTTCAAGGGGAGTGTCGAGGGAAGAACTTTGTCCTCCGGGGTAGTTTTGTCCAGCTCTGCTGTTCGGGATTGTTCTGTATGTAGGACTAAATTAATCTGCTGGAATGTGGCTGAATTAATTTCCAAAATGGCAGAGGTGAATTGGCTTGACTATGCAGCTCGCTTTGATCTTATTTTGCTCCAGGAAACTTGGTGCCTGGACCACCCAACTTGGGATAACTTTCAGTGTTTTAGCGTACCTGCCCGGAGGTCTCTAAGAGGTAGGGCTAGTGGGGGATGTTGGTCTTGGCCCACACTACAAGTAATTTTAAGATATATCCTGTCCCCTTTAATCATCCACAGATACAGATCTTGTGGATGGTGCTTCCCACTTCATTTAATTTTTGTTTAATCAATTTTTATACCTCTGTGGGGCCTAATTATTTCTTATGTGATTTTGTGGTTTTGTTCTCCATTGTACATTGCCTAAAGAGAAGGTTCACACTTGTGTCCCCCAATTTCAATACTTTAATTGGGGGGGATTTCAATGCCAAACTGGGGTTTAAACATGCTGTCATTCAGCCCTTTCAGGTGGGTCAGGACACAGGCTTTTCAGGGATTAAAGATCATAGGGGTGGAAAGCTGGCCATGCATAAAGAATTTCCAGACTGCAAGGAGAGGGATCCTTCCCCTGTGGCGGCGGCCGAAGATTGCCCCTCGGTGCCTCTTCCTGACTGAACGACCACACACACACACAGGTAAGTCAAAGAGCTTTTGTTTTTTTCTCTTTGCCGTGCCCCGGTGTAGTGTCTGGCTGTGGTCGGTTGAGGACTTGTAGGTGTGATACTGCCCAAACCACAGTTCCTTGCTGACTGGTGTCTTGCCACGATAAACAACTTTTTTTAATATTACACACGTGAGCAGGCACTGAGCTTGGATTTATTGTTAGACTTTGACGTTTTGAAGTTGTGTTTTTGGGTTTCCTGTGCATGGTTTTACTATTGTAAAGTTTTCTTCATATCGCCTGTCTAAACAAGATAGGGATCGCTTGTCTCACTGGTCTGTCGGTGGGACATGTCATGCGAGTAGATAGGGCAGGAAATGTCTGATCTCTCATGCGTCTAGAGACATGCCAGTGTATCTTCTTCGATACCTGATGTGAACAGTCATGCGCCTATTTAATTAATACAAGTAGGATAAGGTAATCGCGCCTTGCATCTCTCAAGCTCTTGTGGGTTTTGAAAGGGTCAGAACCTCTAAAAGTATTCGTCAGTTCACATCTGGTGACTGGCAAGGGAGGTTTAGCGCTGGAAGTATTACAAATCTCCAGCTTCTGCAGTCCTAAAGAGTTAAAAAATGTTAATGGTTAAACAGACGAAATAAACAGCTTTGTGAAAGGGTACCTGGCTAGATTAGCTTCTCATGCTTTCGCATTTAATAAAATAAAACATTTGCGACTGTCTAATAGAATAAAGAGGAAGTGCTTCACTTTCAAATATTTCTAACTGCGTAGCAAAATAAAGAGGAAGTACTTCACTTTCGAAACTAGCTTCCATCTCGGCTTCCTGCCTCCTCCGTCTAAGAGAAAAATAAATCATTCTTATCTATCAACATTTCTTACAATGTGCAAGTTTGCCTTCTTATTCTGTTTCCTGGCAAAAGAATGCACAGTTTTGCGTTTTAATTAATTGTGAAGGAATTGTCGATTTTTTGAGAAAATTATTGTCTGTTGGCATGACAAGCTTGTGGTTTTTTCTATCACCACGCTTTCAAGTGACTCTGTTGTGCTTTTTTCTACAATCGATATCTGGAGCAATGACTCAGTGCTCCATTCTTGGCATACAGATTGTCCTCTATCTTTTAGCAAGAAAAAATCCAGGTGCAGAAACTTGTATATTTATAGAATATGTGACGTTACAACGCGATCAAAATGATCGCGGTACGTTACATCGCAGTTTTTACAACGCAAGTCGTTACAACGACTTGTGCTGGAGGGCGCTGGACTTAGGAATAGTATGATTTACTATTCCAACACCAGTCTACGTACAGTAGGGAAGGTGTTGGAATAGTAGATCATACTATTCCTTAGGTTAGAGCGCCATCCAGCGCAAGTCGTTGTAACGACTTGCGTTGTAATACCCGCGATGTAAAGGCATTGCGATGCAATGCCCGCGTGGTAATGGATGTCTCCCATATTTATATGTTGTGTGCATGTTGACCTGCTCCATTCTGTTAAACTATATGTGTCCCCTGTTAATTCCCTGTTAGCTTGAGCTCACAATACACCTCCTTGTCCCCTGCCCATGTCATGTTACTAGAATATAAACGTTTGAAAGTGCATCGTTACATTTAGCCTAAAGCACCGGCTTCACTTCCCGTTTATGAAGCCTCTTTGAAAAAGGATTAAAATAGGCTCACCAATTAACATACTAGCCTGTGAATAAAATAGCAACCCGCACCCACCTACCACAAATACACGAAGAAAGGCAAAGTTCAATTTCCTCTCCAAAACAAAGGGGTTTAGAGCGTGGCTGGTCCGAAAACAGTGGGTTATCTCAATTGATTGATCAGTCAAGTGGCAGATAGCGTGGGAGGAGGCATTTTTGCAGAGAACTCTAGAACCGAAGCGACGGGCTTGCGTCTTTCTGGCCTGACCCGAACCAAGCTGTAATCACCAAAGTTTCAAGGGGGCATCTGCAAAGGCAAACACTGAGTGGGCAGACTGGGCTCACGATTTCTGGCTTGTCCGGAACTAAGCTGAAACTCTGGAAGCTCGTGGGCGCCCTGATACTGAGAAAAAGAGGGGTCCTTATGAACATTTTCCCTTTTAAATTTCGACAGCCACATTAAAAAGCAAAGGCAACTAGGGAAGAGGACTGTTACTTCTCTGACAAACATAATACTTTTAGCCACCTGCCTCAAAGAGGGGAAGCCGCTGCACTAAATATACATTTCTGGTGAACACTAGGAAGTTCACACGTGTAATGAGTAGTGAAAATAGTGAAAGAACAGAAGTGATCCTCCACCTACTCTATAACAGACCAGTTGCGCTATTTAACAGTCGCACAGACACAATAAATCCAATAACTGCGCACCAAAGTGACATTCTATCAACAGCTTGGGACATACTGGGGATAGACATAACTGCAACACAAGAAGTAAGGGTGTCCCTACTGACTTTGACAGGGCTACCACTACTGTGCAGTGGTCACACATATTCCAGGGCTGGCCCAGCATTTCCAGATTCTACACATCTAGATCTAGTCTGGCCAAATTGCTCACTGGGGTCCTCCACGGCTGAGAGTTCGCAGCATACACCCTCTTTGTATTCACCTGTCTCTCCAGTGGTAATTGAAAATTTCTGGGACTCTTCAACAGGATCCAGCTATTCTGTCGGGCCCAAAGAAGGAGCTCACCATTCAGACAGCAAGTCCTCAAGCCCCGCAACAACACTGACATATAACACTGACGACACAGTAGAACAAACAGACTCTCAAGGGTCCAACTCTCCAGACTTCAGGGGTCAACCACAAGGAGAGGAATACACATTCATCCCAGAGATAGACTACACCTACCCAGAAAGTCTAATCAACTACCTCACCTCACGCCCTCTAGTGTCACCTGCAGAGCAGAACGCAGTGCGTGACATAGAAGCAGCCGTACAGCAGCCTTACAGTACCTCTGGGACTAGGGTATGAATGTGGCATCAGTAGAACATCTAGCACCACAGATTGTCGCATACCTCATTAATGACCATGTGCTAGGTCTCTCAGAAGGCGACCCTTCCTCATTTATTCCAGCACCTGGAACACGGTCAGGAGGACTGCACTTGTTAAGGGTGTTGCTGGAATAAACCCCTATGCCAGGATATCTAGTTTTGTTTAAACATATTTATATTGGCATTTAATGTAATCACAGATGAGCAGATACAGTCATTACTATCTTTCGTTCTTCCATTTTACTACAGTACATCACACCAGCAGTAGACCAGGATCTATTGCACAGTATTCAGTCTCATCATCTACCGTATTCGGCTAGGGTTCACAACACACGCATTATAAACAATAATGCTTAATATTCCTGGTTACTGCTGTGCTAATAAAATTGTACCTGCTGCAGTTTATTCTCCAAACTTTGTGTATCTATAAGTATCTGATAGTCCAACTCATCTCAAGTAGGAGCTCCAACGGGGAGATCTCCTGTGTAATGTCTTTTGTTTCAAATCTATTTATTGAGATTACAATTCAGATAAGAACAATATAGCCATCAAAATCAATAGAAAACTGAGAAGGGGAAAAGAAGAAGATGATAAGAAAAGGAAGAAAGCAGAGAGACAGAGAATGGGTGAGGCGGGTGATGGGCAGCGTCCTCCCAATACGGAGAACGTGGGCTAAGGAAGCAAGGTTGCTGCAATATCCAAGGCCAGCGCATGTCACGGGTGACATTCAAGAGGAGAGCAAGGTTGCCTGGGCTGAGGGAGAGGGTGGGACGCCGGGAGCCTGCGGGGAGAGCCCCACCAAAGCAAGGGGTTGAGTGGTACCGCTATTGGTTCCCCAGAGGCTATCTGCATCCGGAGGGGATACGGCATCTTCAAATAGGCGTAAAGCCCGGAGCTTCGGGGGCTGGAGACGGGCATGTTCCAGTCTGCAAAAGTAATCTATCATCGGTTGCCAAAGTTTGGTGAAATTAGAGTCTCGAAGTTGCAGGCGTGCCGTAAGCAACTCCATTGCCATAGTATGCCACAGGCGAGTGAACCACACATTTACCGGAGGCGTTTCAGCCTTCTTCCAATAAAGAGCTATGATTTGCTTGGCGGCGCCAAGCATATGGAGGCTTGGATGCCAATCTCTGCGGGTCATGGCAAGCAGGTTCACTGGCTTGAGGCCCAAAATGACTGTGGTTGGGATTTCGGGCAACGGATAGCCAATTACCAGTTTGATATGGCTAAGGACCTCCTTCCAGGAGATGGTCAAGAGCGGGCACGTCCACCAGATGTGAAGAAAGTCCCCGGGGGCGCTCGTGCAACGCCAGCAGAGAGGTGAAGAGGTAGGAAACATTTTGTGTAGCCTATGTGGAGTGTAATACCATTGTGTCATGACCTTGTACGCGGTTTCCCGCTGGGAAATGCTACGGAAAACCTTCGGAACATCGCGCCACAAGTGGTCCCATTGTGTGGGCGTGATGTCGGTGCATGTGTCCGACTGCCACCTTGACTGGTAAGCATGTGGGGTGACCCGCTGAGAGTGTTGGAGGACTTGATATGTGCGAGAAATTAGACCCCTGGAGTTGTCAAAGGAGCGCACCAGCCGTTCAAAAGGGGTAAAGGGGCGAGTGGTCGCCCGTGCCGAGGATGACGCCTGGACCCAATGCCGGAGTTGAAGATATTGAAACCTAGCCCCCTCAGAGAGCTGGAAGTCCCATTTACATTGTTAGAAAGATTTAAAGGAATCCCCCGAGAAGAGGTCCCGAAGCGTCCGACAACCCCCATCTGACCAGTCCGAGAAAGAATGTGGGTGTAAGGCAGGTGGGAAATGGGAGTTGCGTGCGATAGGAGTGTGAGGAGACGGGAAGGAGGTAAGGCCTCTAGACAATGCTAGCTTATCCCAGATATCAAGCACCGTCCTTGTGGGGATGGCTATATAGGCGCTATGTGACCGGGCCTCCCGTGGGAGCCAAGCGAGATCCCAGATGGGTCAACAGGTCACCGCCCTATCCATGTGAAACCAGACTTTCTCACTCTCCCACGCCATCCATTCCGAAATAAAACGGAGATGAGAGGCCCAGTAATACTCTTACAAATTGGGACAAGACAGCCCCCCCTGTCTCGTGGTAACAAGAGAATTTTATTAGAGAAGCGCGGTCGATGCCCTCCCCAAATGAACGTGGTGAACTCACGCTGAAGACTCTGGATCTGATGCTGTGGGAAGGGCGTGGGAAGGGTCTGAAACAGGTATAATATTTTTGGGAGTACCGACATTTTGACTGTGTTCAAACGCCCCAGCCAGGAGAGAGGGAGGGATTTCCACGCTCTCAGATCCTCTAGTACGGCCTTTTTACACTCCTGCCAGTTAGCTTGTGACCACGTGGCTAGGTCGGGGGTCAAGTTGAGCCCTAAGTATCGAATGGAATGGGAGGCCCATTGATATGGGACAAGAGACTGGAGCACAGGGATCTCCGCCTCAGGGATCGTGAGGTTCAGGGCCCACGATTTAGCATGATTAATTTTAAGGCCTGAGACCAGTTCAAACGATTGAAGCAATCTATGAAGAGCAGGCAAAGAGGTTCGCAGGCGGAATAGCGTAAGAAGGAGATCATCCGCAAACAAGGCTATTTTATGATCCAACCCACCGAGTGTGATGCCATGAATATCGGGGGACTGGCGTATCATGACAGCAAGGGGTTCTACTACAAGGGCAAATAAGAGGGGGGAAAGGGGCACCCCTGGCGGGTGCCTCTATGGATCGAGATGAGTCTCGTGAGTTGGCCGTTAACCCGTACCTGGGCCAGAGGGGAGAGGTAGGGAGCCATGATCCTAGTGATCATCTGAGGACCCAGCTCTATTTTATGCAGGACAGCCCGGAGGAATACCCAATCCACCCGGTCGAATGCTTTTTCAGCATCGAGCAACAACAAGCAGGAGGGTATCCTCCAGTGATGAGCCTTCCCGACAAAATGTGCGATGCGTCGCACATTGTCCGCACCCTGCCGATGACGAATGAAGCCAACCTGATCAGGTTCAATAAGCCCGGGTAGGTGCGGATCAAGTCGCTTGGCTAATATTTTAGTGTAGAGTTTAAGATCCGTATTTAAGAGCGCAATAGGGCGGAAAGAGGAGCATAGCGTGGGATCCTTCCCTGGTTTGGGGAGTAAGGCGATTTCGGCCATTGCCATAGATGCGGAGGGCCCCTCAGTATCTGAGAAAGAATTAAAAAGACGAAGTAAATGGGTCTTAAGTTGTGGGAGAAAAGCGCGATAAAAAGAGACCAGAAGGCCATCTGGTCCCGGAGGTCCTTCAGGGCGCCGGTGAGTTCCTCTGGAGTAAGCGGGTCCTCCAGGAGCTGTGCATGATGGCGGCCAATCGGAGACCAGGCACAGTCTCCCAATACAGCCTGTATCTGTTCCGGACTGGGCGGTTCCCTTGTATAAAGGGACGAGTAGTATTCATGAAAGGCGTTTAATTTAGCGGCTTCAGTGGTGGCCTATGTGCCATCCTCCAGTTTAATTTTGGCAATGTGCGCCTTAGCGGCCCGTGTCCAGAGGCGACGGGCCAGGACCACGTCCACCTTGTCTCCCCCCTCATAATACAGTTGTTTCAGGGCTAAGAGAGTGTGTTCTGCCTTGTTGGTTCTATGCGCCCTTAACTGGCCTCTAAGCATGGCAAGGCGTCTCTTGTGGAGGGCCAGAGGATGTTCCTGATCTAATCTTTCAAGTGCCTTTATATCCCGAGAGAGGTTGTCTTAAAAAAGACGGGCTTCACAAGCCCGAGCTATGGCAATGGACGTAATACAACCTCGAATCGTGGCCTTAAAAGCGCCCCAGACCACAGGGAAGGGGGTCTCAGGGAGATCATTGGACGCAAAGTAGGACGTGATAGCTTCCCGAATTTCCGCCACATCCACGGGACCCCGAAGAACTTGGGGAGGGAGGCGCCAACGGGGAGGACGGCGTGGGTGAGAGGAGTGGTCCTGTATGAGAAGTTCCACATGAGCGTGATCAGAGATGGAGATGTCGGACATAGACGCCGAGAGAGTGTCGCTGATCAGGGAGTGTGAAACGAAGATGTAATCGATGCGCGAGTAAGAACGATGGACATGGGAATAGTAAGGATAGTTGCGTGCGGCTGGGGAATGGTAGCGCCAAATATCCGTTAAGCCAAGATCAGTTAGACGCCTCTTTAAGGTGGAGGACATGGCCCCCGTCCCAAGAAACGAGCCGTCGCTACGGTCCAGACCCGCGTCCCAGACCAGGTTGAAGTCGCCCCCAGGATGAGGTGAGAGTCATCATGTGTTACCTGTTCTCGCAGGAGATCCCTAAGGAAGAGGTCTTGAGCGTGATTGGGAGCGTAAACGTTGCAAAGGGTGAGAGCCCGCTGCCCGATCTTGACCATCAGTTTGAGGAACCTGCCATCTTTGCTACGGATCACCCTGGGGTCTCCCTGGTGGATGCCTGCCCTACAAAGGATAGCCACCTCAGCCGATTTAGTGGGTGCAGATGCCCATAATTGAAGGGGGTATCGTGGGTGGGCCATGCGGGAGATATCTGCCCTCAGCAGGTGAGTCTCCTGTAGGAAGAAAACATCCGGATTCTGCTGCAATAAATATCACCATATCTGGCGGCGCTTGTTGGGGGAGTTAAGACCCTTTACATTAAGGGAAAGGAGTTTCAGACAGGGTATAGAAGTCATGTCACGGGTAGACCGCGCGCAGGTGCCAACGCAGGCAGAGGAATTAGAGTGGAACGCAGCGCCGCCCCACCACCCCCGGCATACCCCCAGAGGAAGCAGGCATAGTAGAAGCATTTCGCAGAACCCAGCGCGAAGCAGGAAGGGGTAGAAGCAGCATTCACGTAGAGTAGCGCACCCATGGTAGGTAGGACCACCCTCCCGCCAAGGAAGGAAGGAAAGAGAAGAAGAAAAGGAAAAGGAGAGCAAGAGAAGAGAAACAAAATGTCCAAGTGAAACAGTGGCCAACGTGGCCAACATGACCTATTCCAGTCCAGGAGCAAGCCAGGCTCAACGGCACAAGCCATCCCAGAGATGTCACTCTCCGAGGAATAGGAGGGGAAGCGGGTCTCAGAATATCTGCATCGCCATCGAGGAGCACACTGCGGTGCCGCTGCCATGATGTCAGGGCGAGGGGTGAGCAAGCCAGGGGAGTGGGGGACCAACCCCGCCTCCGCAGATGGCCGGTGAAGACGACGAAGATCCGTGAGACATGGAGAGATGCCTAGACGTTAGTCCTCTGTGGGCTGGGAGCCTGAGGGAGATCGCCCACCATCTAAGGAGCGAAGGTGTTGGATAATGTCTTGTTTGGCTTGAGAGGAGGTGCGTTCCCCTCAGTGAGACGGGCGTCTAGATCGGTGCACCCTGGCCCATTGAGGTTTCGCAGGTTCGCGGTTCAGGGATGGTAGTCTTGAGGGGCTGGATGGCGGAGTGACCGGGAGGTGAAGCAGCTGCGCGGCCTCTTGGAAGGATCGCAACATCCGACGTTTGGATTCCCATTGGAAAATGAGTGCGAATGGATGGCCCCATTGGTACTGAACGCCCTGCTCCCTTAACTTGTCGGTGATGGGTTTGAAGTCCCTACGGTGACGTAGCGTGGTAGGGGCGAGGTCCTGGAACAACTGGATGGTAGCGCCCTTGTAGGTGAGTTCTGATTTGGAGCGCACTGCCTTGAGGATGGCCTCCTTTTTCGTAAAGAAGTGAACCCGGGTCAGTATGTCGGGGATAAGGCCAGGGCGACCAGGAGGACCAGACATGCGGTGGGCGCGGTCAAGGGCCGGCGGGGAGGCATCTTCATCCCCTCTAATTTCTTGTAGCAGATCTGCCACGAAGGTCATGATGTCCGAGCCCTCAGCCCCAACGGGGCCCCTCCTTAGGCGCAAGTTGTTGCGGCGGCCCCGGTTTTCTAAGTCCTCCTGCTTGATTTGAAGCTCGATGTGTGGTTCCTCCATGGTGGCCAGACGCTTCCAAGGTTGCTCCTGGTCCTCCGTGCGAGCGTCGACTGTCTTTTCGAGGTCATCCACTCTTCCTCCAAGTTCCACGACATCTCTCCTGAGCTCCCTGACGCAATATTGTACCTCCGTTCGAAGGGAGCCAATTTCAGATTTAAGTTCTTGCATAAAATTGGCCATGAAGGATTGGGTGACAAGGTCAGAGGACCCCCCCGCCGATGATGCCATATCCACGACAGGAGTAGAGCCCGGTTTATTCCACAGGGCAGTCACAGGGTTGTCCTTCGGGGGTGCAGCAGTGTCCTTCCCAGCCTTTGATCGAGTCATGACCCCTCGGGATCCCACGTGCCGGGCAGGAGATCAAGGCCAGGGAGCGCCACACGAGGCCGGAGGGCTCCCCGTGCAGATGTTAGGGAGCACCACAGTAGGCGGTAGCAGAACGCTCCCCAGGTGAGTGACGAGCAGCAGGGGGCTGGTCCTCCAAAGTCCCGGGCCCCCCAACTTCTCCACCAGCTGCGTGGAAGAGTCCGGGTCGCAGGCCGTGGCAGCGCAGTTCCACAAGACACCAGGGCCAGGGCCAGGCAAGTGGTGTGAGCAGGGGCCCCCACAGGATCACACAGGAGTGGGCCACACGCACCGTCTGGGGGGCAAGACCAGGAAGGAAGGGCGACAACCCAGGGCCCAGGGTGCACCAATCCAACAAGCGTCGTCACACTCCCCGATTCAGGGAGTGGCGTCTCAGAGCCCCCAGGGAGTAGGCCGGAGGAAAAGTCCATCCAGTGGCCTGAGGCTCGATACCCGGTGTTGCACCAGCAGGCCTAAGGTGTCAGAAGGCGCCGCAGCTGGGGGGCGATATGTCCGCTATGTGGTAGAGCTGCGCTCCCAGGCCGCCGCACCCCCAACCCAGTGCCCCGAGTAACGTGTAGGGCTCACCAATGCTCAGGAGGGTGGCGTTAAGGGGGCCGCTTCTTCAGGAGCTCTCCAGAGCCCAGCAGGGAGCCAAATGGCAGACGCAGGCACCCATCTCAGGCTCCCCCCCAGAGTCTGCAAGCACGCCCTCACCGTCAGCCAGAAGGACGCACCCGGCAGGCAGGGAATGTCCGGTCAACAATGGCCGACGCTCGGTGTCCAGGGGTCTCCAGCGGCGTCACCACGGTCTAGCGGGGAGTCAGGTCGGGCACCTCAGCAGGCCTCCACTAACCACGCGGGGGGCCCAAAATGACAACGAAGGCCGTTGTTGCAGGTCGGCGCGCTCTCGATGCGCCCGTGCAGGGGGGCCCGGGCCTCCAGGCTGCCGCCCCGGACACCCGGAAGGGATAGAGGGCCCCTGGTGTAGCGACGGGGAGACGTGGCAGGCCCTCTCCGGGCAAAGGCTCTTCAGAGCCCGGGAAGGCCCAAGATGGCGGCCTCAATGGCTCTGGCCGGGATCCGGCCCTGTGTCAGCCAGGGCACCGCCACCCACCGTCCAAGGCTGCAGGTGGCTTCAGGGACCCTCCGGGGCCCAGCCGTAGATGCGGCGTCTCCAGGGAGTAGGGGGCGGCCCTGCCAGGACCCCACGGTCCGCGCCCATGAACCGCGCCAAAAAGGCCCAAGATGGTGGCCTAGGGAGCCACTGCGTGCCCCCTCAGTGAGTCAGCGCTGGGGGGTCCGGGCCTCCGAGTCACCACCGCGGACCCCAGGAGCTCCGGTAGGATGCCCGGGAGTAGTGGCAGGATAGCGATGCGGGCTCCAACCGGGCAGGGAAACTTCAAGGCCCGGGGACCCAAGATGGTGGTTCCACCTGCCCGGGCCGGGGTCCACCTCGATGTTGCCGCACACACCGCAGCCAGCAGCCCAAGGTAAGCGCCAAGCCCCCAAAAGCTGCCCGACCCTTCTACTGTCCAGATGCTCCAGGCAGCGTCGCCAGCGAGACCCCCGCTCCGCTTTACAAGCTTATAATGGCAGCGGCTGTCCGGAGCCTCCACGGCGTGCGTCTCACTCCATGAGCAGCGAGACCACGCCCCCGGATATCTAATTTTATTCAGTCTATCTAGCAGCTCCTCAATCTCGGCTGTGTTGGAGAGAACCCGGAATGTTATGGTGGTAGGGTCCCATGTTGTGGCGTTCACATAAAGATGGAAAATAGCAGCCTTTATTATTTGCACTTGTCCTTGTATGCGACAAAGGAACAGGTGTAGAAGGCCCTTGGTAGTATGTGGTGGTACTTCCCTGGGCAAAACCAGTCTATCTGCGCCTGCTGCATGGGGGGTGTACGAGCACACATAACAAGATTCATTGGTCTTCTGTCTTCCTATTGTGGGCATCTCACTGTACCACATGTTGTCGTGAAGAGAGTCATGAGCAGCAGACTGTCTATCTACTGGGGCATCCCTACGACGACGGGGCAGTAGTGGGGGACGTAGTGTGATATCAATGGTACCGTCCCATTCAGTATTATTTTCAGCGGGGAAGGGGATGAGGAAGCGGGGTGCGCATAGGTATTTGGGGTGCTGATTTTGCTGGCAGAAGAATTTGAACCTGTTGCATTACTACGGGGGCCACTTTCAGTACATGTGCTAGCAGGTAGAGGGGGAGGTGATATGGGGGGCATAGTGGCATTGGCAGCTTCAATAGTTTGAGGAATACAAGCCTTTTTATCAACACAATGAGAAATAACAGCGTACCAGTTAAACATCGCTAGTGTCACTCCAACAATAATATAGAACAATAAAATACAAGTACATAACTTCGCATAAGACACTTCTGTGGTGCGGGTGTTGCCGCGGCGGCTGAATCCGTAGACCAGCAAACGATCACCATCTTCTTCTTCTCGGATGGTTAATGGGAACAAGTTACCCTCCTCTAGTTCATCATTCAGTGCTGAGGGGGTGCAGGGTCGACCCTGGGGTGTCTCCGGTGAATCCATGCCTTCCTTTCGGCGATGCGGACAGCTGTGGGTGAGGAGTCTGTGACTTTAAAATGTCCTTCAAACTTTGGATCTTTCCAACGTCGGACGGCCTTCCGGACAAAGATCTGTGTTCCTGGATGGATAGGTGGGAGCTCAGGTTCGATGGGGCCCTTCTCCTTCCGCTTGGATATCTGGGTAGAAAGGAACTGCGCAGCGCGTGTTAATTCACACAGATACTCATATATTTCAGCTTTCACAATTTCAGAAGAGCTTTCAGTATCAGTTTTAGGTCTGGTGGATAGAACTGATATATTTATTGATCGACCGGTGACAAGCTGATGGGGCGTTAGATGGTGATCAGAGCTTGGAGAATTTCTGAGTGAAAACAGGGCAATTGGTAGGCAATAGAACCATTTCTTTCCAATTGCGTTCACAGATGCCATTGCTTTGTGGGTGGTATGCTGATGTTAATTTGTGTTTAATCCCTAGCATGGTCGTTAGAAAGGAAAAAATGGCATTTGAAAAATGGCTGCCGTTGTCAGACCGGATCGAGTCGGGCAGGCCGCAGCACGAAATGACCTCTCGGAGTAGGAAAGTGGCTGCTGCTTTGGCATCACAGTGGACACATGGTCCAGCTTCGATCCATCGTGAAAATGGGCAGACCACCACAATGAGGTATCGGTAATTTAGACATCTGTCAATCATGTCGACAAAGTCAAGGTGGAGTTCTTTAAAGGGGCCTTTTGGTTTCTGGATTGTAGAGGCAACTGTTTTCATAGTGGGGTACTATTGACAGATGAGGCATTTATTAAGAAAAAGTTGTATTAATTCATGGGCATTGGGGACGAACCAGTCAGTTTGTATAGTGGTAGACATATTATCTCATGAAACATGTGTGGGGCAGTGTAACTGGTCTAGAGCTACTTGCAATAAGGCCTGTGGCATGACAGGTTTTCCTGTCATTGTTTGTTTATAGATAAGATCTGAGGGATCTTGTTGTACTCCCCTCTTCTTCCATAGCTCTTTCTCTTGATCTGGTGCACTTTCCTGTATTTCTCTGAGGTGTAATTGTGCAATGTGATCATATGGCTGTGCATAATCAATAGTGTATGGAAGTGAGAAATCAGGCGTGATTTGCCCTACACCTTTTCCATTCTGTTGTTCTCCTGTGGGTATATTCTGGGCAAGCAGGATGGGGGCATGTTGACATTCTGGTGGCATTAGAGGCCCCTGGCAGCGGCTTTGGCTGCCCAGTCTGCTAAAGCGTTACCTCTGGAGACAAAGTCTTGGCCATTTGTGTGAGCTGCACATTTGACTACGGCTACCTCAGCTGGTAGGGTCATTGCATCAATTAGTTCCTCAAGTAAGTGTCTGTGCATGACCGGCGTGCCATCTGATTTGAGGAAGCCAGACCTTTTCCAGCGTAGGATGCTGGAATGTGTTGTTGTCGTGACATATGCAGAGTCTGAATAAACAGTGATGCGTTCGTTCGCCCCATTCTTCAAGGCGGCAATCAATGCCACTAGTTCTGCCGCTTGGGCTGAGTAATGCAAAGGTAATGTGATCTGCTGTACAATGTCTAGGGAGTCAGAGGAGTCATTTTGTTGCGCTCTAACTACTGCGGCTCCTGTATACCTGATCCCTGTTTCTTGATCAATGGTAGAGGACCCATCAACAAAGCATATGGTACTGTCTGGCAATGGGCCCTCTTTTGCTGCTCCTGACTCATCTGGTGAGCATGTAGCACAATCATGAGAGTCATCATCTGTGGTGGCAATGGGGTGGGCGAAGAATGTTGCAGGGTTCACCGTGTGGCATTCAGCAACTTTCAGGGATGGCAACGATAGTACGACTTCGTAACCTGATACTCTTTGTGTTGTAAGAGTGGTCTTAGCTTTTTGTATTATTGCAAAGACAGCATGCTCAGTGTACAATGTTAACGGGGAACCCATGACTATGGGGGTGCTTTTCTCGACAGCGAATGCTGCCGTTGCCAGTGCTTGTTCACAAGGGTAGTGTCCTTTCATCACAGAATCTAGCAAGCCACTGAAGTAGGCAATGGGCTTGAGGCCCATGGGTTATCTTTGGGTAAGGACTGCTGTCATGATTGGGCCGTCACTGTGAGTGAACAGGTAAAATTCTTTGGTGTAGTCAGGGGACCCTAACACTGGTGCATTTGTAATTTCATTCTTTAGCTGTGTGAAGGCTGCCCTTATTTCAGATGTCCAGTCTAAGTTATCACGTCTGTCCTTGGCCATCTTAACAGCTTTCAACAGTGGGGCAGTGATAGTGGAAAAATCAACGACCCACTGACGAACATAGTTGACTAAACCGAGGAATTTCTGCATGTCTTTGACTGTCTGTGGTTCAGGGATGCTTCTTATTGCCTCTATTCTGTCTGGGGTGACTCTCCTTCCGGATGCCGCAAGCAGTTGG
The DNA here is from genome assembly GCA_963921515.1 of Calotriton arnoldi. Classification (NCBI taxonomy): domain Eukaryota; kingdom Metazoa; phylum Chordata; class Amphibia; order Caudata; family Salamandridae; genus Calotriton; species Calotriton arnoldi. The sequence continues at coordinate 105,405 of CAWUFW010007334.1, forward strand.
CCAAAGTAGTGTACTTCATTCTGACAGTACTGGAGCTTTCCTTTGTCTACTTTGTATCCTCTGTGTACTAGAGTTGTCAATAGGGCGATGGTGTCTTTTCTGCATTGTTGTTCTGTCGGGCTGCAGATCAATATGTTGTCGACATATTGCAGCATGGTGCTGTCACGTGGAAAATTGGACAAATCAGCCTTCACAACTCTGTTAAAAATGCTGGGGGACTCACAATACCATTGAGGTAACCTAGAATAATTCATTTGGGTGCCAAGAAATGTGAAAGAGGTCAGAAAGTGGCTGTCCGGATGTAGTGGGACACTAAAAAATGACGGAAAAATACTCTGTGTTTGGAGGAATATTTGTGGGAATCACGGATGGGTCTGGGACGATCGGAAATTCTGGTATCACGATGTTGTTAAGGGGGCGTAGGTCATGAACCAAACACCATTGATTGGCTTAGCCTTGCGCACAGGAAACAGACAGGTGTTGCACGGAGATGTGCAGGGGTACATGACTCCTTGATCCAGTAATGCTTGTATGGTGGGGGCAATACCCTCCTCTGCTTCCTTGGACAAGGGGTACTGGCGCACTCTTAGCAGTATGGCACCCTGTTTGAGTGTTATTCTGAATGGGGCAGCAGAGTGCATGAGGCCTACATCATTTGGCCCAGTGGTCCAAAGGTTGTGAGGTACTTGAGCTAAATCAGCTACTCGTATGGAGTGAAATTGTTTGGCAGGATTCGGTGTTCTTATTTCTACTGTCACTGAGAGGGGGACTGCATTTTCGTAGACAATCTCTGTTTTAGGGTAATGCTCAGGAGGCCCAAACAATTGGTTATCTAAGGTATCCCGCACTAGTCCTCCTGGTTGAATGAAAATGACGCAGGCCCAGGTGCGGGCACTGTCATCGAATGCTTGGAAGGCTCCATATGTAGGTGTTATTTCAAGACAGTGTATGTCTAAGATCATCTGTTTGTCGGGCATTTGGGAGTCCTGCGACTGTGGCCGAAAGAGGAACTCTTTTGGAAGTTGAACAGTACGGCCTTTTAGTTCAGGTGTTGTGGCAATAATGATGTGCACCGCAGCGGAGAACGCTTGTTCATCCACCGGGCGGGCCCTTATCTGATCGTTCAAGGAGGAGTCCACAGTCACTGCCATCATCCTAGCCCAAGGTGTGCCTGGCATGGAGCAGATCATGGTACCGTCTTCATCAAAGTGAATTGTCATGTTTAATTTTGCCATGAGGTCACGCCCCAAGAGATTCACTGGAGACCGCGGTTAGTAGAGCAGACTTTGCTCCACAAAGCGACCTCCTATCTCTATTGGTACTGGCTCAGTGAAAGGGACCCTAGCTATTGCCCCAGAGAATCCCTGTGTGTCTGCTATCTGATCTGAATTCGGTAGTGTTCCTCCTGTAACACAGGAGTAAGTAGCACCTGTGTCAATGAGAAAGCTGTGAGTCTTATTGTTTATCGTGACAAAGACAATGGGGTCCTCTTCAATATTCATTGTACACAACAAAACTGGGCACACAAGAGTTGTCTGTGGGCTGTCCCTAACAACTATACCATCCTGCCTAGTACTGCTGGATGGTGCCCTGCGCAAATGTGTTGTTGGGAGGAATCACTGTGCACCCCTGAGGTGCAAGTTGCTGTGATGTCATTTGAAGTGTTGGTGCTTTGGGCATCATCTGGTACACGGTTATCTGTTGCTGCTGCAGCGGTGCCTGCACCTCCTGAATGGGTGCTAGTAATTGGGCTACTGCGGGTGCCTGGAAGTGTGGTGCTTGTTGCTGCATGGGTTGCTGTTGTATCGGTGGTGAGTAGGAGTGTATTATTTAGGGCTGCATTGGGCTGTGGCTGAGCTAGCTGTGGCTGTTGGAGTTGGTGTTCGTTGTGGAGGCCCTGTGACCGCTGCCCTTCCCTCATTCCGCATTTTAGTGCAAAAGTCTCTTTCTAACAATAATAGCATATGGGGGGTCCTGGCTGCTCTCTGGCCCTTTGTTGTCCATGCCCTCTTCCTCCGGCCTGCATTCCTGTGTTCGTAGCCCTGTTTTGCTGGTTATCATAGTACCGCTGCTGTTGTTCATTGTTATACGTGTGTTGTGTCTGCATGCAGGGTGTAACTCCCTATGTATTGCCTTGTAAAGCATTCATAGTATTCTGGAGAAATCCTGTAACAGCAGTCATCTGGTTAACTGGTGTTGCATGCATGACTGTGTCCAGTGTGTCTTTTTTCTTATTAAGCTTCTACTGGACTAATTTGGTGGCTGCATTTTCAATTGCTAGCTGTCTGTTCCTGTCCTGTTCTTGTTTCTTTTTGGCTACTATCCCATCTAATCTCTCCTGTACGTCGGCAGACAATCCCTTCTTCACTGTGTGATAGAAGAACCTACAGTCCCCTCCTGTTGCATTCAATTTCTCTCCCGATTCCTGATGCCATTTTTCCTTTAGTCGCGAAATGTACTGCGTTGGGTCTTCATTTGGCTGCATTGTTTGTGACATTAGGGATCCTATGTCTGGGAATTTGCGGCGCAACTGGGACCATACGCCGGCTCGTATTTTGTTGAATGGGACAGCATCATATTCTGTTTCAGTGAGTGTAATTTTGTGATTGATGTTTCTCAGTATATCTTCTGCTTCTTCTCCGATCAGGGAGGTGAGCAGACTTTTGATATCTCCTACTGCAAGGTTGACACCAGCAGTGTGTTTTTCTAGGGCTGCTATCCACTTGCTAGCGCCCTCTGTCAGTGGAGGGAGCTGCTTTTTCAAATTGTCTTTGTCCATTTGTGGCCATGGGACATACAGAGGGGGGGCATGTGCGTTTTTGAACAGTAGTGGCATCTGGTGTATCACTCTGGTATTTGCTGCAGTGGGTCGTGTGTGGTCAAACTCACGTGCATACTTCTGCCAAACCTTTAAACTTGCTCTCATGTGACCATAGTCCCAATCTTCGTCTCCCTCCCCGTGTAAGATGCAGTCTTCTGCTGTGGCCATATTCTGTGGATCGAAGGACCCAATTCGTGGCCACGGGATCATTTGTGGTGCAAGACTTTCTGTCCAACCTGCCAAATTATCAGTGAAGGGATTGACATAGAAGTCGGAATCCACCCCGAGTGTAACTATTTCATTGGGTGTTAAGTTGTTGCTGTGTGAGGCAGTATTTTTACTGAGCATCATGTTATACTGATTTCTCCGCTTAGTTGAATGCATTAAGGCTGTTCCTGAGACATCGTAGGACATTTCGTCAGGTCGCCCATGTGTTCCCAACACCACCAGTCGTTCTACCTCAGTCCTTCTCCTTCTCCGAACTTTTTGTTCGTCCTCGTCTGGATGTTCCCTCTCTAGCGCAGTGTGTACGAAGGCTCGCGTGGACCCAGGTGGTGGGCCAATAGCGTGTGTCATAGTCAGTGGTGATGTTTGCGAAAGTACTTGTTGGGCTTGAGGAGGGAGGTTGTCCTGACTGGTCGCTGTTGTTGCCAGGGGCATGCCAGAGACAGTGGCCTCATTATTCTGTGGCATACCAGCACCCTCCTTTGCATCAGGGGTATGTGGCGGTGGTGCCTCTTGTAGCAAGGTGTCTGTCCTTGCATCTGCTTTATGTGGTAGGAGGCCTACGTTACTGAACATTTCACTTAGTGTATCGTGCATTTGCTCTACCTTCATTGACAAGCGTCGGATAGACGCAATATCACCCCGGGGGCTGGGAGACTGCCTTTTTTGTAGCAAGTCAGTGTGGAAGTCTTGGGTTGTTAGGCTATCCATGCTTTTGCTTAGTTCATGTCTGTGTCTCCATCTGTCTAAGTCTGAGGGGGCAAAGGACCCAGGGAATTCTTGTTCACCGCTTCTGAATCGCTGGGGTGTAGGCGGGCAGTCCAGGGTGGCTGTCCTACCCTCATGCTGGGACATAGCACTGCTCAATGGCAACTGCTCATGCGAGCAGCGGCGCAGACTTGGAAGGTGTTGCTGTTCACCAGTGAAGGAAGCGCTGGAGCTAGAGCGTGCGCTGTGAGACGTTGAATGCGATACGCTGGAGGCGTTATCGCATTCTTCATCATCATCTTGCTGTTGTGCTATAGTACTTTGTACTGGTGTGAGCTTCAGTGTGAATTGTGCATCTCTTTCGCCTGGTAGCCCTTGCACTACAGCTTCTGCCACTGGGCTGTGGGCTCTAAGAGATTGCAGTCCTTGGAATTGGTCCATTATGTCATTGTTTATTAGGGTAAGTGGTGGAAGAGGGTCATCCTGTATTTCAGAGTATTTAAGACATCTAAGCGGTTAGGGTAAAGCAGCTTAGGCGCACTAGTTGATTATACTAATGTGTAGCAAAATTATGATAATGAACACTGGAGCTCACTCTGTGTGGTACACCGCTTCAGTACCACAAATAACTAAGACAATAAATACAAATCAGAGGAGCGCCAAACAATTTCAAAGAAGTTTTCCATCAATAATTTTTTGAGAGTTTTCCAATAATGAGTTCTTAGGCAGTAAGTTGAATTCAAGAAGATTCTTTCTTTTTATTTTTCTTTCCAATGATCAAAATCCATATAACCAAAGCAGTCACAATCTTCTTCTCTATTGTTATAATTCGTATTCCAAGCGACAGGATTTATCGGGCCATGTCGAACGAGGGAACACCATACTTTATTGAAAACACTGCCCTGATGATGTCCTTTTAGGACGAAACGCGTTGGCTGATGTATTGTTTGGAATTTGCTTGGAATACGAATTATAACAATAGAGAAGAAGATTGTGACTGCTTTGGTTATATGGATTTTGAACTGTGATCATTGGAAAGAAAAATAAAAAATAAAAAATAAAGAATCTTCTTGAATGCAACTTACTGCCTAAGAACTCATTATTGGAAAACTCTCAAAAAATTATTGATGGAAAACTTCTTTGAAATTGTTTGGCGCTCCTCTGATTTGTATTTATTGTATTTCAGACTAGTCTACAGCAGTCTGGTCATTTGAAGTCGGTGCTAAACCTGAGGTAATGGTGAGATTGGGATACATGCCGCTTACATGGTATGCCGGTGGGGCCGTGGGCATGAGTATGGGCTCAGCATTTTCTTTAAAATTGCGCCATAAGGCTAGGGTGTATTTGCGCTTCTGAAGCTTGCTGCCTGAGTACTTGGCCTCTAAGAAAGAAGTGGCATGGTCTAGTGTAGCACGGTCAAAGGTGCCTTCAGGTGGCCAGGGGTGCGTTAAATTCTTTGTGTGCTTATGGAGCTCCCTGCAGTTTTTAATTATGCGCTGCTCTTGGCCTGTGAAGTTTTTCAGTACATGTTGCAATGGAGTAGCCATGTTGACCTTTTATTTATAGGGCTGTTCGTGTATGTAACTGGGAGTCGTAGGCGGGAACTATTGTTAGCCCCACCTGTTATTCCTGTCTAATATCGATACATAAAACCTGGAACACGGTCAGGATGACTGCACTTGTTAATGGTGTTGCTGGAATAAATGAGGAAGGGTCGCCTTCTGAGAGACCTATCATGTGGTCATTAATGAGGTATACAACAATCTGTGGTGCTAGATGTTCTACTGATTCCACGTTCATACCCTAGTCCCTTAGGTGCTGTAAGGCTGCTTCTATGTCATCCACTGCGTTCTGCTCTGCAGGTGACACTAGAGGGCGTTCGGTGAGGTAGTTGATTAGACTTTCTGGGTAGGTGTAGTCTATCTCTGGGATGAATGCGTATTCCTCTCCTTGTGGTTGACCCCTGAAGTCTGGAGAGTTGGACCCTTGAGAGTCCGTTTGTTCAACTGTGTCGTCAGTGTTATATGTCAGTGTTGTTGCGGGGCTTGAGGATGTGCTGTCTGAATGGTGGGCTCCGTCTATGGGCCCCACAGAATAGCTGGATCCTGTTGAAGAGTCCCAGAAATTCAAGAGTTCTCTGCTAAAATGCCTCCTCCCACACTATCTGCCACTTGACTGATCAATCAATTGAGATAACCCACTGTTTTCGGACCAGCCACGCTCTAAACCCCTTTGTTTTGGAGAGGAAATTGAACTTTGCCTTTCGTCGTGTATTTGTGGTAGGTGGGTGCATGGTTCTATTTTATTCACAGGCTAGTACGTTAATTGGTGAGCCTATTTTAATCCTTTTTCAAAGAGGCTTTATAAACGGGAAGTGAAGCCGGTGCTTTAGGCTAAATGTAACGATGCACTTTCAAACATTTATATTCTACTAACATGACATGGGCAGGGGACAAGGAGGTGTATTGTGAGCTCAAGCTAACATGGAATTAACAGGGGACACATATAGTTTAACAGAATGAAGCAGGTCAACATGCACACGACATATAAATATACAAGTTTATGCACCTGAATTTTTTCTCGCTAAAAGATAGAGGACAATCTGTATGCCAAGAATGGAGCACTGAGTCATTGCTCCAGATATGGATTGTAGAAAAAAGCACAACAGAGTCACTTGAAAGCGTGGTGATAAAAAAACCACAAGCTTGTCATGCCAACAGACAATAATTTTCTCAAAAAATCGACAATTCCTTCACAATTAATTAAAAGGCAAAACTGTGCATTCTTTTGCCAGGAAACAGAATACGAAGACAAACTTGCACATTGTAAGAAATGTTGATAGATAAGAATAATTTATTTTTCTCTTAGACGGAGGAGGCAGGAAGCGGAGATGGAAGCTAGTTTCGAAAGTGAAGTACTTCCTCTTTATTTTGCTACGCAGTTAGAAATATTTGAAAGTGAACATTTCCTCTTTATTCTGTTAGACAGTCAAAAATGTTTTATTTTATTAAATGCGAAACCATGAGAAGCTAATCTAGCCGGGTTCCCTTTCACAAAGCTATTTATTTAGTCTGTTTAACCGCTATTTTTTTTTAAACTCTTTAGGACTGCAGAAGCTGGAGATTTTTAATACTTCCAGCGCTAAACCTCCCTTGCCAGTCACCAGACGTGAACTGACGAATACTTTTAGAGGTTCTGACCCTTTCAGAACCCACAAGAGCTTGAGAGACGCAAGGCGCGATTCCCCTTATCCTACTTGTACTAATTAAATAGGCGCATGACTGTTCACATCAGGTATCGAAGAAGATACACTGGCATGTCTCTAGACGCATGAGAGATCAGACATTTCCTGCCCTATCTACTCGCATGACATGTTCCACCGACAGACCAGTGAGAAAAGCGATCCCTATCTTGTTTAGACAGGCGATATGAAGAAAAATTTACAATAGTAAAACCGTGCACGGGAAACCCAAAAACCACAACTTCAAAACGTCAAAGTCTAACAATAAATCCTGGCTCAGTGCCTGCTCACCTGTGTAATAATAAAAAAGGGATGTTTATTGTGGCAAGACACCAGTCAGCAAGGAACTGTGGTTTGGGCAGTATCACACCTACAAGTCCTCAACCGACCACAGCCAGACACTACACCGGGGCAAGGCAAAGAGAAAAAAACAAAAGCTCTTTGACTTACCCTTGTGTGTGTCGTCGTTCAGTCAGGAAGAGGCACTGAGGGGCAATCTTCGGCCGCCGCCACAGGGAAAGGATCCCTCTCCTTGCAGTCTGGAAATTCTTTATGCATGGCCCGTTTTCGTGGTCGCCAGCTGTTGGAGGGTAATTTTACCACATAACTTTACCGCAGAAATGTGCTATCTAAAATATTAAGACACACAGGAAATGCAGGAAGTGAGTCAAGAGTGGCACCATTTACTCAAGCGATTTAAACAATAAACGTCAAAAACACATTATTATTCAATAATAACACTACGCAGTCTAGTAAATGACAAGTGTCAAAGACACATCGCAGATCATGAGTGAAAACATGCAACTTAGTAGGTTTAAAATCACGGCAATCCCCCAAAGTGGAAGAGAGAGAGAGAGAGAATGAACATCAAAGAGCAATGAAGTATTACAACCTCAATCAGAAATGCTAAATAAAACGGTTAACCGTGAACACCAACAGCGTGAAAAGTACACTGCGGAAGGTGGTCGACGAATGAACTGATAGGTGGCCTTTTATACCTCAAAATGAGGAACAGTTGACCGCAAGATTTTCTAACTTTAGACCTTGCTCTGGCAGGTGCTTGACCGCAGATCATAACAAAATTGAACATTTTATCAAAAACAACTTGCGTCACTACTCGGAAGCTTTAAGGCGGAATTTCCTTATATGTACATAGCGCATAGAAAAAGGTCATTGTTACTTTAAGGCAAGTAGCCATCTTAGTTTCAAAGGCAAGCAAAAAGGATCAGGTAAGAAGCTATGGAAAGCTACAGTTGGCCCCAACCCGATTCTTGCCCCATCGTGTTCTTCTAACTGACAGATGCATCCTGTTATTGCTACATCTTCGTGATGTTCAGAAAGATGTGCACACAGAGGACAGTAAAGGTGGGTGGGGGCCTGGTGACTTGTTTATGAGAAAATCAGTGACCTGAGGTTAGTGGCCTTCGCAGGGGAGATATCTGTAATATTTTTTAGATAAGCATGAGGCCTACCGTTTCAGTGAATGCTTAGGGCACTATGGGCAATTTAGCACTTTGCTACCTATGGACTGGCAGGGACATTCAGGGCTCTCATGCTTCTAAGGTGGAAAGTGATAGCTGAAACATTATATGGTAAAACTGGACCCTGCTTCAAAAGTTCCTGTTTAGGTTTGGCTTGCAGAATGGAATGGAGCTCAGGGGCAACCTTCTGTCCGACACTCCCATCTTTAATGGGTGGGGACAAGGCCCGGTTATTGACGATGTCCTAATTTCACCTACCATGGCCTCACTTATTGAATCCATCAATGTGACGGTTAGTGCCTCCAGCGATCATAACCATATTGAGGTATCCCTGGTTTTCCCTGGGCCAGTTCATCATCCAGTATAGGCCACCCCTCTGGGGATTTGTTTGCACAGTCAAGTGCTGCGGCTTGGGTGGCTTTTTCTAAGTTTCTTCTCTGGCTGATAAAATCTCATTTTCCTTTAGTAATAGATTATCTGCTGGTGGAAACCCAAACTAGTGTTGTTAAACTTGAGGCCTTTGTTTCCTTGAATGTTAAGATCAAGGGTAACCTCCAGATCCAGGTGATGACTTAGTTGTTTTGACAAAGTGTGTCGGTACGCTAATAAGCATCTGCGTGAAGCACCGTCATAAGCCCCTAGGGATAAGGTGAAGGTAGGGCTGTGCCAAGCCACGTACAGCACAGGTATTAGGAATAGCAAGCGAGCTGTTAAGCAAGAGATGTGGGATAGGTTGGTGGCATCCATTAGGCTTAAAGATTCTGGGAGCTTTTGGAACATCATTAACAGGCCTAAGCTTACAGAAACTGTGTCGGCTGGCTTGGGGATCAACATTAGTGCTGACAAATGGGTCACCCATTTTAAGACCATTTCTTCTTATGAGGGCCCTTGGGACAGTAGGTCCTCTGATCAATCCTCATTCTTCCCATTATCCATAAAGTTTGAACTAGCGGAAGTCTGGTAGGCGATCCTGGAGAGTCCTCCTAAGAAAGCACCCGGGCCGGATGGGGTCTCAATGGATTTGTATAAGGTAAATGTGGAGTTTTGAGCCCTGGTTATTACAAATGGGATCAATAATGCCTCTCTATGTGGTATCCCAAGTCATGGAATACTGTCGTAACTGTCCTGGTGTACAAAAAAGGCTGTAAAAATTATCCAAGATGTTACAGGTCAGTCTCCCTCCTGGACTCAATGATTAAGGGTTTTGGGCGCATAGACCTCAGAAGGATTTAGGACTAGTCTAGAGCCAACCAGGTAATCTCCCGAGCACAATACAGGTTAAAGGAAGGACTTGGTACTATTGAGCAATGCCTCAACCTCCATCTAGTTGTTATCAAATATACGTTTGCTAAAAGGAGCCTGTTATTCCTTTCAATTATGGACTTATCTAGTGCATTTGATAGGGTCAACCAAAGTAAGCTTTGGGATATTCTTTTGACCCTACTATTGGACAAAGCTTTGGTTACTTTTCTCCAGGCACTACATTGTGGGGTCATCACTTCTGTTAGATTTTGGTCAGGAGGTGAATGCACGGATGCTTTTGAATTACATTGAGGTGTTCACCAGGGCTGTGTCCTGGCCCGTGTTCACCAGGGCTGCTTCCTGGCCCCTATCTTGTTTTTACTGTTCATTATTGATCTAAATGCTTCCTAAGTAGCTTCAGGGAAGGACATGCCCATGATAAAGTCAGCGACTGTTCCAGCTCTGCTTTACGCAGATGACGTTGTGTTAATGTCCCGTACGATAACGGCCTGGGGGCCTTAATCAGCAGTTTTGTTTACTTTTTGGATGGATTGGATTTGGACACAAATATAGCTAACACCAAGTATATGGTATGTGGGAAGAGAGCCGGGAAGGTAAGTTCATTTGTTATTAAAGCAGTGGCAGCTCCTCCGCTAAGGCGGAGGAGCGTCGCCCAACTGAGAAGGTCAAAAAGGTCAAAATAAAAGGATAATAGCTCATTGTTATTATCATTTTATTTTTACGTCCTTGCTCAGCTGGGGCGGGGCTGCTCTGCTCACCGAGCAGGGCAGGGGAGGAGTGGTTTGCCCTCTCCCAGTGCGCATGACGCTTTGGCCGGCCCTCTCGGGCCGGTCAAACCGTCATGCGCACTTTGTATGTTCTCCATGCAGGCTGCATTACAGTCTGCATGGAGAACATGCCCAGCCTCCCATTCTCTGGCTGAGCACCGATCCACGGCGCTCAGACCAATCACAACGCTGCATTGCAGCATTGTGATTGGCTATCAGAGGCTGGGAGCCGGGTGCTTCCTGCTTCCTGCCCTACGGGGGAAGAGGACCGAGAGGAGGAGGAGGCGACGGCGGCGGCAGACAGGTAAGGGTATTTTCATTTTTATTTTCACTCCGTCCCCCCTCTGCCCCTGTGACACGCCCCCGCACTGCCGGTAAATACCAGCCGCCACTGTATTAAAGGCAGGCGTATTGATAGGGATGCAGAATTTCCGTACCTGGGAGCTGTGTTCGATGAGAGATCCACATGGTCACCCTGCATAGTGATCCAGCGCTATCAATAAAATTTCTTCTTCTATATGCTTTGGACATCCAGGTACAAATATCCCTCTAAAACACCAACTATATCCATATGACGGTGGGGCCCATAACACCGCATATACATTCACTCTCTCATATATTCCCTGGATTTCATCCGTCCTTACCTAGGAGAAAAAAACAGTAGAACGATTCGCTGGAAGGAGACGGGATACCTCTTTTAAAACGACATAATACTTCTCATTACTTTTAAGGTATTCCGCTCATTGGTCGATGGACCAACTAGTAGGAATCAGTTGATGGTGATTAAGACCAGCTCAATCACAATAAACCTTTAAACATTTATATTTATCATTGAGCTAAAGAACCACTGACTCAGTGTTTTAAAGATAATAACGTTTATATAAAGTTTAGAGGCATGAATAAGTTTTCAGATTTATTATTCAGATTATTACATTTAGCATCATTATAAGAATAAATTGAAATTGCAATGCATACCTATTAGATGGAAAAATAAAGTTCGTCACAGCAAGAACTCCCAAAAGATCTATCTATCTGTCCTGGAAAACAGGCCTTCTCGTTCCTTTCCCCTTCAGTATTTTAAGAATAAAAATCTAATAGTTCTAAATGGAAAAATCTATTAAGAGTAAAAAGGTTCTCCAAAAGCAGCATCTCATGCTCAATCAAAAATATAAAATAGCAGCAGCAGCATCAGCTCATCAGCCATCAGCAGCAGCAACAGCAGCTCATCCCCAAAAGCAGCCAACCCCAAAAGTGGCTAAAAGCAGCTAACAACAGCCAACAGCCAACAGCCAACAGCTAACCCCTCCTCCAAGAGTAGGTCTTCTTATACCCTAATACTAGCTTACTAAGTGAAAATGTTACATCTTTATGGCGAGATTCTCTCTAATTGGTCCATTCGGGTCAATATGCATTTTATTATCAATATCCTTGTTCCAACCAGTTCTTTGTGGAAAGTTCATACTTCTGTCGTTTCTCACGGGTTCATGACATTACCCATCCGCTCTTGCAGTTCAAACTGTATCATTTTCCGATACTTTTAGGTTCAACAGTTCTTTGTCCATTCATTTATTCACTGCGACTTCTCACGCTTCTTGCTGATTTTCTTTGGCACACGTTTACACTATAAGGTCATCGCAGCCTTGACCATACTTCCATCCTAGGCTTTTGGAACGATCACATGATCCCTCTTGTTCACGGCCTTTCTCTCTTTTCATAACTCACTCGCGCCTGCGTATTCTAGCTCATGGCGGCCATTTTATATCGCTGCTCAACAGGCCTAAGCGCACTATTATAAAGATAAACAAAACATAGTTAAGAATAAAGAATATAAACCCTTTTGTTTCCCTCCCGTCATTCTACGTACCCCAAATAGGTATTACCTAGCCAAAAGCGACATATAAAGCCATCCCTTACTTACCAACGCTTTACTTTGCCACTACACAATTTATTTCCAAGCACAAATCATGCGGTTTATTATTCTATTAGTACGCAAATATTAGACTTATGTTATCCACGTCAACAATTATAAGTAAATTAGTTTGCACATAAATAGCATGTTACCTTTAACCCTTTACATGTAACATACATGGTTGGTTATTTACTAAGACGAACTTGTGTGTTAATTATTTAACGTAAATATTAGGAGGTTAACATGTTTTCATTTACCCTGCTCCATCAACTCCCCCTTTGGTGATTTTTAATATCACCACAAAACCCATGTTACACAATTCTATTCGACAGCATATTTCTTTGTCCATTTGTTTTTGTTAGTTTACACAACTGTATCCCTTTCAACTTGTCTCTTTGTTTTCTTATACATGTTCTCTTTTATTTCTTCTAGCTCTATTTCACCCATTTCTCTCTCTCTCTCTTTGTTTATCTTGTTTTCTTTTTCTATTTTATTCTGTCTTTTTCTTCTCATTATACATGTAATTATTAGCTTCAGTACTAAAACTATTATGATTATCATGGTTGCTATTATTATGACTTTCCCTATTATTAATCCACTCATTCTCTTAAACCAATTTATTACTGAAGAAAAACCTTTACCAAGTTTTCCAAACGCATTTTCAACCTCCAGTGGAACAAGTTCTTTGTGCAAATTTGTAATATTCTTTATATACTTTTGTATATTTTCACTTTTATCTGGAATGTAAGTGCAACAATGTTGGACTTTCAGCATTCCACAGACTCCACCTTCTTTTGCCAAAAGAATGTCAAGGGCAAGTCGATTTTGCATCACCATAGCTCTCATGGCAACCATTTCGGTATTCACCATCAAGAACCCTCCAGCAGTATCTGTAGATAAACGATCTACTACTGTGGATAACTTCCGAATTTTAAATGCATTCAAAGATATTCCCACTGCTGGTATCAATGCTCCAAAGATATCACCCACTATTTCTGAAAAACTTTCCCTTTTTCTACGTATAAATGTCTTTACCATTTCGTGTGTTCCCTTTTCTGCTCTATCCACATGAAAAATCTTTGGAAAGACCAGGCCTAAATAACATGATCCATACCAATGGTCCGGCAACCTGTAATAAGCTCTGTTACCACATATATAATAGATCCCTGGAAATATTGGATCTTTTCCCCCTTTGAATCCCCATCCGCCTAAAATTTTATAACTGTCATGGCAATTACTGGAACCCACAAAATAATTGTCATTTATTGTTCTATCTCTTCTAATGCACAACCTTCCCTGTTGGGGCCAATCCAGAGTCATAGCTGCATTTGTCTTTTTCTTGTCATGATTTTCTTCCTCAAACGCCCAAAGAGGTGTTTTTGTCTCTTCTATCACATTTTCTTTGAAATTTCGCTCTTCTATCCTCAACCATTTCTAAAAATACCTTTTCTTCCTTCTTTAACTCACAGGTAAGGTTGTTTTTAATTATATCATCTAATGTTAGAATCTTATCTTCTATGAAAAATTCACCAAATGTTTTTCCCTCTTTCACTTTGTTTAGTTCAGAAACTATAGGAATCTTTGCAAAAATCTTATCTATATTAGTGTAATAATATTCTAATTTTCCTGTCTTATAAAATAAACTTGCTAAAACACTACATGTTATTCCATACGTCAAAGGAAGGTGATGATAGGTCACACCCTCTGCAACAGACGCAGGCAATTGCATACAAACATAACAATCTCTTACATCCATTGTTTCTACATACTCATATAATAATTTAGTAAAAACATTCTTTGAGAAATCTGTTATTGATTTGTCCTTATGTAATTCTGCACTACTTTTTGATATAGCTGTTTCTTGAATGTTAGCTCCGTTCTCTTTCTCCGTGTGATTAGACGTTTCTTCTACAGCTAAGCTAATTGGAATGGTGATTGCTAAAATCACCCATACTGTCATTAATAATCCTGTACAAAAGAAGCACATCTTACACCACCTGCTTAAGAACTCACATCTACATTTTCTATCTTTAATATCTTCCATTTTGTTCTATAACCTATTTATATTATGTACAGGAAAAAATGTGTCACCACACCTCAGAAATGACCTCTTAGCCACTCTGCTCTCTATCTTTGTCTTTGTTTGGTACTTTCTTTAATTCTTTTCAGAACTCTTTCTTTTGTCAAGTCCAGTGTTTCGTCAACTCCGGTAGAAATTCGTTAAAATTTCTTCAAGTTTGTTGCACTTAACCTTCACCCATTACGTTACAGCTTTGTTCTGGGTTCTCGTGAGTTTTCCCTTCTTCTTTGATATCAGTCAAGGCAATGTATAGCCATTCAGGCGATTTATACTTCAGATTTACTTTCTTTACTCTTTTTGTTTTCTGCAAGTGTTTTCCACCTTGTTTTTCTTGTTCTTTTTGACTTGTTATTTCATTTACTTGTTCTTCACTTTTTCCATCTAGCCTTATGATCCTGTATCTCAATTTTCTAACTTCGTTGGGCCAATTGTCTCCATTTCTTGGCCTTTTTGGTTCACTTTCTTTTTCCTCTCTTTCTGTTCTCCAAGTTCTCTTTCTTGACTCTAGTTTCTGGTTTCTTTCTTCTCCACTTTCTTCTGACTCTGTTTCAGTTCTTTCTTTATTGTCTCTTATCTTGAATTTTATAATTTCACTTCTTTCATCTATTTGTGGTTTTTCTCTTGTTTTCCTTCGATCTCCTATTTCTGTCCCTCCTCGAGGTTCTTCCGAATTTGTGTCAATCTCTCTATCTGCTTCTAAATTTCCCTGTTCTTTTGTTCGCCGATCTGTCCCTATTGCTCCTCGGGGATCTTCCGATTTTTCTATCTTTCTGTTTGAAACTCTCCCTTCTTCGTCTATTAATATTATCTCCGAAGGATTTTTACCACAACTTGTACTTGGTTGCTCACTGTTACTGTCTTTTTGCTCAGTTTCTTCTTTTATGCTATCAAATTTCCAAGTTCCTTTCAGATTTTCCTCACCATCCGAATGATCTGTATCAGATGCTGAACTGGTGTCTGATATTTCCAGATGTCGACTCACATGTCGATCTTCAGATTCTGGAACTTCAGCTATTTCCTCCACTCCTTCTGTCGTTGCACTTGTAATTGGGTCTTCCAGATGTCGACTCACAGGTCGATCTTCAGGTTCTGGAGCCCTATTCGTCTCTTCTTCTGCGTCAGATGCTGAACTAGTATCCAATACTTCCAGATGTCGACTCACATGTCGATCTTCAGGTTCTGGAACTCTAATGGTGTGACTGGCATGTACCCAGTGTTTCACTCCTGCACATTTGACTGCAGTTGTTGTCACTAGGATCACCTGTCGTGGTTTGTCCCAGCGAGGAACCAAACAGTTTCTTCTTCTGTGGACTTTTATGCGGACCCAATCTCCTGGATTCAAATCATGGGCTGGTTTTCTTTCAAGAGTGGTCGCATCCGGTCCAACCTGATGAAACACAGAACGTACCACATCAGCCAATCCTTTGCAATAATCCAGCACCAGATCATCAGTTATAGTCAGTAGTTTGTTGACAGGTACATGTGCTTGTCTCATTGCTCGTCCCATAATGATCTCATGGGGACTGAGTCCTGTTTTTCTTTCCGGTATACTTCTGATTGTCATTAAGACTAATGGCAAGGCATCTGGCCATTTGAGTCCTGTGGCTTGACACATTTTACCTAACCTGTTCTTAATTGTTCCATTCACTTGCTCTACTATTCCAGAAGCCTCTGGTCTGTATGCACAATGCAGTTTCTGTTTAATACTAAGTGCTTCACAAATCAGTTGAATCAATTCGTTTTGAAAATGTGTTCCTCTATCTGTTTCAATCATTACTGGAAAACCATACCTTGGAATGAACTCTCGTAGCATAAGTTTTGCTACCGTGATTCCATCATTCCTTCTGGTCGGGTATGCTCCCACCCAACGGGAAAACAAACAGACGACTACAAGGACATACCTTAGTCTATTGCTCGGAGGCATCTCTATGAAATCCATTTGCATTCTCGTGAAAGGACCTCCCTCTCGTCCTATTGTTCCTAGATTCACTACTGTCTTTCTTCCTGGATTTAGTTGTTGACAAATAAGACATCTTTGACAAAGACTCTCAGCTATGGCTCTGAATTTTGGATTATACCATGTTTGTCTAAAAAGTCTGATCATTGAATCTCTTCAAATATGAGCTTGTCCATGGTACATCCGTGCCATGTCAGAAATCATGCTATCAGGCATAACTGGTCTTTCATCCCTGTAAACCCAAACATAATTTTCCTCATTTTTTCTACATCCTGCTTTTATCCAAGTATCTTTTTCCTCATCATCTGCTGCTTCCTGTAATTGTCTCACCTCATCCCAGGTCTCAACAGGGTTAGTAAAAAGCAAAGGACATGAAATATGCTCTCTTTCTCGATTTCTATTTAGTGAGACCACATTCTTTGCACAGTACTGTGCAATCTCATCAGCAAACTTATTGCCGACAGTCATGTAGTCTTCCCCATTTTTATGTGCTTTGCACTTCACCACTGCAATCTGTTTAGGCAGCTGTATCGCCTCAAGCAACTTTTTCACAAAATCTCCATTTCTAATCGGCGTTCCTGCAGACGTCAAGAAACCTCTCTGTGACCAGATCTGGCCAAAATCATGCACCACCCCAAAGCCATATTGGCTATCCATGACAACTGTGATTCGTACATTCTTTCCCAACTTGCATGCTTGAATTAAAGCAATCAATTCCGCTATTTGGGCAGAACGTATCCCTTTCAAACAAGATGCTTCCATTACAGCAGCTACTGTGCAAACTGCATATGCTGCACTTAGAACTCCATCATCCGTTCTCAAACATGAGCCATCCACGAACAGAATATAATCTGATTCCCCATTTTTATGTGCTTTGCACTTCACCACTGCAATCTGTTTAGGCAGCTGTATCGCCTCAAGCAACTTTTTCACAAAATCTCCATTTCTAATCGGCGTTCCTGCAGACGTCAAGAAACCTCTCTGTGACCAGATCTGGCCAAAATCATGCACCACCCCAAAGCCATATTGGCTATCCGTGAGAACTGTGATTCGTACATTCTTTCCCAACTTGCATGCTTGAATTAAAGCAATCAATTCCGCTATTTGGGCAGAACGTATCCCTTTCAAACAAGATGCTTCCATTACAGCAGCTACTGTGCAAACTGCATATGCTGCACTTAGAACTCCATCATCCGTTCTCAAACATGAGCCATCCACGAACAGAATATAATCTGATTCCTTTAAAAGCTCATCCCGTATGTCGGGTCTCGGTTTTGTACAATATTCAAGTACGTTCAGACAATCATGATCAACTTCATCCATTTCAATCACACTCTCTTCATCTGGCAATGATGTCGAAGGATTCACATTCATGCATCTGTCAATGGTCACATTATCTGCACTCAAAATCACTTTTTCATACCTAGTCAGCCGACTATGTGTCATGTATTGGGTTTTGGTTCTTGTCAAGAGAATTTCCACAGAATGTGGGACATATACTCTCAGTGGATATCCCATCACTATGCCTTCACTCTGTTCCAGACTTACACAAGTAGCAGCAACTGCTTTCAAACATCCTGGCAACGCTTTCGCTACAGGGTCTAAAACAGCTGAAAAATATGCAATGGGTCTTTTCATGTTTCCGTGTCTCTGCACCAAGACTGAAAACGCACACCCATCTCTTTCACTACAATACAATTCAAAGTCTTTTTCATAGTCAGGCATTCCCAATGCCGGAGCTTCACACAATTTCTTTTTCAATTCTCTAAATGCTTTCATTTCCTCATCATTCATTTCAAAAGTATCTTTAACATCCTTTTTTGTCAATTTCTGTAACGGTTTTGCAATTAATGAAAATCCACTTATCCATTGTCGACAATATCCAACCATTCCTAGGAACATTCTTACCTCTCTTTGTGTCATTGGAGCTCTCATTTCTTGAATTATTTTTATTCTTTCAGTTGTTACCTTTCGCACTCCTTTTTCAATCTTATGCCCTAAATATTGGACTTCTTGTTGACAAAACTGCAATTTTGATGGGGACACTTTATGTCCTATTTTTGCTAAATGATTCAGCAAAGCAATTGTATCATTGACACATGCTTCCTTCGTTTTTGATGCCACCAGTAGGTCATCAATATACTGAACCATCACTGACTTTTCTGGCATTTTTAAATCTTCCAAGGATTTCTTTAAAATCTGATTAAAGATCGAGGGGCTTTCTGTGTACCCCTGAGGAATTCGGCACCATGCCAAAATACGCTCTCCGAATCTGAACGCAAATAATGGCTGGCTATCTGGATGCAATGGAATAGAGAAGAATGCATGGCATAAATCAATCACTGTGTACCATTCTGCTTCACGTGGAATCTGGTATAGAATCACAGCAGGGTTCGGTACTATTGGGCAACAGGGCACAACAATTTTGTTTACCTTCCTCAAATCCTGTACGATCCTATATGTTCCGTTCGGCTTTTTCAGTCCCATTATTGGTGAATTACATGGACTGCTCATTATTTCTTTCAGAATCCCTTGTTCAATCATTTTATTTACTACTGGTGTTAGTCCTTCAATTATTTCTGGTGTCAATTTATACTGGGGCGTATTTGGGTAACTCGTTCCCTCTTTAACAGAGATTTTAACAGGGTCTACTCCTTTCATTAACCCTATATCTTCTCCCGTAAAATCCCACACTTCCTGTTTCACTGTTTCTTTCAATTCAATTGGGATTTTCTCTACATCAAATACAGGAAACAAATCATTCACTTCTGGTTCTAAATTTACCATTGTCATTTTATACAATACATCTTCATCTGGGGTCTGAAATGCAATTCCATCTGGAGTACAATAGATGGTGCAGTTCATTTTGCAAAGTAGATCGCGTCCTAATAGGTTCACAGGACTGCAATCACATACCACAAATCGGTGCATTTCACTAAATGGACCAATCTTTACTTCCACTAATTTAGTAAGAGGCGCCTTAATTTGCTGATTCGATACACCCACTACTTGGATATGTTCACCTGAGAGAGGAAGGTTTGGAATTTCCACTGACCTGACAGTAGAACTGGTAGCTCCAGTGTCCACAAGGAATGTTACATTTGCACCATTCACTTCTCCATCCACAAATGGACCTGCTTGATCTACCTCTAGAGTTGCGCCAAGCACGCACTCTTCCTCCTCTCCTAGGCACCGTCATAAACTTTCATCCGACTCATCATCATCCTGTCGTAACCAGTATTGAGAAATGGCAGCTGCGCGCAGCAATTGTGTTACCTGCTCTCCTCCGTAGAATCCTGTTTCTGCACTGTATTTCTGTTGATTAACACTCTTGGGAAGTGGTGGTTGTGGCACCTCACTTTGTTGGGTAACTACCTCACTCTGCACCTGTGGATTTAATGATTGATTTTCCGTATTAAGTTTTGGAGGAAATTTACACTCGTTTCTCCAATGCCCTAGCTTTCCGCAGTTGTGGCATGGCCACTTTTTCTTTGCCTCTTCTATGCTCATTTGTCCTTTTCCTTTACCTATATTTGGTCTAAATCTAGTCTGTCCTGCTTCATTAACTGGATTACTCAATTGAGCTTCTTGTTTCTCTGCAACTTTCACTTGTGCCCACATTGCTTTCTCTTTCAATTTACGCTGTCTACTCTCAATATCATCACTGCAATATTTAGCGTATCTCAAAACTTCATCAACTGTGCTATTCTGCCAACAAATCATATGCTGTTTAATCATTTCACTTATCTCCGGTTTCAACCCATAAACAAATCTATATACAAAATGACTCATATCCTTCTCATTTAGCGTCTCATAGCCACTATACTGTTTAAAAACTAACAGTAGCCTTTCGTAATATGCGTGTACTGATTCTTTACTTTCCTGTGTGGTTCTGTCTATTTTTACCCAACTCGTTTCTTTGGGTGGAATCTTATTCTTCAAAAAGGTAATTACTTGATCATATTTCCTCATCACTTCTGGTCCTGGCGCTCCTGTTTTAGCATCTCTTGGATATTCTACAGTTGGCCAATCAATAGTAATCTTACATTCTGTCCACAAATCAGCTGGTACTACTATATCAAACAATCCATCCAAATCTATCCACAACACCTTTGAAACTTTAGCAAATCTCTCCACTTGTCTGTACCATTCTACTGGCTTCTCTCTCAATTTTGGAAAGTCATTTGTAAATGACAGTATATCCTGACTAGACCATGGAACATGCACATAACTACCTCCTGGAGTTTCTCTCATCGGGTACTCCCTTACAATTGGTTCCTTGTCTGTCACCGCAAAAGCCAAAGACGCTTTATCTGTTATTTTCTCATTCTTTTTAGTCCATCTACTTCTCCATCTATCCACATCTCCCCATTTTCTCAGCAAAACAATTAATTCTTTTATTTGGGTCAATCGTCCTGATGTGTTCAAATTCTCTATATCTTTCTCACAAAAATCTACTCTATATGGTTTCTGCAACGTTCTCACTTTTACAAATTCTACTCTTAGTTCATTCGCTATTTCTTCTAATTTGTCATGTAAATTTCTAGCTCTCCATGTAATGCTCTTACACAAGAACATTATCTCGTCATCCTGATAACCCTTCAGTTTTTCTGTACCAATCGTCCCTAAGATCAATTCTTCCATGTCTATTTTTAACCTAATTACATCTAATGGTTTTGCTTCTGTCTCTTTCGTTTTCAGAGTTTTCATCCATTCATTCAATTCATCTGGAGTCGGACCTACAGGCGTACTATTTAATTCTATCCAATTTCTACTTCTTTCTGGTGTCTCTGATGCAGACTCAGTTACCATAGGTATTCTCCTGAACTCATTCTCATTTATCGTCAAATTAGTAGGTGGGCTTGGTCTATAGGTACTAACCAAATTGCTTGCACCTTCATTGTCAAGTTCCATCCCTTCTCTCCTTCTTTGCAAATGTGAATTCATAGGAATCACTAAAGAATGTTCGTCAATTTTCTGATTCTCAAAAACTGGTATTACTGGACCTATCGTTACTGGTACAGTTACACCTTCCATATTCATTGTTAATTCTCTTATCTTCTCAGTCAATTCTCTTGTGGTTTTTGCTAATTCAATTGTATTATCACTTTCAATCTTTTCATTTTGTGGGATTTTCAATTGATCTTGTGACCTATTTATCTCACATTCTCGTTCGGGATTTTTATTCCTCCCAGTTTCCATTGGCGGTGCATTGGGTGTCACCACCGCAGAATTCTGTTGGTATGGAGGTGGGTTTCTGTTTAAAATATCTTCCAGCAATTCATCTTCCCTCTCACTACCACCATACCCATACTTTTCAGTAACCACATGTTTCTTTTTCTCTGTACACTTTCTCTTTGCTTCTTCCTCAACTGTAAAAGCCGGAAACAAACCTCCTGTCATATTAGCATATCTCCAACGCTTTATTCTGTCCTCATGATTCACTCCCCATAACCTTCCGGGCACAAACTCATGACTCTTTAATCCTCTGAATCTCTCTCGTTCATACATCTCATCTTCCCATTCACTTAAAGCTTCAAACTGTGTCGGTCTAGGTTTAGGTTCTAGCATCGCCATCTTCTCCCTCAAATTCCGAAGTACAGCTACACTAAATGAACCATTCTCAGGAAAAGCCAATGCTCCATCATTCTTAGTATATTTTGTCCAATTTTCTAACCATATGCATGTATGATATCCGTACTTCAGCATCATATGCGAAGCTGGTGATTTCGGCGGAGGAATCACTTGTCCCTCTCTAGTCACTACCTTCTTGTCTTTCTTAAAGAAATTCTTAACTTTCGACATCCACGACGTTTTCTCTCTACCATACTCATAATAAGACATAATTCACAATCTCTTTCTCTTCTCAGAAGTCGCAATTCAGCACTGTTCTCTATGCATTATTCGGACCTATCCCAGCGCGACTCACACCAACGCTCCAATCCTAAGCTTCTACGTCACTGGTTTATCCGTCCACTCCTAGCGCGACTCATACCAATGCTCCAATCAGA
Organism: Calotriton arnoldi; assembly: GCA_963921515.1. NCBI lineage: Eukaryota > Metazoa > Chordata > Amphibia > Caudata > Salamandridae > Calotriton > Calotriton arnoldi. Next base: position 127,868 of record CAWUFW010007334.1, read on the forward strand.
GCGGTTTCTGTATAACAGCGCACTGTCCAATCCCAGCGCGGCTTTGTCTACGTCAGTTCTACTCCTCACCCCTCCTTTACAAAATGTATCGGCAATTTATTTTTCAACAGTTCTCCGTTAGTTACAACATTAAAAACACATTTCCATTGTCTGATTCGCTAAACTAAAGAAATAGCTTTGTCCATTTACACAAGAATTCTGTATTTTCCAGTAGGCAGCGCTTACCTCTACCCTACCACAAAATGTTCCTGTTTCGCCGATAAAGTAGCACGTCCCTCTACCTTACCCTTCTTTCAAGCAAGGGGTAAACCCGTTTCTCTGGGGATAAAACACATGTGGAGACTACACTGCTCCTGAGAATTAAGGCCAGAGTTTCACAAGAAAACCGGTTGCTATTTCACTCACACACCTTTTATACGGAAAATGTCCCTATCATAACACAACCTGTGTTATCACCAATATGAACTCAGACAATGCACTATTCCATGTGACTTCTCTTGCCACATGTGTTCCACTTCCTACTTCCCGGAAGCGTTAAAACTTCGACTTACATATAACATAACGTGACTCAACATAAAGTGTTAGACATGAAATAATCAATAATCAATAATCACCAAACTAATCTATAGTAACCATAACTCTGCTACCAAGAAATCTGATCCAGCGCTATCAATAAAATTTCTTCTCCTATATGCTTTGGACATCCAGGTACAAATATCCCTCTAAAACACCAACTATATCCATATGACGGTGGGGCCCATAACACCGCATATACATTCACTCTCTCATATATTCCCTGGATTTCATCCGTCCTTACCTAGGAGAAAAAACAGTAGAACGATTCGCTGGAAGGAGACGGGATACCTCTTTTAAAACGACATAATACTTCTCATTACTTTTAAGGTATTCCGCTCATTGGTCGATGGACCAACTAGTAGGAATCAGTTGATGGTGATTAAGACCAGCTCAATCACAATAAACCTTTAAACATTCATATTTATCATTGAGCTAAAGAACCACTGACTCAGTGTTTTAAAGATAATAAAGTTTATATAAAGTTTAGAGGCATGAATAAGTTTTCAGATTTATTATTCAGATTATTACATTTAGCATCATTATAAGAATAAATTGAAATTGCAATGCATACCTATTAGATGGAAAAATAAAGTTCGTCACAGCAAGAACTCCCAAAAGATCTATCTATCTGTCCTGGAAAACAGGCCTTCTCGTTCCTTTCCCCTTCAGTATTTTAAGAATAAAAATCTAATAGTTCTAAATGGAAAAATCTATTAAGAGTAAAAAGGTTCTCCAAAAGCAGCATCTCATGCTCAATCAAAAATATAAAATAGCAGCAGCAGCATCAGCTCATCAGCCATCAGCAGCAGCAACAGCAGCTCATCCCAAAAAGCAGCCAACCCCAAAAGTGGCTAAAAGCAGCTAACAACAGCCAACCCCTCCCCTCCAAGAGTAGGTCTTCTTATACCCTAATACTAGCTTACTAAGTGAAAATGTTACATCTTTATGGCGAGATTCTCTCTCATTGGTCCATTCGGGTCAATATACATTTTATTATCAATATCCTTGTTCCAACCAGTTCTTTGTGGAAAGTTCATACTTCTGTCGTTTCTCACGGGTTCATGACATTACCCATCCGCTCTTGCAGTTCAAACTGTATCATTTTCCGATACTTTTAGGTTCAACAGTTCTTTGTCCATTCATTTATTCACTGCGACTTCTCACGCTTCTTGCTGATTTTCTTTGGCACACGTTTACACCATAAGGTCATCGCAGCCTTGACCATACTTCCATCCTAGGCTTTTGGAATGATCACATGATCCCTCTTGTTCACGGCCTTTCTCTCTTTTCATAACTCACTCGCGCCTGCGTATTCTAGCTCATGGCGGCCATTTTATATCGCTGCTCAACAGGCCTAAGCGCACTATTATAAAGACAAACAAAACATAGTTAAGAATAAAGAATATAAACCCTTTCGTTTCCCTCCCGTCATTCTACAGTACCCCAATTAGGTATTACCTAGCCGAAAGCGACATATAAAGCCATCCCTTACTTACCAACGCTTTACTTTGCCACTACACAATTTATTTCCAAGCACAAATCATGCGGTTTATTATTCTATTAGTACGCAAATATTAGACTTATGTTATCCACGTCAACAATTATAAGTAAATTAGTTTGCACATAAATAGCATGTTACCTTTAACCCTTTACATGTAACATACATGGTTGGTTATTTACTAAGACGAACTTGTGTGTTAATTATTTAACGTAAATATTAGGAGGTTAAAATGTTTCATTTACCCTGCTCCATCAATAGCATAAGTGATGTCTACAAGTTAGTCATTCTGTGGGTGTACTGTTTGACTTTTCGAAGAGAGTGGGCAACAAGTCATACAGCCCCTCCTGGAGGTCTTTCTGCAAAAGTGCCTTCCGGTCTTAACGTATGGTGCAGGGGCCTGGGTTTACCAGGATGTTGCATCGATGTAGGTGGAGGATAATCGATTCTGCCGTCGCCTCCTGGGGTTACGTCTTTTGACCCCACATTTTTTTCTATATGAGTTGTTCATCCCATCTGTAACTGATCAGATTCGATGGCCCCTCTGGTTCTTTGGGTTTCTCTTTGGGCAAACAAGGCTTCTTTTCTTAAGAGGGAAATTGTCCCTGATTGCCTGACATGAGTTATGCGAGCTGCATGGCTAAAGAAATTGGGTGGGAGGGTACGTATTTATCTCCAACCTCACTCATAAGGCTGATATAGCTAAGGTTAAACACATTTTTGTGTCTCATAGCCGGGCCTCCAGGGACTGTTAGACCCAGCAGTTTCTGCTTAGCTGGGATGCATCGAAGCCAGACAGAATCCACCGTCCTAGATAGGATGAGTACGATACCCCTGCCCCATAACCTGTGCTCACCCTTGGGTAGAGTGGCACAGAGCAGTCAAGTTCCTCCTCAGGGTCAAAGTGTTGGCACAACACCACCCCCACAACAAACTGCATATGCTACAAAAAGACTACATGCCGTGTGTATAAAACACTGGTCTTTGTATTACACACACATTGAAATCAACACAACATACACATTGGATATATACCTTACAGTTATATGCATTTGTAGAATGCACCCATTAGCAGCAGAATGGCATCCACATATATATGTACTATTCAGAGGTATTCATAAAACCTGACATTTCCAATATATACCCCATACAGTTGCAATGGTCAAGAAATCACAGATTTCGACTACGCCTCATGACCCAGCCCCTCAGTCATTCAAACGGCACCAGCCAACCATAGATGTTGCCCCTGCTGGCAACACTTTGATTAGATTATCAGGACCACCTTAAACAGAAGGAAACAGTTACTGGGTTTTGTCCCTCCAGATTAGGCCTTCAGGCACCCAGTGGCATCTTCACGCGTGTGGGATCACTATCCCCCCTTAGACAAAAGACTGTGACACCGGAAGCTGGCGCGCTTCCCAATAGGAGAAATGTTTCCCCTCCGGCAGAGGTGTAAGCTGCATTTGCTCTAGGCAGCCAGTCGTGGGTGCCCACAAGACCCAACGATACCCCTCTGTCCCTGACTAAATCCTCCCCTTGCTCTTGATTTGTAGGGTTGAGATGACATTCACACTTCCAATGCCCCACCTTATTGCAAAAATGACACATTGTGGACTTCTTTAACGTAGCCACATCTATTCCTGTCTTTGAATCTGTGGGTATCCCTCTACCTCTTCCTTGTCCCTGCACCACTCCAGCAGCCTGCGTCTGAACTCCAGCGGGTTGAGTTACTTGCGCACAAGAAACGTTTCCAGCAGGTGCCGGTACTTGTCCTCCCTTTTGGGATGCTCTCATTTGTGCCAACATCAACTTCTCTTTCATTCTCTTATGTCTTGAGTCAACCTCGTCACTACAATACCTGGCATAACGCAGAATTTCATCAATGGTCTTGTTCTGCCAGCAAATTAAATGCTGCTGTATCATGATGCTAATCTCGGGCCTCAATCCTGTTAAGAACTTGGACACGAACTGTCCCATGTCTCTGGGGTCAATGGTGTCTAATCCACTGTACTGCTTGATGGCCCACAACAGCCTTTCATAGTAAGCATTAATAGTTTGGGCTCTTGGGTCGTTTGATCAGTATTGACCCAATCAATATCTTGTGGGGCAATTTTGGATTGTAGCCATGTAATCGCTTGATCATATTTTTTCATTGCCATCAGCGACGGACCATGGGTCACTGGATCCCTCTCTGGTTCCTTTTCAGGCCATTCTATGGCTATCTTGTATGCAGACCACAAGTCACTAGGGTCGATAATTTCAAACAACATATTCAAATCAATCCACAACACCTTCGAAATCTTCACAAATCGATCAACCTGTTTAACCACTCAGCAGGCTTTTCCCTCAACCTCGGAAATTAATTTGTGAATGCAGCAAGATCACCTTGACTCCAAGGTACATGCACATAACCCCCACTAGGCACCTCTCGTAGCAGATATGCCTCCACTCCTGCTCCCCTCCTCCCTCCCCAGAGGAGGCGGCTCTTGTGTAACTTTCTTTGCACTTTTCTTCTTTGAGCATCTCTCTTTCATGTTCTCATTCCTAATACCAGTTCCCGAATGTGTGTTTTTAATCCAGGTACTTTCTTGTCTTTTATCTCCTGGTCACTGTAAGCAAGTCTGTGATTCCCATGCAACATCTTTGTTCGAGCCAGATCTACATCATAATTCTGATCCAATTCCGTTAGCGTTAGTCATGTGCCTGACTTGCTCTCCTAGTAACATTCTTTGCCATAAACAGTAATTCATCAGGTTTGTATGCCTCTATCCGTCAATAGCTAGATTTCCACTTATTATCTCATCCAACTCAGCTCTCATCTTCAGCACATCCACCAATTTCGCCTTGACTGCAGATTTTATGGTAGCCTGAGTCATTTGTGTATTCTGATTCTCCTTAGAATTACTGTGATCTCTAAGCCATGACTCAAAATCTGAGACACCAAAGATGTGCTGACTGTCAGGTGTTCCCTGTGTCACCCCTGTCTCTTGAGGTGTGCTAAGTAGGGGTCTCATAGTGAGAGAGCTATCCTAAACTACAGAGGGGTCTGCTGGCGCTGTATACAGAATACTTGAGTCCACAGGTGTCAGTAGAACAAAGCCCCCACTATCATTCGCTGATCTGTCCTGCAGTGTTCCTTCAGTACCCCTGTGTTGTCATTGATTTTCATTCCCTGTCAAATTCTGATAATACATGGGAACGATAAGCCCAATTGTAACCGGTACTGTAAGAGCTTCCGGTAGTCTTGAAGAAGCATTAAGGTTACACTGATCTGCCCTTCCTTTAGTACCCGTTCCCACCTCTTCTCTCCTTTCTATTAACCTCACTCCTGTCGATATCACTCCCACAACACCAGGATCTGGGGCTACTGGTGCTGACGTACTCTCAGTGTTAACGGTACCATCGAGAGTTCTCCCACTTTCATCCTCTTGTCAGGTGGACGATCAACCAATAACCCATTTAACAAGCTGTCATCAGTGTCACTGTCCTCGTGTCCATCTGCCTCCTTTTTCTTATCCCTGCCTTTCGTGTCCTCATTCCTCATCAGTGCAGGATATAATCTCTCTCCCCTAATCATGTCTACTCTCCATTTCTTCAACTTAGCGTCCCATGTTGCCTCTAGAAACGCTTGCATCACTTTCTTCATCTTTCCTTGATAGCGATCCCTCTGCATAGCATGAGCCACATGCATCCATGCATCTAGCGCCTCAAACTGTGTAGGCCTAGGTAAAGGTTTCATATCAAATATCACTCCCCTCAACTGATTAAGTACCTCCAACTTGAGTGCCATAGCATGGAAATGACAATGCACCCTCCTTCTCAGTGAACTTGTGGTAATTTTGAAGCCAAATAATAGAATAGAGTCCTACATTTGTCGCCATATAATGAGTCGGTGTATCTTCCGGTGGTGCTTCTACGCCAACCCGTGTAATAATGTCCTCATCCCCTCGAAACATGTCTTGCAAAACCCTAAAACATTGCATGATTTTTCTTTTATGAAATTCCAACAGTCCAAATGAAGTTAACTCAATGCGACAGCGCTACGATCTCGAGCCCTCACAGAATGTAACAGATGATCATCAACCAAACTCAGCGCGGTGTTACACCAACTGACCTATCCCAGCGAAGCACATTTCGATGTCACCCTCACTCCTACCAGAGGTTGACCCTCCTTCATGATCTCTCCGTACAAGTTCACTCACACAAACATCTTATAATCTGTAATTGTCTACCTTTCTAGAAGAAAATAAAGACACACTAAGACAAGAATACACACTTACAGTGAAACCTCAACCAGCGGGGATTCACTCGAATCAGTACAGTTTACTCTTTGTGCAGAAGGTCTACTACATGATTCACAATTGTCCCATTCACACAAAGTTCCCTGTCTTAGGTGGAGTCATTGAGGACGTCTCACGACAACCCCTCAATTCTTCAGCAGACAATCACTATCTCTGTGTCTTCTACACCTTTAAAATATCCTGGAATCTTAGGCCCTTCGGGGCCTGATAACCTTATATCAACTCTTTGGGCCACGTCAGACCTGACAACTACATTCACTCAGTTCTCGCAACAACTCCACAAGACATCACACAATCAAATCATCACCGCAATCTAACAAGTTCTTCACACACCCTAGTAATACTCACTCCTCCTCTCACTGCTGTTCTTGCCACTCATCGCCAGATTTCGTCCTCTCCAGTTCTCGATCATTGGACTCTATTTGGGGATATTTGGGTCAGGGCTGGGTCAGGGCTTCAGACTATTCTAGATTGGGTTCCAGATTCTCCCCTTACTTGATGTGCAAACCCTCCTCCGATACCAATTGAAAGGGCCTGGGCCCATTCGTTCGGTTCTGCTCCAATGTCGGTCTTCCGATGGTCCTTTTTAGTAGAATGAAAGTGTAAAGGGGAGTAAAATGTTGTGAGTCAAATTAATGCATAGTGTAACTCAATAAATGGCTACACAATAACATAAGTCGACAACCAAATGAAGGTTAGTCAAATTTATTACTAATTCAAAAATACACAAATCTCAGCATGAGAGTATAAAAATACAGAGGAAACAAAAGAAATCCAAATCTCCTGAAGAGATTTGCTCGATGCAGCATAAAAAGAACTACGAGTTCATTGATTATTATGCATAAAATCAGCAAGCAGAAAATAAGATCTCCCTGCATCAGCACTTTGTTGGTGTAAAGCATTTAATTCTATCTATCCCTACTCTAACTCTAGACGTGGCATCCCTAGATTAGCATTTAGGAAAGAGATTCAAAGAGAAAAGGTGTCAGTGGGTAGAGCCTTCCTAAGAAGTCACTCCACCATAAGATGGGTCAGTGGCATGAAGCCACAAGCAGGAAAGGGAGCAAGTTAGCACTCAGGCGCTCTCTGTCAAGAAGGCAAGGAGGAATAGGGTGTCTGTTCCTCTCTACAATGCATCATATACTCAAAGTTGTATTCAGCAAAGTCCCAAAATGCTTTTCTCACGAGTACTCTACAGTAGGCTCAGCCACAAAACTTTCCATGACATCGATTCCTTTCATGTCTGCCGCTCTGCAACAGTTCATCCTTGGTCTCCTCTCCTTCTCCTGTGTGAAAGCACCTCACTCCAGCTTATCTTCGCCAGGCCAAGCTAACTGTAACTCCTTCATCCCGCAACTTATCTAATGGAACAATACCCTTACTCTTTACTAACAAGCGTTGTCTACCTGAAATGCCAGTCAGTCATAATAGCTTTATTCGACAAATAGTCATAAAAGCTGAAATACAATACAACATTTATGACCAAAATATTAAAAACTTTTTTTTTTTAAACTTCCCATGAAGATAGAAGTCCATAAAATATTATAGAAACAGCAATAAAAATGTTTAAACTCCTCTACCTGAAATGCAAACATGGGAACAAATAACATTCTACAAACTCACATGAGAATCCAAGCATTAGTTTCAGAAAATAGAACATTTCAAAATGTACTGCAGATTCAGGCCTATGACCTAAGCTAAAATAAGGAATATGGGGCCAGATGTACGACTCGTTTTTGCATGCACAAACGGGTTTGCGAACCCGTTTGCGCATGCAAAAACATATTGGGGCATGTACATAGCCCATTTAGCGAGTCGCAATTTTTTTGGGACTCGCTAAATATGTTTTGCGACTCGCTATTTGGAAGGGGCGTTCCCTTCCAAATTTCGAGTCTCAAAACAATGTACTAATGTTTTGCGACCACAATTGCAGTCGCAAAACACTCGCAATTAACACCTACTTCAAGTAGGTGGTAATGCACTTGCAATGGGGAAGGGGTCCCCTAGGGACCCCTTCCCCTTTGCAAATGCATGCGAAGTACTTTTGTAAGGGCAGGCAGTGGTCCCAGGGACCACTGCCTGCCCTTAAAAAATGAAACGAAAACGTTACTTTTTTTTTTGCATCCCATTTTCCTTTAAGGAAAACGGGCTGCATTTAAAAAAAAAAAGCTGCTTTGTTAAAAAGCAGTCCCAGACCTGGTGGTCTGCTGAGCCCAGCAGGCCACCATCCCTGGGAGGGCTGGCATTCACAATGGGGTCGCAAATTGCGAGAGGCTCATTAATATTAATGAGCCTCGCAATTTGCGACTCCATTGGGAATCGCAAAACAGTGTAAACACACTGTTGTACATTTCATTTAGCGCCTCGCAATTTGCGATTCGCAATGTGTCGCAAATTGCGAGGCGCTAAATAAAAGTGTCGTACATCTGGCCCCTTACTATGTTATTGACATTAGCATTTGCACAAAATCATTTGAGTCCAATAGAGACATTTCCTCTGCCTACATTAACACATATATTTCAACTACATCATTAGCCTAAGAAGCATTCAAAATACAGGTAACATATCACTGTGTGACATCACTAATGAGCTCTACATGAGTGTGCTACATCGTTTATATGTATTCAGAAAATTCTATGAACCATTTGTTAAGCTTCACATCCAATTGCGTTAGTTTCACAAGAACACGTTCTTGATCCACATTTCCTCTAACATCTAGTTTCTCTAATAACGCAGAATAATATGTGAGTGCATACTACAAGTGGTTTCATTGCACTCCTAACAGGTATCCCATGTAGGATACACATTTGTGATCTATCACTGATGAAAGAGTCATATCATGGCTTAGTGAGGCAATCCAGTTCCATACCAGCACTGACCTGAACAAGCTGAGAAATTAATGTGAGACAGATGCTGGCAGAACATTTGGTGACAAAGAATAGGGAAGGGCTTCAATTCATCATTTTATATAGAGCCTACCTCAACCCAAGCAAACTCAGCAAACTGTTTCTCGGCTCTAGTCCTGAATGCCCCAGGTGTCATTTGTCTCCAGCAGGGATCAAACACATGCTATGGCAGTGCCCTCCATTGATTATTGAAGAAGGGTGATAAACATGTTGGCTCCCACCAGAGGAAGAATGCTCTTTATGCAGAGCTATTTATGAGGGCCTTTTAGCCAGGCAAAGACCCTAGGGCAGAGACCAAGTTGCCTGGACTTGGCCCTACTACTGCTGAGAAGAGAGATCACCATAAAGTGGAAGGCTGTGGGCCCCTCAGCCATGGCCGCGTGCTTGGTAGTGGTTCACTGCTGGCCAGAGTCTGAGACTATAGCGCTACACAGGGAAACGTTGAGGGCCTTTGAAAAGTTCTCATAGCACACCATTAGGACGAGTTGAGACAGACCTCGAAAGATGAGGCCAGTAACAGTATAGACAACCCTGAACTGGCGCATACATACCGCATCCAATATGGCCATTAATATATGGTACATCTTACAAAAACAGCACCCACTTAATAGAAGACTACACATAGAGATGAAGAGCTGCACCTCAACCACATTTAGCGCCTGAGGGAGGTCTATTCCTACTGCTATTTCAAAAGATGAGTTGAGTACCCATTTCAGCAACAGCTTTCCTTGCCTGTCTCGATGCACCGGATGCGCAGCGGTGAGAGCGGTCCTCTTGGTTCTAAATGCAGCATATGTTTTTAATGTTTGTTTTACTTAGGTAAAACTCTGCTCAATTTATAAATTATTGTGTACCTAGTCACCTACCTCCTTTTGTATGGGCAGGGTGGAGTAGACTTGGTCTTTTAAATTGTTACGTTTTGTTGGTCTTTTAAATTGTTAAAACGGGTCTCGGGCGTTTGTGTTCAATAATGTCTGTGGGTTCTTGCGGTGGGGAAATCTTACGCTACAATTGTGGGAGGTGCTACTCGGTAGGGGATCCCATCCAGCCTAATTGAGGGATACTCTTTTTCCTCACTTCCGCTCTGTCCCACAAAGAGCAGCCATCTTGGGGAGGCTCTGCTTTAGCTTCTTATAGGTGTGAAGGGTATTTCAAGCGCTCGATGCACCGGACGCACATCGGTGAGAGCGGTCCTCTTGGTTTTAAATGCAGCATATGTTTTAACGTTTGTTTTACTTAGCTAAAACTCTGCTCAATTTATAAATTATTGTGTACCTAGTCACCTACCTCCTTCTGTATGGGCGGGGTGGAGTAGACCTGGTCTTTTAAATTGTTAAGTTTTGTTGGTCTTTATAAATTGTTAAAACGGGTCCTGGGCGTTTGTGTTCAATGACGCCTGTGGGTTCTTGCGGTGGGGAAATCTTATGCTACAATTGTGGGAGTTGCTACTCCTCGGTAGGGGATCCCGTCACAGCCGATTCGAGGGATACTCTTTTTCCTCACTTCCGCTCTGTCCCATGAAGAGCAGCCATCTTGGGGAGGCTCTGCTCCAGCTTCTCATAGGTGCAGGGGTATTTCAAGCGCTCGAGGCACCAGACGCGCCCTGGACACACATAGTGGACGCGCTGCTGGTGTGTTAAAGGAGCGCCTAAGTCAAGCCCGAATGCACCTGTCCGCATCCAGATCGCGGCCCGCGCCAGCTATGCTGCCCATGTGCTGCCCCACACTGCTGCACCTTCCTTCCTTCAGTACTCAAGTGGATTGTTACAAGCCTTACTCCTGTTACAATGTCTTCATCAGGGATCCCTGCCCAAAGTAAGTTTGGAAGTAAGTTTGATTCTAGCTTCTGCTGCCCGAAGTGTGATTTTTCCTTGTCACACAGGTCACATGGTCCGCTCGACCTCCCTCAGCTCGCAGGACCGACTCATGGGGTCGACAAGCCTGAAGCAGGCCAAACATATTTAAAGAGTATAGCTTTCAATGCTGGTCTGCTGAACTGCCGCTCCTTACAAAGACATGCCTTGAACATTGTCAATCTGTTAAATGATAACCAATGGAATGTTCAATTCCTCATGGAAACCTGGCTTAAGGAGCTCTGCACCAGACATAGCACTTGCCATTCCCCAAGACTATGCAATTAAGAATCTCAACCGGGAGAATAAAACTGGTGGTGGGGTTGCAATAATACACATGACATCATATCAGTGTTCTACCTCCAAGCTTAGGAACGACAACATGGAGGGTATGTTGTTTACTCTCACATTGTCAGCCACCTTCTCAGTTTCTGGAGTTCTCATCCATTCACCGTCAGCTGGCTCAACTAGGTCCCTACAATCTCTAGCTGAAACATTAGGCCAACTTTATCCTCTACATACCAACTTTTTGGTACTTGGAGATTTTAATCTTCATGTAGATAACATTAGCGACAAAACCCCACAACAATTCCTGGCTACTTTAGAAGATCTCAACGTAGTACAGCTGGTTAAAAGACCTACCCACATTGCCGTCCATACTTTGGATCTCATTTTGGCCAATCCACTTTTGATTAATGTGCTCCCGTTGGTTAGCCTCACTTGGTCAGATCATGTTCTTATCCCTTTTGAGTTTGTCAGTACCATCCCACGATTATCTCCATGCACAACAAAGATTTTGGCTAGATTATGGGATAAAATCAATGATCTTCGTTTGACTGAGACCCTTCAATCTATACCAGTTGAACAAACCGGTATACTGAAGCAGGATGCGGTGCTCTTTAATGCTTGGGTTGAAAAGGCCATAGATGCCATTGCCCCTAAAAAAAGCCCTCCATAAAAAAACTTAGACCATCTGCACTTGGTTCTCCAACCCTCCAAAGCTTCTTAAATCAAGTTGCAAGAGGCTGGAGAGAATACGGAAAACTAATTATGATGCAGAATCCAAAGCTGTGTATCAGAAGGCTCTTAAGGCAGTTGGAGGTCGCGCGCTCGCGACCCAAGATGGCCGCCAAATAGCGGAGCTCCGCATCGCGTCAGGAGTCACGATCGATTTTCGGCGGTTCCAGCACGTATAACTTCACCATGGAGCCATTTTCATAAATCGGAACGCCTGCGCTACAAAACCTACGTGTTTTCAACATTTTTGTGCTCATGGAACATTAAATATATGCAGGTGATTGTTCAACCGGGCTGCGGCCGCCATTTTGTTTTTTACTCTCCAGATCTTCTCTTCATATAGCTCCTTTTTGTCATTCTGCTGCACTATTTCTTGAGATTTTCTTCATTTAAGTCAGTTTTTCAACTTACTGGAGCTTCTTTTCACCTTGGAGGGTCTGTTTGTTGCCGTCTGCATGAGGTGATTTTCATCTGGCTCTTTCCTCTTTAAGGCGCTCCTGTCCACAGCCTTTCCCTTGAGATCTCTTTTCTATGTTTGATGGGTAGAAGCAAATCTCTACTTCACTCCGCTAAGAAGCAGATCTCAGTCGAAGCAGCTACTCGTCTCACCATATCTTCAGAGCCTCCTTCCGCCTCACAACCTTCTCAAGTTTTGGCGCCAGAGGATTCTTGCGCTCACACATCGTTGTTGACCATGGCAACCAAATCTCACTCGCAGTCAACCACCGTCAAGAGGCTCAAACAGGACCCTCCCTCTCCTCCTAAAGCGTTCTCTCCGGTTTCCCTGGATACTGTTCTGGAGGAAATTCGCGCTCTCAGACCCTTCATAGAGGAAACAAACTCTTGTATCCAGGTCTTGGAAAGCAAATGGTCCTCTTTGGATTCTCGCCTCATCTTGGTGGAACAGCAACTCGACGTGGTACAGGTTTCATCTTCCAGAATTGACTCTCTGGAAAAGGAGGTCTTACAGCTAAGAAAATCGTCTGAGGACATTGAAAACAGGAATCGTCGCAATAATTTGCGCATTTATGGTCTTCCGGAAGGCCTTGAAGGGGACGATCCTGTTGCATACTTTACCTCCTTTCTGCCCAAATTTTTGGAGCTTCCCCCTTCAACCAAATTAAATATACAACGTGCTCACAGGCTTGGCCCTCGTTTATCCTCAGCGGCTGCTCCTTCTAAACCTCGAGGAGTGATCATCCTGTTTCTACAATTTACAGACCTATTGCAAGTTCTTAACGCAGCTAGAGCCAAAAAACAGCTGACATGGCTTGGTACCAAAGTATTTATCTCTCAGGATGTCTCGTCGGCCACCGCTAAGAGACGCAAAGAATTCCTTGATCTTCGTCCAGCTCTTCGCTCCTTGGGTGCACGATATGGCTTGTTCCACCTGTGTCTGTTCAAAGTCACCTTCTTGAATAAGACTTCTTCTTTTGAAGACCCGGCGGATCTTAGAAGATTTATCCAGTCTCATTCAATGGTTTCAATGGAGGTTGCTGGCCCCCCTCCTGTATCTTGACTCTATTTTTTCTCTGTGGCATTTTTATTGCATAATAGTGTTATTATGTAAGGTATTCTTTACAATCATTCTTTCTTGTATTCATCTGCATGTGTTCATCTTTCCTACAGGTCCCTTTTTGACAAATACTGTGTTCCCAACCATGTATTTGTTATTGTTTTTTGTTCCTTGAACTCCTGGTGTGGTGTGTCTGCCCGTTGTTGGGTGTGCTGGTCTTGTTGTCCGTTGCCGCCTCTCACCCTTCCTTTCGTTCCCTGTAAGGTACGTATCACAGTCGTCATTTTTTGATATGTACTGTCTTCTCCTTTTTGTAATCTTTCTCTTTTCCCTTTTGTTTTCTTTCCCTTTGGTATCTCCTCCACTCCTTTTTCTGTCATTACACTTTTTTCTCTATTATATCTTTTTCCCTTTCATATGTTTTTCTTATTCTTTTCATTCCTTGGATTTCCTTATGTGTTTTGTCATCATATGTAATCCTTTATCCCTTCCTTTTTCTACCCTTATTCCTTATCTTTTAACTTTATTACTGCATATTTGGTTCTCTATATATTTTCAATGGTTATCTGAGCGTTCTCTTTCTTACTGTTTTGTCTTAATTCTCCTTAATTTTCCATCTCTCTTATTCTATTTCTCCAATTCTTATCATTTCATTTTATTACTGTCACTTATCTCTTCCAATTTTTTATTTGCTCATTTTATATTACATGCTCATTTGCATTTTTTCTCAATAATATACTGTTGTTTCTATAATGTTAATCTGTTCCATTTAGAGTTGTTACATGGAATGTAAAAGGTTTTAATAATCCTATAAAGAGGCAGAGAATTCTTTCACACCTAGCCTCATATAATCCTGATTTAGTTTTGTTACAGGAAACTCACTTATCTGAGACTGAAGCTCTTAAACTTAAACGTAATTGGGTTGGCTCAGTATTGACCTCCCTACCAACACAAAAGAATGGTGTTGTAATTTTATGCCACAAAAACTGAAATGCACTGTTGTTACACAAGATATTGACTCTGATGGAAGGTGGATTCTGGTCAAACTATTGATTAACAACATCCCTCTCACTGTGCTTAACCTCTATGGCCCAACTCAACCTGATTCCTCCTTTTGGCCTACTATTACAGACAAATTTTTTCAAAATAAGGACACATTTTTTATACTCGGAGGTGATTGTAATCAAGTTGCAGACCCTTTTATTGATCGCAAATCCCAGGTACGTTTTATCCCCCATAAAACCCACAAACAATTTCTTAATACTATCATACAGACCCAACTGGTTGATGCCTGGAGGTTATGTAATCCAGATCAATCGGAATTTTCCTTTTTTCCCCTCCACATGGTTCCTTATCCCGGATTGATTACATATTTCTTTCTAAATCCTTAGCCCAAAACCTTGTTTCCTCCTCGATTGAGCCCATTTTGATTTCAGATCATGCTCCGGTGGTCGCTGATTTCGATTTACTTCCTCCTCACTCTAAAACATCTAGGTGGAGATTTAATAACTATCTCTTACAAGATCCAGTTTTTTCTTCTTCCTTCACCTCCTTTGCTGAAGAATTTTTTTCTATTAATGAAGATACTTCTATATCTCCTGTTTTGGTGTGGGATAGTTTTAAGGCAGCTGCTCGAGGCTTTATAATTGATTTCGTTTCTAAGAAAAAGAAGCAATCTTCTATTAAGCATAAAGCTTTATTATCTTCTATTAAGCGCCTGGAACACCAGTTTTATACTTCCTCATCAGATTCTACTCTGCAGCAACTTATTCGTGCTAAGATGGAATTTAATAAATTTCTACTAACAGAGCCTCCTTTACCATGCTTCGGAGTAGTGCCAGGTATTACGGTGGTCGTAATAAGGTTGGTTCACTCCTTGCTAACTATTTAAAATCCAGAAAAGAGAAAACTTTCATTGAATCTATTCAATCTACTGATGGTAAACATCTTTTTAAAGACAAAGATATCTCAGCTGAATTTACTAAATTCTATAATGCCTGTACACTCCTGAGTCGCCCCCAACTGATACACTTATCAATGATTATCTCAGTAATATTCCTTCTCCTCCTTCTTCTGATCTTGACTTCACTTCTCTTGACATAGATATTTCATTACAGGAAATCTCCTCCTCCTTAAACTCTTTAAAGAAGAATAAATCCCTGGCCCTGATGGTTTCTCTGTAGAATTTTACCTTCATTTTTCCAATTTATTATTACCAAAACTTCTCAACCTCTTCCAACATTTTTCTTCTACTGGTGCAGCAAGTGGTACCTTTCTAGAAGCATCCATTTGTCTTATTCACAAAGAAGGCAAAGATCCCAAATTCTGCAAAAATTACCGTCCCATTTCCTTGATAAATGTAGATTATAAAATTTTCAGCTAAACTCTTAGCATTACGCCTTGAATCCTTCCTCCCTCATTTAATAGGCCCTGAACAATGTGGATTTGTTAAAGGTAGACTAACTTCCGATAATTCTCGTCTTTTTTTCAATGTTCTCAATAAAGCCCCCTCATTATCTTTCCCGCTTGCGGCTAATTTCCATTGACGCGGAAAAGCTTTCGATAGGGTGGATTGGTCCTTTTTGTTTAAATCTCTTACATGGCATGGTTTCGGTCCCAAATTTATTTCTCTTATCTCTCTCCTTTATTCTACTCCTTCAGCTTCTACTATTGTTAATGGTCAATTGTCGCAGTATTTCTCGCTTCATAGAGGGGTTAGGAAAGGTTGCCCATTATCCCCCCTTTTGTTTATTCTTTCTCTTGAACCTTTTTTTTCTCGTATACGTCAGAATCCCTCTATATCTGGGTTTCCATATGGAGATCATCACCTGAAATTATCTGCATATGCTGATGATATTTTGCTTTTTATTTCCAATCCAGACTCTTCTATTCCTTCGTTATTACAAGAAATCTCCGATTTCTCAGCGGTTTCAGGCTATAAAATTAATTCTGATAAAACAGAAGTTCTGCCAATTACAAAAGTTTGCCTCAAACAACAATTCGAATCTACCGGTTTTCATTGGAATAGCTCCAAAATCAAATATCTTGGTATCTGGTTTTCCAACTCTGTTACTGACTCGGTTAAATTGAATATGAATGTTGCACTAGATCGCATATCTAAACTCTTCTCATCCTGGAATCCTCTTTTCCTCTCTTGGTGGGGCCGTCTCGACTCCATTAAGATGATGATTACTCCCATATTATTATATTATTTTTCAATGATTCCTATTCATATCCCTGGCATTTTCTTTAAAAAAATAGACTCTCTCCTCTCTCAATTTCTATGGAAAAACAAAAAATCTAGAATCTCTTTATCTCATCTCAGAAAACCGAGACTTGTAGGTGGAGTGAACTTTCCGGATTTTCGATTATATCATAAAGCTTTTAGCTTAAAAACAAGCTTCTCATTGGCTTCTTACGGAATCTTCTCCCTTTAATCCTCTTTGGGTCACTGTTGAGCGTTGTATGTTTGCTCCTTTCTCGACCAAGGAGGTTCTTTCCTTTACTGCCAAAAATACCCTCATATCATCTCCACTATTTAAACACACCTGCTCCCTATTAAAATCTCATTTTCAACCAAAATCAATTTCCAGGAATACTTTTCTCCATTCTCCTCTGTGGCATAATTGTCTGATAACTATCAATAATAGATCTATATACTGGGCCTCATGGAAAGCCAAGGGAATTTCTTGGGTTAATGATTTGTTTGATGGTACTTCTCCTTGTTCTTTCCCTGACTTTCAAGCTACATTTAATTGCCCCGATCTTTTTTACATACATTTTCTATACTTATGGAATTACTTTTAAACATCTTTTATTCTCTCCCTTCTGACGATGTTCCCATTACTCAAGATTCACTTCTTAAAATCTTAGCATTAAGTCCAAAAGCTTCCTTAATTTATAAATTCTTTTACACCACAAACCCAGAACGAGATAAGACTTATGGGCCGATTCCGATTCCGGCCGGAAAACGTACCGACCGACTCGGACCCGGAATTAATTCCGACCGACACGTACCGGTGCAGCCCGACCCGCCAAGTACGATGAGAAGCGAGCAAAACCCGACCGACTCGTACGGAACACAAGCCGAAGGACCGAGTCGCGCGGAAAACAGCAATCCGGCCGGAAAAACACGCGATTCGAACCGACCGACTCGCACCCGGAACAATACCGAACGAGACGTACCCGCGGACTCCCACCCGCCAAGTACGATGCAAGGTGTGGAAAACACGACCGAGTCGCACGGAGGACAAGCCGTACGACCGACACGCATACAAAACTGCGAGCCGAAGCAACCCAAAACACCGTGACCGACGCGTACGCAGCATAGAAACCACACAAACACAGCGTGAACGAAACGGACGAGCCCGTACGAGACAACTGCAGGGTCCGACTCGGTCAGAAGAACGTCTCCTACATGCACGAAAAGTACAAAGGGAAAATACACAAAAAAAGGCCAAACAAGCAATTACAAAGCCAATAAATACTGGGGGGTAGGGGCAGGGAACAAAGACACACCCACAACTCCACCCATATAAAGGACACAAATCCCTACCATGATCCTTTGCAAATTCAAATTACCTGCCAGCACTCAACAGACAGCAACCACACACCCACAGCTCATCCATCACACAAGCCACACACCATCAGCACCACAACAAATAGAAACCTCACATACACCTAGCAAAACACACACTCACACACCTTCACCTGCACACCAACACACACATCACTCACCATCACCACCCATTACCATGCCCCCAAAGAAGAATCACAAGTTCCTAGATAGTGAATTGGAAGTCCTGGTAGATGAGATCCTCAGGGTAGAGCCACAGCTCTTTGGTACACTGGTCCAACAGACACCCATGTCACAGAAAACAAAGATGTGGGAGAGGATCGTCGACAGGGTGAACGCACAATCACCATGTTTGCGCACAAAGACAGACATCCAGAACAGGTGGTATGACGTGCGTAGGAGGGTCAAGGAGCTGCTAAAGAAGGACTACATCTTGAGCCAATACACCGGCAGTGGCCCTCCTGCCAAGCCAGTATACCTCAGGCCCTGGGAGGAGAAGGTGCGGGCCATCCTACCACCAGTGAGCGTCTATGGACTAGAAAACATCCCAGAGCCTGGTGAGTACACAACAAATGTACACAATATTCTGCGACTACACACACACATCACTGTCAAGGGGAGAGTCAAACCATGCACTCTTAGCAAATACACAGCAACCAGAACAGAATCATCCCAAAATGTGTATGTCACTCAGAGAAACACAACACATGCCATCACAAAGTGACATTTAACTGTGTCATCACATGTACAAACACAACTACAACTACAGCTAGGCAGTGGCACAAATATAACTGACAAACACATCCAGACAAGTAGCCACCACTACAACACCAGCACACAGTGAAGCCCACTGAAAGAAAGGAAATATGTGTATGCTGGGCAAGTCAGTGTAGCCAATAGCATGATGGGAGTTGTAGGCACAGATATTGCTCACCCCCACAACTGTCCCATCAACACCACCCTGAACTATGCGCACATCACAGGGAGTGGAAAACAACTTACAAGATGGCTGACACTGGCTACTGCTGTGGGGAGCACAAGGCCCTGCTGGCAACTGTGCACCAACCAACAGCAGGACACCACTGACTGACATCCTGAAAGACAACTTGCACTCCCTGCAATGGAAGCACGTTCCATGGTGGGATATCTGGCTGGGTGGGAAGGAGGACTCACAGCCCTGACCATAGTTACCAGCAGCGTTTCTCACACACACCCCTAACACAAACTCCACAAAACTCACCTGGGAGAATGCATTGCCTCACACTCCAATCAAATATCCCACAAAGAACCACAACCCTGGGTCATGCTGAGTGAAGCACAGGGACACACATGGGACTTGTAGCAAAACTAACCCCAGGATAACACTGTCAGCCATCTTGTCAGCACAGGCACACAACCCCACAGGGAAGCAGAGTCAAAGGGAAGGAAGCATGGGCATGCTGGGAAGGGGGGTGGAGGCAATAGCATGATGGGAGTGGTAGTCACAGCTCAACATCCCCCACCCACATGGCCCAGCAAGCTCACCCTCAAGCAAGCACACCCCACAGAGAGTGGAAAGCCCCATCAAAGATGTCTGACACTGGTGCTCTGTTGTGGGGATCACAAGGCCATGCTGGGAACTGGCCACCAACCAACAGCAGGACACCACTGTCAGCCATCTTGCCATTGCTCTCACACTCACACACAGTGAAGTCCACCCTAAAGCAAGTAAGTATGGGCATGCTGGGAAGTGGGGTGGAGGCAATAGCATGATGGGAGTGGTAGTCACAGCTCAACATCCCCCACCCACATGGCCCAGCAAGCTCACACTCAAGCATGCACACCCCACAGAGAGTGGAAAGCCCCATCAAAGATGTCTGACACTAGTGCTCTGTTGTGGGGAGCACAAGGCCCTGCTGGCAACTGTGCAACAACCAACAGCAGGACACCACTGCCAGCCATCTTGCCATTGCTCTCACACTCACACACAGTGAAGTCCACCCAAAAGCAAGTAAGTATGGGCATGCTGGGAAGTGGGGTGGAGGCAATAACATGATGGGAGTGGTAGGCACAGATATTGGTCACCCCCACAACTGTCCCATCAACACCACCCTGAACCATGCTCACATCACAGGGAGTGGAAAACAACTGACAAAATGGCTGACACTGGGCACTGCTGTGGGGAGCACAAGGCCCTGCTGGCAACTGTGCAACAACCAACAGCAGGACACCACTGCCAGCCATCTTGCCATTGCTCTCACACTCACACACACTGAAGTCCACCCAAAAGCAAGTAAGTATGGGCATGCTGGGAAGTGGGGTGGAGGCAATAGCATGATGGGAGTGGTAGGCACAGATATTGGTCACCCCCACAACTGTCCCATCAACACCACCCTGAACCATGCGCACATCACAGGGAGTGGAAAACAACTGACAAGATGGCTGACACTGGCTACTGCTGTGGGGAGCACAAGGCCCTGCTGGCAACTGTGCAACAACCAACAGCAGGACACCACTGACTGACATCCTGAAAGACAACTTGCACTCCCTGCAATGGAAGCACGGTCCATGGTGGGATATCTGGCTGGGTGGGAAGGAGGAGCGGATGACAACCAAATACAACCAATGCAGACCATGTACACACCCCAACATTCACATAGAAATGCCCAAATAATGCAGGACAATGTGCTACACCAATATCAACCCCTGACTGTGACAACTTAGGACAATGCATTGTACAGGCCCGCATCCAGAGGCACAGTCACAACTGTCAGGTGTGTCAACCATTGATGCCTGCAGAAACATAACATACATTGTGTGTGTCTCCCAAAAACAGGTGATGATGGGGACACAGCAGCAGATGCTGAGGAGTCCTCGTCCCAGGCTCAAGAGGATACGGAGCTCACTGGTGTGGAACAGCCTCTGCCCTCCTCGGATGACGAAGACTTACCTGGCACCTCCGGAGCAAGTCATCATGCAGCACCAGCAGGACCACCAGCTGCACCCCCTGCACCCACCCCTCCAACGACTGACAACACACAAACTACCCCTGCCGACACGGACAGACCAAAGAGCACCACCACCACCAGCACACGGACCCTGGCCCAACGTGGGGCTATGGACACCAACACCACCAACAACCCCAAGGGGGCCCAGGGTCACCTGTGCCTGCCACCTCAGGTACTGCACGTGTCGCCAGGGGTGGTGGGAGGGGTGGGAGACATAGGTCGCTGCTCACAGAGGGGTCTGGACTGCATGATGACCCACAACTGGCACGCATAGCCGATGCATACCAGTCCAGCACAGGAGAGTTCAGCCAGGTAGTGGGGCTCCTCAGGGACATCAAACAGCAGCAGGCTGCCCATCATGCCCGCTTGGACTCACACATGTCCCGCGTGGAGTCCAAGTGGGACACACTGCAAGAGATGACGGCGGTGCATAGGGACATATTACAATGCCTCCGCCAGATGAGCAGCAACCAGTCAACACCTCCCTGTGTGCCCACAACATCTGCTGCTGAAACAACTGCAACTGCCACAGGGAGGCAGGATGACTCTGGCGAAGAGTCCCCTGCACCGCAGCAGCCTGCACTTGAGGATCCCCCCCAAAGAAGAGGGGCTGTCCGAGGAGGGGCAAGTGAGAGGCCGATGGCCATGTGCAACCCCCAGGAAGCCAAAACCTGTTCTGGAGAATAACCTTTGTGCGCAAACTGTTCACCCTGTTGACTGCAACACAACTCTCCCACATGACATGGGGAGCTCAAGTTGGACCAATGTCTCTGATTACTGTGGACTTTACTCTGGACATTTCTGCTACCAGGACTTCCAAATTATCTAGGAACTTTGGATCACAATCACAATGTACAGCACCCAACAACCTGTGCACTATACTCACACATGTATGTCAATAAACTCACTTATACACCATACTTGCCTCTGTTGTGATTCCAATGTTGTCTCAGAAGTTGCGATGCTGATCGGGGAAATGACACTGTGCATGCTAACTGCTACAGCAAGTACAACACCGGCATGTGAGTCATGGCGACTTCACACATATGGGGGAGGCACACCACCAGGGCTACACAACACATACACACCATGGACATCTGACTCATCGCCTACACTGGTGTTGCCAGGAAATACGTTGCATTGCACAGACCCAACACCTATTCACAGTCTGTGTTAACTAGCCCACTGGTGCAGTAAGCAAATGTCAGTCAGATGTGTGACCACAGACAACGCACATCACAAAGTGAAGCACAGGTTTATTACATATTTGCAACATGTTGTAACCACCACAGATGCAAGGTAATCCCACCTGGCAGCGGGCACACAGTCAACAAGTGTAGAAGGAAGGAAGTCCATGGGTGTGGTGCACATCACCTGTAGGGACACAACAGCTACCACCCGGGAAGTCGAATCACGGTGTTGGGGATCACAGTTGACCAAACGACTCTGAAAGTACCCTGTGAAGGACAGAAATGACACACAGTCAAAAGTACTGAAGAACAGGACAGAACTGCAATACTCATGCACAATACATGTTACAAGATACCCACCCAGAACCAAGTTAGCATGTCAACACTGTTGGGGAGTACAGACTACCTGCAAGGACACATCGCTACACGCATACAGACATGTAGCCCATGGACACACTCAAACAGCACCAGAGCACCACCAACACATATCATGCAAACTCACATCATTGACATGCCATCTCTGGATACTCACATTCAGCTGAAGAAGTTGGTGATGAGCTGTGTGTGGACATCACCCTCAACATCATCATCATCATCACTGGCATCGTGGTCCAGGCCAGGATCCTCCACAGGTGGCGGACGTTGGTCATCGTCATCCAGGATGAGAGGCAACTCCTTCCGCACTGCCAGGTTGTGGAGCATGCAGCAGACGATGATGATCTTGCACACCTTTGCTGGGGCATATGGGAGGGACCCTCCTGTCTTGTCGAGGCAGCGGAAGCGGCTCTTCAGGAGACCAAATGTCCGCTCAATCACTCTCCTGGTCCGACCATGTGCCTCATTGTAGCGCATCTGGGCTGGTGTCACAGGGTTCCTGAGGGGCGTCAGCAACCAAGGCATGTTGGGGTATCCGGAGTCACCTACATACAGACAATTGCACATTAGCAGAGTTGGAAAAGAGGGTGGAACACTACATAGCAGAACACACACAATGGTACAAAGTCAGTACACACCTACAAGCCAGGCACGCTGGTTCCGCATCTGTGCCATCATCCTCGGGATGCGACTACTCCTCATCACGTACGCATCGTGTGCAGAACCAGGGAAACGGGCACACACGTGTGTGATGCTCATATCTGCAAGACAGACCACCAGTGCATTGACCGAGTGGTAGTGTTTGCGGTTCACGGTAGAGCCTGCTCTTGGGCCTGTGGTGGTACCAACGCCACATGTGTCCCATCAATGGAGCCAATGACATGCGGCATCCTCCCCAGGGCATAGAAGTCACTCTTCACGCCAGTGAGTCGTTGGAGTCTAGGGAAATAGATGTACTGGTTCAGGTATATCAACATAGCCTCCAAAACATCCCGGAGCACACGGCTGAACATGGTCTGTGACATCCCACCAGCAGTCGCCAGAGTGTGTTGAAAGGTACCAGTGGCAAAGAAGTGTAGGGCTGCCATCACCTTCACCTTGGGGGTCAGCGCTGTAGGGTACGGACGGCCAGGTTGCAAATGTGGTGCCAAGCGCACTGCCAAATCCTCAATCAGCTGCCTGGTGAAGCGGTACCGTCGGATGCTGTCCCGTTCCACCATCGTTGCCAGGTCAGGGAATGGTCTATGGACAGCTGGTGCCCTGCAGTGCATAGGTGAAGAAAGCAAGATTGTCAGTCACCCCACATATGTGGCATTGAACACACTCAACATCACATGATACATCATAATGAGGCACAAGTACATGATGTGTGCAGTTCCGTATGGATATGTATGGCACATACATGGCCAATATCTAACATCACAGTCCAACAAGTGGCATCAAGAAGTCCCAGGTCATGCCATCGGATACCATGAGGCCGTGTCCCAGTACCCATCTCCTGCTGCCAAATAACAAACACACGCCACAGTGACATGTGAGGACTGATGTGCCCCAGGCATCACAGCTCAACGACAGGTAGATTCCCAGGGACCCTGTATTGCCACATGGACACTGGCATGACATGGTGTATCATGTATACACCACAGCAAAACAACCATGACCCCCACAGGTAGTGGTCCATGTTGCCTCGGCAGGACAGACATGGACGTCTGTGACACACACACGCACAACATCAAAGTCCATGCACAAACAACGTGGATGTGGAGACTGCCTCCCATTGTGCACATGAAATCAGAGACATTGTAATCACAACATGCACACAGACTGTGGAGGACCATCAACATTGTGCCAATGGGTCACCCTGGGTTGAACATAACGTCCCACATGGGACTCAGGGGGTATGTGACATGACATACACATACACCACCGTGAACTGTGACCATCCCACATGCTCAGATATGAACAGTTCCACATCACAGTGGTCATGTACACGAAACACCAAGGATTCTGTCCCCATAAACACGTGCACAGCCTGGGGGTGGCTGCCCCCAAGTGACACCCACAGAACAACATGTTCACCCCCATACACGGAATAGGTAATGCAGCCTTACATGCCCTAGGATACAGTTTGGACAGGCTGTGGTGTTGTAGGTGTGCCCCTCACTGCCTGGGAAGTATATGTGGCTGGCATATGTTCACCTGTGACAGGCATGGTGACATATGCGAGTGACTTGTACAGGGATGCGTTGGACAGCAATGGACCGATCAGTGCGCACACATTGGCCATTGCATTCAATGTGCGCTGGTACGCGTTGTATTGGCAATACGCCTTGGACAGCAATGGACCGATCAGTGCGCACACATTGGCCATTGCATTCAATGTGCGCTGGTACGCGTTGTATTGGCAATACGCCTTGGACAGCAATGGACCGATCAGTGCGCACACATTGGCCATTGCATTCAATGTGCGCTGGTACGCGTTGTATTGGCAATACGCCTTGGACAGCAATGGACCGATCAGTGCGCACACATTGGCCATTGCATTCAATGTGCGCTGAGTACGCGTTGTATTGGCAATACGCCTTGGACAGCAATGGACCGATCAGTGCGCACACATTGGCCATTGCATTCAATGTGCGCTGGTACGCGTTGTATTGGCAATACGCCTTGGACAGCAATGGACCGATCAGTGCGCACACATTGGCCATTGCATTCAATGTGTGCGGGTACGCGTTGTATCCTATGTACGCGTTGAACAGCAATCGTCCGATCGGTGTGCCCGGCCGGCCCATTGCATTCAATGTGTGCGGTTACGCGTTGTATCCTATGTACGCGTTGAACAGCAATGGTCCGATCGGTGTGCCCGGCCGGCCCATTGCATTCAATGTGTGCGGGTACGCGTTGTATCCTATGTACGCGTTGAACAGCAATGGTCCGATCGGTGTGCCCGGCCGGCCCATTGCATTCAATGTGTGCGGGTACGCGTTGTATCCTATGTACGCGTTGAACAGCAATGGTCCGATCGGTGTGCCCGGCCGGCCCATTGCATTCAATGTGTGCGGGTACGCGTTGTATCCTATGCACGCGTTGAACAGCAATGGTCCGATCGGTGTGCCCGGCCGGCCCATTGCATTCAATGTGTGCGGGTACGCGTTGTTTCCCATGTACGCGTTGAACAGCAATGGTCCGATCGGTGCGCACCCATTGGCTATGGCCTGGCCTGGCAACGGACGCGTTTTCAAAATTTGAACGAGTCTGATGCTGTAAATTCAGTTGGTCACCCACAACAATGTTGCAATTTCATGGGTGTCACGAAGTTGAACATTTGAAGGATGCTGGGGGCGTGTGTAAGTGGTGCAATTCCATGGATTGGCCAGATTCAGATGATGCAAACGACTTGGACCTATCACTTTGGACACATGGGACAGTATCTGCCTCTGCAGCACACATATAATGCTGGCTGTTCCCCTGAGAGCTCACTTGCCTGCCCTACATGCTCCAGGACGACATCTGCCTCTACACTGCTGCTGTATCTGCACCCTCTGGACCCTGCAATGGCACGTACTGTGGAGAGAGCCCCAGCCTTCAGCACTGAGGAGAACCAGGCCCTGCTGGATGGCCTCCTTCCACAGTACAGCAAGCTGTATGGGAAAGCAGGGGAGCAGGTGAGTGTTCTGTCCACTGCCTTTCTAAATGTGCATGTTGTCTGACTAGCAAGGCTAACAGTCTGCACGCCACTGGCTAACAGGCTCACTGAGTAGTTGTCACCCCCATAGTGTGTAGTTACATGCACTAGACAGGTATAGTGCAGTGACAGTGCATTTAAACTAGGTTTTACTTCCCAGGCAATGATACCATGTAGTAACTGCTGGCATACTGTCCATAGCCATCGTTGCACTGCCTGTGTACATCATGTGCCCCTGTGATTGAGACATGTATATCCAACTGTGTAATGCACGGATATGTTGCATGTGTAGTAATGGCATTCTCACTTTGTTATCCTCACAGGTTGATGCCCACCAGAAGCAGAAGATATGGCTGACCATCGTCCGGGCAGTGAGATCCATGGGGGTCTACAAGCGCCGGATCCGCAACTGCCAGAAGAGGTGGCAGGACCTTCGGGGCTGAACCCGGAGGATCGCACGGGTCCAGCTGAAGCTGTCGCCTCCTCGCAGGAGGGGCGGACACTGGACCCTGACCCCCCACATGCTGAGGATCCTGGCGGTGGTCTTCCCTGATCTGGTTGGGCAGCTGAAGGCCAGAGAGCAGCAAGGAGGGGGTGAGTCCATGTCTGCATTGTGAACTATGTCTGCCATGCTATGTGCCCTCCTCTGGCCTGGTTAAACTTCCACAGTACATCAGTCTTGTGGTCCAGGACCCATGTCCCTCTATTGTGCACTGCCCACTCCTCATCTGATACCCAGGTGTGGCCCTTACAGTCAGGGTATTGTGTCACTTGGGTACTGTGTCCTTGCAGTTTGCTTGACTCAAGGTGGGGGACAGCATCTGTTTCCCTGACTCTGTGGTGGGCATCATGGGTGGGTCCATTGCTTACACATTGCCTGTGTTCTGACATGTGTTCTGCGTGTCATTTTGATATGTGGCCCAATTGCTGAGCTGATCCACCACATGTGCCTGGGGTATCTGGCACACACCCATGCTGCGGGTGGGAACAATGTTTGTGCCCCAGGAGTGTGTATATAACGTGTGTCACACATACTTAGCCAGCTGCCTACTGTCCAGGGCTCATCCCTCATTCATGTGGGACAGGACAGTCATGCCTACTCCAGGCCATACAATACACTCTGTACTCCCACTGCCGTGTATCAGCTGACACGTTTTGCTCAGTGATTCGTCCCCTCAGGTGTCTGCCTCTGTGTCAGTGTGCTGTGGCTTCGTTGTCAGGTCTGCTGGGGTGTTCCTCGGTTGGGGCTCCGCATGCCACCGGAGATGTGACCATAGGAGATGATACATGTGTGACACATAGGTGTTTGATCACCTGACCGTGCAGACTGGGGTATGCGAATCTGAGGTTCAGGCAGCTGTTTCCCATACACAGCAGATTGTGATGTGCTCAGGTGCAGAGGGTAGTGTTACAGGTCTCCCATATGTACAATGGGTATAACCTGGACAGATGAGGGTACAGATGATGTGGTGTGTGGGGGATGTACATGTGCACTTGTTCAGCTCCAGGACTTGCATTCCCCATGATCTACTATTGTGACACAGTGCAGAGTGTTGTTGTCTGGCTGCCCTGCCCATGTGACTGGAGACAGTTATGTATGACTTAGCAGGCATGGCTGTGCCATGGCATGTGACTTCCTATTAGTGATCCTGCAGGGGAGTGACATTTGCTACATGCACACCATTGTGGCAATGGCTATCAGGACATGGGTGCATCATGGTGTCTGTCGCTGGTATGCATCACATGCATTTCCTATTTGACTCTGGGCATCCCTTTCATCCGGACACCTGCACTGACTCAGTGGCAAGAGTTGTGATGTGTGCATGTCCACATGCTTCACCGGGTTCTCTGCACTGTCCAAATACTGTGTAGGTGGTGCATGTGTCCACACCGGGGTATTGCCATCCCACAGACACCATACAGATGGGTGCAAGGCCAGGTGGGATGTGAGTGCCATGGTTGACCATCAGACTGACAATTGACTTCTCCTGTTCTGTTTGTGCAGTTTTAGCAATGTTCAACTAAGGATGCCAGGGCTTGCTCTGTAATGTGCTGTACTTACTGTGGTGTGTGCGTTCGGTGCAGGTGACTGATGTCTGTCTGTTTCCCTATTGATTGCAGATACATCCACGGCCACAGGAGGGGACAGCTCCACGGACCAGGAGGAGCCGCAGAGCCAGACTGGGTCAGCAGCCGAGGAGTGGTCGGAGGGACCCAGTGGCACGGAGGGCGAGGGGAGCCACACCGAGGAGTCCTCAGCACCATCCACCTCAGCTGAGGACCAGAGCAACTCGGACGATGACTCCCTTATGGAGGCGGGTGTCAGCAGCCACCACACCCCAGCTAGTGTTGCTGTCCCCGCCACCACCACCACCACCACCACCGCCCTCCTGTTGGCTCCCATTCCCGAGGTCCGTGGAGGCTCCCATGTTCGGGAGCGTGTCTCCTTCGGGCCAGGCGCCGCACCCCCTGCCCCTGTGTCCCCTGCTGCCCTGAGTGAGGAGTCTGTGTACCTCCTCCGCCAGCTCCATGTAGGACAGACAGCGATGCTGAGTGTCCTCCATGCACACACTAGTCTGTTGACTCAGCTGGTGTCATTCATGGAGGGCATCTCATCGGGCATGTCTGACCTACAGAGGGGCAATAGGTCCATGGACTCCTCCCTGACGGCAGCAGTGTCCCTCCTCCGACAGTCCCTCACCCCTCCTGCCTCTGCCCCATCCACACTCCCCAGCACCTGACCCGTCCCAAGCACACACACACTGGCACAGGCACAGGCACACACCAGCACAGACACATGCAGCACACGGACACACACGCCAGTAACAAGACGCACACGCACGCACCGTCAGGGGACTGCAACCACACTCACAGGGGATGGGGCACAGGCACAAACACACGCATCCACAAGCACTGCGCAGTCCTCAGTTGCCTCTCCCTCCAAAGACCCCTCCCTTGCCTCACCTGCAACCCCATACACACAGCGGCTCTTCCTCTGTGACCTTGGCCTCTCCCCCTCTGACCCAGCTGATCCAGCATTCAGGGGGAAGAGGAAGCCCACCCACACGGAGCGGAGTGCCCCTGGCCCCCGGACACCATCCCCCAGGCGCGGACCGACTGAGGCCCCCACCCGCAAGTCCCCCCGGTCCCGGAAGAGCAAGACCCCGCCGCCGCCCTGCAGCTCAGGCACCAAGTCTCCTTCCTCCATCCCTCAGGCCCCCACTCCACAGGTGCCCCCACCACACCCTGCCCCAGGTTCCCCCACCCACAGATACACCATCCCCAGAAGGGTCAGGCCTTCTCCCCCTGCCACTTGCTCTTCCGGCCCCACACCCCCCGCTGCACTTGTCTGTACCACTGATGTGGTGAGGGTGTCCTCCCCCTCTGTCCTGCCCACCTTTCCTGATCCCCATTCTCCTCCCCTGGAGGTGGGCACTGCAGTGGAGTCCACTATCACCCTGTCTGACTTGGGCGCTGCAGTGGCGGACCTGTCCACTCCATCTGCAGGGTCCACTGCAGTTGTGCCGGCACCCACAACATCTGAGTCATGCCCCCAGTTGTGCCGGCACACACCATGTCAGACACCTCCACTGCAGTTGTCAGTGGCTCTCCAGCACCCACCACCCCTTCCCTGCCTCCTCCTGGTGAGCCCTGATCCTGTCCCTGCGGTGCCTGGCCTGCCCCCCGTATGCCTCTCCTAGGGATTGTCCCCGGTTGTGATCAGTGCAGGCATGCATAGGGTGACATCTGCCACTGTCACCCTGTATAGACTTCCTTGATGGACTGGCCATTGGCCTTTGTTGATACCTTGCAGTTCTTCCAAGTTTTGAACCCACATGCTGAATAAAGCAACTTTCTGTTCTCTAGTGGTTTTGCTTCTGATGTACATGATGTTGATGATGCTAACCGTGCCCTTGCTGCAGTGATGCTTATTTTTGGACTCATGAACATGAAGTGTTACTGTGCATGTACCCATGTGTTCCAGGGGGACAGTGTCCTATCCTGTGGTGAATCCATGTCGTCCTTAGCAGCATCTGAGGGTGTCATGTATTCAATATTTGGCAATGGGATTTCCTACTTACATTAGCAATGTCACATCTGTGGGTTCCACCCATGCACATCTGTTGTGTTTGCCATTGTTCAATTAGTCTAGTTCCCTGACCGTGTGGCCATCTCCACTGGACATGCAGGTTTGGGCATCAATGGGGAAGGACTCTTCTGTGTTGTCAGTGCAACTTGCTATACATGTGTGTTGGATCTGTGCTGTTGATTTCGTTGACATTCCCATGACCAGGCTGATGTGACGGGAGCCTTCATTTGGTGCTAATTGTTGACTGTGTGACCAAGTGTTCTGCTGACATGATGGAGCCCTACTGATGCGACATGTGGCACAGCTTTCCTCACACAGGAGTGGAGTCCCCTCATGGCAGTGTGTACTCCTGTGACATCTCGTGCGCCCAAGGTGTGTGTTGTATGAGCATGTGTGTGTGTTCACTTCCATGTTGCTGTGCATGCTGGGATCCCTAGTGATGTTCCTGTTTGTGATGCTTGCTGAGTTGAGCTATGTTCCCCCAAAGTCTTCTCCCTGGGTTCTCTGTGATGTGGGTGCATGGCACATTACTGGTCATCAGGGTGTCACCCATAGGTGTGTTTGCTGTCAGGGCTGAGTTTGTGGGCAGACGCTGATGTGTCACAGTCCGGATTCCCCTTTGCACTTGTTGTTGACACCTGTCATGTGATTTCTGGTTTGTGTTAGCTTTCATTGGTTGTGACACGTTGTGTGTGTGACTGCTGGCACTCCTCAGGGCTGCAATGTTGGTAGTTGTCTATGTGTGTCCTTTGTGGGTGACCTTGGCTTCTTCATAGGTGTGTGACTGTGGCTGGGATCCCATTGGTTGGTGTGGTATTGCCGTCATGTCCATGTACAGCGTAGTGTGCAGTGTGTCAGACATTCAGGAGTCTGGTAGAGTGGCCATGTGTGATGTGTTCCTGCACCTTGGTTCCCACCACCCCCTGGGATTGTCATGGGTGCATGTGCAATGTCACCAGTGCATGTGAGCTTCACTGCTGCACATTGTTGGAGGTCGAGGTGTGTGGTGTTGAGTGTGTGCAGATGAGAGTTGTTGCCCGGCTAGACCCCTGCCTCCATGTTGGCCTTGGCTGACAGGCCGTGCTGGTTGATTTGTGCTTGTGTAGGTGTGATGGTAGTTTGTTGCTCAGGACACATGACTGTGGTTCACAGTGTGAACGACATCTAGCCCACATAGGGGATTTGGATCCATGAGTTACCTTTGTGTGGCACTGTATGCACATCTGTGTAATTGGTATTCAGGCCTCCTCATGTGTTGTGTGTTTGCCTGGGGACACTGGTACCCCCCCCCTCACCTGTTGTGTTTGATGTGCAGTGTGGGTCTGCCTGTTTGTGTTTGTGCATCTGCACCACTGCATTGGCATATCTTTAGTGTGCCATTGGCTGTATGTTGTTTGGTGTGTTTGCCCTGCTGTCCCTGGGACTCCTAGGTCATCAGTCAGCACAATGATCATTGTGTGTGTCCCCCATTGCTGCCATGGTGTGGTATCTGTTCACCTCCCTTCTACAGTCTCCACTGGGTATCTGGATTTGTGTGCCCATTGGTGCAAATATGTGGGTCTGCATTCTGATGGTCACTTCTGTCATTGAGTCATTGATGAGTGTTGACAGTGTCAGCCCCCATGGGTGATGTTTGTCTGCACATGGCCAAAGGTATGTCTTGTTTGCACTGCACTGTTTGCCTCCCCCATTCTATGTTGCTATGGGACACAAGCACTACTTTGCCACTGATGTGTTTGTTGTTCTGTGACCAGGAATAATCCATGCAGTTTGGCAGTTGCAGCTTATTCTTTGTCAACACATACATTTTGGTCACTGTGATGATGGGGGTCTGGACCCCACTGCCACAATGTTCAATATGTGCTTCAGCTATGGACCCCACACTCACATTTTGGTCACTGTGATGATGGGGGTTTGGACCCCATTGCCACAATGGTCAATATGTGCTTCAGCTATGGACCCCACACTCACATTTTGGTCACTGTGATGATGGGGGTTTGGACCCCATTGCCACAATGGTCAATATGTGCTTCAGCTATGGACCCCACACTCACATTTTGGTCACTGTGATGATGGGGCTTTGGACCCCATTGCCACAATGGTCATGGCCTGCTTGCATTGTGGGTGCCACACACATTTATGTGTGGCACTTGTGATAGGGGGTCACATTGTATGTCCACAGTCCTGTTCAGTGTTGTAGGCATTTGACACAGTCTATACACGCTTGACATGGTGTTGGGGGGATGTCTTTGTGTTGCATTCTTTCTGCTGGTGTGTGCTTCTTGTGGCATGTATTTGCCATCCTGTGAGTGGGGGTGGTAGTAGTAGGCATCCAGCCCCCCCTGGGTAGAGGTGGTAGTAGTGGTAGGCACCTGGCACCCCCTGGGTTGAGGTGATAGTTGTGGTAGGCACCTGGCACCCCCTGGGTAGAGGTGGTAGTAGTGGTAGGCACCTGGCACCCCCATGGGTAGAGGTGGTAGTAGTGGTAGGCACCTGGCAGCCCCTGGGTAGTGGTGGCAGTGGTGACAGGCATCCGGGCCCCTATGTGTATATGTGGCATTGGTGATGGGCATCCCGCCCCTATGGTGCTGCTGTTTCTGGAGTAAGTAATTTCTGCATCCCTGTGTGTGTGTGTGATATGTCTGGTACGTGTAGTTTGTGTTTGTGGTTGGTGTCTGACTTACCTTCTGCGCCGTACGCGTCCGTGCCTGTTCCGGTAGTAGATGTAGAATATTGGTAGGATCGGAACGATGGGATTCATTGATGGTTCGTCTCGTTCGTCTTCGTCGTTGCTTCGCCTCATCCTCGTCGCTGGCGTGTTCGTCTCGTAGCCGTGGATCGTGTTGTGGCGCGAATCGGAGCTTATGTGCGCCTCTCCCGGATGCTTTGACGTGCCGTGCGTAGCGATGGGTTCGGCGCGTACGGGAAGCGCATCGTACTTGTCCGGCCGGACGGGGCTGCTTTTTGGCTTCCGGGCGACTCGTATCTGCGTTTACGGATCCGGCTCGGTCGGGGATCAGGACCTGGATTGGGTGAGTACGACTCGGTCGGAATCTGCGCTGTTGTGCGCATCGTACTTGTTCGTTCGGATTCATGTGCGGATCGGTCGGGAAACAGGCATTCGCATGGCTTTTTTCCCGACCGAATGGCATTGGGTGCGTCTCCGACCGAGATCGGAATCGACCCCTAAATTGGAGCTTGCTTGGGAATCGGACTTAGGTTTCCAATGGAGTACTGATATATGGAATAGGATCTGGGCTCGTTCGCTGAGGATTTCAAGATCCGCTTCCACTACTCAATCTATGTTTTTTCTATATCACAGATTATATTTCACTCCTGTTTCCATAGCTACTTTCACACACACACAACATGAAATGCTGGTCCTGTGATTTTCCGTCAGCAGATCTCTCCCATCTTCTCTTTTCATGTCCTTCTGTTCTTTCTTTTTGGTCCCAAATCTGGGTTCGTTTATCAAAAAATTTCCAGTTCCACACTCCACTATCCAATGTTCTTCTTTTTATGGGAAGTCTCTCAGAATCCATTCCTTTACCTTCCTATGAAAGAGGGTTGTTTGACCTTATGTTGGCTCTAGCATTTCAACAAATTACAATGAATTGGAAATGTTTGACTAAACTTTCAACTAAGTCATGGTGGAATACTGTATGTCAATATCATAGATTAGATGTGGCTTTTGCCTCCTAATGCAATTTACATGTAAATAGAGATGTTTTTTGGATGCCATTAACTAATTATTTGAATATAGTAGCAGTCAATATTGTTTCTCATCATCGTTCTGAAAACTTCCAACCCCCTTGAATTCCTACCTCTTTGTGTTATCTTTCCCTTCTCTTACTATTTGGTAATATATATATCTCAACAGTTACTTGCTCTTTACATTTTATAGTTTTTATGAGCATAGGTTTGTAGTATGTTTTAATGTTTTTGGATGATATAGATATTTTATACCCCGTCTTTTCCCTCCCCTCCTTTCCTTTTCTTTAATTTCCCAAAATATAAATAGCTTTCTTCTCTGTTTTACTGCCTACTTTATTTTAATTACATGTTATTCTATTATTGTTATTCTCTAGGCCTTTAATGTATGTTATTGATTTGTTATATTTAAATAAAGCTTCTTAAACTAAGAAGGCTCTTAAGGCATACCACAAAGCTATCTATAAAGCCTGGAAAGAGTTTATCGCTATATCTATAGCTGAAGCCAACAACTCCCCCAAATAACTGTTTAAAGTAGTTAATGCCTTCCTCTCCCCGGTGGCGTAAAAACACTCTCTCACCCCATCAATGGAACTCTGCTCAGAACTCTCGACTTTCTTCCATGGTAAAATCCAATGTATCTATGATGCATTTCCCCACCCTTCCATAACCTCCTCAGGTCCCAACCTTCATTCCCCCCAAATGCCACTTCTGTCCTGCTTCTCCCCCATTTCCATTGAAACCTCTGCTTTGGATCTTACAAATTGTAAATCAGGATCACTACTTGATCCATGCTACCCTTCCATCTTGAAACAGGTCACACCAGTAATTAACCCTTAGGTGAATCAACTGCTCAATGAATCTCTGGCGCAGGCGTGGGTTCCTTCCGGTTGGCAGCAGGCCATGCTTCTCCCGTTACTTAAAAAGCCGCCCGCCGACCCAAAGATCCTTAGCAATTTTCGGCCTATTTCACTGTTACCCATGATGGCAAAACCACTAGAAAAGAATGTCAACCGACAACTCATGTCCTTCTTGGAGGAACACCATGTTCTACATGAATCGCAATCCGACTTTCGTGGTGGCTACAATACTGAGATCACTCTCCTCTAGGTCGCAGAACATATTAAATTGAACCTGGACCAAAATTCCCCTGTAATTCTAGTGCAGCTTGATCTTTCAGCAGCTTATTATACTGTCTCCCATGCAGTATTGCTGGAAAGACTGGAGAGCGTAGGCATCACTGCACGTGCCTTGTCCTGGTTCAAGTCTTTTATCTGCAACCACACCCAATCAGACGTTCTTCCACCTTTTACTTCTACAGCCAAGCCGCTGAACTGCGGCGTCCCTTAGGGATCAGCACTTAGGCCCCCCCCCTTTTTAATATGTACATGTCACCTCTGGCTGATATTGTTGAATCCTTTGGGATCAGGGTTGTCTCATACGCAGATGACACACCGCTGTTCCTGTCTTTCCAAGAGATGGATCCCTCTACATCAACATCCCTCAAAGAATGTCTCAACTCAGTTCTAGTATGGATGGATGCTAACTTTCTGAAATTAAATTCTGATAAGACCGAAGTCCTTTACTTTGGTACTAAAAACATTTCAGATTGCAGTGTCTGGTGGCCTCCTAAAATGGGCAAAGTGCCCAGTCCCACCCTGGTGGCCAGGAACCTAGGGATCAAATTTGATGCCTCACTTACCTTCGAAGCCCAAATAAAATCTCTCTCCAGTTCTTGCTTTCTGACCCTCAGAGCATTGAGACAGATGATGCATTTCATCCTAGTAGATCAAAAGTAGACCGTAGTTCATGCCTTGATTACATCTAAACTGGACTACGCCAATAGCCTTTACCTTGGTCTTCCCTCATACCTTATGCACCATTTACACATAATTCAAAACACAGCTGCCTGCCTGATTCTGAAGCTCCCTCCTTGGTGCCCTATTTCTGGTCACCTGCACCAGCTTCACTGGCTCCCGATTGCCAAAAGGGTACAGTTCAAAGCACTCACCCTAGCCTTCAAAATCTAGATTCCAGGGGGCCTGTTTACCTTAGACGTC
Organism: Calotriton arnoldi; assembly: GCA_963921515.1. NCBI lineage: Eukaryota > Metazoa > Chordata > Amphibia > Caudata > Salamandridae > Calotriton > Calotriton arnoldi. The sequence continues at coordinate 164,209 of CAWUFW010007334.1, forward strand.
ATTTCAAACTCTCTCTTCAGGCTCGAACCATTCGTTCTAACAATCTTAAACTGTTTCAGGTCCCTCGGATTGTCAAATCCAGAAGAGGAGGTCGGTCCTTTGCCTATCTGACTGCAGCACTTTGGAATACCCTCCCCTTGGCCCTCGGCCTCAGAAGCTGTACATCGGAGGCGGTCTTCAGGAAAAGGATAAAAACATTCCTCTTTGCCTTTTTGTGACAGACCAGCGACGCAGTGTGCTGCCCCATATTTACAAGGCCACGTAAAGTCACCTTGCGTGGCTTTGTAAATACGGCCCCTTATCACACATCACTTTGCGTGAAAGGGGCGTGCCATGGGTGTTGCTATGGGTGTTCCCACATTACACCCATGGATTCTGCCACCTTTCCAGATTTACGAGAAATCGTAAACCTGGAAATGTGTCAGAATGCTATGCCTCCCAGAGGAGGCGTAGGGAGGCGCAACGAGGAGAAATGTTTTCATTTCTCCTCGTTTTTTCCTCTGTCTATGCGTGCTGCATTCAGTACAACTCCAACATGCGATTCATTGGCTGGACACAGAGCCTAATTGGGAACGTTCTCTGTTAGATGGTACCCATGAGGGCCAGCCATTGGGAGCACTACTGATGCGGGGTCGACACCTCCCCATACATTCCTGCACTTGATCAGACTGATGGCTAGACTGTGGGGAAGGACAGTCCAAACAATCATTAAGCGGGTGCCATACAAGCCAGACCAGGACATTCGGATGGTACGCCCCTTTGAACAATTCGCATAATTAGTGTCAGTGGAGAAGTGGCAGGAGTTTGATGCTATCTGACTTATACCCGGACGGTAGATTTATAACGCTGCAGGGCTTGACAGAGGCATTTGGGCTGGAACAGGGACAGTTTTTGCAGTACGCGAAGATTGCAGCCACAGCCAAGCAACTGTGACCTACATTTCCCGAGGCTCATGACGATACTCATACTCTAGTCACTATGCTATCAGTGGCGGGGGCTAAGATTTGTGACCCACTTATATCAAGCGCTACTCGAGGACAAGCCAGTCATGCCATTATGGGTGGAAGAGAAATGGCAGAATCTTAGTGATGAGCCCCTGACCCCTAGGGAGTGGTCACAAATTCACGCTGAAGTCCGAATGGTTTCGGTGTGCACAAGATTCAAACAAATCCAATACAACATCATACATATGACATATTTGACTCCTAAGAGACTCTACTCAATCTATGCATGACGGGCCCCCCGATGTCTGAAATGTGCGGCCCCAGAGGCCGATTTCCTACATATGATATGGCACTGCCCATTGGTGGCATGTACTGGGCAGAGCTTATACAGCGGCTCAACCGCGCCACGGGATGGGTTGTCACGTGGTCAATTAATAAATGCCTCTTGGGCCTGCCACCTAGAGACCCGAAACGGAAACTCAGCAGACGTTTTATGGTGTTGGGACTCACGGCGGTAAAACGCTGCATTGCGATACTTTGGAGGAGCGGTAAACCCCCGAACAGTGAGAAATTGGAAGGAGACATGAGGGAATGGGCAGCGCCAGAGGAAGAGCACGTGAGAAAGACGAGGAGGGAAGATAAACTACCAGAGGTGCTGCTCGCCCAGGGAGCAATGCTGCGCAACTTGATGGACCCAGCCGTGCACTCACAACCTGATATAGTAGGTGGAAACCCAAGGGTAGATACTGTGTTAGTAGAGCCAACCTAAACATGATGTACCCTGGCCCAATACAGGTAGACTAAATAATCATCTTATCAACATAATGTGAAAAATCCTTGCTATTGTTTATGGAACAATATTTAGTTACTACATGGAAGATATATGGGGGGAGGTTATAGCGTTAATAATGCACAGTTACATGTTCTTACTTGATTACCTGCATTATATGACTTTTTCCGTGTAAATTATGCAACATAATGGATGAATTGGGTAGGTGAAATCATATGTATGTATAGTGCTTAAAAACCCAATAAAGATATATGGAAAAAAAAACTGCGAACCAAACCACAACGGGTTATTAGCAAATAAATTAAAGTGACTGGCTTTATTCATTTAGTAAATCAAATTAATCAATATTACCGGGTTTATTCATTTGGTAAATCAATTTGTCAAGTACGCATAAAATTCAATATTGTTAATCAGTCACCAATGTATATCAGATAGATGTCAATGTAAATGATCATAAGGTACAAACTTCAGAACAGAGAAAGTATCTGTTCCATAAAGGAACTTCCTTAATCTAAATAAAGCATCAAAAGACAGCCTGGGGAAATCCTAAGCAGAAGGTGTCAATCTGAAATGAACCAAGTTAAGGTTCAGGGCAGAAGGACATAAGCGTCAAGAGTTTAACTCAAGAACTAGAAGAATGGGATCTCAAGTGGCAGAGTTAAGGAAAGGTCTTCCCTCAGCAAAGTCAGGACAGGGTCATCTAAATTATTCTACGACACTTCCCATCAACTCCCCTAAACTGGGACCAATCAGGTTACACCATCTCCCTAGAGCAGGTAAACTCCCCTCATTCCCATCTTTGGATAAAGGCACACACAGCTGCACAGCCCTGAATGTATCCGCGGTCTGGATTGCATGGTGCAAGATGATCTTTCTTGTCCCTACACACGGTGTAAATCACAACAGACTACCAATTAACATTACCACTCTTCTGGAACTGCTGATGGACGTGAATGATATTGGTGCTACTGAACATACTTCATCCCCCTGTGGGCTTAGTTTAGATGGAGTCCATTGTGTATCAGCATTTGCTGTGCTATGTAATTGCGACAGCTGCATGTTTGACCCTTTATATGTAAGTGTCATTTGCTGCGGTCAATCAATCAATCAATCACGCATGTCTAACGCATGGCAAATCATGAGGTACTGGAGATGTTGGCGGCTGTGTAGTGGTTTTACCATTCAAACACCCAGGTCTTTAGTTCTTTCCTGGACTGCTGAAGCAATGGTGCTGTCCTGAGGTGCATGGGGAGGTTGCTCCATACCTTGGCTGCCAGGTGCGAGAAGGAGCGTCCTCCACTGTTGGCTCAGCTGATCCATGGCGTGTCTGTGAGGGAGAGGGAAGCAGATTCAAGGTGTCTGGTCAGTTGGTGGAAGGCCAGGCACTTGTTGGTGCATGCTGATCCTTCGTTGTGCCAGGCCTTGTAAGTGTGGGTCAGCATCTTGAACTGGCATCTCTTCTGAATTGTGAGCCAGTGTAGTTTCTTGAGATTGGATGTGATGTGTGCCCTTCTGGGGTGGTCAAGTATGAGTTGTACCGCTGAGTTTTGAATTGTCTGGAGTCTCTTCAGGAGGAATGCAGTGATTTCTACGTAGAGTGGGTTTCCGCAGTCCAGTCTGCTGGTAATGAGAACCTGCTTGACGGTCCTTCTGGTGTTTACCGGGAGCCACCTGAAGAGCTTGCAGTGCAGGCGTAGGGTGTGGAAGCAGGCTGATGAGACTGCATTGACTTGTTTCTTCATGGATAGCTTTCAATCCAGGATGATGCCGAAGATGTGGGCGTGGTCTGTGGGGCGGGGGGTGGACCGAGTTCTGCATGCCACCATGCATCGTTCCATGGCGAGGTGTTGTTCCCAAAGATGAGGACTTGTGTTTTGTCTATGTTGAGTTTGAGACAGTTGTCCTTCATCCAGTCTGCGACGTTCATCATGCATCTCTGAAAGTTGCCTTTGGTGCTGGAGAGGTTTTCAGGCAGTGAGAGTATGAGCTGGGTGTTGTCGGCATAGAAGGTAATGTTGAGTCCGTGTGATCTGACGGTGTCAGCCAGGGGGGTCATGTCAGTGTTGAAGAGGGTAGGGCCGAGAGACAATCCTTGGGGGATCCTGCAGATGCAAGGGCAGCTGATAGCCTTAGAAAGTGGTGGGGCGAGCGCAGTGCCCCATCAATTCCCAAAAAAACAAAGTAAAACACCCCTTCCCTCCAAAAGCCCATAATAAAACAACCCCTCCCTCCAAAACCCCCCAAAACAACTACACTAACATTTACAATAAATAAAATAAAAGGTACTTACCCACTGCAGCACGTCCTCCTCAGTGTTTTAAAACTGCAGTCTGCTGTGGAGCTCCCCTAACCAAACCAGATGCTGTTAACCAGCATGAGAGCAACACCAGTATTGGATGGAACCGGCTGGCTAGATGCTCCTTTAGGTCCTGGAGGCCTGTGCTTGGTCTCTACCCAGTGTACATATCACTTTGGCCGGCGCTAGACTGCTGGCCAAACTGACATGAGCACTTTGGAGCATCCAGTCAGCTACGGCTCCAGTCCTCTGCTGCCAATCGGCACCAGAGCACACACCCTCATTTCTCCTGGCTAGGGGACAGGCTGGCGGCTGTGGCGCTCCATAGTGAAAAATAAAATGGCAATGAAATCATTTCATTACCATTTTATTATTCACATTATGAGTGGCTTGCAGCGGGCGGGGAGCGACACTCCCCCGCCCTAATGAAGAAACCGCTGCTGAACAGATGATCTTCTTGGTCTCCGAGGTGGATGGTGGGAGACGGAACCTCTGGGTTCTACCGGTGAGGTACGAGGCGATCCATTTGAGGGTGTTTCCGTAGATCCTGATGTGGTCGAGTCTGTTGATCAGGAAGTGATGGAAAACGGTGTCAAATGCCGTGGGCAGGTGTAGGAGAATGAGGGCTACCATTTCTCTGCGGTCCAGGAGGGCTCTGATGACGTTGGTAGCTGCGATCAGGGCTGTCTCGGTGCTGTGGTCAACTCAAAATCCGGATTGGGAGGGGTCCAAGAGGTTATAGTCTTCTAGGTGTTGAGTGAGTTTCTGGTTGATCGCTTTATTGAGGACTTTTGCTGGATAGGGGAGCAGAGAGATGGGCCCGTAGTTCTTTGGTTTGGCTGGGTCGGCGGATGTTTTTTTCAGGAGGCGCCTCACTTCAACGTGTTGCCAGACCTCAGGGAAGGAGGCTGCCATGATGAAAGTGTTCAGCACCTTACTGAGTTTGTTGCCTATTGTCTTGCTTCAGAGGCTATAGACGTGGTGGTGGCAGGGTTCTGTGGGTGCTCCCGAGTTCACTGAGTTCATGATGGAGATAGTGTCTTGTGTGGTGAGGAGGTCCCACTGGATGAGCAGCTGTTTAGGTATGTATTCGTGGGTGTGAGCTGGTTGATGCTGTCGGTGACGGAGGGTTGACATTCGAAGTTTTAGTAGATGGCCGAGATCTTGTAGTGGAAGAAATCAATGAGGTTATCGTACAGTTCCTGGGAGGGTGTAATGTCGTTCTCGGTGGCTGTGGGATTTGTGAACTCCTTCACAATGGTGAAAAGTTCCGTGCTGTGGTTTGTGCTGGCTTCAATGCGGTCTGCTAGGGTGTTCTTCTTAGTTTCTTTCAGGAGGCAGTGGGCAGCTGTCCCATCGGGTACCTTATCCCCACTACTATAAAGCACTGATGTGCTGCCCAACCTAGGCCAAACCTGCGTTCTTGCCCCATAGCGCCCTCTGCTAACTGCAAGCCTATCTGCACAACTTTTGCCTGGATAGCTTCTTATTTGCACCTATGACCCCCTTGCTGTGCTTGCAAGTCCTATTCTGCGAGTGAGCGAAGTTTGCACTGCTGCAGCTCGAGCTGTACCTGCATATCTCACACTGTTACTTGTTCTTCCCACACAAATACTTGGGCTAAAGTTTAACACATGACACAGTACTCTGAATCAGATGGTAAAGAGGCACTCAATCGCAGCTTGGCTCTGTCACTAATTGTGACCTGAAGCAAATAGCAACAGCGATCTTTTAAGGCATGGGCAAGTGGGAAATTGCCTAGCCCCCCACCTTCACAGAGGGCCTTTGATAAAGTGAATGAGGCAGTGAAAAGACCTGCCATATTATAGGTGTGCGCAAAAATTATTCTTTTTTTAATGTGACAGCTAAATACACATAACAGAAACCTGGTGGGCATGTATGTCATGTCCAACCTTAAATCTCACAATCTCATGCAGTTGGTGACAATAACATTTTTAAAAAATCTGCTTCAGGTCTCTCTTTTTCACCTCCACGAGGTCGCTAGAGAGGGGCAGATGGGGCCTATGCCCAAGGTTTATTTATCTTGACCACCCCTTGGGCCTCATCACCCTATCTGTTGAATGTGAAAGAGGGAACAGAAAAAAGAGAACCTGCACCTTGTCACACACATTTTTTTGCCCCTTTACCTTTCACACAAGCCTGCATGCTTGATTACATTTTTAAATCCGACTTTCTAGGTATGTGCATATTTGTGTGATTTGGTGTAAATCAGTTCAGTAGTTTTTGAGGTATTAAAAGAAAACCAAATTTGTAAATCAAGGGAAGCGGATCTTCTGCGGATTCTCCTTGGATCCTTGGGGGATCCATGCAACAGCAGCAATGCTGTGATTGACTGGCCGCAACCTGAGAGAAAAGCTGCGGCCACAATTTTGTGAATCTGGACTCGATTCCCAGTGGGGAAAATAAAATTAAAAAGTGATAGAAGAGGTCAGGGTACAAGTACCCCGACCCCATGGGACTAATGGCGGGGTCTATGAGGGACCCCTCACGGGCAAGTAATTGTCCAAAAACCTTTTTTTGTTTCAAGCGAGGATCCTCAGAAAAAAACATACACTTACTCAAAGACCCACACACCTACTCACACACTCATACAGCCACTTACACACCCACTGACAGACCCTTAAAACCACTGCCACACCCACTCACAGACCAACAGAGCTTCCACACACCCACTCATGCTCTCCCATACCCACACAACCACTCACACAGCCACTTACACACTGATAAAGCCATTAACACACCCACTCACAGACCCACAAAACCATTCACACAGCCACTCACACACCCAAACAGCCAGTCATGCATGCACTCACGCACCCATCACATGCTCACACACCCACTTACACACCCACAGAACCATTCACACACCCACTCCCTCACACTTGTACCCTAAAGTAACTATAACTCACGCCCTCGCCAGGCACTGCTAATTACCCCATATATTACATCACTCAAGACATCTTCTGTGACATCATTGATAATATCACTGCAACATTTGCAGTGAAATTATTGATGAGAAAACTGTGCATGGTGGGAGCGTGAGTTTTATTTACCTTAGGGCATGAGTTATAGTTACTTAAGATAACTATAATTATAACTTCTGAATTTGTATGGTTTTGTGTGTGTAAATTCTGAGCCTAACTATAATGTTCCTGTAACCTTTGTTTTTTTCCAGTGAATTGTTAAGGCTTTTAACATTTTATTTCCTAACTATAACGTCGCTGTAAGCGTTGGTTTTTTGAGTGAATTTCTATGGTTTTGAATGCTATTCCTACATATAACATCCCTGTAACCTAGGTGTGTGAGGGGGTGTGAGTGGGTGTGTGAGTGGTTGTGTGGGTGTGTATGTGGGTATGTGAGTGTGTGGTGGGTATGTGAGTGCATGCATGACTGGCTGTGGGAGTCTGTGAGTGGGTGTGTGCGTGGCTGTGTGGGTGTGTGAGTGGCTTTGTGGTTGTGTGAGTGGTTTGGTGGGTCTGTGAGTGGATGTGTGAGTGGTTGTATGGGTGTGTGAGTGGCTGTGTGAATGGTTTGATTGTCTGGGTGTGTAAGTAGGTGTATGAGTGTGCGAGTGGGTGTATTAAAGCTGTGTTGGTCTGTGAGTGGTTTTGAGGGTCTGTGAGTGAGTTTGTGAATAGTTGTATGTGTGTGTAAGTAGGTGTGTGAGTGGATGTGTGGGTGAGTAAGTAGGTGTGCGAGTGTGTGAGTGAGTGTCTGAGGAGGTATACGGGTCTGTGAGTGAGAGTATTCTTTTTAATTGGGGCCTGGATCCACAGATCCACCCGAATCAGTGAGCATCTGGGCTGATCTGCAGATCTGGCATGGAAAAAAGGTTTTTAGACAATGTCTTGCCCATGAGGGTCTCTCACAGACCCCTCCATTAGTCCCATGGGGTCAGGGTACCTCTACCCTGACCCCTTCTATCACTTTAATTTTATTTTCCCCGCTGGGAACCGAGTCCCAATTAACAAAATGGTGGCCACAACTTTTCTTTCAGGTTAAGGCCAGCCAATCACTGCATTGCTGTTGGCACGTGGATCCACAAATCCACAGAGGATGCACAAGGACGATCCACGGAGGATCCGTGTCCCTAGATATACAAATTTGGTTTTATTGTATCATCTCAAAAACTACTGAACGAATTTACACCAAATCACAAAAAGGAACTTTCTGGACCAGGATCTACCTTTCCACCAAATTTGGTGTAATTCCGTTCAGCAGTTCGGGGTTTTGCCTTGTCTAAAATCTCCATGGGATTTAATATGGGAAACACACTTTCTTTGACCCCCGCCCTCTTTTTCTCAGCCCCCGTTTGATGGATCACCCCAAAACTTTCCATGCACAACTAGAATCACCGGGGCACTTTGTTTGGAAAATGTTGTGAAGATCCGCCAAACTGTGCAAAAGTTGCAGGCAAGTCAAAAAACACTTTTCCTATGGATACTAGTTCCTAACTATAATCTACCTACGGGCGACTGCCAGTAGATAATATTGTCAATTTCTGACTTTGTATGCATACGAACTCCTCAGGATCAGAACGATGCTCAGATTGGGTCCACCCCTCAATACCCCTAATTCCGCATACCATAAAGGCACAGAAGCTTGGAGTGATTGAGTGAAGGAAAGGGTAGTGGGGAAAGGAACTGCAAGGAAGGAGACCTGTTATGAAAAGATAAAGTGCCAGACGTACGACCCTTACATTTTGCGACTCGCAAAATGCAATGTACAACAGTGTCACAGACACTGTTAGCGATTCCCAATGGGGTCGCATATTGCATGCTTCATCAATATTTATGAGGCAAGCACAATTTGCGACCCCATTGGGAATGGCTAGCACTCCCAGGGATGGTGGCCAGCTGGGGTCTCCATGTCTGGAACTGCTTTTTAAATAAAGCAGTTTTTTTTTTAAATGCAGCCCGTTTTCCTTAAAGGAAAACGGGATGCATTTAAAAAGAAAATGAAACTTTTCAGTTTAATTTTTAAGGGCAGGCAGTGGTCCCTGGGACCACTGCCTGCTCTTAAAAATATTTTCTCACACACTCACAAAGGGAAGGGTTTCCCTGGGGACCCCTTCCCGTTTGCAGTGGTTTACCACCTACTTGAAGTAGTTGGTAAATGTGAGTGTTTTGCGGCCGCAAATGCGGTCGCAAAACAATAGTACATGGCAGTGAGTCTCGCTATTAGGAAGGGATACCCCTTCCTAATAGCGAGAGTTGCAAATGCTATTTTTTTGAGTCAGTGACTCGCAAAATAGCGTTTGTACATGCCATGACCCTTTTTTGTCATCGCAAACAGGCCGATCTCCCGTTTGCGAGCGTAAAAAAGGGTCGTACATCTGGCCCAAAAAAAATTAAGGTCTCCACTCTCACTGCTATTAGAAGTTAGCTTATATGTATAGTTTTTCTATGAAAATACCTATCGTATGGGGTGCTGCTTATGGAACCAATGACTTTCCTTATGCACCACGTTTAGTATCATATATCCTTCTTTGCTGATATGCACAAAAATGCTGTAATACAAACGAATCACAAGTAAACTCAAAAATCCTCATTCAAACCTTTGAGGTACTAGTGGAAGCAGGCCAGGTGCTATATAGAAATTTGAACATATCATGCACAAACTATAAATCCCATGTATTGTTTGTCAATAGTGAATATTCTTATCAACGAGCCAAATAATGTCACCCAACATTAGATTCAGAAAATCCTTTCGTTTCTGTAATGAGAATATGCAGCCAACGGACCCAATTCAGCAAAAAACAAAAATCCTTTAGGTAAACGATATGTTCATTTATCTCCTGAAGTTTAAATGTCACAAGGAAAAAACTCCCCTTACAAAAATAGAAGAACCAGTCTTGTATTTAGGAGTTAGGAAAAAAGCAGGAAGTAAAAAAAACACTCTTTGACTCAGCAGCATAACATCCGTAATGTAAAAAATCAAATTGTCACTTATCTGTATGTCAGAAACCCAGCACGATTTGCCAAAAGGATAAGAATTACAGCTAAACAGCTGTTCCTAGCAACAGGCTTGTAGAGTGCAAAAGGTCATGAGACTTCCACGAAGAAGAATTGAACTCAAATAAATAAAGCACTGCTTGCGCTGCAGAAAATGAAAACACACCAGCTCGTGTGTATCGAAGAACAACCAGAGAAATTCCCCCCTGGTGCTTTAACAGGCAACTTGAGACCGACAGAAAAGTCAGACCTCCTCTAGCCACCAAAATCCACAATTCCCTTCTTGAGCCTGAATATGAAACCTTAAGCTCCTATGTGTTCACTGAAAAAAACAAAGGTTGCATGGACGGTATAGTTAGGCTCAGATTTCACTCAAACAGAACCAGTGAAATTCTGCAGTTATAGTTATCTGAGCTAACTATAACTTTTGCCCCAGCAATGCACTGCTTATGACCTCACATATTACATCACGTATGACATGGCCAGTGACATCACTGATGACATCTCAAATGATATCACTGATGACATCATCAAGTGACCGTAAGTGTTTTCAAGAGTTTATGGGTGTTAAACATATATACTAACCTACTACAAAAGTTAAATTAGTATACTAGGTGCACTACTACTGAGTGATAGTACTTCTAACATATATTAAGTGAGTGGCTATGTGACTGAATGTCTCCTTGTGGGTATGGGTATGTGAGTTGCTGTGTGGGTGTATAAGTGGGTGTGAGTAGCTCTGTGGGTGAGTGAGATGGTGTGTGAGTGGTTGTATTGGTGAGTGAGTGGGTATGTCAGTGGCTGTATAGGTGAGTGAGTGGCGGTGTCAGTGGCTCTATGGGTGGGTAACTGGGTGTGTAGAGACTGTATGGGTGAGTAAGTGGGTGTCTGAATGGCTGTATGAGTGAGTGAGTGGGTGTGTGAGTAGCTGTATGGGTAAGTGAGTGGCAATTTGAGTGGGTATTTGGTTAAGAGAGTTAGTGTTTGAGTACCTGTATTGGAGAGTGAGTGTCGGTGTGAATGGCTGAATGGGTGAGTGAGCAGATGTGTGAATGCTTGAATGGATGTGTGAATGGGATTGTAAGTGATTGTGTGGGTGTAGAGTGCTTGTGTGGGTGAGTGGGCGGCTGTGTTGAGAGGATGCATGGGTGAGTGGAGTGAGCGGGTATGTGAGTGACTGTGTAGGTAAATAAGTGGGTGTGTAAGTACCTGTATGGATGAGTGTGTGGCTCTGTGAGTGGCTGTATGGGTGAGTGACTGGTTGTATGACTAGCTGTATGGGTGAGTGAATAGTTGTGTAAGTGGCTGTACGAGTGAGTGAGTGGGTATGTGAGTGGCTCTATGGAGGAGTGACTGGGTGTGTGAGTACTGGTATGGATCTGTAAATGGGTATGTGAGTGGGCATAGAAGAGGTTGTATGGGTTTGTGAGGGGTTCTGTCGATGATGTAATCAGTGATGTCACTGGCCATGTCATGAGTGATGTAATATGTGAGGTCATAAGCAGTGAATTGCGGGGGGTAAGTTATAGTTAGATCAGCTAACTATAACTGTAGAATTTCACTGGTTTTGTATGAGTGAAAACTTCACCTCGCTATAACGTCCATGTGAGCTTTGTGTTTTTTCAGTGAATTTCTAAGGTTTTTCAAATTCTATTTCCTAACTATAACGTCCCTGTAACCTTTGTTTTTTTTAAGTGAATTTCTATGGCTTTTTAACTGGTAGTCACATTTGCAGAGTGGTGGAGAAGCTCTCAGGAATCTTGCTGTATCTGACTTACTGGAGGTCAGAGGAGGGCTTCTGGGCCCCAAAGAACCCTCAGCATCCAAGAGAACTTCATCCCTCAAACATCAGTGCGCCAGGAGGTGCATTTGCAGAGTGGTGGAGAAAGGTGTCGTGACCTCCGCAGGCCTCTCAGCAATCCCACTGTGTGGGACTTATTGGAAGTAACAGAAGGGGATTGCTGAGAGGACTTCGGAGATCACGCCCCCTTTCTCCACTACTCTGAAAACGCACCTTCTGGCACACTACTGGTTAGGGAGTGACGTCCCTTTGGATGTTGAGGGTCCTTGGGGGCCAAGAACCCCTCCTGTTACCTCCAGTAGGTCTCGCACAGCAGGAATCCTGAGAGATGGTCGAAGGCCCTGACCCCTTTCTCCACTACTCTGCAAAAGTGACTACTACTTAAAAAACCCATAAATATTCACTGAAAAAAACAAAGATTACAGGGACATTATAGTTAGGATTTAGCATTTAAAAAACCTTAGAAATTCACTGAAAAAATCAAAGTGTACAGGTACGTTACAGTTAGGTTCAGATTTCACTCGTACAAAACCAGTGAAATTCAGCAGTTATAGTTAGCTGAACTAACTATAATTCGCGCCCCACAATGCACTGCTTACAACCTCACATATTACATCACTCATGACATGGTCAGTGACCTCACTGATGACATCTCAAATGTTCCCTTTCGGCCAGTCCTTAATGAAATGGGGACGGGGGCCGCACCGGGCCGTGTGGCCCCAGGGACCCCATCCCCTAGGGCCTGGCCTTTCTTTTTTGAAGGGAGGGCCCCCTCCTGATCCTATTTTGGCCCCAGGGATCCATCCTCCGGGGCCTGCCCTTTGCAATTTCTTAATTTCTTTTTTTTAAAAGGGAGGGGTGTTGTATTCCGCTTTAGGGGTCCGTATATAGGTTTTCCTGAATCATGTCCTTATATAGGCACAATTCGCATTGCCCTTATATAGGCATAGAATCCTTGTCCTTATTTAGGCATTAACCGTGCACTCCAAATACAGGCATGGTCACCGACATCCGACAACCCTAAAGTCACAACGAGTTCTTAGAAACCAGACATTTAAGCTTCGGGAGTTCCCCTAGCACAGGACTATTGATTTCTCCAAGAACTCATCTATTATGTATCAACCGTTATACCTTAAGGGTTCATTCCTGACGTCTTCCTCTGTCCGACTTTACGTCAATGCTAACAATCCAAGACACCTACCAGGTATAAATATACCTTCCCTTGCCCAAGTATGTTAGAGGAGACCTCGACTTCAGAGGAGCCCGTATCCCGGCCTGACGCACTGAGAAGACGCTGTCATTCCTGCACGCAGACGAATCCAGCTTCCAGTGTTCTGACTCCCTTCGCGGGGTGTTAGAGTTCCAGATCCGGCAAGAGATTCCCACCTCTCTCATTCTCAAGGTATGGAGCTGACTAGAACCTAGAGGGACTCTTGGCATACCATACTTGGCATACTAGACTTAACATACTCTTAGTATACCAGACTAGAGAATACTCCACCTACTTCTACCTTTCCCTACACCTAGACTAGGTTAGGTACATTGGGGTAGAACTAGCTTAGAGACGCATCGTATGAGTACTCGCATTTTTAGCTCATGTTATTTATGTACGTGAATATATGCTAAAAGATAATGCTAGCGCAGTATTATTTATTTCTACTGCTTACGCTGTACATTATTTATCTTGCATACTGTCTTGTGATCATAACAGCACATATCTCTTACACGAGAAACAAGACTGTTCAATAAAACCTTTTATTGAAACGCCCGTCTTTCCTTTCTGTGTAACTCTGTAGAAACTAAGCATGCACGATTGACTGAGTGAAACTGTTATCTATTGTTTCAACGATTCTGAGACGTGTTCCGATTCTAAAGGGAAACAAAAGTTGTCATGTTTTTCGGTTGCCAGAAACTACTCCTTCTTGTTCTCAAGGAGTTTCTAGTGGCCTCTGAGCTAGCTGGCACAAGTAATTAAGTTTAATATACTCGATAGGGACATACCGACCTTAGTCCTATGTCAAGCCTATAGGTTATATTATTCCAATGTGCAGAGCCTATTAGGGAAATAGGAACTACACTACAGGGGGGGCTCCCCTCCTGGGCTCAATTCAGGCCTGGGGACCCCATTACCCGGGGCCAGGCATCTACTGTTGGTGCCCAAGTCCTACCCAGGGCATCCATTCTCATCTGTTGGGGACTGCGGGGGGAGTCTCAAGGCCCCTACCAGCGCCCCACCTCCTGCGGGAGCTGGCATTGCTTTTGGCAGTGTTTTGCTATGGCTTGGTGGGAGCGGTAATGCTCCTGCCAAGCCATAGTAAACAGCAATGTCCTGGAGGTGGGCACCCAGGGACATTGCTGGAGCCGGCCCTGGGGGGTGGCGGTCCCCAGGGCCATGTATGGCTCTAGGAGGGTGGCCACCCTCCAATTACAGGATACAACCTAGGGAGGTGGTGGTCCCCGGGGCTGTATGGGGGCCACATGCCCCCCAGCATTTATGTCATGTTTTGCCCCGGGGAGGTGGGCTGGGGGTCTGCATGGCCCCCTATTAATAAAAGTTAAAGCCTGGGGAGGTGGCGGCCCCCCAGGGCTCCGGGGGTCCACGCACCCCCTGCATTTTTACTTGTTAAGCCCCAGGGAGGTGGTAGCCCAATTTTCTTTATTTTTTACTTTTATTGTGGGACTCGGCTACAAGCCAAGTCCCAAGATGGCTACCAACACTTCCTGGTTGAAGTGTTGGCAGTCAATCAAATTTTGGTAGGATTCACGAGTCCCCAGAGATCAATATTTTTTAAAGTTAAATATCTCAAAAACTACTGAACGGATTTACACCCAATCACAAAAAGCATGGTTTCTAGGCCAACATCTAGCTTTCTCTCAAATTTTGTGTTATTCCGTTCAGCGGTTTGGGCTGTAGTTGTGTTAAATAAATGAGAAATCCCCATAGACATAACATGGGGAAAACGCATTTTGGGACCCTCCTTTTTTCCCGGCCCCCGCTTGACAGATCACCCAGAAAATTTCAAAACAGCAGCTGAACCAAAAAGGAGAAGTTTTGTGCAAATTTCGGGAGATTCGTCAAGTGGTGCCAAAGTAATTGGCAATACAAAAAACGCTTTTCCTATGGAAACTTTGGTCCTAACTATAATTAACCAAAGAGTTGCCTCCAAATGTCGAAGCCTCTTCCCAGCGTGTTTAAAATCCATTTATTCCAAGGATTGCATCAGCCTGGCTCAAACACACAAATCAATGCCAGACGCGTTTCGGGCGCAACATCGCCCTTGATCACTGGCGCAGGGACACAACAGCAAGAGCAGTCCACCTGAGCATATTTAAATACCCCGCCCCTGTGGGCGTATGCTCAAAAGTATTTTGGTTAATGTAGTCAGCTCTGAATTTAAACCACAACGGGCGCCGTCAAGTCCCAAAATGTTAATGTTACACAAGTGGGTATGTGCAACACAGCCAGGCTTCAAATAAAATTCCATCCTCCTCAGAACGGGCACGTTGTTCCTGTAGTGCCCCTTGATACTCCGCACTACGGACCCGCATGATGTGCAGTGGGGCTTCATCGTGGATGGGCCAGCCGCTACATACAAAACCAAAGAGTTGCCTCCAAATGACGAAGCCTCTTCCCAGCGTGTTTAAAATCCATTTATTCCAAGGATTGCATAAGCGTGGCTCAAACACACAAATCAATGCCAGACGCGTTTCGGGCACAAAATTGCCCTTGATCGCTGGCGCAGGGACACAACAGCAAGAGCAGTCCACCTGAGCATATTTAAATACCCCGCCCCTCTGGGTGTATGCTCAAAAGTATTCTGGTTAATGTAGTCAGCTCTGAATTTAAACCACAATGGGCGCCGTCAAGTCCCAAAATGTTAATGTTACCCAAGTGGGTATGTGCAACACAGCCAGGCTTGAAATAAAATTCCATCCTCCTCAGAACGGGCACGCTGTTCCTGTAGTGCCTCTTGATACTCCGCACTATGGACCCGCATGATGTGCAGTGGGGCTTCATCGTGGCTGGGCCAGCCGCTACATACAAAACCAAAGAGTTGCCTCCAAATGACGAAGCCTCTTCCCAGCGTGTTTAAAATCCATTCATTCCAAGGATTGCATAAGCGTGGCTCAAACACACAAATCAATGCCAGACGCGTTTCGGGCACAACATCGCCCTTGATCGCTGGCGCAGGGACACAACAGCAAGAGCAGTCCACCTGAGCATATTTAAATACCCCGCCCCTGTGGGTGTATGCTCAAAAGTATTCTGGTTAATGTAGTCAGCTCTGAATTTAAACCACAATGGGCGCCGTCAAGTCCCAAAATGTTAATGTTACCCAAGTGGGTATGTGCAATACAGCCAGGCTTGAAATAAAATTCCATCCTCCTCAGAACGGGCACGCTGTTCCTGTAGTGCCTCTTGATACTCCGCACTACGGACCTGCATGATGTGCAGTGGGGCTTCATCGCAGCTGGGCCAGCCGCTACATACAAAACCAAAGAGTTGCCTCCAAATGACGAAGCCTCTTCCCAGCGTGTTTAAAATCCATTTATTCCAAGGATTGCATCAGCCTGGCTCAAACACACAAATCAATGCCAGACACGTTTCGGGCGCAACATTGCCCTTGATCACTGGCGCAGGGACAAAACAGCAAGAGCAGTCCACCTTAGCATATTTAAATACCCCGCCCCTGTGGGCGTATACTCAAAAGTATTCTGGTTAATGTAGTCAGTTCTGAATTTAAACCACAATGGGCGCCGTCAAGTCCCACAATGTTAATATTACCCAAGTGGGTATATGCAACACAGCCAGGCTTGAAATAGAATTCCATCCTCCTCAGAACGGGCACGCTGTTCCTGTAGTGCCTCTTGATACTCCGCACTACGGACCCGCATGATGTGCAGTGGGGCTTCATCGCGGCTGGGCCAGCCGCTACATACAAAACCAAAGAGTTGCCGCCAAATGACGAAGCCTCTTCCCAGCGTGTTTAAAATCCATTTATTCCAAGGATTGCATCAGCCTGGCTCAAACACACAAATCAATGCCAGACGCGTTTCGGGCGCAACATCGCCCTTGATCACTGGCGCAGCGACACAACATCAAGAGCAGTCCACCTGAGCATACTTAAATACCCCGCACCTGTGGGCGTATGCTCAAAAGTATTCTGGTTAATGTAGTCAGCTCTGAATTTAAACCACAATGGGCGCCGTCAAGTACCAAAATGTTAATGTTACCCAAGTGGGTATGTGCAACACAGCCAGGCTTGAAATAAAATTCCATCCTCCTCAGAACGGGCACGCTGTTCCTGTAGTGCCTCTTGATACTCCGCACTACGGACCCGCATGATGTGCAGTGAGGCTTCAACGCGGCTGGGCCAGCCGCTACATACAAAACCAAAGAGTTGCCTCCAAATGACGAAGCCTCTTCCCAGCATGTTTAAGATCCATTTATTCCAAGGATTGCATCAGCCTGGCTCAAACACACAAATCAATGCCAGACGCGTTTCGGGCACAACATCGCCCTTGATCACTGGCGCAGGGACACAACAGCACGAGCAGTCCACCTGAGCATATTTAAATACCCCGCCCCTTGGGCATATGCTCAAAAGTATTCTGGTTAATGTAGTCAGCTCTGAATTTAAACCACAATGGGCGCCGTCAAGTCCCAAAATGTTAATGTTACCCAAGTGGGTATGTGCAACACAGCCAGGCTTGAAATAAAATTCCATCCTCCTCAGAACGGTCACACTGTTCCTGTAGTGCCCCTTGATACTCCGCACTACGGACCCGCATGATGTGCAGTGGGGCTTCATCGTGGCTGGGCCAGCCGCTACATACAAAACCAAAGAGTTGCCTCCAAATGACGAAGCCTCTTCCCAGCGTGTTTAAAATCCATTCATTCCAAGGATTGCATAAGCGTGGCTCAAACACACAAATCAATGCCAGACGCGTTTCGGGCACAACATCGCTCTTGATCGCTGGCGCAGGGACACAACAGCAAGAGCAGTCCACCTGAGCATATTTAAATACCCCGCCCCTGTGGGTGTATGCTCAAAAGTATTCTGGTTAATGTAGTCAGCTCTGAATTTAAACCACAATGGGCGCCGTCAAGTCCCAAAATGTTAATGTTACCCAAGTGGGTATGTGCAACACAGCCAGGCTTGAAATAAAATTCCATCCTCCTCAGAACGGGCACGCTGTTCCTGTAGTGCCTCTTGATACTCCGCACTACGGACCTGCATGATGTGCAGTGGGGCTTCATCGCAGCTGGGCCAGCCGCTACATACAAAACCAAAGAGTTGCCTCCAAATGACAAAGCCTCTTCCCAGCGTGTTTAAAATCCATTTATTCCAAGGATTGCATCAGTCTGGCTCAAACACACAAATCAATGCCAGACGCGTGTCGGGCGCAACATCGCCCTGGATCACTGGCGCAGGGACACAACAGCAAGAGCAGTCCACCTGAGCATATTTAAATACCCCGCCCCTGTGGGCGTATGCTCAAAAGTATTCTGGTTAACCGCTTCGCTGCGGCCGGAATTCCGCCCAGGTGC
Organism: Calotriton arnoldi; assembly: GCA_963921515.1. Taxonomy (NCBI): domain Eukaryota; kingdom Metazoa; phylum Chordata; class Amphibia; order Caudata; family Salamandridae; genus Calotriton; species Calotriton arnoldi. The sequence goes on from CAWUFW010007334.1 coordinate 182,568, forward strand.
TGGACATTCCGATCGCAAGCTTGGCTCGGACGGCCCCCCGCGTGTCGTGAGCACACGCCCACCGTGACTCATGACGGCCGGGGGCCGTCATGAGCACGGAAGAGGTTAATGTAGTCAGCTCTGAATTTAAACCACAATGGGCGCTGTCAAGTCCCAAAATGTTAATGTTACCCAAGCGGGGTATTTAAATATGCTCAGGTGGACTGCTCTTGCTGTTGTGTCCCTGCGCCAGTGATCAAGGGCGAAGTTGCGCCCGAAACGCGTCTGGCATTGATTTGTGTGTTTGAGCCAGGCTGATGCAATCCTTGGAATAAATGGATTTTAAACACGCTGGGAAGAGGCTTCGTCATTTGGAGGCAACTCTTTGGTTTTGTATGTAGCGGCTGGCCCAGCCGCGACGAAGCCCCACTGCACATCATGCGGGTCCGTAGTGCGGAGTATCAAGAGGCACTACAGGAACAGCGTGCCCGTTCTGCGGAGGATGGAATTTTATTTCAAGCCTGGCTGTGTTGCACATACCACTTGGGTAAACATTAACATTTTGGGACTTGACGGCGCCCATTGTGGTTTAAATTCAGAGCTGACTACATTAACCAGAATACTTTTGAGCATACGCCCACAGGGGCGGGGTATTTAAATATGCTCAGGTGGACTGCTCTTGCTGTTGTGTCCCTGCGCCAGTGATCAAGGGCGATGTTGCCTACGAAACGCGTCTGGCATTGATTTGTGTGTTTGAGCCAGGCTGATGCAATCCTTGGAATAAATGGATTTTAAACACGCTAGGAAGAGGCGTCGTCATTTGGAGGCAACTCTTTGGTTTTGTATGTAGCGGCTGGCCCAGCCGCGACGAAGCCCCACTGCACATCATGCGGGTCCATAGTGCGGAGTATCAAGAGGCACTACAGGAACAGCGTGCCCGTTCTGTGGAGGATGGAATTTTATTTCAAGCCTGGCTGTGTTGCACATACCCACTTGGGTAAAACATTAACATTTTGGGACTTGACGGCGCCCATTGTGGTTTAAATTCAGAGCTGACTACATTAACCAGAATACTTTTGAGCATACGCCCACAGGGGCGGGGTATTTAAATATGCTCAGGTGGACTGCTCTTGCTGTTGTGTCCCTGCGCCAGTGATCAAGGGCGATGTTGCACCGAAACGCGTCTGGCATTGATTTGTGTGTTTGAGCCAGGCTGATGCAATCCTTGGAATAAATGGATTTTAAACACGCTGGGAAGAGGCTTCGTCATTTGGAGGCAACTCTTTGGTTTTGTATGTAGCGGCTGGCCCAGCCGCGATGAAGCCCCACTGCACATCATGCGGGTCCGTAGTGCGGAGTATCAAGAGGCACTACAGGAACAGCGTGCCCGTTCTGAGGAGGATGGAATTTTATTTCAAGCCTGGTTGTGTTGCACATACCCACTTGGGTAACATTGACATTTTGGGACTTGACGGCACCCATTGTGGTTTAAATTCAGAGCTGACTACATTAACCAGAATACTTTTGAGCATACGCCCACAGGGGTGGGGTTTTTAAATATGCTCAGGTGGACTGCTCTTGCTGTTGTGTCTCTGCGCCAGTGATCAAGGGCGATGTTGCGCCCGAAACGCGTCTGGCATTGATTTGTGTGTTTGAGCCAGGCTGATGCAATCCTTGGAATAAATGGATTTTAAACACGCTGGGAAGAGGCTTCGTCATTTGGAGGCAACTCTTTGGTTTTGTATGTAGCGGCTGGCCCAGCCGCGATGAAGCCCCACTGCACATCATGCGGGTCCGTAGTGCGGAGTATCAAGAGGCACTACAGGAACAGCGTGCCCGTTCTGAGGAGGATGGAATTTTATTTCAAGCCTGCCTGTGTTGCTCATACCGTCTTGGGTAACATTAACATTTTGGGACTTGACGGCGCCCATTGTGGTTTAAATTCAGAGCTGACTACATTAACCAGAATACTTTTGAGCATACGCCCACAGGGGCGGGGTATTTAAATATGCTCAGGTGGACTGCTCTTGCTGTTGTGTCCCTGCGCCAGTGATCAAGGGCGATGTTGCGCCTGAAACGCATCTGGCATTGATTTGTGTGTTTGAGCCAGGCTGATGCAATCCTTGGAATAAATGGATTTTAAACACGCTGGGAAGAGGCTTCGTCATTTGGAGGCAACTCTTTGGTTTTTTATGCAGTGTCTGGCCCAGCCGCGATAAAGCCCCACTGCACATCATGGGGGTCCGTAGTGCGGAGTATCAAGAGGCACTACAGGGATAGCGTGCCCGTTCTGAGGAGGATGGAATTTTATTTCAAGCCTGCCTGTGTTGCACATACCCACTTGGGTAACATTAACATTTTGGGACTTGACGGCGCCCATTGTGGTTTAAATTCAGAGCTGACTACATTAACCAGAATACTTTTGAGCATACGCCCACTGGGGCGGGGTATTTAAATATGCTCAGGTGGACTGCTCTTGCTGTTGTGTCCCTGCGCCAGTGATCAAGGGCGATGTTGCGCCCGAAACGCGTCTGGCATTGATTTGTGTGTTTGAGCCAGGCTGATGCAATCCTTGGAATAAATGGATTTTAAACACGCTGGGAAGAGGCTTCGTCATTTGGAGGCAACTCTTTGGTTTTGTATGTAGCGGCTGGCCCAGCCGCGATGAAGCCCCACTGCACATCATGCGGGTCCGTAGTGCGGAGTATCAAGAGGCACTACAGGAACAGCGTGCCCGTTCTGAGGAGGATGGAATTTTATTTCAAGCCTGGCTGTGTTGCACATACCCACTTGGGTAACATTAACATTTTGGGACTTGACGGCGCCCATTGTGGTTTAAATTCAGAGCTGACTACATTAACCAGAATACTTTTGAGCATACGCCCACAGGGGCGGGGTATTTAAATATGCTCAGGTGGACTGCTCTTGCTGTTGTGTCCCTGCGCCAGTGATCAAGGGCGATGTTGCGCCCGAAACGCGTCTGGCATTGATTTGTGTGTTTGAGCCAGGCTGATGCAATCCTTGGAATAAATGGATTTTAAACACGCTGGGAAGAGGCTTCGTCATTTGGAGGCAACTCTTTGGTTTTGTATGTAGCGGCTGGCCCAGCCGCGATGAAGCCCCACTGCACATCATGCGGGTCCGTAGTGCGGAGTATCAAGAGGCACTACAGGAACAGCGTGCCCGTTCTGAGGAGGATGGAATTTTATTTCAAGCCTGGCTGTGTTGCACATACCCACTTGGGTAACATTAACATTTTGGGACTTGACGGCGCCCATTGTGGTTTAAATTCAGAGCTGACTACATTAACCAGAATACTTTTGAGCATACGCCCACAGGGGCGGGGTATTTAAATATGCTCAGGTGGACTGCTCTTGCTGTTGTGTCCCTGCGCCAGTGATCAAGGGCGATGTTGCGCCCGAAACGCGTCTGGCATTGATTTGTGTGTTTGAGCCAGGCTGATGCAATCCTTGGAATAAATGGATTTTAAACACGCTGGGAAGAGGCTTCGTCATTTGGAGGCAACTCTTTGGTTTTGTATGTAGCGGCTGGCCCAGCCGCGATGAAGCCCCACTGCACATCATGCGGGTCCGTAGTGCGGAGTATCAAGAGGCACTACAGGAACAGCGTGCCCGTTCTGAGGAGGATGGAATTTTATTTCAAGCCTGGCTGTGTTGCACATACCCACTTGGGTAACATTAACATTTTGGGACTTGACGGCGCCCATTGTGGTTTAAATTCAGAGCTGACTACATTAACCAGAATACTTTTGAGCATACGCCCACAGGGGCGGGGTATTTAAATATGCTCAGGTGGACTGCTCTTGCTGTTGTGTCCCTGCGCCAGTGATCAAGGGCGATGTTGCGCCCGAAACGCGTCTGGCATTGATTTGTGTGTTTGAGCCAGGCTGATGCAATCCTTGGAATAAATGGATTTTAAACACGCTGGGAAGAGGCTTCGTCATTTGGAGGCAACTCTTTGGTTTTGTATGTAGCGGCTGGCCCAGCCGCGATGAAGCCCCACTGCACATCATGCGGGTCCGTAGTGCGGAGTATCAAGAGGCACTACAGGAACAGCGTGCCCGTTCTGAGGAGGATGGAATTTTATTTCAAGCCTGGCTGTGTTGCACATACCCACTTGGGTAACATTAACATTTTGGGACTTGACGGCGCCCATTGTGGTTTAAATTCAGAGCTGACTACATTAACCAGAATACTTTTGAGCATACGCCCACAGGGGCGGGGTATTTAAATATGCTCAGGTGGACTGCTCTTGCTGTTGTGTCCCTGCGCCAGTGATCAAGGGCGATGTTGCGCCCGAAACGCGTCTGGCATTGATTTGTGTGTTTGAGCCAGGCTGATGCAATCCTTGGAATAAATGGATTTTAAACACGCTGGGAAGAGGCTTCGTCATTTGGAGGCAACTCTTTGGTTTTGTATGTAGCGGCTGGCCCAGCCGCGATGAAGCCCCACTGCACATCATGCGGGTCCGTAGTGCGGAGTATCAAGAGGCACTACAGGAACAGCGTGCCCGTTCTGAGGAGGATGGAATTTTATTTCAAGCCTGGCTGTGTTGCACATACCCACTTGGGTAACATTAACATTTTGGGACTTGACGGCGCCCATTGTGGTTTAAATTCAGAGCTGACTACATTAACCAGAATACTTTTGAGCATACGCCCACAGGGGCGGGGTATTTAAATATGCTCAGGTGGACTGCTCTTGCTGTTGTGTCCCTGCGCCAGTGATCAAGGGCGATGTTGCGCCCGAAACGCGTCTGGCATTGATTTGTGTGTTTGAGCCAGGCTGATGCAATCCTTGGAATAAATGGATTTTAAACACGCTGGGAAGAGGCTTCGTCATTTGGAGGCAACTCTTTGGTTTTGTATGTAGCGGCTGGCCCAGCCGCGATGAAGCCCCACTGCACATCATGCGGGTCCGTAGTGCGGAGTATCAAGAGGCACTACAGGAACAGCGTGCCCGTTCTGAGGAGGATGGAATTTTATTTCAAGCCTGGCTGTGTTGCACATACCCACTTGGGTAACATTAACATTTTGGGACTTGACGGCGCCCATTGTGGTTTAAATTCAGAGCTGACTACATTAACCAGAATACTTTTGAGCATACGCCCACAGGGGCGGGGTATTTAAATATGCTCAGGTGGACTGCTCTTGCTGTTGTGTCCCTGCGCCAGTGATCAAGGGCGATGTTGCGCCCGAAACGCATCTGGCATTGATTTGTGTGTTTGAGCCAGGCTGATGCAATCCTTGGAATAAATGGATTTTAAACACGCTGGGAAGAGGCTTCGTCATTTGGAGGCAACTCTTTGGTTTTGTATGTAGCGGCTGGCCCAGCCGCGATGAAGCCCCACTGCACATCATGCGGGTCCGTAGTGCGGAGTATCAAGAGGCACTACAGGAACAGCGTGCCCGTTCTGAGGAGGATGGAATTTTATTTCAAGCCTGGCTGTGTTGCACATACCCACTTGGGTAACATTAACATTTTGGGACTTGACGGCGCCCATTGTGGTTTAAATTCAGAGCTGACTACATTAACCAGAATACTTTTGAGCATACGCCCACAGGGGCGGGGTATTTAAATATGCTCAGGTGGACTGCTCTTGCTGTTGTGTCCCTGCGCCAGTGATCAAGGGCGATGTTGCGCCCGAAACGCGTCTGGCATTGATTTGTGTGTTTGAGCCAGGCTGATGCAATCCTTGGAATAAATGGATTTTAAACACGCTGGGAAGAGGCTTCGTCATTTGGAGGCAACTCTTTGGTTTTGTATGTAGCGGCTGGCCCAGCCGCGATGAAGCCCCACTGCACATCATGCGGGTCCGTAGTGCGGAGTATCAAGAGGCACTACAGGAACAGCGTGCCCGTTCTGAGGAGGATGGAATTTTATTTCAAGCCTGGCTGTGTTGCACATACCCACTTGGGTAACATTAACATTTTGGGACTTGACGGCGCCCATTGTGGTTTAAATTCAGAGCTGACTACATTAACCAGAATACTTTTGAGCATACGCCCACAGGGGCGGGGTATTTAAATATGCTCAGGTGGACTGCTCTTGCTGTTGTGTCCCTGCGCCAGTGATCAAGGGCGATGTTGCGCCCGAAACGCGTCTGGCATTGATTTGTGTGTTTGAGCCAGGCTGATGCAATCCTTGGAATAAATGGATTTTAAACACGCTGGGAAGAGGCTTCGTCATTTGGAGGCAACTCTTTGGTTTTGTATGTAGCGGCTGGCCCAGCCGCGATGAAGCCCCACTGCACATCATGCGGGTCCGTAGTGCGGAGTATCAAGAGGCACTACAGGAACAGCGTGCCCGTTCTGAGGAGGATGGAATTTTATTTCAAGCCTGGCTGTGTTGCACATACCCACTTGGGTAACATTAACATTTTGGGACTTGACGGCGCCCATTGTGGTTTAAATTCAGAGCTGACTACATTAACCAGAATACTTTTGAGCATACGCCCACAGGGGCGGGGTATTTAAATATGCTCAGGTGGACTGCTCTTGCTGTTGTGTCCCTGCGCCAGTGATCAAGGGCGATGTTGCGCCCGAAACGCGTCTGGCATTGATTTGTGTGTTTGAGCCAGGCTGATGCAATCCTTGGAATAAATGGATTTTAAACACGCTGGGAAGAGGCTTCGTCATTTGGAGGCAACTCTTTGGTTTTGTATGTAGCGGCTGGCCCAGCCGCGATGAAGCCCCACTGCACATCATGCGGGTCCGTAGTGCGGAGTATCAAGAGGCACTACAGGAACAGCGTGCCCGTTCTGAGGAGGATGGAATTTTATTTCAAGCCTGGCTGTGTTGCACATACCCACTTGGGTAACATTAACATTTTGGGACTTGACGGCGCCCATTGTGGTTTAAATTCAGAGCTGACTACATTAACCAGAATACTTTTGAGCATACGCCCACAGGGGCGGGGTATTTAAATATGCTCAGGTGGACTGCTCTTGCTGTTGTGTCCCTGCGCCAGTGATCAAGGGCGATGTTGCACCCGAAACGCATCTGGCATTGATTTGTGTGTTTGAGCCAGGCTGATGCAATCCTTGGAATAAATGGATTTTAAACACGCTGGGAAGAGGCTTCGTCATTTGGAGGCAACTCTTTGGTTTTGTATGTAGCGGCTGGCCCAGCCGCGATGAAGCCCCACTGCACATCATGCGGGTCCGTAGTGCGGAGTATCAAGAGGCACTACAGGAACAGCGTGCCCGTTCTGAGGAGGATGGAATTTTATTTCAAGCCTGGCTGTGTTGCACATACCCACTTGGGTAACATTAACATTTTGGGACTTGACGGCGCCCATTGTGGTTTAAATTCAGAGCTGACTACATTAACCAGAATACTTTTGAGCATACGCCCACAGGGGCGGGGTATTTAAATATGCTCAGGTGGACTGCTCTTGCTGTTGTGTCCCTGCGCCAGTGATCAAGGGCGATGTTGCGCCCGAAACGCGTCTGGCATTGATTTGTGTGTTTGAGCCAGGCTGATGCAATCCTTGGAATAAATGGATTTTAAACACGCTGGGAAGAGGCTTCGTCATTTGGAGGCAACTCTTTGGTTTTGTATGTAGCGGCTGGCCCAGCCGCGATGAAGCCCCACTGCACATCATGCGGGTCCGTAGTGCGGAGTATCAAGAGGCACTACAGGAACAGCGTGCCCGTTCTGAGGAGGATGGAATTTTATTTCAAGCCTGGCTGTGTTGCACATACCCACTTGGGTAACATTAACATTTTGGGACTTGACGGCGCCCATTGTGGTTTAAATTCAGAGCTGACTACATTAACCAGAATACTTTTGAGCATACGCCCACAGGGGCGGGGTATTTAAATATGCTCAGGTGGACTGCTCTTGCTGTTGTGTCCCTGCGCCAGTGATCAAGGGCGATGTTGCGCCCGAAACGCATCTGGCATTGATTTGTGTGTTTGAGCCAGGCTGATGCAATCCTTGGAATAAATGGATTTTAAACACGCTGGGAAGAGGCTTCGTCATTTGGAGGCAACTCTTTGGTTTTGTATGTAGCGGCTGGCCCAGCCGCGATGAAGCCCCACTGCACATCATGCGGGTCCGTAGTGCGGAGTATCAAGAGGCACTACAGGAACAGCGTGCCCGTTCTGAGGAGGATGGAATTTTATTTCAAGCCTGGCTGTGTTGCACATACCCACTTGGGTAACATTAACATTTTGGGACTTGACGGCGCCCATTGTGGTTTAAATTCAGAGCTGACTACATTAACCAGAATACTTTTGAGCATACGCCCACAGGGGCGGGGTATTTAAATATGCTCAGGTGGACTGCTCTTGCTGTTGTGTCCCTGCGCCAGTGATCAAGGGCGATGTTGCGCCCGAAACGCATCTGGCATTGATTTGTGTGTTTGAGCCAGGCTGATGCAATCCTTGGAATAAATGGATTTTAAACACGCTGGGAAGAGGCTTCGTCATTTGGAGGCAACTCTTTGGTTTTGTATGTAGCGGCTGGCCCAGCCGCGATGAAGCCCCACTGCACATCATGCGGGTCCGTAGTGCGGAGTATCAAGAGGCACTACAGGAACAGCGTGCCCGTTCTGAGGAGGATGGAATTTTATTTCAAGCCTGGCTGTGTTGCACATACCCACTTGGGTAACATTAACATTTTGGGACTTGACGGCGCCCATTGTGGTTTAAATTCAGAGCTGACTACATTAACCAGAATACTTTTGAGCATACGCCCACAGGGGCGGGGTATTTAAATATGCTCAGGTGGACTGCTCTTGCTGTTGTGTCCCTGCGCCAGTGATCAAGGGCGATGTTGCGCCCGAAACGCATCTGGCATTGATTTGTGTGTTTGAGCCAGGCTGATGCAATCCTTGGAATAAATGGATTTTAAACACGCTGGGAAGAGGCTTCGTCATTTGGAGGCAACTCTTTGGTTTTGTATGTAGCGGCTGGCCCAGCCGCGATGAAGCCCCACTGCACATCATGCGGGTCCGTAGTGCGGAGTATCAAGAGGCACTACAGGAACAGCGTGCCCGTTCTGAGGAGGATGGAATTTTATTTCAAGCCTGGCTGTGTTGCACATACCCACTTGGGTAACATTAACATTTTGGGACTTGACGGCGCCCATTGTGGTTTAAATTCAGAGCTGACTACATTAACCAGAATACTTTTGAGCATACGCCCACAGGGGCGGGGTATTTAAATATGCTCAGGTGGACTGCTCTTGCTGTTGTGTCCCTGCGCCAGTGATCAAGGGCGATGTTGCGCCCGAAACGCATCTGGCATTGATTTGTGTGTTTGAGCCAGGCTGATGCAATCCTTGGAATAAATGGATTTTAAACACGCTGGGAAGAGGCTTCGTCATTTGGAGGCAACTCTTTGGTTTTGTATGTAGCGGCTGGCCCAGCCGCGATGAAGCCCCACTGCACATCATGCGGGTCCGTAGTGCGGAGTATCAAGAGGCACTACAGGAACAGCGTGCCCGTTCTGAGGAGGATGGAATTTTATTTCAAGCCTGGCTGTGTTGCACATACCCACTTGGGTAACATTAACATTTTGGGACTTGACGGCGCCCATTGTGGTTTAAATTCAGAGCTGACTACATTAACCAGAATACTTTTGAGCATACGCCCACAGGGGCGGGGTATTTAAATATGCTCAGGTGGACTGCTCTTGCTGTTGTGTCCCTGCGCCAGTGATCAAGGGCGATGTTGCGCCTGAAACGCATCTGGCATTGATTTGTGTGTTTGAGCCAGGCTGATGCAATCCTTGGAATAAATGGATTTTAAACACGCTGGGAAGAGGCTTCGTCATTTGGAGGCAACTCTTTGGTTTTGTATGTAGCGGCTGGCCCAGCCGCGATGAAGCCCCACTGCACATCATGCGGGTCCGTAGTGCGGAGTATCAAGAGGCACTACAGGAACAGCGTGCCCGTTCTGAGGAGGATGGAATTTTATTTCAAGCCTGGCTGTGTTGCACATACCCACTTGGGTAACATTAACATTTTGGGACTTGACGGCGCCCATTGTGGTTTAAATTCAGAGCTGACTACATTAACCAGAATACTTTTGAGCATACGCCCACAGGGGCGGGGTATTTAAATATGCTCAGGTGGACTGCTCTTGCTGTTGTGTCCCTGCGCCAGTGATCAAGGGCGATGTTGCTGCCTGAAACGCATCTGGCATTGATTTGTGTGTTTGAGCCAGGCTGATGCAATCCTTGGAATAAATGGATTTTAAACACGCTGGGAAGAGGCTTCGTCATTTGGAGGCAACTCTTTGGTTTTGTATGTAGCGGCTGGCCCAGCCGCGATGAAGCCCCACTGCACATCATGCGGGTCCGTAGTGCGGAGTATCAAGAGGCACTACAGGAACAGCGTGCCCGTTCTGAGGAGGATGGAATTTTATTTCAAGCCTGGCTGTGTTGCACATACCCACTTGGGTAACATTAACATTTTGGGACTTGACGGCGCCCATTGTGGTTTAAATTCAGAGCTGACTACATTAACCAGAATACTTTTGAGCATACGCCCACAGGGGCGGGGTATTTAAATATGCTCAGGTGGACTGCTCTTGCTGTTGTGTCCCTGCGCCAGTGATCAAGGGCGATGTTGCGCCCGAAACGCGTCTGGCATTGATTTGTGTGTTTGAGCCAGGCTGATGCAATCCTTGGAATAAATGGATTTTAAACACGCTGGGAAGAGGCTTCGTCATTTGGAGGCAACTCTTTGGTTTTGTATGTAGCGGCTGGCCCAGCCGCGATGAAGCCCCACTGCACATCATGCGGGTCCGTAGTGCGGAGTATCAAGAGGCACTACAGGAACAGCGTGCCCGTTCTGAGGAGGATGGAATTTTATTTCAAGCCTGGCTGTGTTGCACATACCCACTTGGGTAACATTAACATTTTGGGACTTGACGGCGCCCATTGTGGTTTAAATTCAGAGCTGACTACATTAACCAGAATACTTTTGAGCATACGCCCACAGGGGCGGGGTATTTAAATATGCTCAGGTGGACTGCTCTTGCTGTTGTGTCCCTGCGCCAGTGATCAAGGGCGATGTTGCGCCTGAAACGCATCTGGCATTGATTTGTGTGTTTGAGCCAGGCTGATGCAATCCTTGGAATAAATGGATTTTAAACACGCTGGGAAGAGGCTTCGTCATTTGGAGGCAACTCTTTGGTTTTGTATGTAGCGGCTGGCCCAGCCGCGATGAAGCCCCACTGCACATCATGCGGGTCCGTAGTGCGGAGTATCAAGAGGCACTACAGGAACAGCGTGCCCGTTCTGAGGAGGATGGAATTTTATTTCAAGCCTGGCTGTGTTGCACATACCCACTTGGGTAACATTAACATTTTGGGACTTGACGGCGCCCATTGTGGTTTAAATTCAGAGCTGACTACATTAACCAGAATACTTTTGAGCATACGCCCACAGGGGCGGGGTATTTAAATATGCTCAGGTGGACTGCTCTTGCTGTTGTGTCCCTGCGCCAGTGATCAAGGGCGATGTTGCGCCCGAAACGCATCTGGCATTGATTTGTGTGTTTGAGCCAGGCTGATGCAATCCTTGGAATAAATGGATTTTAAACACGCTGGGAAGAGGCTTCGTCATTTGGAGGCAACTCTTTGGTTTTGTATGTAGCGGCTGGCCCAGCCGCGATGAAGCCCCACTGCACATCATGCGGGTCCGTAGTGCGGAGTATCAAGAGGCACTACAGGAACAGCGTGCCCGTTCTGAGGAGGATGGAATTTTATTTCAAGCCTGGCTGTGTTGCACATACCCACTTGGGTAACATTAACATTTTGGGACTTGACGGCGCCCATTGTGGTTTAAATTCAGAGCTGACTACATTAACCAGAATACTTTTGAGCATACGCCCACAGGGGCGGGGTATTTAAATATGCTCAGGTGGACTGCTCTTGCTGTTGTGTCCCTGCGCCAGTGATCAAGGGCGATGTTGCGCCCGAAACGCGTCTGGCATTGATTTGTGTGTTTGAGCCAGGCTGATGCAATCCTTGGAATAAATGGATTTTAAACACGCTGGGAAGAGGCTTCGTCATTTGGAGGCAACTCTTTGGTTTTGTATGTAGCGGCTGGCCCAGCCGCGATGAAGCCCCACTGCACATCATGCGGGTCCGTAGTGCGGAGTATCAAGAGGCACTACAGGAACAGCGTGCCCGTTCTGAGGAGGATGGAATTTTATTTCAAGCCTGGCTGTGTTGCACATACCCACTTGGGTAACATTAACATTTTGGGACTTGACGGCGCCCATTGTGGTTTAAATTCAGAGCTGACTACATTAACCAGAATACTTTTGAGCATACGCCCACAGGGGCGGGGTATTTAAATATGCTCAGGTGGACTGCTCTTGCTGTTGTGTCCCTGCGCCAGTGATCAAGGGCGATGTTGCGCCCGAAACGCGTCTGGCATTGATTTGTGTGTTTGAGCCAGGCTGATGCAATCCTTGGAATAAATGGATTTTAAACACGCTGGGAAGAGGCTTCGTCATTTGGAGGCAACTCTTTGGTTTTGTATGTAGCGGCTGGCCCAGCCGCGATGAAGCCCCACTGCACATCATGCGGGTCCGTAGTGCGGAGTATCAAGAGGCACTACAGGAACAGCGTGCCCGTTCTGAGGAGGATGGAATTTTATTTCAAGCCTGGCTGTGTTGCACATACCCACTTGGGTAACATTAACATTTTGGGACTTGACGGCGCCCATTGTGGTTTAAATTCAGAGCTGACTACATTAACCAGAATACTTTTGAGCATACGCCCACAGGGGCGGGGTATTTAAATATGCTCAGGTGGACTGCTCTTGCTGTTGTGTCCCTGCGCCAGTGATCAAGGGCGATGTTGCACCCGAAACGCATCTGGCATTGATTTGTGTGTTTGAGCCAGGCTGATGCAATCCTTGGAATAAATGGATTTTAAACACGCTGGGAAGAGGCTTCGTCATTTGGAGGCAACTCTTTGGTTTTGTATGTAGCGGCTGGCCCAGCCGCGATGAAGCCCCACTGCACATCATGCGGGTCCGTAGTGCGGAGTATCAAGAGGCACTACAGGAACAGCGTGCCCGTTCTGAGGAGGATGGAATTTTATTTCAAGCCTGGCTGTGTTGCACATACCCACTTGGGTAACATTAACATTTTGGGACTTGACGGCGCCCATTGTGGTTTAAATTCAGAGCTGACTACATTAACCAGAATACTTTTGAGCATACGCCCACAGGGGCGGGGTATTTAAATATGCTCAGGTGGACTGCTCTTGCTGTTGTGTCCCTGCGCCAGTGATCAAGGGCGATGTTGCGCCCGAAACGCGTCTGGCATTGATTTGTGTGTTTGAGCCAGGCTGATGCAATCCTTGGAATAAATGGATTTTAAACACGCTGGGAAGAGGCTTCGTCATTTGGAGGCAACTCTTTGGTTTTGTATGTAGCGGCTGGCCCAGCCGCGATGAAGCCCCACTGCACATCATGCGGGTCCGTAGTGCGGAGTATCAAGAGGCACTACAGGAACAGCGTGCCCGTTCTGAGGAGGATGGAATTTTATTTCAAGCCTGGCTGTGTTGCACATACCCACTTGGGTAACATTAACATTTTGGGACTTGACGGCGCCCATTGTGGTTTAAATTCAGAGCTGACTACATTAACCAGAATACTTTTGAGCATACGCCCACAGGGGCGGGGTATTTAAATATGCTCAGGTGGACTGCTCTTGCTGTTGTGTCCCTGCGCCAGTGATCAAGGGCGATGTTGCGCCCGAAACGCATCTGGCATTGATTTGTGTGTTTGAGCCAGGCTGATGCAATCCTTGGAATAAATGGATTTTAAACACGCTGGGAAGAGGCTTCGTCATTTGGAGGCAACTCTTTGGTTTTGTATGTAGCGGCTGGCCCAGCCGCGATGAAGCCCCACTGCACATCATGCGGGTCCGTAGTGCGGAGTATCAAGAGGCACTACAGGAACAGCGTGCCCGTTCTGAGGAGGATGGGATTTTATTTCAAGCCTGGCTGTGTTGCACATACCCACTTGGGTAACATTAACATTTTGGGACTTGACTGTGCCCATTGTGGTTTAAATTCAGAGCTGACTACATTAACCAGAATACTTTTGAGCATACGCCCACAGGGGCGGGGTATTTAAATATGCTCAGGTGGACTGCTCTTGCTGTTGTGTCCCTGCGCCAGTGATCAAGGGTGATGTTGCGCCCGAAACGCCTCTGGCATTGATTTGTGTGTTTGAGCCAGGCTGATGCAATCCTTGGAATAAATGGATTTTAAACACGCTGGGAAGAGGCTTCGTCATTTGGAGGCAACTCTTTGGTTTTGTATGTAGCGGCTGGCCCAGCCGCGATGAAGCCCCACTGCACATCATGCGGGTCCGTAGTGCGGAGTATCAAGAGGCACTACAGGAACAGCGTGCCCGTTCTGAGGAGGATGGAATTTTATTTCAAGCCTGGCTGTGTTGCACATACCGTCTTGGGTAACATTAACATTTTGGGACTTGACGGCGCCCATTGTGGTTTAAATTCAGAGCTGACTACATTAACCAGAATACTTTTGAGCATACGCCCACAGGGGCGGGGTATTTAAATATGCTCAGGTGGACTGCTCTTGCTGTTGTGTCCCTGCGCCAGTGATCAAGGGCGATGTTGCTCCTGAAACGCATCTGGCATTGATTTGTGTGTTTGAGCCAGGCTGATGCAATCCTTGGAATAAATGGATTTTAAACACGCTGGGAAGAGGCTTCGTCATTTGGAGGCAACTCTTTGGTTTTGTATGTAGCGGCTGGCCCAGCCGCGATGAAGCCCCACTGCACATCATGCGGGTCCGTAGTGCGGAGTATCAAGAGGCACTACAGGAACAGCGTGCCCGTTCTGAGGAGTGATGGAATTTTATTTCAAGCCTGGCTGTGTTGCACATACCCACTTGGGTAACATTAACATTTTGGGACTTGACGGCGCCCATTGTGGTTTAAATTCAGAGCTGACTACATTAACCAGAATACTTTTGAGCATACGCCCACAGGGGCGGGGTATTTAAATATGCTCAGGTGGACTGCTCTTGCTGTTGTGTCCCTGCGCCAGTGATCAAGGGCGATGTTGCGCCCGAAACGCGTCTGGCATTGATTTGTGTGTTTGAGCCAGGCTGATGCAATCCTTGGAATAAATGGATTTTAAACACGCTGGGAAGAGGCTTCGTCATTTGGAGGCAACTCTTTGGTTTTGTATGTAGCGGCTGGCCCAGCCGCGATGAAGCCCCACTGCACATCATGCGGGTCCGTAGTGCGGAGTATCAAGAGGCACTACAGGAACAGCGTGCCCGTTCTGAGGAGGATGGAATTTTATTTCAAGCCTGGCTGTGTTGCACATACCCACTTGGGTAACATTAACATTTTGGGACTTGACGGCGCCCATTGTGGTTTAAATTCAGAGCTGACTACATTAACCAGAATACTTTTGAGCATACGCCCACAGGGGCGGGGTATTTAAATATGCTCAGGTGGACTGCTCTTGCTGTTGTGTCCCTGCGCCAGTGATCAAGGGCGATGTTGCGCCCGAAACGCGTCTGGCATTGATTTGTGTGTTTGAGCCAGGCTGATGCAATCCTTGGAATAAATGGATTTTAAACACGCTGGGAAGAGGCTTCGTCATTTGGAGGCAACTCTTTGGTTTTGTATGTAGCGGCTGGCCCAGCCGCGATGAAGCCCCACTGCACATCATGCGGGTCCGTAGTGCGGAGTATCAAGAGGCACTACAGGAACAGCGTGCCCGTTCTGAGGAGGATGGAATTTTATTTCAAGCCTGGCTGTGTTGCACATACCCACTTGGGTAACATTAACATTTTGGGACTTGACGGCGCCCATTGTGGTTTAAATTCAGAGCTGACTACATTAACCAGAATACTTTTGAGCATACGCCCACAGGGGCGGGGTATTTAAATATGCTCAGGTGGACTGCTCTTGCTGTTGTGTCCCTGCGCCAGTGATCAAGGGCGATGTTGCGCCCGAAACGCGTCTGGCATTGATTTGTGTGTTTGAGCCAGGCTGATGCAATCCTTGGAATAAATGGATTTTAAACACGCTGGGAAGAGGCTTCGTCATTTGGAGGCAACTCTTTGGTTTTGTATGTAGCGGCTGGCCCAGCCGCGATGAAGCCCCACTGCACATCATGCGGGTCCGTAGTGCGGAGTATCAAGAGGCACTACAGGAACAGCGTGCCCGTTCTGAGGAGGATGGAATTTTATTTCAAGCCTGGCTGTGTTGCACATACCCACTTGGGTAACATTAACATTTTGGGACTTGACGGCGCCCATTGTGGTTTAAATTCAGAGCTGACTACATTAACCAGAATACTTTTGAGCATACGCCCACAGGGGCGGGGTATTTAAATATGCTCAGGTGGACTGCTCTTGCTGTTGTGTCCCTGCGCCAGTGATCAAGGGCGATGTTGCGCCCGAAACGCGTCTGGCATTGATTTGTGTGCTTGAGCCAGGCTGATGCAATCCTTGGAATAAATGGATTTTAAACACGCTGGGAAGAGGCTTCGTCATTTGGAGGCAACTCTTTGGTTTTGTATGTAGCGGCTGGCCCAGCCGCGATGAAGCCCCACCGCACATCATGCGGGTCCGTAGTGCGGAGTATCAAGAGGCACTACAGGAACAGCGTGCCCGTTCTGAGGAGGATGGGATTTTATTTCAAGCCTGGCTGTGTTGCACATACCCACTTGGGTAACATTAACATTTTGGGACTTGACTGTGCCCATTGTGGTTTAAATTCAGAGCTGACTACATTAACCAGAATACTTTTGAGCATACGCCCACAGGGGCGGGGTATTTAAATATGCTCAGGTGGACTGCTCTTGCTGTTGTGTCTCTGCGCCAGTGATCAAGGGCGATGTTGCGCCCGAAACGCATCTGGCATTGATTTGTGTGTTTGAGCCAGGCTGATGCAATCCTTGGAATAAATGGATTTTAAACACGCTGGGAAGAGGCTTCGTCATTTGGAGGCAACTCTTTGGTTTTGTATGTAGCGGCTGGCCCAGCCGCGATGAAGCCCCACTGCACATCATGCGGGTCCGTAGTGCGGAGTATCAAGAGGCACTACAGGAACAGCGTGCCCGTTCTGAGGAGGATGGAATTTTATTTCAAGCCTGGCTGTGTTGCACATACCCACTTGGGTAACATTAACATTTTGGGACTTGACGGCGCCCATTGTGGTTTAAATTCAGAGCTGACTACATTAACCAGAATACTTTTGAGCATACGCCCACAGGGGCGGGGTATTTAAATATGCTCAGGTGGACTGCTCTTGCTGTTGTGTCCCTGCGCCAGTGATCAAGGGCGATGTTGCGCCCGAAACGCATCTGGCATTGATTTGTGTGTTTGAGCCAGGCTGATGCAATCCTTGGAATAAATGGATTTTAAACACGCTGGGAAGAGGCTTCGTCATTTGGAGGCAACTCTTTGGTTTTGTATGTAGCGGCTGGCCCAGCCGCGATGAAGCCCCACTGCACATCATGCGGGTCCGTAGTGCGGAGTATCAAGAGGCACTACAGGAACAGCGTGCCCGTTCTGAGGAGGATGGAATTTTATTTCAAGCCTGGCTGTGTTGCACATACCCACTTGGGTAACATTAACATTTTGGGACTTGACGGCGCCCATTGTGGTTTAAATTCAGAGCTGACTACATTAACCAGAATACTTTTGAGCATACGCCCACAGGGGCGGGGTATTTAAATATGCTCAGGTGGACTGCTCTTGCTGTTGTGTCCCTGCGCCAGTGATCAAGGGCGATGTTGCGCCCGAAACGCGTCTGGCATTGATTTGTGTGTTTGAGCCAGGCTGATGCAATCCTTGGAATAAATGGATTTTAAACACGCTGGGAAGAGGCTTCGTCATTTGGAGGCAACTCTTTGGTTTTGTATGTAGCGGCTGGCCCAGCCGCGATGAAGCCCCACTGCACATCATGCGGGTCCGTAGTGCGGAGTATCAAGAGGCACTACAGGAACAGCGTGCCCGTTCTGAGGAGGATGGAATTTTATTTCAAGCCTGGCTGTGTTGCACATACCCACTTGGGTAACATTAACATTTTGGGACTTGACGGCGCCCATTGTGGTTTAAATTCAGAGCTGACTACATTAACCAGAATACTTTTGAGCATACGCCCACAGGGGCGGGGTATTTAAATATGCTCAGGTGGACTGCTCTTGCTGTTGTGTCCCTGCGCCAGTGATCAAGGGCGATGTTGCACCCGAAACGCATCTGGCATTGATTTGTGTGTTTGAGCCAGGCTGATGCAATCCTTGGAATAAATGGATTTTAAACACGCTGGGAAGAGGCTTCGTCATTTGGAGGCAACTCTTTGGTTTTGTATGTAGCGGCTGGCCCAGCCGCGATGAAGCCCCACTGCACATCATGCGGGTCCGTAGTGCGGAGTATCAAGAGGCACTACAGGAACAGCGTGCCCGTTCTGAGGAGGATGGAATTTTATTTCAAGCCTGGCTGTGTTGCACATACCCACTTGGGTAACATTAACATTTTGGGACTTGACGGCGCCCATTGTGGTTTAAATTCAGAGCTGACTACATTAACCAGAATACTTTTGAGCATACGCCCACAGGGGCGGGGTATTTAAATATGCTCAGGTGGACTGCTCTTGCTGTTGTGTCCCTGCGCCAGTGATCAAGGGCGATGTTGCGCCCGAAACGCGTCTGGCATTGATTTGTGTGTTTGAGCCAGGCTGATGCAATCCTTGGAATAAATGGATTTTAAACACGCTGGGAAGAGGCTTCGTCATTTGGAGGCAACTCTTTGGTTTTGTATGTAGCGGCTGGCCCAGCCGCGATGAAGCCCCACTGCACATCATGCGGGTCCGTAGTGCGGAGTATCAAGAGGCACTACAGGAACAGCGTGCCCGTTCTGAGGAGGATGGAATTTTATTTCAAGCCTGGCTGTGTTGCACATACCGCACTTGGGTAACATTAACATTTTGGGACTTGACGGCGCCCATTGTGGTTTAAATTCAGAGCTGACTACATTAACCAGAATACTTTTGAGCATACGCCCACAGGGGCGGGGTATTTAAATATGCTCAGGTGGACTGCTCTTGCTGTTGTGTCCCTGCGCCAGTGATCAAGGGCGATGTTGTGCCTGAAACGCATCTGGCATTGATTTGTGTGTTTGAGCCAGGCTGATGCAATCCTTGGAATAAATGGATTTTAAACACGCTGGGAAGAGGCTTCGTCATTTGGAGGCAACTCTTTGGTTTTGTATGTAGCGGCTGGCCCAGCCGCGATGAAGCCCCACTGCACATCATGCGAGTCCGTAGTGCGGAGTATCAAGAGGCAGTACAGGAACAGAGTGCCCGTTCTGAGGAGGATGGGATTTTATTTCAAGCCTGGCTGTGTTGCACATACCCACTTGGGTAACATTCACATTTTGGGACTTGACGGCGCCCATTCTATTTTAAATTCAGAGCTGACTACATTAACCAGAATACTTTTGAGCATACGCCCACAGGGGCGGGGTATTTAAATATGCTCAGGTGGACTGCTCTTGCTGTTGTGTCTCTGCGTCAGTGATCAAGGGTGATGTTGCGCCCGAAACGCCTCTGGCATTGATTTGTGTGTTTGAGCCAGGCTGATGCAATCCTTGGAATAAATGGATTTTAAACACGCTGGGAAGAGGCTTCGTCATTTGGAGGCAACTCTTTGGTTTTGTATGTAGCAGCTGGCCCAGCCGCGATGAAGCCCCACTGCACATCATGCGGGTCCGTAGTGCGGAGTATCAAGAGGCACTACAGGGACAGCGTGCCCGTTCTGAGGAGGATGGAATTTTATTTCAAGCCTGCCTGTGTTGCACATACCGTCTTGGGTAACATTAACATTTTGGGACTTGACGGCGCCCATTGTGGTTTAAATTCAGAGCTGACTACATTAACCAGAATACTTTTGAGCATACGCCCACAGGGGCGGGGTATTTAAATATGCTCAGGTGGACTGCTCTTGCTGTTGTGTCCCTGCGCCAGTGATCAAGGGCGATGTTGCTCCTGAAACGCATCTGGCATTGATTTGTGTGTTTGAGCCAGGCTGATGCAATCCTTGGAATAAATGGATTTTAAACACGCTGGGAAGAGGCTTCGTCATTTGGAGGCAACTCTTTGGTTTTGTATGTAGTGTCTGGCCCAGCCGCGATGAAGCCCCACTGCACATCATGCGGGTCCGTAGTGCGGAGTATCAAGAGGCACTACAGGAACAGCGTGCCCGTTCTGAGGAGTGATGGAATTTTATTTCAAGCCTGGCTGTGTTGCACATACCCACTTGGGTAACATTAACATTTTGGGACTTGACGGCGCCCATTGTGGTTTAAATTCAGAGCTGACTACATTAACCAGAATACTTTTGAGCATACGCCCACAGGGGCGGGGTATTTAAATATGCTCAGGTGGACTGCTCTTGCTGTTGTGTCCCTGCGCCAGTGATCAAGGGCGATGTTGCGCCCGAAACGCGTCTGGCATTGATTTGTGTGTTTGAGCCAGGCTGATGCAATCCTTGGAATAAATGGATTTTAAACACGCTGGGAAGAGGCTTCGTCATTTGGAGGCAACTCTTTGGTTTTGTATGTAGCGGCTGGCCCAGCCGCGATGAAGCCCCACTGCACATCATGCGGGTCCGTAGTGCGGAGTATCAAGAGGCACTACAGGAACAGCGTGCCCGTTCTGAGGAGGATGGAATTTTATTTCAAGCCTGGCTGTGTTGCACATACCCACTTGGGTAACATTAACATTTTGGGACTTGACGGCGCCCATTGTGGTTTAAATTCAGAGCTGACTACATTAACCAGAATACTTTTGAGCATACGCCCACAGGGGCGGGGTATTTAAATATGCTCAGGTGGACTGCTCTTGCTGTTGTGTCCCTGCGCCAGTGATCAAGGGCGATGTTGCTCCCGAAACGCGTCTGGCATTGATTTGTGTGTTTGAGCCAGGCTGATGCAATCCTTGGAATAAATGGATTTTAAACACGCTGGGAAGAGGCTTCGTCATTTGGAGGCAACTCTTTGGTTTTGTATGTAGCGGCTGGCCCAGCCGCGATGAAGCCCCACTGCACATCATGCGGGTCCGTAGTGCGGAGTATCAAGAGGCACTACAGGAACAGCGTGCCCGTTCTGAGGAGGATGGAATTTTATTTCAAGCCTGGCTGTGTTGCACATACCCACTTGGGTAACATTAACATTTTGGGACTTGACGGCGCCCATTGTGGTTTAAATTCAGAGCTGACTACATTAACCAGAATACTTTTGAGCATACGCCCACAGGGGCGGGGTATTTAAATATGCTCAGGTGGACTGCTCTTGCTGTTGTGTCCCTGCGCCAGTGATCAAGGGCGATGTTGCGCCCGAAACGCGTCTGGCATTGATTTGTGTGTTTGAGCCAGGCTGATGCAATCCTTGGAATAAATGGATTTTAAACACGCTGGGAAGAGGCTTCGTCATTTGGAGGCAACTCTTTGGTTTTGTATGTAGCGGCTGGCCCAGCCGCGATGAAGCCCCACTGCACATCATGCGGGTCCGTAGTGCGGAGTATCAAGAGGCACTACAGGAACAGCGTGCCCGTTCTGAGGAGGATGGAATTTTATTTCAAGCCTGGCTGTGTTGCACATACCCACTTGGGTAACATTAACATTTTGGGACTTGACGGCGCCCATTGTGGTTTAAATTCAGAGCTGACTACATTAACCAGAATACTTTTGAGCATACGCCCACAGGGGCGGGGTATTTAAATATGCTCAGGTGGACTGCTGTTGCTGTTGTGACCCTGCGCCAGTGATCAAGGGCGATGTTGCACCCGAAACGCGTCTGGCATTGATTTGTGTGTTTGAGGCAGGCTGATGCAATCCTTGGAATAAATGGATTTTAAACACGCTGGGAAGAGGCTTCGTCATTTGGAGGCAACTCTTTGGTTTTGTATGTAGCGGCAGGCCCAGCCGCGATGAAGCCCCACTGCACATCATGCGAGTCCGTAGTGCGGAGTATCAAGAGGCAGTACAGGAACAGAGTGCCCGTTCTGAGGAGGATGGGATTTTATTTCAAGCCTGGCTGTGTTGCACATACCCACTTGGGTAACATTCACATTTTGGGACTTGACGGCGCCCATTGTGGTTTAAATTCAGAGCTGACTACATTAACCAGAATACTTTTGAGCATACGCCCACAGGGGCGGGGTATTTAAATATGCTCAGGTGGACTGCTCTTGCTGTTGTGTCTCTGCGTCAGTGATCAAGGGTGATGTTGCGCCCGAAACGCCTCTGGCATTGATTTGTGTGTTTGAGCCAGGCTGATGCAATCCTTGGAATAAATGGATTTTAAACACGCTGGGAAGAGGCTTCGTCATTTGGAGGCAACTCTTTGGTTTTGTATGTAGCGGCTGGCCCAGCCGCGATGAAGCCCCACTGCACATCATGCGGGTCCGTAGTGCGGAGTATCAAGAGGCACTACAGGAACAGCGTGCCCGTTCTGAGGAGGATGGAATTTTATTTCAAGCCTGCCTGTGTTGCACATACCGTCTTGGGTAACATTAACATTTTGGGACTTGACGGCGCCCATTGTGGTTTAAATTCAGAGCTGACTACATTAACCAGAATACTTTTGAGCATACGCCCACAGGGGCGGGGTATTTAAATATGCTCAGGTGGACTGCTCTTGCTGTTGTGTCCCTGCGCCAGTGATCAAGGGCGATGTTGTACCCGAAACGCATCTGGCATTGATTTGTGTGTTTGAGCCAGGCTGATGCAATCCTTGGAATAAATGGATTTTAAACACGCTGGGAAGAGGCTTCGTCATTTGGCGGCAACTCTTTGGTTTTGTATGTAGCGGCTGGCCCAGCCGCGATGAAGCCCCACTGCACATCATGCGGGTCCGTAGTGCGGAGTATCAAGAGGCACTACAGGAACAGCGTGCCCGTTCTGAGGAGGATGGAATTTTATTTCAAGCCTGGCTGTGTTGCACATACCCACTTGGGTAACATTAACATTTTGGGACTTGACGGCGCCCATTGTGGTTTAAATTCAGAGCTGACTACATTAACCAGAATACTTTTGAGCATACGCCCACAGGGGCGGGGTATTTAAATATGCTCAGGTGGACTGCTCTTGCTGTTGTGTCCCTGCGCCAGTGATCAAGGGCGATGTTGCGCCCGAAACGCGTCTGGCATTGATTTGTGTGTTTGAGCCAGGCTGATGCAATCCTTGGAATAAATGGATTTTAAACACGCTGGGAAGAGGCTTCGTCATTTGGAGGCAACTCTTTGGTTTTGTATGTAGCGGCTGGCCCAGCCGCGATGAAGCCCCACTGCACATCATGCGGGTCCGTAGTGCGGAGTATCAAGAGGCACTACAGGAACAGCGTGCCCGTTCTGAGGAGGATGGAATTTTATTTCAAGCCTGGCTGTGTTGCACATACCCACTTGGGTAACATTAACATTTTGGGACTTGACGGCGCCCATTGTGGTTTAAATTCAGAGCTGACTACATTAACCAGAATACTTTTGAGCATACGCCCACAGGGGCGGGGTATTTAAATATGCTCAGGTGGACTGCTCTTGCTGTTGTGTCCCTGCGCCAGTGATCAAGGGCGATGTTGCACCCGAAACGCATCTGGCATTGATTTGTGTGTTTGAGCCAGGCTGATGCAATCCTTGGAATAAATGGATTTTAAACACGCTGGGAAGAGGCTTCGTCATTTGGAGGCAACTCTTTGGTTTTGTATGTAGCGGCTGGCCCAGCCGCGATGAAGCCCCACTGCACATCATGCGGGTCCGTAGTGCGGAGTATCAAGAGGCACTACAGGAACAGCGTGCCCGTTCTGAGGAGGATGGAATTTTATTTCAAGCCTGGCTGTGTTGCACATACCCACTTGGGTAACATTAACATTTTGGGACTTGACGGCGCCCATTGTGGTTTAAATTCAGAGCTGACTACATTAACCAGAATACTTTTGAGCATACGCCCACAGGGGCGGGGTATTTAAATATGCTCAGGTGGACTGCTCTTGCTGTTGTGTCCCTGCGCCAGTGATCAAGGGCGATGTTGCGCCCGAAACGCGTCTGGCATTGATTTGTGTGTTTGAGCCAGGCTGATGCAATCCTTGGAATAAATGGATTTTAAACACGCTGGGAAGAGGCTTCGTCATTTGGAGGCAACTCTTTGGTTTTGTATGTAGCGGCTGGCCCAGCCGCGATGAAGCCCCACTGCACATCATGCGGGTCCGTAGTGCGGAGTATCAAGAGGCACTACAGGAACAGCGTGCCCGTTCTGAGGAGGATGGAATTTTATTTCAAGCCTGGCTGTGTTGCACATACCGCACTTGGGTAACATTAACATTTTGGGACTTGACGGCGCCCATTGTGGTTTAAATTCAGAGCTGACTACATTAACCAGAATACTTTTGAGCATACGCCCACAGGGGCGGGGTATTTAAATATGCTCAGGTGGACTGCTCTTGCTGTTGTGTCCCTGCGCCAGTGATCAAGGGCGATGTTGTGCCTGAAACGCATCTGGCATTGATTTGTGTGTTTGAGCCAGGCTGATGCAATCCTTGGAATAAATGGATTTTAAACACGCTGGGAAGAGGCTTCGTCATTTGGAGGCAACTCTTTGGTTTTGTATGTAGCGGCTGGCCCAGCCGCGATGAAGCCCCACTGCACATCATGCGAGTCCGTAGTGCGGAGTATCAAGAGGCAGTACAGGAACAGAGTGCCCGTTCTGAGGAGGATGGGATTTTATTTCAAGCCTGGCTGTGTTGCACATACCCACTTGGGTAACATTCACATTTTGGGACTTGACGGCGCCCATTCTATTTTAAATTCAGAGCTGACTACATTAACCAGAATACTTTTGAGCATACGCCCACAGGGGCGGGGTATTTAAATATGCTCAGGTGGACTGCTCTTGCTGTTGTGTCTCTGCGTCAGTGATCAAGGGTGATGTTGCGCCCGAAACGCCTCTGGCATTGATTTGTGTGTTTGAGCCAGGCTGATGCAATCCTTGGAATAAATGGATTTTAAACACGCTGGGAAGAGGCTTCGTCATGTTGGAGGCAACTCTTTGGTTTTGTATGTAGCGGCTGGCCCAGCCGCGATGAAGCCCCACTGCACATCATGCGGGTCCGTAGTGCGGAGTATCAAGAGGCACTACAGGAACAGCGTGCCCGTTCTGAGGAGGATGGAATTTTATTTCAAGCCTGCCTGTGTTGCACATACCGTCTTGGGTAACATTAACATTTTGGGACTTGACGGCGCCCATTGTGGTTTAAATTCAGAGCTGACTACATTAACCAGAATACTTTTGAGCATACGCCCACAGGGGCGGGGTATTTAAATATGCTCAGGTGGACTGCTCTTGCTGTTGTGTCCCTGCGCCAGTGATCAAGGGCGATGTTGCTCCAGAAACGCATCTGGCATTGATTTGTGTGTTTGAGCCAGGCTGATGCAATCCTTGGAATAAATGGATTTTAAACACGCTGGGAAGAGGCTTCGTCATTTGGAGGCAACTCTTTGGTTTTGTATGTAGCGGCTGGCCCAGCCGCGATGAAGCCCCACTGCACATCATGCGAGTCCGTAGTGCGGAGTATCAAGAGGCAGTACAGGAACAGAGTGCCCTTTCTGAGGAGGATGGGATTTTATTTCAAGCCTGGCTGTGTTGCACATATCCACTTGGGTAACATTCACATTTTGGGACTTGACGGCGCCCATTGTGGCTTAAATTCAGTTCTGACTACATTAACCAGAATACTTTTGAGCATACGCCCACAGGGGCGGGGTATTTAAATATGCTCAGGTGGACTGCTCTTGCTGTTGTGTCCCTGCGCCAGTGATCAAGGGCGATGTTGCGGCCGAAACGCGTCTGGCATTGATTTGTGTGTTTGAGCCAGGCTGATGCAATCCTTGGAATAAATGGATTTTAAACACGCTGGGAAGAGGCTTCGTCATTTGGAGGCAACTCTTTGGTTTTGTATGTAGCGGCTGGCCCAGCCGCGATGAAGCCCCACTGCACATCATGCGGGTCCGTAGTGCGGAGTATCAAGAGGCACTACAGGAACAGCGTGCCCGTTCTGAGGAGTGATGGAATTTTATTTCAAGCCTGGCTGTGTTGCACATACCCACTTGGGTAACATTAACATTTTGGGACTTGACGGCGCCCATTGTGGTTTAAATTCAGAGCTGACTACATTAACCAGAATACTTTTGAGCATACGCCCACAGGGGCGGGGTATTTAAATATGCTCAGGTGGACTGCTCTTGCTGTTGTGTCCCTGCGCCAGTGATCAAGGGCGATGTTGCTCCTGAAACGCATCTGGCATTGATTTGTGTGTTTGAGCCAGGCTGATGCAATCCTTGGAATAAATGGATTTTAAACACGCTGGGAAGAGGCTTCGTCATTTGGAGGCAACTCTTTGGTTTTGTATGTAGCGGCTGGCCCAGCCGCGATGAAGCCCCACTGCACATCATGCGGGTCCGTAGTGCGGAGTATCAAGAGGCACTACAGGAACAGCGTGCCCGTTCTGAGGAGGATGGAATTTTATTTCAAGCCTGGCTGTGTTGCACATACCCACTTGGGTAACATTAACATTTTGGGACTTGACGGCGCCCATTGTGGTTTAAATTCAGAGCTGACTACATTAACCAGAATACTTTTGAGCATACGCCCACAGGGGCGGGGTATTTAAATATGCTCAGGTGGACTGCTCTTGCTGTTGTGTCCCTGCGCCAGTGATCAAGGGCGATGTTGCTCCTGAAACGCATCTGGCATTGATTTGTGTGTTTGAGCCAGGCTGATGCAATCCTTGGAATAAATGGATTTTAATCACGCTGGGAAGAGGCTTCGTCATTTGGAGGCAACTCTTTGGTTTTGTATGTAGTATCTGGCCCAGCCGCGATAAAGCCCCACTGCACATCATGGGGGTCCGTAGTGCGGAGTATCAAGAGGCACTACAGGAACAGCGTGCCCGTTCTGAGGAGGATGGAATTTTATTTCAAGCCTGGCTGTGTTGCACATACCCGTCTTGGGTAACATTAACATTTTGGGACTTGACGGCGCCCATTGTGGTTTAAATTCAGAGCTGACTACATTAACCAGAATACTTTTGAGCATACGCCCACAGGGGCGGGGTATTTAAATATGCTCAGGTGGACTGCTCTTGCTGTTGTGTCCCTGCGCCAGTGATCAAGGGCGATGTTGTGCCTGAAACGCATCTGGCATTGATTTGTGTGTTTGAGCCAGGCTGATGCAATCCTTGGAATAAATGGATTTTAAACACGCTGGGAAGAGGCTTCGTCATTTGGAGGCAACTCTTTGGTTTTGTATGTAGCGGCTGGCCCAGCCGCGATGAAGCCCCACTGCACATCATGCGAGTCCGTAGTGCGGAGTATCAAGAGGCAGTACAGGAACAGAGTGCCCGTTCTGAGGAGGATGGGATTTTATTTCAAGCCTGGCTGTGTTGCACATACCCACTTGGGTAACATTCACATTTTGGGACTTGACGGCGCCCATTCTAGTTTAAATTCAGAGCTGACTACATTAACCAGAATACTTTTGAGCATACGCCCACAGGGGCGGGGTATTTAAATATGCTCAGGTGGACTGCTCTTGCTGTTGTGTCTCTGCGTCAGTGATCAAGGGTGATGTTGCGCCCGAAACGCCTCTGGCATTGATTTGTGTGTTTGAGCCAGGCTGATGCATTCCTTGGAATAAATGGATTTTAAACACGCGGGGAAGAGGCTTCGTCTGTTGGAGGCAACTCTTTGGTTTTGGATGTAGCAGCTGGCCCAGCCGCGATGAAGCCCCACTGCACATCATGCGGGTCCGTAGTGCGGAGTATCAAGAGGCACTACAGGGACAGCGTGCCCGTTCTGAGGAGGATGGAATTTTATTTCAAGCCTGCCTGTGTTGCACATACCCGTCTTGGGTAACATTAACATTTTGGGACTTGACGGCGCCCATTGTGGTTTAAATTCAGAGCTGACTACATTAACCAGAATACTTTTGAGCATACGCCCACAGGGGCGGGGTATTTAAATATGCTCAGGTGGACTGCTCTTGCTGTTGTGTCCCTGCGCCAGTGATCAAGGGCGATGTTGCTCCAGAAACGCATCTGGCATTGATTTGTGTGTTTGAGCCAGGCTGATGCAATCCTTGGAATAAATGGATTTTAAACACGCTGGGAAGAGGCTTCGTCATTTGGAGGCAACTCTTTGGTTTTGTATGTAGCGGCTGGCCCAGCCGCGATGAAGCCCCACTGCACATCATGCGGGTCCGTAATGCAGAGTATCAAGAGGCACTACAGGAACAGAGTGCCCGTTCTGAGGAGGATGGGATTTTATTTCAAGCCTGGCTGTGTTGCACATACCCACTTGGGTAACATTCACATTTTGGGACTTGACGGCGCCCATTGTGGTTTAAATTCAGTTCTGACTACATTAACCAGAATACTTTTGAGCATACGCCCACAGGGGCGGGGTATTTAAATATGCTCAGGTGGACTGCTCTTGCTGTTGTGACCCTGCGCCAGTGATCAAGGGCGATGTTGCACCCGAAACGCGTCTGGCATTGATTTGTGTGTTTGAGGCAGGCTGATGCAATCCTTGGAATAAATGGATTTTAAACACGCTGGGAAGAGGCTTCGTCATTTGGAGGCAACTCTTTGGTTTTGTATGTAGCGGCTGGCCCAGCCGCGATGAAGCCCCACTGCACATCATGCGGGTCCGTAGTGCGGAGTATCAAGAGGCACTACAGGAACAGCGTGCCCGTTCTGAGGAGTGATGGAATTTTATTTCAAGCCTGGCTGTGTTGCACATACCCACTTGGGTAACATTAACATTTTGGGACTTGACGGCGCCCATTGTGGTTTAAATTCAGAGCTGACTACATTAACCAGAATACTTTTGAGCATACGCCCACAGGGGCGGGGTATTTAAATATGCTCAGGTGGACTGCTCTTGCTGTTGTGTCCCTGCGCCAGTGATCAAGGGCGATGTTGCTCCTGAAACGCATCTGGCATTGATTTGTGTGTTTGAGCCAGGCTGATGCAATCCTTGGAATAAATGGATTTTAAACACGCTGGGAAGAGGCTTCGTCATTTGGAGGCAACTCTTTGGTTTTGTATGTAGCGGCTGGCCCAGCCGCGATGAAGCCCCACTGCACATCATGCGGGTCCGTAGTGCGGAGTATCAAGAGGCACTACAGGAACAGCGTGCCCGTTCTGAGGAGGATGGAATTTTATTTCAAGCCTGGCTGTGTTGCACATACCCACTTGGGTAACATTAACATTTTGGGACTTGACGGCGCCCATTGTGGTTTAAATTCAGAGCTGACTACATTAACCAGAATACTTTTGAGCATACGCCCACAGGGGCGGGGTATTTAAATATGCTCAGGTGGACTGCTCTTGCTGTTGTGTCCCTGCGCCAGTGATCAAGGGCGATGTTGCTCCTGAAACGCATCTGGCATTGATTTGTGTGTTTGAGCCAGGCTGATGCAATCCTTGGAATAAATGGATTTTAATCACGCTGGGAAGAGGCTTCGTCATTTGGAGGCAACTCTTTGGTTTTGTATGTAGCATCTGGCCCAGCCGCGATAAAGCCCCACTGCACATCATGCGGGTCCGTAGTGCGGAGTATCAAGAGGCACTACAGGAACAGCGTGCCCGTTCTGAGGAGTGATGGAATTTTATTTCAAGCCTGGCTGTGTTGCACATACCCACTTGGGTAACATTAACATTTTGGGACTTGACGGCGCCCATTGTGGTTTAAATTCAGAGCTGACTACATTAACCAGAATACTTTTGAGCATACGCCCACAGGGGCGGGGTATTTAAATATGCTCAGGTGGACTGCTCTTGCTGTTGTGTCCCTGCGCCAGTGATCAAGGGCGATGTTGCTCCTGAAACGCATCTGGCATTGATTTGTGTGTTTGAGCCAGGCTGATGCAATCCTTGGAATAAATGGATTTTAATCACGCTGGGAAGAGGCTTCGTCATTTGGAGGCAACTCTTTGGTTTTGTATGTAGCGGCTGGCCCAGCCGCGATGAAGCCCCACTGCACATCATGCGGGTCTGTAGTGCGGAGTATCAAGAGGCACTACAGGAACAGCGTGCCCGTTCTGAGGAGGATGGAATTTTATTTCAAGCCTGGCTGTGTTGCACATACCCACTTGGGTAACATTAACATTTTGGGACTTGACGGCGCCCATTGTGGTTTAAATTCAGAGCTGACTACATTAACCAGAATACTTTTGAGCATACGCCCACAGGGGCGGGGTATTTAAATATGCTCAGGTGGACTGCTCTTGCTGTTGTGTCCCTGCGCCAGTGATCAAGGGCGATGTTGCGCACTGAAACGCGTCTGGCATTGATATGTGTCTTTGAGCCAGGCTGATGCAATCCTTGGAATAAATGGATTTTAAACACGCTGGGAAGAGGCTTCGTCATTTGGAGGCAACTCTTTGGTTTTGTATGTAGCGGCTGGCCCAGCCACGATGAAGCCCCACTGCACATCATGCGAGTCCGTAGTGCGGAGTATCAAGAGGCAGTACAGGAACAGAGTGCCCGTTCTGAGGAGGATGGGATTTTATTTCAAGCCTGGCTGTGTTGCACATACCCACTTGGGTAATATTCACATTTTGGGACTTGACGGCGCCCATTGTGGTTTAAATTCAGAGCTGACTACATTAACCAGAATACTTTTGAGCATACGCCCACAGGGGCGGGGTATTTAAATATGCTCAGGTGGACTGCTCTTGCTGTTGTGTCCCTGCGCCAGTGATCAAGGGCGATGTTGCTCCTGAAACGCATCTGGCATTGATTTGTGTGTTTGAGCCAGGCTGATGCAATCCTTGGAATAAATGGATTTTAATCACGCTGGGAAGAGGCTTCGTCATTTGGAGGCAACTCTTTGGTTTTGTATGTAGTGTCTGGCCCAGCCGCGATAAAGCCCCACTGCACATCATGGGGGTCCGTAGTGCGGAGTATCAAGAGGCACTACAGGAACAGCGTGCCCATTCTGAGGGTGATGGAATTTTATTTCAAGCTTGGCTGTTTTGCACATACCCACTTGGGTAACATTAACATTTTGGGACTTGACGGCGCCCATTGTGGTTTAAATTCAGAGCTGACTACATTAACCAGAATACTTTTGAGCATACGCCCACAGGGGCGGGGTATTTAAATATGCTCAGGTGGACTGCTCTTGCTGTTGTGTCCCTGCGCCAGTGATCAAGGGCGATGTTGCTCCTGAAACACATCTGGCATTGATTTGTGTGTTTGAGCCAGGCTGATGCAATCCTTGGAATAAATGGATTTTAATCACGCTGGGAAGAGGCTTCGTCATTTGGAGGCAACTCTTTGGTTTTGTATGTAGCGGCTGGCCCAGCCGCGATGAAGCCCCACTGCACATCATGCGGGTCTGTAGTGCGGAGTATCAAGAGGCACTACAGGAACAGCGTGCCCGTTCTGAGGAGGATGGAATTTTATTTCAAGCCTGCCTGTGTTGCACATCCCCACTTGGGTAACATTAACATTTTGGGACTTGACGGCGCCCATTGTGGTTTAAATTCAGAGCTGACTACATTAACCAGAATACTTTTGAGCATACGCCCACAGGGGCGGGGTATTTAAATATGCTCAGGTGGACTGCTATTGCTGTTGTGTCCCTGCGCCAGTGATCAAGGGCGATGTTGCGTACGAAACGCGTCTGGCATTGATATGTGTGTTTGAGCCAGGCTGATGCAATCCTTGGAATAAATGGATTTTAAACACGCTGGGAAGAGGCTTCGTCATTTGGAGGCAACTCTTTGGTTTTGTATGTAGCGGCTGGCCCAGCCGCGACGAAGCCCCACTGCACATCATGCGGGTCCGTAGTGCGGAGTATCAAGAGGCACTACAGGAACAGCGTGCCCGTTCTGCGGAGGATGGAATTTTATTTCAAGCCTGGCTGTGTTGCACATACACACTTGGGTAAAACATTAACATTTTGGGACTTGACGGCGCCCATTGTGGTTTAAATTCAGTTCTGACTACATTAACCAGAATACTTTTGAGCATACGCCCACAGGGGCGGGGTATTTAAATATGCTCAGGTGGACTGCTCTTGCTGTTGTGTCCCTGCGCCAGTGATCAAGGGCGATGTTGCGCCCGAAACGCGTCTGGCATTGATTTGTGTGTTTGAGCCAGGCTGATGCAATCCTTGGAATAAATGGATTTTAATCACGCTGGGAAGAGGCTTCGTCATTTGGAGGCAACTCTTTGGTTTTGTATGTAGCGCCTGGCCCAGCCGCGATGAAGCCCCACTGCACATCATGCGGGTCCGTAGTGCGGAGTATCAAGAGGCACTACAGGAACAGCGTGCCCGTTCTGAGGAGGATGGAATTTTATTTCAAGCCTGGCTGTGTTGCACATCCCCACTTGGGTAACATTAACATTTTGGGACTTGACGGCGCCCATTGTGGTTTAAATTCAGAGCTGACTACATTAACCAGAATACTTTTGAGCATACGCCCACAGGGGCGGGGTATTTAAATATGCTCAGGTGTACTGCTGTTGCTGTTGTGTCCCTGCGCCGGTGATCAAGGGCGATGTTGCGCCCGAAACGCGTCTGGCATTGATTTGTGTGTTTGAGCCAGGCTGATGCAATCCTTGGAATAAATGGATTTTAAACACGCTGGGAAGAGGCTTCGTCATTTGGAGGCAACTCTTTGGGTTTGTATGTAGCGGCAGGCCCAGCCGCGATGAAGCCCCACTGCACATCATGCGAGTCCGTAGTGCGGAGTATCAAGAGGCAGTACAGGAACAGAGTGCCCGTTCTGAGGAGGATGGGATTTTATTTCAAGCCTGGCTGAGTTGCATATACCCACTTGGGTAACATTCACATTTTGGGACTTGACGGCGCCCATTGTGGTTTAAATTCAGAGCTGACTACATTAACCAGAATACTTTTGAGCATACGCCCACAGGGGCGGGGTATTTAAATATGCTCAGGTGGACTGCTCTTGCTGTTGTGTCTCTGCGTCAGTGATCAAGGGTGATGTTGCGCCCGAAATGCATCTGGCATTGATTTGTGTGTTTGAGCCAGGCTGATGCAATCCTTGGAATAAATGGATTTTAAACACGCTGGGAAGAGGCTTCGTCATTTGGAGGCAACTCTTTGGTTTTGTATGTAGCGGCTGGCCCAGCCGCGACGAAGCCCCACTGCACATCATGCGGGTCCGTAGTGCGGAGTATCAAGAGGCACTACAGGAACAGCGTGCCCGTTCTGCGGAGGATGGAATTTTATTTCAAGCCTGGCTGTGTTGCACATACACACTTGGGTAAAACATTAACATTTTGGGACTTGACGGCGCCCATTGTGGTTTAAATTCAGTTCTGACTACATTAACCAGAATACTTTTGAGCATACGCCCACAGGGGCGGGGTATTTAAATATGCTCAGGTGGACTGCTCTTGCTGTTGTGTCCCTGCGCCAGTGATCAAGGGCGATGTTGCGCCCGAAACGCGTCTGGCATTGATTTGTGTGTTTGAGCCAGGCTGATGCAATCCTTGGAATAAATGGATTTTAATCACGCTGGGAAGAGGCTTCGTCATTTGGAGGCAACTCTTTGGTTTTGTATGTAGCGCCTGGCCCAGCCGCGATGAAGCCCCACTGCACATCATGCGGGTCCGTAGTGCGGAGTATCAAGAGGCACTACAGGAACAGCGTGCCCGTTCTGAGGAGGATGGAATTTTATTTCAAGCCTGGCTGTGTTGCACATCCCCACTTGGGTAACATTAACATTTTGGGACTTGACGGCGCCCATTGTGGTTTAAATTCAGAGCTGACTACATTAACCAGAATACTTTTGAGCATACGCCCACAGGGGCGGGGTATTTAAATATGCTCAGGTGTACTGCTGTTGCTGTTGTGTCCCTGCGCCGGTGATCAAGGGCGATGTTGCGCCCGAAACGCGTCTGGCATTGATTTGTGTGTTTGAGCCAGGCTGATGCAATCCTTGGAATAAATGGATTTTAAACACGCTGGGAAGAGGCTTCGTCATTTGGAGGCAACTCTTTGGGTTTGTATGTAGCGGCAGGCCCAGCCGCGATGAAGCCCCACTGCACATCATGCGAGTCCGTAGTGCGGAGTATCAAGAGGCAGTACAGGAACAGAGTGCCTGTTCTGAGGAGGATGGGATTTTATTTCAAGCCTGGCTGAGTTGCATATACCCACTTGGGTAACATTCACATTTTGGGACTTGACGGCGCCCATTGTGGTTTAAATTCAGAGCTGACTACATTAACCAGAATACTTTTGAGCATACGCCCACAGGGGCGGGGTATTTAAATATGCTCAGGTGGACTGCTCTTGCTGTTGGGTCTCTGCGTCAGTGATCAAGGGTGATGTTGCGCCCGAAATGCATCTGGCATTGATTTGTGTGTTTGAGCCAGGCTGATGCAATCCTTGGAATAAACGGATTTTAAACACGCTGGGAAGAGGCTTCGTCATTTGGAGGCAACTCTTTGGTTTTGTATGTAGCGGCTGGCCCAGCCGCGATGAAGCCCCACTGCACATCATGCGGGTCCGTAGTGCGGAGTATCAAGAGGCACTACAGGAACAGCGTGCCCATTCTGAGGGTGATGGAATTTTATTTCAAGCTTGGCTGTTTTGCACATACCCACTTGGGTAACATTAACATTTTGGGACTTGACGGCGCCCATTGTGGTTTAAATTCAGAGCTGACTACATTAACCAGAATACTTTTGAGCATACGCCCACTGGGGCGGGGTATTTAAATATGCTCAGGTGGACTGCTCTTGCTGTTGTGTCCCTGCGCCAGTGATCAAGGGCGATGTTGCCTACGAAACGCGTCTGGCATTGATTTGTGTGTTTGAGCCAGGCTGATGCAATCCTTGGAATAAATGGATTTTAAACACGCTGGGAAGAGGCATCGTCATTTGGAGGCAACTCTTTGGTTTTGTATGTAGCGGCTGGCCCAGCCGCGACGAAGCCCCACTGCACATCATGCGGGTCCGTAGTGCGGAGTATCAAGAGGCACTACAGGAACAGCGTGCCCGTTCTGCGGAGGATGGAATTTTATTTCAAGCCTGGCTGTGTTGTACATACCCACTTGGGTAAAACATTAACATTTTGGGACTTGACGGCGCCCATTGTGGTTTAAATTCAGAGCTGACTACATTAACCAGAATACTTTTGAGCATACGCCCACAGGGGCGGGGTATTTAAATATGCTCAGGTGGACTGCTCTTGCTGTTGTGTCCCTGTGCCAGTGATCAAGGGCGATGTTGCTCCCGAAACGCGTCTGGCATTGATTTGTGTGTTTGAGCCAGGCTGATGCAATCCTTGGAATAAATGGATTTTAAACACGCTGGGAAGAGGCTTCGTCATTTGGAGGCAACTCTTTGGTTTTGTATGTAGCGGCTGGCCCAGCCGCGATGAAGCCCCACTGCACATCATGCGGGTCCGTAGTGCGGAGTATCAAGAGGCACTACAGGAACAGCGTGCCCGTTCTGAGGAGGATGGAATTTTATTTCAAGCCTGGCTGTGTTGCACATTCCCACTTGGGTAACATTAACATTTTGGGACTTGACGGCGCCCATTGTGGTTTAAATTCAGAGCTGACTACATTAACCAGAATACTTTTGAGCATACGCCCACAGGGGCGGGGTATTTAAATATGCTCAGGTGGACTGCTCTTGCTGTTGTGTATCTGCGTCAGTGATCAAGGGTGATGTTGCGCCCGAAATGCGTCTGGCATTGATTTGTGTGTTTGAGCCAGGCTGATGCAATCCTTGGAATAAATGGATTTTAAACACGCTGGGAAGAGGCTTCGTCATTTGGAGGCAACTCTTTGGTTTTGTATGTAGCGGCTGGCCCAGCCGCGATGAATCCCCACTGCACATCATGCGGGTCCGTAGTGCGGAGTATCAAGAGGCACTACAGGAACAACGTGCCCGTTCTGAGGAGGATGGAATTTTATTTCAAGCCTGCCTGTGTTGCACATACCGTCTTGGGTAACATTAACATTTTGGGACTTGACGGCGCCCATTGTGGTTTAAATTCGGAGCTGACTACATTAACCAGAATACTTTTGAGCATACGCCCACAGGGGCGGGGTATTTAAATATGCTCAGGTGGACTGCTATTGCTGTTGTGTCCCTGCGCCAGTGATCAAGGGCGATGTTGCGTACGAGACGCGTCTGGCATTGATATGTGTCTTTGAGCCAGGCTGATGCAATCCTTGGAATAAATGGATTTTAAACACGCTGGGAAGAGGCTTCGTCATTTGGAGGCAACTCTTTGGTTTTGTATGTAGCGGCTGGCCCAGCCGCGACGAAGCCCCACTGCACATCATGCGGGTCCGTAGTGCGGAGTATCAAGAGGCACTACAGGAACAGCGTGCCCGTTCTGCGGAGGATGGAATTTTATTTCAAGCCTGGCTGTGTTGCACATACACACTTTGGTAAAACATTAACATTTTGGGACTTGACGGCGCCCATTGTGGTTTAAATTCAGTTCTGACTACATTAACCAGAATACTTTTGAGCATACGCCCACAGGGGCGGGGTATTTAAATATGCTCAGGTGGACTGCTCTTGCTGTTGTGTCCCTGCGCCAGTGATCAAGGGCGATGTTGCGCCCGAAACGCGTCTGGCATTGATTTGTGTCTTTGAGCCAGGCTGATGCAATCCTTGGAATAAATGGATTTTAAACACGCTGGGAAGAGGCTTCGTCATTTGGAGGCAACTCTTTGGTTTTGTATGTAGCGGCTGGCCCAGCCGCGATGAAGCCCCACTGCACATCATGCGGGTCCGTAGTGCGGAGTATCAAGAGGCACTACAGGAACAGCGTGCCCGTTCTGAGGAGGATGGAATTTTATTTCAAGCCTGGCTGTGTTGCACATACCCACTTAGGTAACATTAACATTTAGGGACTTGACGGCGCCCATTGTGGTTTAAATTCAGAGCTGACTACATTAACCAGAATACTTTTGAGCATACGCCCACAGGGGCGGAGTATTTAAATATGCTCAGGTGGACTGCTCTTGCTGTCGTGTCCCTGCGCCAGTGATCAAGGGCGATGTTGCACCCGAAACGCATTTGGCATTGATTTGTGTGTTTGAGCCAGGCTGATGCAATCCTTGGAATAAATGGATTTTAAACACGCTGGGAAGAGGCTTCGTCATTTGGAGGCAACTCTTTGGTTTTGTATGTAGCGGCTGGCTCAGCCGCGATGAAGCCCCACTGCACATCATGCGGGTCCGTACTACGGAGTATCAAGAGGCACTACAGGAACAGCGTGCCCGTTCTGAGGAGGATGGAATTTTATTTCAAGCCTGGCTGTGTTGCACACCCCCACTTGGGTAACATTAACATTTTGGGACTTGACGGCGCCCATTGTGGTTTAAATTCAGAGCTGACTACATTAACCAGAATACTTTTGAGCATACGCCCACAGGGGCGGGGTATTTAAATATGCTCAGGTGGACTGCTCTTGCTGTTGTGTCCCTGCGCCAGTGATCAAAGGCGATGTTGCGCCCGAAACGCGTCTGACATTGATTTGTGTGTTTGAGCCAGGCTAATGCAATCCTTGGAATAAATGGATTTTAAACACGCTGGGAAGAGGCTTCGTCATTTGGAGGCAACTCTTTCGTTTTGTATGTAGCGGCTGGCCCAGCCGCGATGAAGCCCCACTGCACATCATGCGGGTCCGTAGTGCGGAGTATCAAGAGGCACTACAGGAACAGCGTGCCCGTTCTGAGGAGGATGGAATTTTATTTCAAGCCCGGCTGTGTTGCACATACCGTCTTGGGTAACATTAACATTTTGGGACTTGACGGCGCCCATTGTGGTTTAAATTCAGAGCTGACTACATTAACCAGAATACTTTTGAGCATACGCCCACAGGGGCGGGGTATTTAAATATGCTCAGGTGGACTGCTCTTGCTGTTGTGTCCCTGCGCCAGTGATCAAGGGCGATGTTGTGCCTGAAACGCATCTGGCATTGATTTGTGTGTTTGAGCCAGGCTGATGCAATCCTTGGAATAAATGGATTTTAAACACGCTGGGAAGAGGCTTCGTCATTTGGAGGCAACTCTTTGGTTTTGTATGTAGCGGCTGGCCCAGCCGCGATGAAGCCCCACTGCGCATCATGCGAGTCCGTAGTGCAGAGTATCAAGAGGCAGTACAGGAACAGAGTGCCCGTTCTGAGGAGGATGGGATTTTATTTCAAGCCTGGCTGTGTTGCACATACCCACTTGGGTAACATTCACATTTTGGGACTTGACGGCGCCCATTCTATTTTAAATTCAGAGCTGACTACATTAACCAGAATACTTTTGAGCATACGCCCACAGGGGCGGGGTATTTAAATATGCTCAGGTGGACTGCTCTTGCTGTTGTGTCTCTGCGTCAGTGATCAAGGGTGATGTTGCGCCCGAAACGCCTCCGGCATTGATTTGTGTCTTTGAGCCAGGCTGATGCAATCCTTGGAATAAATGGATTTTAAACACGCTGGGAAGAGGCTTCGTCATTTGGAGGCAACTCTTTGGGTTTGGATGTAGCGGCAGGCCCAGCCGCGATGAAGCCCCACTGCACATCATGCGAGTCCGTAGTGCGGAGTATCAAGAGGCAGTACAGGAACAGAGTGCCCGTTCTGAGGAGGATGGGATTTTATTTCAAGCCTGGCTGTGTTGCAGATACCCACTTGGGTAACATTCACATTTTGGGACTTGACGGCGCCCATTCTATTTTAAATTCAGAGCTGACTACATTAACCAGAATACTTTTGAGCATACGCCCACAGGGGCGGGGTATTTAAATATGCTCAGGTGGACTGCTCTTGCTGTTGTGTCCCTGCGCCAGTGATCAAGGGCGATGTTGCTCCTGAAACGCATCTGGCATTGATTTGTGTGTTTGAGCCAGGCTGATACAATCCTTGGAATAAATGGATTTTAATCACGCTGGGAAGAGGCTTCGTCATTTGGAGGCAACTCTTTGGTTTTGTATGTAGTGTCTGGCCCAGCCGCGATAAAGCCCCACTGCACATCATGGGGGTCCGTAGTGCGGAGTATCAAGAGGCACTACAGGAACAGCGTGCCCATTCTGAGGGTGATGGAATTTTATTTCAAGCTTGGCTGTTTTGCACATACCCACTTGGGTAACATTAACATTTTGGGACTTGACGGCGCCCATTGTGGTTTAAATTCAGAGCTGACTACATTAACCAGAATACTTTTGAGCATACGCCCACTGGGGCGGGGTATTTAAATATGCTCAGGTGGACTGCTCTTGCTGTTGTGTCCCTGCGCCAGTGATCAAGGACGATGTTGCGCCCGAAACGCGTCTGGCATTGATTTGTGTGTTTGAGCCAGGCTGATGCAATCCTTGAAATAATTGGATTTTAAACACGCTGGGAAGAGGCTTCGTCATTTGGAGGCAACTCTTTGGTTTTGTATGTAGCGGCTGGCCCAGCCGCGATGAAGCCCCACTGCACATCATGCGGGTCCGTAGTGCGGAGTATCAAGAGGCACTACAGGAACAGCGTTCCCGTTCTGAGGAGGATGGAATTTTATTTCAAGCCTGGCTGTGTTGCACACCCCCACTTGGGTAACATTAACATTTTGGGACTTGACGGCGCCCATTGTGGTTTAAATTCAGAGCTGACTACATTAACCAGAATACTTTTGAGCATACGCCCACAGGGGCGGGGTATTTAAATATGCTCAGGTGGACTGCTCTTGCTTTTGTGTCCCTGCGCCAGTGATCAAGGGCGATGTTGCACCCGAAACGCGTCTGGCATTGATTTGTGTGTTTGAGCCAGGCTGATGCAATCCTTGGAATAAATGGATTTTAAACACGCTGGGAAGAGCTTCGTCATTTGGAGGCAACTCTTTGGTTTTGTATGTAGCGGTTGGCCCAGCCGCGATGAAGCCCCACTGCACATCATGCGGGTCCATAGTGCGGAGTATCAAGAGGCACTACAGGAACAGAGTGCCCGTTCTGAGGAGGATGGGATTTTATTTCAAGCCTGGTTGTGTTGCACATACCCACTTGGGTAACATTGACATTTTGGGACTTGACGGCACCCATTGTGGTTTAAATTCAGAGCTGACTACATTAACCAGAATACTTTTGAGCATACGCCCACAGGGGTGGGGTTTTTAAATATGCTCAGGTGGACTGCTCTTGCTGTTGTGTCCCTGCGCCAGTGATCAAGGGCGATGTTGCGTACGAAACGCGTCTGGCATTGATATGTGTGTTTGAGCCAGGCTGATGCAATCCTTGGAATAAATGGATTTTAAACACGCTGGGAAGAGGCTTCGTCATTTGGATACAACTCTTTGGTTTTGTATGTAGCGGCTGGCCCAGCCGCGACGAAGCCCCACTGCACATCATGCGGGTCCGTAGTGCGGAGTATCAAGAGGCACTACAGGAACAGCGTGCCCATTCTGCGGAGGATGGAATTTTATTTCAAGCCTGGCTGTGTTGCACATACACACTTGGGTAAAACATTAACATTTTGGGACTTGACGGCGCCCATTGTGGTTTAAATTCAGTTCTGACTACATTAACCAGAATACTTTTGAGCATACGCCCACAGGGGCGGGGTATTTAAATATGCTCAGGTGGACTGCTCTTGCTGTTGTGTCCCTGCGCCAGTGATCAAGGGCGATGTTGCGCCCGAAACGCTTCTGGCATTGATTTGTGTGTTTGAGCCAGGCTGATGCAATCCTTGGAATAAATGGATTTTAAACACGCTGGGAAGAGGCTTCGTCATTTGGAGGCAACTCTTTGGTTTTGTATGTAGCGGCTGGCCCAGCCGTGATGAAGCCCCACTGCACATCATGCGGGTCCGTAGTGCGGAGTATCAAGAGGCACTACAGGAACAGCGTGCCCGTTCTGAGGAGGATGGAATTTTATTTCAAGCCTGGCTGTGTTGCACATACCCACTTAGGTAACATTAACATTTAGGGACTTGACGGCGCCCATTGTGGTTTAAATTCAGAGCTGACTACATTAACCAGAATACTTTTGAGCATACGCTCACAGGGGCGGGGTATTTAAATATGCTCAGGTGGACTGCTCTTGCTGTCGTGTCCCTGCGCCAGTGATCAAGGGCGATGTTGCACCCGAAACGCATTTGGCATTGATTTGTGTGTTTGAGCCAGGCTGATGCAATCCTTGGAATAAATGGATTTTAAACACGCTGGGAAGAGGCTTCGTCATTTGGAGGCAACTCTTTGGTTTTGTATGTAGCGGCTGGCCCAGCCGCGATGAAGCCCCACTGCACATCATGCGGGTCCGTAGCACGGAGTATCAAGAGGCACTACAGGAACAGCGTGCCCGTTCTGAGGAGGATGGAGTTTTATTTGAAGCCTGGCTGTGTTGCACACCCCCACTTGGGTAACATTAACATTTTGGGACTTGACGGCGCCCATTGTGGTTTAAATTCAGAGCTGACTACATTAACCAGAATACTTTTGAGCATACGCCCACAGGGGCGGGGTATTTAAATATGCTCAGGTGGACTGCTCTTGCTGTTGTGTCCCTGCGCCAGTGATCAAAGGCGATGT
The DNA here is from genome assembly GCA_963921515.1 of Calotriton arnoldi. Lineage (NCBI taxonomy): Eukaryota > Metazoa > Chordata > Amphibia > Caudata > Salamandridae > Calotriton > Calotriton arnoldi. Next base: position 224,146 of record CAWUFW010007334.1, read on the forward strand.
TGCGCCCGAAACGCGTCTGACATTGATTTGTGTGTTTGAGCCAGGCTAATGCAATCCTTGGAATAAATGGATTTTAAACATGCTGGGAAGAGGCTTCGTCATTTGGAGGCAACTCTTTGGTTATGTATGTAGCGGCTGGCCCAGCCGCGATGAAGCCCCACTGCACATCATGCGGGTCCGTAGTGCGGAGTATCAAGAGGCACTACAGGAACAGCGTGCCCGTTCTGAGGAGGATGGAATTTTATTTCAAGCCTGGCTGTGTTGCACATACCGTCTTGGGTAACATTAACATTTTGGGACTTGACGGCGCCCATTGTGGTTTAAATTCAGAGCTGACTACATTAACCAGAATACTTTTGAGCATACGCCCACAGGGGCGGGGTATTTAAATATGCTCAGGTGGACTGCTCTTGCTGTTGTGTCCCTGCGCCAGTGATCAAGGGCGATGTTGTGCCTGAAACGCATCTGGCATTGATTTGTGTGTTTGAGCCAGGCTGATGCAATCCTTGGAATAAATGGATTTTAAACACGCTGGGAAGAGGCTTCGTCATTTGGAGGCAACTCTTTGGTTTTGTATGTAGCGGCTGGCCCAGCCGCGATGAAGCCCCACTGCACATCATGCGGGTCCGTAGTGCGGAGTATCAAGAGGCACTACAGGAACAGCGTGCCCGTTCTGAGGAGGATGGAATTTTATTTCAAGCCTGGCTGTGTTGCACATACCCACTTAGGTAACATTAACATTTAGGGACTTGACGGCGCCCATTGTGGTTTAAATTCAGAGCTGACTACATTAACCAGAATACTTTTGAGCATACGCCCACAGGGGCGGGGTATTTAAATATGCTCAGGTGGACTGCTCTTGCTGTCGTGTCCCTGCGCCAGTGATCAAGGGCGATGTTGCACCCGAAACGCATTTGGCATTGATTTGTGTGTTTGAGCCAGGCTGATGCAATCCTTGGAATAAATGGATTTTAAACACGCTGGGAAGAGGCTTCGTCATTTGGAGGCAACTCTTTGGTTTTGTATGTAGCGACTGGCCTAGCCGCGATGAAGCCCCACTGCACATCATGCGGGTCCGTAGCACGGAGTATCAAGAGGCACTACAGGAACAGCGTGCCCGTTCTGAGGAGGATGGAATTTTATTTCAAGCCTGGCTGTGTTGCACACCCCCACTTGGGTAACATTAACATTTTGGGACTTGATGGCGCCCATTGTGGTTTAAATTCAGAGCTGACTACATTAACCAGAATACTTTTGAGCATACGCCCACAGGGGCGGGGTATTTAAATATGCTCAGGTGGACTGCTCTTGCTGTTGTGTCCCTGCGCCAGTGATCAAAGGCGATGTTGCGCCCGAAACGCGTCTGACATTGATTTGTGTGTTTGAGCCTGGCTAATGCAATCCTTGGAATAAATGGATTTTAAACACGCTGGGAAGAGGCTTCGTCATTTGGAGGCAACTCTTTGGTTATTTATGTAGCGGCTGGCCCAGCCGCGATGAAGCCCCACTGCACATCATGCGAGTCCGTAGTGCAGAGTATCAAGAGGCAGTACAGGAACAGAGTGCCCGTTCTGAGGAGGATGGGATTTTATTTCAAGCCTGGCTGTGTTGCACATACCCACTTGAGTAACATTCACATTTTGGGACTTGACGGCGCCCATTCTATTTTAAATTCAGAGCTGACTACATTAACCAGAATACTTTTGAGCATACGCCCACAGGGGTGGGGTTTTTAAATATGCTCAGGTGGACTGCTCTTGCTGTTGTGTCTCTGCGCCAGTGATCAAGGGCGATGTTGCGCCCGAAACGCGTCTGGCATTGATTTGTGTGTTTGAGCCAGGCTGATGCAATCCTTGGAATAAATGGATTTTAAACACGCTGGGAAGAGGCTTCGTCATTTGGAGGCAACTCTTTGGTTTTGTATTTAGCGGCCTGCCCAGCCGCGATGAAGCCCCACTGCACATCATGCGGGTCCGTAGTGCGGAGTATCAAGAGGCACTACCGGAACAGCTTGCCCGTTCTGAGGAGGATGGAATTTTATTTCAAGCCTGCCTGTGTTGCACATACCGTCTTGGGTAACATTAACATTTTGGGACTTGACGGCGCCCATTGTGGTTTAAATTCAGAGCTGACTACATTAACCAGAATACTTTTGAGCATACGCCCACAGGGGTGGGGTATTTAAATATGCTCAGGTGGACTGCTCTTGCTGTTGTGTCCCTGCGCCAGTGATCAAGGGCGATGTTGTACCCGAAACGCATCTGGCATTGATTTGTGTGTTTGAGCCAGGCTGATGCAATCCTTGGAATAAATGGATTTTAAACACGCTGGAAAGAGGCTTCGTCATTTGGAGGCAACTCTTTGGTTTTGTATGTAGCGGCTGGCCCAGCTGCGATGAAGCCCCACTGCACATCATGCGGGTCTGTAGTGCGGAGTATCAAGAGGCACTACAGGAACAGCGTGCCCGTTCTGAGGAGGATGGAATTTTATTTCAAGCCTGGCTGTGTTGCACATACACACTTTGGTAAAACATTAACATTTTGGGACTTGACGGCGCCCATTGTGGTTTAAATTCAGTTCTGACTACATTAACCAGAATACTTTTGAGCATACGCCCACAGGGGCGGGGTATTTAAATATGCTCAGGTGGACTGCTCTTGCTGTTGTGTCCCTGCGCCAGTGATCAAGGGCGATGTTGCGCCCGAAACGCGTCTGGCATTGATTTGTGTGTTTGAGCCAGGCTAATGCAATCCTTGGAATAAATGGATTTTAAACACGCTGGGAAGAGGCTTCGTCATTTGGAGGCAACTCTTTGGTTTTGTATGTAGCGGCTGGCCCAGCCGCGATGAAGCCCCACTGCACATCATGCGGGTCCGTAGTGCGGAGTATCAAGAGGCACTACAGGAACAGCGTGCCCGTTCTGAGGAGGATGGAATTTTATTTCAAGCCTGTCTGTGTTGCACATACCCACTTAGGTAACATTAACATTTAGGGACTTGACGGCGCCCATTGTGGTTTAAATTCAGAGCTGACTACATTAACCAGAATACTTTTGAGCATACGCCCACAGGGGCGGGGTATTTAAATATGCTCAGGTGGACTGCTCTTGCTGTCGTGTCCCTGCGCCAGTGATCAAGGGCGATGTTGCACCCGAAACGCATTTGGCATTGATTTGTGTGTTTGAGCCAGGCTGATGCAATCCTTGGAATAAATGGATTTTAAACACGCTGGGAAGAGGCTTCGTCATTTGGAGGCAACTCTTTGGTTTTGTATGTAGCGGCTGGCCCAGCCGCGATGAAGCCCCACTGCACATCATGCGGGTCCGTAGTACGGAGTATCAAGAGGCACTACAGGAACAGCGTGCCCGTTCTGAGGAGGATGGAATTTTATTTCAAGCCTGGCTGTGTTGCACACCCCCACTTGGGTAACATTAACATTTTGGGACTTGACGGCGCCCATTGTGGTTTAAATTCAGAGCTGACTACATTAACCAGAATACTTTTGAGCATACGCCCACAGGGGCGGGGTATTTAAATATGCTCAGGTGGACTGCTCTTGCTGTTGTGTCCCTGCACCAGTGATCAAAGGCGATGTTGCGCCCGAAACGCGTCTGACATTGATTTGTGTGTTTGAGCCAGGCTAATGCAATCCTTGGAATAAATGGATTTTAAACACGCTGGGAAGAGGCTTCGTCATTTGGAGGCAACTCTTTGGTTTTGTATGTAGCGGCTGGCCCAGCCGCGATGAAGCCCCACTGCACATCATGCGGGTCCGTAGTGCGGAGTATCAAGAGGCACTACAGGAACAGCGTGCCCGTTCTGAGGAGGATGGAATTTTATTTCAAGCCTGGCTGTGTTGCACATACCGTCTTGGGTAACATTAACATTTTGGGACTTGACGGCGCCCATTGTGGTTTAAATTCAGAGCTGACTACATTAACCAGAATACTTTTGAGCATACGCCCACAGGGGCGGGGTATTTAAATATGCTCAGGTGGACTGCTCTTGCTGTTGTGTCCCTGCGCCAGTGATCAAGGGCGATGTTGTGCCTGAAACGCATCTGGCATTGATTTGTGTGTTTGAGCCAGGCTGATGCAATCCTTGGAATAAATGGATTTTAAACACGCTGGGAAGAGGCTTCGTCATTTGGAGGCAACTCTTTGGTTTTGTATGTAGCGGCTGGCCCAGCCGCGATGAAGCCCCACTGCACATCATGCGAGTCCGTAGTGCAGAGTATCAAGAGGCAGTACAGGAACAGAGTGCCCGTTCTGAGGAGGATGGGATTTTATTTCAAGCCTGGCTGTGTTGCACATACCCACTTGGGTAACATTCACATTTTGGGACTTGACGGCGCCCATTCTATTTTAAATTCAGAGCTGACTACATTAAACAGAATACTTTTGAGCATACGCCCACAGGGGCGGGGTATTTAAATATGCTCAGGTGGACTGCTCTTGCTGTTGTGTCTCTGCGTCAGTGATCAAGGGTGATGTTGCGCCCGAAACGCCTCTGGCATTGATTTGTGTGTTTGAGCCAGGCTGATGCAATCCTTGGAATAAATGGATTTTAAACACGCTGGGAAGAGGCTTCATCATTTGGAGGCAACTCTTTGGTTTTGTATGTAGCAGCTGGCCCAGCCGCGATGAAGCCCCACTGCACATCATGCGGGTCCGTAGTGCGGAGTATCAAGAGGCACTACAGGGACAGCGTGCCCGTTCTGAGGAGGATGGAATTTTATTTCAAGCCTGCCTGTGTTGCACATACCGTCTTGGGTAACATTAACATTTTGGGACTTGACGGCGCCCATTGTGGTTTAAATTCAGAGCTGACTACATTAACCAGAATACTTTTGAGCATACGCCCACAGGGGCGGGGTATTTAAATATGCTCAGGTGGACTGCTCTTGCTGTTGTGTCCCTGCGCCAGCGATCAAGGGCGATGTTGCTCCTGAAATGCATCTGGCATTGATTTGTGTGTTTGAGCCAGGCTGATGCAATCCTTGGAATAAATGGATTTTAATCACGCTGGGAAGAGGCTTCGTCATTTGGAGGCAACTCTTTGGTTTTGTATGTAGTGTCTGGCCCAGCCGCGATAAAGCCCCACTGCACATCATGGGGGTCCGTAGTGCGGAGTATCAAGAGGCACTACAGGAACAGCGTGCCCATTCTGAGGGTGATGGAATTTTATTTCAAGCTTGGCTGTTTTGCACATACCCACTTGGGTAACATTAACATTTTGGGACTTGACGGCGCCCATTCTATTTTAAATTCAGAGCTGACTACATTAACCAGAATACTTTTGAGCATACGCCCACAGGGGCGGGGTATTTAAATATGCTCAGGTGGACTGCTCTTGCTGTTGTGTCTCTGCGTCAGTGATCAAGGGTGATGTTGCGCCCGAAACGCCTCTGGCATTGATTTGTGTGTTTGAGCCAGGCTGATGCAATCTTTGGAATAAATGGATTTTAAACACGCGGGGAAGAGACTTCGTCATTTGGAGGCAACTCTTTGGTTTTGTATGTAGCAGCTGGCCCAGCCGCGATGAAGCCCCACTGCACATCATGCGGGTCCGTAGTGCGGAGTATCAAGAGGCACTACAGGGACAGCATGCCCGTTCTGAGGAGGATGGAATTTTATTTCAAGCCTGCCTGTGTTGCACATACCGTCTTGGGTAACATTAACATTTTGGGACTTGACGGCGCCCATTGTGGTTTAAATTCAGAGCTGACTACATTAACCAGAATACTTTTGAGCATACGCCCACAGGGGCGGGGTATTTAAATATGCTCAGGTGGACTGCTCTTGCTGTTGTGTCCCTGCGCCAGTGATCAAGGGCGATGTTGCTCCAGAAACGCATCTGGCATTGATTTGTGTGTTTGAGCCAGGCTGATGCAATCCTTGGAATAAATGGATTTTAAACACGCTGGGAAGAGGCTTCGTCATTTGGAGGCAACTCTTTGGTTTTGTATGTAGCGGCTGGCCCAGCCGCGATGAAGCCCCACTGCACATCATGCGAGTCCGTAGTGCGGAGTATCAAGAGGCAGTACAGGAACAGAGTGCCCGTTCTGAGGAGGATGGGATTTTATTTCAAGCCTGGCTGTGTTGCACATACCCACTTGGGTAACATTCACATTTTGGGACTTGACGGCGCCCATTGTGGTTTAAATTCAGAGCTGACTACATTAACCAGAATACTTTTGAGCATACGCCCACAGGGGCGGGGTATTTAAATATGGTCAGGTGGACTGCTCTTGCTGTTGTGTCCCTGCGCCAGTGATCAAGGGCAATGTTGCGGCCGAAACGCGTCTGGCATTGATTTGTGTGTTTGAGCCAGGCTGATGCAATCCTTGGAATAAATGGATTTTAAACACGCTGGGAAGAGGCTTCGTCATTTGGAGGCAACTCTTTGGTTTTGTATGTAGCGGCTGGCCCAGCCGCGATGAAGCCCCACTGCACATCATGCGGGTCCGTAGTGCGGAGTATCAAGAGGCACTACAGGAACAGCGTGCCCGTTCTGAGGAGGATGGAATTTTATTTCAAGCCTGGCTGTGTTTCACATACCCACTTGGGTAACATTAACATTTTGGGACTTGACGGCGCCCATTGAGGTTTAAATTCAGAGCTGACTACATTAACCAGAATACTTTTGAGCATACGCCCACAGGGGCGGGGTATTTAAATATGCTCAGGTGGACTGCTCTTGCTGTTGTGTCCCTGCACCAGTGATCAAGGGCAATGTTGCGGCCGAAACGCGTCTGGCATTGATTTGTGTGTTTGAACCAGGCTGATGCAATCCTTGGAATAAATGGATTTTAAACACGCTGGGAAGAGGCTTCGTCATTTGGAGGCAACTCTTTGGTTATATATATATATATGTGTATATATCCTCCTCAGGGTAAGATAAATAATAATGCGTGGGGGGCTCTGGGCCCCTCACACAGCCCCAGGGACAGCTACCCCCCCAGGGCTCAAATACAATAATGAAGAGGGTCTGTTGTTGACCCCCGGCCCTGGGGACCACCACCTCCCCGGGGCTTATTGAATTAAGGAAGGAGGAAGCCCCCCCCCCACATGGAGCCTATACGACCCTGGGTAACCGCCACCCCCAGGGCCAGTTCCAGCAATGTTCCGGGTTGCCCACCCCTGGACATTGCAGTTTGCCATGGATTGGCGGGAGCACTCCTCCCGCCATACCATAGCAAACACTCTGCTTTCAGCAAGCGAAAGCCAAAATTCTCTCACTTGTTGAAAGCAGAGCATGTCTGTTTCCCTGCCCACTGTCAAGCAGGCAGGGAAACAGACATTGCTTTGGGATCCAGGGAGCTGCATGTTAGTGCGTGACTGACTGTATAAGGAGTGATTCGGTGTCTCAGTGAATGTATGGGTAAATGACTGTTTGTGTGAATGTCTGTATCTGTCTGTCAGTTGGTGTCTAAGTGGCTGTATTGGTGTGTGTGTGGGTACGTGAGATTCTGTATGGGTGAGTGATTGGTTGTCTGAGTACCTCTATGGGTGTCTGAGTGTCTGTGTGGGTGGGTGAGGGTGTGTGTGACTGCCTGAAGGGATGAGTGACTGGGTGAGGCAGTGGCTGTATGGATTAGTGACTGCATGTGTGAGAGGCTGTATTGGTAAGTGTGAGTGTGTGTGTGTGTGTGTGTGTGTGTGTGTATGGCCATGTCAGTGAGTGATTACATGTGTCAGTGGTATATGGGTGAGTAACTGGGTATGTGAAAGGCAGTGTAGGTGAGTGATGGGGTATGTGAGTGACTGTATGGGTGAGTGAGTGAATGTGAGAGTGGTTGTATGGGTGAGTGTGTGCTTGTGTCAGTGACTGTATAGGTGACTGAGTATGTGTTAGTATCTGTATGAGTAAGCGAGTGAGTGTGTGTATAATTGTATGGGTGAGTAAGTGGCTGTGTGATTGACTGAATGGGTGAGTGAGTAGGTGTGTGAGTAGCTCTGTGGGTGACTGACTCAGTGTGTGAGTGGCTTTGTGGGTATATGAGTGGATATGTCAGTGGCTATATTAGTGAGTGAGTGGATGTGTGTTTTGATCTGTGAATCAGTGAGTGGCTGTGTAAGCATTGGTCTAGGTGTGTGAACAGGTTTAAGAATGGTAGTGTGGAAGTTGGAGTGGGTGTATGAAAGGTTATATGGGGGTGTGAGTGGGTGCCTCAGAGATTCTGTGGAGGATGTCATCAGTGATATCATTTGAGATGTCATCAGTGATATCACTGACCATGTCATGAGTGATGTAGTATGTGAGGTCATAAACAGTGCATTGCAGGGGCACAAGTTATAGCTAGTTCACTAACTATAACGGCTGAATTTCTTTGGTTTTATAGGAGTGAAACGTCAGCCTAACTATAACGACCCGGTAATCTTTGTTTTTTTCAGTGAATTTCTAAGGCTTTTTAAATGCTAATTTCTAACTATAACGTCACTGTAACCTTTGGTTTTTTCAGTAAATTTCTATGTTTTTTAAGTAGTACTTGGGTTTACAGGGTGATGGAGACAGAGGGCGGGCCTCTGATTAGCTCTTAGGAATCCCCCTGTGTAGGACTTACAGGAGGTACCAGGAGGTATTCTTGGCCCCAAAGGTCCCTCAGGAGTAGAGTGGACTTCATCCCCCAACCAGTATTGCACCAGGAACCATGTTTGCAGAGTGGTGGAGAAAGGGGGCGTGGCCTCCAAAGACCTCTTAGCAATCCTGCTGTGATGTCACTGACCAAGTCATGAGTGATGTAATATGTGAGGTCATAAGTAGTGCATTGTGGGGGCGTGAGTTATAGTTAGCTCACTAACTATAACGGCAGAATCTCTCTGGTTTTCTATGAGTGAAACGTCAGTCTAACTATAATGTCCCTGTAACCTTTGGTATTTTCAGTGGGAAAAAAAAAAATATATATATATGACATGTCACAGAGTGGAGTGGCTTGTCATACAGTGAAGTGGAGTGGTGTGTCCTAGTGGAGTAGAGTGTTGTACAGTAGAGAGGCATACAGTGGAGAGGCGTGTCGTACAATGGAGTGGAGTGTTGTCAAGTGGAGTTTCATTGAGTAGAGTGTTGTAGAGTGGCATAGAGTAGAGTAGAGTGTTGTAGAGTTGAAGGACAGAGTGGAGTTGAGTGGAGTAGTCTGTCGTAGAGAAGACCGTCCTTGAGTGGAGTGTCACAGAGTAGAGTGTAGAATAGTGTCGTAGAGTGCAGAGTCATAGAATTAAGTGTCATACAGACGGTGTGTCATAGAGTGGAGTGTGGTAGAATATCATAAAGTGGAGAGGCATAGAATGGAGTACAGTGTTATAGAGTGGAATATCTTAAAGTGGAGTAGAGTGTCGTAGAGTGTGGTAGAGTGGAGTGGCGTAGAGTGTCGTAGAGTGGAGTGGCATAGAATGGCGTAGAGTATTCTGGCATAGAGAGGAGTAGTAGAGTTGAGTAGAGTATTGTATCATAGAATAGAGTGGGGTAAATTGGTGTGCAGTGGCATAGAGAGACTTGCATTGGGTGTTATAGAGTGGAGTACAGTGTCATATAGTGGCATAGATCTGAGTAGAGTGTCATAGAGTGTCATGGAGTAGAGTAGCGAGTTGTAGAGTGGAGTGTCGTAGAGTGGAGGGCTGTAGAGTGTGGTAGATTGGAGTAGAGTGTGGTAGAGTAGAGTAGAGTAGCATAGAGTGGAGTGGTGTAGAGTGTTGTGTTGTAAAGTGTTGTGTCGTAGAGTATCATGGCATAGAGTGTCATGGCATAGAGTGCTGTGGCGTAGATTGGAGTGGTGTAGAGTGGAGTGGTGTAAAGTGAAGTGGCATAGAGTGGAGTGATGTGTTGTAGAGTAGAGTGGAGAGGAGTGTTGTAGAGTGGAGTGGCGTGGCATAGAGTGGAGTGGCGTGTCGTAGAGTGTCTTTCGTTATATATATATATATGTATATATATGTATTTTATTTGATTTCATTAGGTACCACGGTGCTCTCTAGATACTTTCACCAGAGTATCACGATACTCCGTATACCTTTTTAAAAACATATAAATCAATAAAAATACTTTAATCTACCAGAACAGAGTTTTCTAAACTGCATAATTTCTTCATCAATAGTAAAACAAAAGTAATAACTTATGTATCACAAAAAACACAAAACAAAGCCAAAGTGTGGTGTAAACAATAGGCCTGCTGTTTGATTTTGGAAAGGGTTTCCATTAACCAATCATATTGTGTTTTAACATCTGGAGGTACCACAGTATAACGCAAATGTACTGCAGTATTCCCTTATTACTTAAAAAACTACTGAACCATTTGAGATCTACTAACAAAATGGATTCTTTCCACACCATAATCTACATTCCTGCTATATTTAATGGAAGTCCATTCAGCTATTTTGTCCCAAATCTATTTAAAAAGTCTATGTTTAGGGACCCACTTCACTAATCACCACAAAACTTTGTCTGCAATGTTTTGTGGAGATTCGTCAAACAGTGGCAAAGTTATTACCTATCTCTCAGAATCCTAACTATACCTGCATAGTGGCTACCACCACTATGTGAAATATATATATATTCAGAAATTCAGCTGTTATAGTAATTTGAGCTAACTATAACTCGCAACCCCGCAATGCACTGCTGATGACATCACATATTACATCACTGATGACATCACTGATGACATCTCAAATGACATCACTGATGACATCTTCCAGTGACTGTGAGTGTTTCTAAAAAGTTCAAGAATGTTATATATGCATATGCCAAGGTGTATTGAAGAATAAGTGGGTGTATGAGTTCCTGTATGGATGATTTAGTGGGTGCGTGACTGACTGTATAAGTGAGTTATTATACGTGTCTCAGCGAATGTATGGGTGAGTGACTAATCTGTGTGAATGTCTGTATCAGTCTGTCAGTGGCTGTATGGTTGAGGAAGTGGATGTGTGTGTAGACCTATGAATCAGTGACTGGGTCTGTACGTACTGGTATTGGTGTGTCAATCGTTTCGAGAATGGTAGTCTGAAATTTGGAGTGGGTGTATGAAAGGTTATATTGGGGTGTGAGTAGGTGTATCGGAGATTATGTGGATGATGTCATCAGTGATGTCATTTGAGATGTCACCAGTGATGTCACTGACCATGTCATGAGTGATGTAATATGTGACGTCATCATCAGTGCATTGCGGGGGCATGAGTTATAGTTAGCTCAGCTAACTATAACGGCTGAATTTCTCTGGTTTTGTACAAGTGAAATGTCAGCCTAACTTTAACGTTCCTGTAACCTGTGGTTTTTTCCATGAATTTCCAAGGTTTTTAAAATGCTAATTCCTAACTATAATGTCCCTGTAACCTTTAGTTTTTTCAGTGAATTTCTAAGGTTTTATAAATGCTAATTCCTAACTATAATGCCCCTGTAACCTTTGGTTTTTTCAGTGAATTTCTATGTTTTTTTTCAAATTCCATTTCCTAACTATAACGTCCATGTAACCCTTGTTTTTTTAGTGGATTTCTAAGGTTTTTTACTCAGTTTTATTTACTAAAATATTTCTGTAACTATTATTTGTGTAATTTTTTGTAAGATTTTCTATGTATTTTTAAAAATTTTTAAAAATATATATAATTACTTATTTAAAATATATATAACGTAGCTGAATACATATTGATAGTGTTATTCATTTGAACCATTTCAATTTTAATTTTTTTTTAATTTTGCTCTATTGTTTATATAATTTTGTACACTATATTATTATATGACAGAATTAAGCTTAGAAATAGGAAAATTGTATTTAATATTTTTGGGTTATTCTATTTACTGTTTTTTTCTAAATTGATTTTGTATGATTACTTTTAACAGTATAAAAGATGTATTGTTGTGTCAATATTATAAATATCTTCTTTATATATTATTTTTTTTTGTTTTAAAGAAAGTGTTGTGCGCCGGTTGTGGACCTACATGCTTGGTTCGGGAATCCGTTATACCAATGTTACTGTAAAATTCATATTTACAATAAAATATCATATATTTTTCAGGAAGAGGTTTATTAGTGAATGTAAAAAAATAGTATCATAGAATCCATAAAAGACTTTTAAAAACATTTTGAACAGATTTTTATGGACGTGGCGCCATCACGCACTGGTCGCGGATCTACACATTAGGTGCGCGAGTCCGTTATACGAATGTAACTGTAAAATACCTATTTAGACCAAAATAATATATGTTTTTAACAAAGAGGTTTATTACTGAATATAAATAAATAGTATTGGTGTAGTTGTAAAATATTTTTAAGAGATTTAGAACAGATTTTTCTGTATGCGGCACCATCGTGCACAGGTTGCTTAGGGGTCGCGACTTCTCAAATTTTTTTCACTGTTAAATACAGTTAAAATAATTTTTACAAACACAAAAATTATGGTGAATTACACTTAGAGTAGTGAAATATAATTGAAGATATTTTAAAGTTAATTTAAAATCGAATTTCTAAGTATGTTATGGAACCGCAACGTTGTTGCGCACCCTGCCGGCACGTATTTTCGGGATCGCGTAGGGGTCGCGACTCTGGCGTAATTTTAAAAAGTTTGAAATATCACTGTTCAAAGTTTAAATATCTGTTTTGCTTAAACACTTTCCACTAAAAAACTTTAAAAAACAATTTACTATCAGAAATGTATACTTTTAACAGAAATTTAGCACATTTTATGGATGCGCGACGTATACGCAGTGGGGACGCGACTCCGATGGGACGTCATGTCACATGGAAGGAAAGCTTTTGATTGGTTAAAAAGGTTTTCATTCTCTTAGAAGGAAGATCCAACAAATGTTAATTTCTTCTTGTTTTGGGTGTGTCTGCATCAGTGGATACCTTTTTTGTAGTCTCTACACAATTTTTTAAATATTTTTGGGTGTTTTGACCAATGGATTTGGAAAATGGCATCTTCACATCCAGAAGAACAGCTTGAGGAGGTTGAGGATATTGAAAAGCCCGTCCAGAAACGTAAGGAGAGCATTGTTTGGGCCTTTTTCACCGTCCCTGAGGGTGAAAAAAAGGTCAATGCCAGGAAGGTCACCTGCTCCCTATGCCAGAAAGTTCTCTCCAGAGGATCGGAGAAAAAGTATTCATGTGGAACATCCTCCATTATAAAGCATATGGAGACCAGGCACCCAACTCATCTTGCGAGAGAAGTTATGGCTCGGGAGAAGAGGGAGCAATCTGCGTAAGGCGAACTTAATCAGCCTTTGACTTCTGGTGCACCTGTTCTTCCCACACCTCAACCCCAGATCTTCCCTGATTTGGCACATGCTGGAGTGCACTGCAGAAAGTGCCAAGCCATTCTCTGCGTAAGTAAACAGTCAGTTGATGCTGTCATCAATCTTATTAAGGAACACAAGTGTTAATTTTTTGTTGGCTTTGCAGCCTCGTGTGTCATAGTTTTTTAGAAACACTACATTTGAACAATGGAACTTTCTTTTTTTTTCTCAAAAAGTGTCAAAAACACCCCAAAAAATAAAAATAGTTACAAAATACAAAAAATCTGAAAATAGTTATAAAAAAAGTTTCTTACGGAACCACCTTTTCTGGTTAAAAATAGAAAGATTGTATGTGGTGAAACTGATTGGATGGATAAATGTGTGTGTGGGTGAGTGATTTGTATAATAGTGTATGTATATGTGATGAGTGTATGATTAGTGTTTGAAAGTTTAGTTGACTGGATAAATAGTGCGTTACTATTTGTATGAGTACATAAGTACTGTGTGATTGAAGGACTGTTTAAATAGTATGTGAGTAATTGTAAGAATGTATGCGTAGTGCCTCAATGATTTGATGAGTATGTGAGTGTAATGCCTGAGTCATAGAATGAGTGAACAGGTAGTGGCTTCGTGATTTGGTAAATGCACGGATACATGGGTAGTGCCTGCGTGATTGTATGAGTGCCTGGGTAGTACCTGGATGATTGAATGAGTGCATGGGTAATGCCTCAGTAAATGGATGACTGTAAGGGTAGTGCCTGGGTGATTGCATGAGTGGATGTGTAGGGCCTTAATGAAAGCATGAGTGAAACGATAGTGCCTAGATGATTGGAAGAGTGCATGGGTAGGGCCTGAGTGAATGGATGAGTGCATGGGTAGTGCCTGAGTGATTGGGTAAGTGTATGGGTAGTACGTAAGTGAATGGATGAGTGCAGGGGTAGTGCCTGCGTCAATGGATGAGTGCATGGGTACTGACTGAGCATATGGATGAGTGCAAAGGTAGTGACTGGGTAATTGTATGTGTGCAAGAGCAGTGCCTGGGTAAATGGATGACTGCAAGGGTATTGACTAAGTGATTGCATGTGTGCATGGGCAGTGCCTGGATGAATGAATGAGTGCAACGGTAGTAGCTGAGTGAATGGATGAGAGCATGGGTAGTGTGTGCATGAGCAGTGCCTGGGTGAATGGATGAGTGCAAGGGTATTGACTCAGTGATTGCATGAGTGAAACGGTAGTGCCTAGATGATTGGATGAGTGCATGGGTAGTGCCTGAGTGAATGAATGAGTGCATGGATAGTGCCTGAGTGATTGAGTTAGTGTATGGGTAGTACATAAGTGAATGGATGAGTGCATGGGTAGTGCATGAGTGAATAGATGAGTGCAAGGTTACTGTCTGAGTGAATGGATGAGTGCAGAGGTAGTGCCTGGGTGAATGCATGAGAAGTGCCTGAGCCAATCAATGAGTGCATGGGTACTGCCTGAGTGTATGGATGAGTGCAAAGGTAGTGACTGGGTGATTGGATGTGTGCAAGAGCAGTGCCTGGGTGAATGGATGACTGCAAGGGTATTCACTAAGTGATTGCATGTATGCATGGGCAGTGCCTGGATGAATGAATGAGTGCAACGGTAGTGGCTGAGTGAATGGATGAGAGCATGGGCAATGGTTGAGTGAATGGATGAGTGCAAGGTTAATATCTGAGTGAATGCATGGGTAGTGTCTACATGAATGGATGAATACATGGGCAGCGGCTGAGTGAATGGATGAGAGTGTGGGTAGCGCCTCATTGAAAGAATGAGTGCAAGGGTACCACCTAGGTGATTGGATCTGTGCCTTAGTAGTGCCTGAGTGAATGGATGAGTGCATGGATAGTGCCTGGGTGATTGGATGAGTGCATGGGTAGTGCCTGAGTGAATGCATGAGTGCATGGATAGTGCCTGGGTGATTGGGTGACTGCATGGATAGTACCTGTGTGATTGAATGAGTGCATCGCTAGTACCTGGGTGACTTGATAAGGGCAAGAGTACCACCTGGGTGATTGGATGAGTGCATGGGTAGCGTCTCATTGAATGGATGAGTCAAAGGGTAGTGTCTGGGTGATTGGATGAGTGCATGGGTAGTGCCTGATTGAATGGATGAGTGCATGGATAGTGCCTGGGTGATTGGGTGAGTGCATGGATACTGCCTGGGTGATTGCATAAGTGCATAGGTAGTGCCTGGGTAAATAGATGACTGCATGGGTAGTGCCTGGCTGAATGGATAACTGCACTTATAGTGCATGAATAGATAGATCAGTATATGGGTAGTCCCTGGGTGAGTGTATGGGTGCACAGGTAGTGCCTGGGTCATTGGATGAGTGCATGGGTGGTATCTGAGTGAATGTATCACTCATGAGCAGAGTCTGAGTGAATAGATGAGTGTACTGGTAGTGAATGCATGATTGGATGAGTCCATGAGTAGAGTGTGAGTGAATGGATGAGTACACGGGTAGTGCCTGAGTGAATACATGAGTGTATGGGTAGTAGCTGGCTGAATTGATGAGTGCAATGGTAGTACATGAGTGAATGGATGAGAACATGGGTAGTGCCTGGATGATTGCATGGGCGCATAAGTAGTGTCTGCCTCATTGGTGAGTGCATGAGTTGTGTGTGAGTGAATGTATCACTCATGAGTAGTGCCTGGGTGAATAGATGAGTGCACTGGTAGTGACAGCATGATTGGATGAGTACATGGTTAGTTCCTGAGTGAATGGATGAGTGCAAGGAAAGTGACTGAATGAATAGAAGAGTGCAAGGGTAGTGCCTGGCTGAATGGATGACTTCAGTGGTAGTTCATGAGTGAATGGATGAGTACATGAGTAGTGTCTGAGTGATTGTATGAGTCCATGGGCATTGCTTTGATGATTGGATAACTGCATGACTACTGCATGTGTGATTCTATGTGTGCATTGCTAGTGCCTGTGTGATTCATGAGTGTATGGGTAGTGTCTGGATGAATGGATGAGTGCATGGGTTGTGCCGTATATAGTAGATTGTATAGTTCTAAACGTAGGCCTACTAGCTCCATGATATATGTTAAACTACATGTTCAAATGGGTCGATACGTCAGACTTGGAAACTGTCAAATTTTAAAATGTAACAAAATGCACTTTCAGTTTCAAGCATAGACATCACTATCTATGTACTACTTCAAGTATACCTTTGTGGAGAGTAATATGGGCTAGGATAGAGGTAAATACAGTTTTCAACATGTTTTAAAAGTCACATAACTATACTAGTTTCTTGAAGCAGAAGCAGTTTGCTATAGAAGGTGTAAGTCAAAATAAAAGGCCAACTATTATTATACCACTTTTATTGGTGTCAGCATTTTCTCAGAAAGTGAGTGTGTTACTGCTTATCAGGAGTAGGATGACAGTTTTCAAATAGTCTATAAGTAGTAGATTATTCATGTTAGACACAAATGACATATTTGTACATCTTAAATAATTGTCCAGTTTATCATGAATATTGAATTATGTATTCTTACCTTTGAAGTAATTTAGTTACATCATTCAGTAAATCTGTTTTAGAGTACGTTTGTCCTAAACACTATTAAAACTGTTTTCAATGTTGAACAGTACCTGCTATTAAGAAGAGAAAGAACAACTATTATATAACCATATTATATTAGAGAAATTATAATATTACATTTTTTGGAACATAACATTATTTTATAATAAGATAACATTTTCAGTTTCCCTTTTTTTACTGTTCTCAGATTGCACATAACTTCACCATACACAGTGACTTGAATGTAGCATCATCATTGAACAGCGGGGGAAAAACAATCGAATTGATTGTACAAAAAAAAACAAATTAGCATAGTACATCATTATCAATATGTGTAACTATGCATTTTCCTAATAACATTTTGTTAATCACTTCTTTCATCTACATTAACTCTATTATTTATCACAAATATACATTTTTTTAATTTACAATTTCATTTACACCTGGTACAGTATTGTCAACAAATATATATATAGTATTTGCTTTTTAAACACATTTTTTCAAAATGTTATATCTATTAGGCAAAATAATAATCAAAACACTAATTATAAACAATTATAGATTGCAGTGCTTTCTGTCTTCTGTTGACATCTTCCCCAATAGGCCGAATGATGTTCTCATAACTTTGGCTGGAGAAAAAGCATGTAAGAATTTGGTAATTGAGAAGGCAACCTAGCTTTGAATTCCAGGTGGGCATCATTGCAATGTGTCCATCCTTTGTTACACTTTAAATAAACAGTATAGTGTCCAGATGTTGCAGTAGGTCCATCATTAAAAATATTAGCCACTGCTGTATAAGTTCTTCCTGAAATAGATATTGTTATGTCCCGTATAGAGACCCAAATGTAGACCCGTTCATACATGCCCTAAAATGGACGTATTCATATTTGCCCTAATACGGTCATATTCGTACTTGCCCTATTATGATCAAAGCCGCATATGCCCTGTTATGGTCATAACTGCACATGTCCTATTATAGTCATGATTCCTTATATAGGCATGATCTTTCACCTACATTGGTCCTCACTAGTACACAACGTGCTCTGCGGGCTGAACGTTATCTATTCTGTGGTTTTGAATACAGCAGGGTTTTTCCCAAACACAGGCCCACACTGTACTCATCAATTATGCATGGCTCTCTAGGAATACACCACCTGCATAATATGTATGTACAAAGTTCACCCCTGACGTCTTCCTTAAGTCTAACATGGCCAATACAAAACATACGAGGCAACTAGAGTCTTCAGGGTATAAATACACCACATCTTACCTCGGTAAGACAGAGGGAACCGAGACTTCCATGCTGACACACTGACCAGAGACGCTGAGGCTCCTGCATGTAGTCGCTCCAGCTGACAGCGGTCTGACACAGCCCTTGCGGGGTGTCCAACTCGAGACCAGGACGGGGTCCCACACTCTCTCTATTCAGGTATGGAGGATCGACTAAATCCTACAAGGATTCTTGGCTCTTAGGCTTTTAGTCCTACACAGATATGCTAGGTACACTCAGGTACATCTAGTTAGGAATCGTAAGAGTACACGCACTTTTCATAATGCTTTTTATATTCATGTATGTATCCATGATTATTGCAATATGGTAGAACTGTTCTATCCCTTTGCTTTTATCGTACTGCTGATAATATATCTCTGCTATTGTCTGCTGATTACCGCAGCACATATATTTTACACTAGAATAACAACTGTTCAATAAATACTTATTGAAACGCCCGACTGTTTATTCTGTGTAACTCTCTGACACAAACCGAATAAGTAAGCACGTGTGACTGAGCGAAAGGTAGTACATTGTTTCCACGATTCTGAGGAATTTGGGTTGTCATGATCTAAGGTTGCCAGAAACTAATCTCTCCCCGATAAGAGGAGATTCTAGTGGCACTGTGAGCTAGCTAATGCAAATCAGGCTAACATACGCGGTGGGGGTGCACAGAGTCAGTCTAACACCAAGCCGACGGTTTATGTTATCCAAACGCGCAGGTTCTGCATGGGTACTATAGGAACTACACGACATGGCGCCACCAACGTTGGTTTGGTACTTATTTAACAGTAGAATCTGAGTAGTTCAGTCGTGCTATTCTCAGAGAACCTACTCACAAAACGCCAGAGACGTCTGGAGTGGGTGGGCACAAAATCCGCCGCAGCTGAGTAGTACGAAAATACTATTTATTGGCTGTTGGTTAATCAAGCTTGAAGGACATTTAGTTCCTAAATTGTGCATAACACCTCATCTTAGTTCCCTTTGAACACTTCTTCCTCTAAACATGCCTGATAACGAGGCAGGGGACCAAAGAGTTGATCTGAATTTCTTAACAGGAGAAGAAGATCCTGAGGATGCAATACAGATTGCACCAAAATTCAGAAGGACAGTCACCATAAGACTATTAGAAAATGGTTTACCAGCCATGGGTGGCATGGTAGTTTTCGTGATTGAGGCACACGAATCAAACAGAACAGAGGTATTCTAGTCATGGGTTACACTCCCAGCAGCAAATGCAATAACAAACACATTTCACTACTACATAGCAGGAAATGCAGCAAGGGAATATGCCCCGTTTGAGGACATAGAGATTCCACTCACTTACCAGGAACATTTTTACTGGTTTAATAGCGCCCTACCCCACGTACGACAAAGAGTAAGATTAGGCCCGCTCGGAGGAGACGGGGCCACATGGCCAATACTAGCGGCTTACACACCGCACCCTGACATTGCAACAATGCCACAGGCAGAATTAAAATCTACAGAAACCTGACACAATTTGTCATGAGGACTTTAACAATCCAACCTGCACCAGCAGGTGCAGCAAACAGTACTCCAGTTCAGGGTACAGGAAATAAAATTACTCCTCAAACATTACACGCGGTAATGGGCAAAATGCCCGCAAAACGCGAACAAATACCATTCTGGATAGCTCAGAAAATAACTCAGCTTGAGGCAGTATTTCCGAATACTACTACCTATGAAAAACACAGAATTCTAACAATCTGCTTGCCCATGGGGATCACACCACAAGTAGAGGACTGCACCTCTTGGGGTTCAGTCTTTGCTGCCATATATACTAGAACACATGGTATCCCGTCCTTAGCAGTAATACCTGATGTATTGAGACAGATACAAAATGAGTACGGAGCAGAGCCTGCCCTTAACTTAGGGATGAAGTTACTAAATAACTTTGACCAGGTATCAGCCATTATACTAGCTAACATTAAGGGGGAAGCAGCTTCAGTGGCGATCCGCCAACACCTAAGCGAGTTCAGTCCAGAGGATCATCAACACGAACTACCCAAAATAATTGAAACTGCATATGCAGAATTAGGCAGAGACAGTCTAGGTGGGAAAGCATTAAAACCACAACTGGTGGGCAGTCCTGAAAAGGACACTACAAAGCAGACGCCTACTTCTTCTAAAAAGAAGTGGGAAAATAAAAAACAACAAAAGTCTAAAGACAACCGATCTCAATCCAGAGGTAGGTCTCCTCAACAGGAGCCCTCTGAAAGGAGGTATAACCTCAGGAATAGGGATAATATTAAAAAACCTGACAGGTATCAGGATACTGATACACGTTCTTTCAGGGTTCATCAAAAAACTCCGAGAGGGAAGGACGGTCAGAGGAGCGTACAAAGTCCAGAGACACGCAACGCGCTGTGGACTACGCACCTAAAAAAGAAGATAAACAAAAACAGAAACCTCAGTTCAAAAAGAAGAAGGTAGCAGGTCTCAAGATCAGACATGCCCAGAATTCTGAGGACACAGCTTCTGAACGGGGAATGGGCTCTGACGATGCTAGACAGCGCGGCAGAAGTAACGATAGCTCGCCAGAACCTGAAGGAATTTCTGGTGACAGCGGAGTTGAGTGAGTATATCACGGTGGAAACACCTGATACTCTGGTAAGTGTCCCACATAAGTTACATGAGATAACACTCCGGATGGAGGGGGACAAAGCCAGAAAAATTAAAGGTCTCTTTTGGAAAAATCTGTCATCTGGTTATGACATTCTATTAGCAGAACAAGACTGGCCGCCAGCATTCGTCATGGAGTGCCCTAGGGGAGAAACTGTAATTTTTCCAGCCTTTTCCGACCTCGTTCCCATTCACCTAAAACATGCATATGCGCAGGAGTGGGCAGTTGCCCTAGCTCCAGCATTGCACAAAAATCATGTTGGTTGGGATGAGGATTCAACCCACCACGTGATCCCTTTAAAAGTTTACCCAAATGCTCAAAGGCAATACCCTATAAAGCAGGAAGCTAAAAAACAAGTCAGGGAGATCCTAGATCAACTAGAATACCAGGGGGTGATAGAAAATTGCACTTCACCTATGAACAATCCTTTGTTTCCCGTAATGAAACCTGACAACGCATATCGTTTAGTTTTGGATTACAGACATTTAAACACTTGCACAAAGACATTTGCAGTTCAAAATGCACACAGTGCCGCATTAATGAATAACATTGTGCGGAAAAAATATAAAACAACACTTGATATCTCAAATGGATTTTTCTGCCAAAATATAGCGCCTGAAAGCAGGTATCTGACCGCATTCAGTGCGTTAGGGTCCCAGCGACAATTTTGTCGACTAGCCTAAGGGTATAAAAATAGCCCCGGGGTATTTTCAGCAAGGGTAACCGAGTTACTCCAAAATTTGGATGAAGAAGCATTGTCCTATGTAGATGATATTTATCTGACGGATGATGACTTATCGAGGCACTTGACCAGGGTGAGCACCATTATTATGGGATTCGCCTCTGAGGGCTATAAATTTAATTTAAAAAAATCAAAAATTGCCCACCTCATTGTCCTGTTTTTAGGGTATGAGCTGTCAAGTGAAGGGAAAAGCCTAGCAGCTAACTTTTTAGAAAGGTATGCGCTGCTCCAACCTCCAAAATCATTGAAGAATTTACAATCAATTCTGGGATTCCTAAATTTTGGTCGAACATACATTTTGGATTACGCAGAAAGAGTAAAACCTTTCTACGACTTAATAAAACCTGATTTTTCAGTCAGACAATGGACACAGGAACATACAAATATCCTGCGTTCCTTACAAGAAGACATGATAGCTTCTAAACATTTACAGACACGCGTAAACGTACCCAACTTAGTGATCCGAGTAATAGCGGGTCAATGCGGGTACACTTATTTAACTTTTAATGAAGGTGAAACGGTACCAATCGCATACAAATCACACCTATACACAAACGCAGAGATGCGTTTCACTTCAACAGAAAAAATCATGACAGCAGTGCAGACCGCTGTAGCAAGAGAAAGAGCTCTGGCTCAGGGTAAACGCATAATTGTCGTGACCCCAGTACCAGCTTTAGAAACTGTTACAAAAGCTAGCATTCCAAATGCGAAAGCCTTACATCCCAGATGGATACAATGGGCTAATTCTCTTACTGCAACAGATGTTGAATACAGATTTGATCCAAGTTCGAAAACACAGGCATTCCTGCAATACGAACAAGAATATCCTCTACCAAATGAGATTTTGCCTCTAGATCAGTATGAATATATTATTTACACTGACGGTTCTGCTCAACCTGCCATAGGGAGTAAGCAAGCTTACAGCGCAGCGTGTGCAATCGTTAAAGGTCGCATGCGTGATGGCAAGTTCCATCCAAGCTGCACTAAAACGCACTCTCTAGGAGATTGCACGGCTCAGTTGGCAGAATTAAAAGCACTGATACTGGCACTGGTAAATACGGAACACGAATTCCCCACACTAATTGTGTGTGATTCCTTTTACTGTGTACAGTCGTACAATGAATATTTGCATCATTGGGAACAAAACGGGTTCAAAGATGCAACAGGTGGCACAATTAAGCATAAAATGCTATGGGAACAGGTAGTGGAGTTGAGAAACGAACTACCAAGGGCTCACGTGATACATACACTGAGTCATCAGCGTGATGGCGTTCACGTTGAAGGGAATTCATTGGCTGATGAAGCCGCAAAGGGGGCTGTACACACAGCCGCCGTAGCTGCAGTTACTCGTTCAAAGACGAGAGTAGACGGCGAGATTATGGTAGCAGTCAATGCTTCACGCAAAGGCAGCACAGCAGTACCTAAAAAATTTCCACTCAAGTACTCCTACAAGTTAGATGCACAAAACATTCCATATGCTCAGATTCCTGGAGTGGGGGATAGAGTAATACCAAATAGGGATCGTAGGCTAGGTTTAATTGTGGCGGCACACGAAAAGAAAGGTTCTGTACATAAGGGACTTAGGGAGGCTGTTTCTTTGTTGAAACAACGCTACTGGTGGCCCGTGATGAGAAGGCAGATTAGAGACTATGTCTGGAACTGCGACATCTGCAAGCAGATGGAAGGGTCCACCGCAACACGTCCAGTACAGATACCATTGTTAGACAGCATTAGGTTGTCCGTTCGTGTACGTCCAGTTCAAGTTTCCTCAAGGTTTGGCTTCAGCGCTCGGCTGACGCTCGAACTGTTAGAAAAGATTTGCGAGTCTTTATCGGCACTTACGCAGTTGGCACGTTACATTCTGACCGTGGTCCGGCGTTTAGCTCTCGGACTTAGAAAGAGGCCATGGAAGGAATGGGCGTAGCATTGCGGTACTCCTCTCCGTACCATCCCGAGGGAAATTCCGTTGTGGAGAGGAAAAACCGGGACTTAAAGCAATCTTTAACAGCTAGGGTATTAGGCAAGGGCAGTAGATGTGTCGATCACCTTTAGGGGGTCCAACGAGCTATCAACAACCAGCCAAGAAGCTCTCTAGGGGGTGTCACTCCTTACGAGGTCCTATTTGGGACAAGAATGTGGGTACCGGATCTTGATTGTGAAGGCACAGTGGCGGATAAAAAACCATTTGATATCCATGATCGTTTGGCTGTTTTACAGGATCTAAATGAATCCAGAACACAACAAAGTAACGTGCTCCAAAAACAGACCTCCACTGAGGGAGTCAAGGCAGTAACGGCAAGACCTGTCTGGATCCCAAAAGTTGGGGATCTGGTCAGAGAGAAGATTGCTGATAAGAAAGAATTTGGGCCATCCTACAGAAAGCCTGTAACGGTCCTCGCAATCCACGGCACAAGAACTGTACTTCTGCCGCCTCTTGCCGGAAAAAAGGAGAAAAGATTTGTCTCAATCGACTTAATCAAACCACACTATGTGGCCGATACTAAACAGTAGGCCTTGTGGACTCCACAGTAGCATACGCCCTCCTCTCGCTACAATCCAAGAAGTCCAAACAGAAAGACTCATCACGTTCGAAGAGCCACCTGTACGGAATGAAGGACTAAGCAACAATGCTATGGAACTCGTTCCACTTCAACAAGAAATTCATCTTCAAAATGAAAATCAACTTAACAACCAAGTTGCAATAAGACCGACTACAGACATCTACGTCAACATGCCTTGTCAAGAGCAAAATCCGATTTCAACAAATCCCGATGCAATTCCAACAATTGATCGAACTGCTTCTGGCTATTTCATGAACTTTGATACGTTTTCACTGGATCCAAGCGAGCCGTAAACGACGCCAGCCAAAAAATCACACACACAGAAACTCATTGACTTTTTGAACTTTTTTAGAAAGACTTACCTGGTGTCACCTTGGATTGAACTATGGTATATCACTGGGATTTAATTTTTTCTTTTCTGGCTAGGTTTAATTATAACTTTTAGTATGCTTATCAATGGACGATACCTCAAGCAGAGCTCTACAGCCCAAAGAGTCAATTTGATTTTAAAACCACACCAGTCTTCACATCGTGAACCAAGAGACTTGTCTTCAGTGAACATCACAGCAGTTCCTATACCGGACGGTATAGTATGGGACAAGATTGATTATGATATACTCGGTCCGACTGAACTTTTAAAGCTTAAACATGTATTTAAAATTTCTTTAAGTGATATCATTACCTCCAGTACATTTTCTGATGATTGGGACACTGAAACTGTAAATGCTATGATGTCTGATTTAGAAAAAACTTCCGCATTTCCGAACAATGAAATGTTAGAAGGTACTTCAGACTATGATACATTGTACTGTTACCAACAATATGGTCATCATTTCTTGCATAAATCTATAACACCTAGAAATGTATTTGAATACCACCAGTGGGAACACTGCCCAACTCCTCCAAAAGGTAGTTCGAAAAGTTTTGCACAGAAATTCACATACTTTTCAGGGTTTAATACATCTGACCCGAAGTCATTTTACTACAAAGTGGCAAAAACATCAGCACAGAAAATTATGTTAACTAACACCAAACAGATTTTCTCTGCTTCCTTCATGGCCCAGTTGTCTACACAAGGTTTCGACCTATGGAAGGACACTATAGATTCAAAATCAATCTGGGGTTCTAGGGACTGGCAAGTCCAGGGAACAGAAGTGCTATTTAGAGCTTGCCTCATTCCACAGCAGATAATATTTCTAAATGACACTGTGCAACAGACATCCTGTCTTGGACTAGCCAAGAACAAGGAACTGAACTCACCCGGGTTTCCTACACCATCACAGATGGGTGGGGGGCAGAATTCAACTACACAAGGGGTAGGATTAGATGACATTCTCCAGTACAACAGATCAGATCCTGATTGGACGAAATGGCTGATTTGGCCCATTGACACAAACACCTGTCAACAGAGATTTATGAATATGACCGAAGGGTTTAGTATCCATAGGCCAGATACACGCTATGTACAGAGACAACATCCAGGGGTAGTGACATCATATAGTGTTGGGAAGTTGTGCCTTGATTGGCTAGAGACCTCAACACTCACAGAAGTAAAACATCATTTAACCTTACTCACACCTGATGTGGACCTTAGGGATTTTATACTAGGCCCAAGGAAAACACGTCAGAAACGTTTCATATATGCCCGCATTTATGCCTATTATAATGAAAACTGGAAAATATCCCAACAAGAGGCCGCAGAAAGAATACGGGAAATAGACCGTATTAATTTAGAAAAGGCATTAGCTGTAGTGGATAATGGGTTAACAACTTTGACCTCCAGGATTTACTCCTTAGGCAACATTGTGTCTTCGGCAATCGACATATTAGAACAAGACTTGGCCTTGTTACAACACGGGCAATCTCAGCTACGTTCTATTATGATGCTAAACTGGACGCTGCAATGTCTGCGTGCAGGCTATGTGCCCTGCAGTTTTATAAACACCACGTCTCTGTTTTCAGAATACAATCTGACTGATAAACAGACAGAAATGGCACAAAGGGGAGTCAAATATACAATGCTGCGTATTGAGAAACTGGAAAGGTTACCATTCACTATAGCCGAATCACCATCAACTGAATGGCTAATTCGTGGCCAACTCACTCTGCCGGTCACTACGTTTCAGTTTCAATATTGCCTTGAGCAAAGGCAGGCAGGCAAATATGAAAAGACGGGTAAGGGATAAATTAAGGAATCTTGGGAGTTACCATATAGATATCGATGTCGGAATGGGGATCGAGAAGTGTATCTGAGTGGTACAAACTGCAAGAACGCTTTAAGCGGTTCTCTCATGTGTCAGGATATTTCACTACATGGAGCCTGTAACGGTTCAGTAGCAAACCTATCGTGTCACATGACTGGGACCCCAGCTGCAGTGATCACGCCAGTTTTCGAGCTGGTCTCGAATGGGAGTTACTTGATGCTAAATGGTCAAGGTTGCTGTGGGATGCTTCCAGGCGTCGCATATCTGGTCACTGTTAACTCCAGGGTTACTTGCTGTATGCAAGTATTGTTTCCGCCACTGAACACAGTCAGGGAGACACTGTTATGGCCTTCACTGAACGTTTCTTTCATACAATTTGATACTCTGAGCAGACTGCAAGCCATGCTTTTACAGCAACCTGTGCCCTTAACCTCCGCTCGAGAAACCTATGAACTTCAAGTTGCAAGGACCTCGACTGAGATACAGGCGCTTATACGTACAAACTGCCCCTTTCATTTCGTTGAAATGGTGGGACGTATCTTCAATATGTCTGATACGAGCGGTATTGTACACCTATTTAAGACCATAGGGTCAGGACTGTTAAGCACCTTTCAGACAGTCCTCGGAGTAATCCCAAATTTTATACACTCTGTATTGGGAAGCGTATTTGGAGGACTCCCGCTTATCCTATTGCTGGTTGCAGGGGTCCTATTCATAATACTACTGCTACGAAATGGACGGCCCAATTCCCGAGGGAATGGGGAACATGCTCCTGGAGCGGAAATACCGTGAACGCATGGTACAACTTCTGGGCATTTCTTGCCTGCGAGAACTCAATGCCTCCTGGTTTCTATCCTTTCGACCAGTCTGGGTAGACTGCATCTTACCTGTTCTTTGATGCCTGTTTTGCGGAGAAGAATGCATGTTGGATCTTTGTCTAACATTTCCATCAGATGTGCCTCCGGACACGGATGCAATGCTGGACCCCATAAAGGCCCATGCTCTGCGTTGTCCCCAGCGGCTTCCAATTCTGATGAACGCATTCCTGGAGAATGCACAGGTGCCGTTTGCTCCTGCTGGGTTAGGTGACTCCTCCACAGGCACCCAGGTAACAACTGCCGCACAAACTGCCGCAGCATCGACTGTCGGCAGTGCTACATTCCATCTATGTGCGATTGACGTTCTCTGTGAGGCGTTGGATTTGTCGTCTGCAGTAGCTCACACAGATAATGTTGTGCTTCCCAGCCAGGACACTTAATCTCGAATTGGCTCATTGCGTCCTGGGAAAGAATTTGGGTTCGCCACTCGTTTTCATAATAAGCGAGCACATTTGGAACACTTCCAAAATTGACACTTTCGCTTGAGAAAAGCATGGCCTTCTTCCGCTTTGAGTGAAGCAACTTATATAGAGAAACAAAATAGACATTTCTTTTTTTTTAGTGGCAATTGGAAATAGCTGAATTGTAACATTTTTTGAAGTTTTTTTAACAATTTTAAAACCATGTTTTTACTTGCTTTTAAAATGTTTTTAAATTGTCCAGATTTTAAATATGGTCATTGTCATCCTGTTCGGAAGAGGAGTGGGTGTTATGTCCCGTATAGAGACCCTAATGTAGACCCGTTCATACATGCCCTAAAAAGGACGTATTCATATTTTCCCTAATACGGTCATATTCGTACTTGCCCTATAATGGTCATAACTGTACATGTCCTATTATAGTCATGATTCCTTATATAGGCATGATCTTTCACCTACATTGGTCCTCACTAGTACACAACATGCTCTGAGGGCTGAACGTTATCTATTCTGTGGTTTTGAATACAGCAGGGTTTTTCCCAAACACAGGCCCACACTGTACTCATCAATTATGCATGGCTCTCTAGGAATACACCACCTGCATAATATGTATGTACAAAGTTCACCCCTGACGTCTTCCTCAAGTCTAACATGGCCAATACAAACCATACGAAGCAACTAGAGTCTTCAGGGTATAAATACACCACATCTTACCTCGGTAAGACAGAGGGAACCGAGACTTCCATGCTGACACACTGACCAGAGACGCTGAGGCTCCTGCATGCAGTCGCTCCAGCTGACAGCGGTCTGACAACCCTTGCGGGGTGTCCAACTCGAGACCAGGACGGGGTCCCACACTCTCTCTATTCAGGTATGGGGGTTCGACTAAATCCTAGAAGGATTCTTGGCTCTTAGGCTTTTAGTCCTACACACATATGCTAGGTACACTCAGGTACATCTAGTTAGGCATTGTAGGAGTACGCGCACTTTTCATAATGCTTTTTATATTCATGTATGTATTCATGATTATTGCAATATGGTAGAACTGTTCTATCCCTTTGCTTTTATCGTACTGCTGATAATATATCTCTGCTATTGTCTGCTGATTACCGCAGCACATATATTTTACACTAGAATAACAACTGTTCAATAAATACTTATTGAAACGCCCAACTGTTTATTCTGTGTAACTCTCTGAGACAAACCGAATAAGTAAGCACGAGTGACTGAGCGAAAGGTAGTACATTGTTTCCACGATTCTGAGGAATTTGGGTTGTCATGATCTAAGGTTGCCAGAAACTAATCTCTCCCCGATAAGAGGAGATTCTAGTGGCACTGTGAGCTAGCTAATGCAAATCAGGCTAACATACGCGGTGGGGGTGCACAGAGTCAGTCTAACACCAACCCACGGTTTATGTTATCCAAACGCGCAGGTCCTGCATGGGTACTATAGGAACTACATGACAATATTTGACTTCCTTTAAAATTTGTAATTTTTGTTTCCAATTTTCTTCTGTTTGCTCTACAACGTTGTAACATTAAAATGACATATTTTCCAAATCTTTCTATATGTAATGTAGACAACATCTCTGATCTACAATGTGAACATGTCATATCCTGATTTGCTCAATGGTTAAAAGGTACTGATTTGCAGTCTGATATTGTTAAGTATAGGAATCGTTCTCTACATATTTCAGTGATAGAAGTAAATAAGCAATCTTCACACTTATGGTCCCATTTGTAACTTACTAAACTAAGTTATCACTGTGTATTCCTTCATCTTCTAATACTCCAAGCATGAGCATTAGAAATTCTTGTGCATCTTGTTCTATGTTTAAAGTAAATGTCAATGAACCAGTACATATATCTAAAAGATGTTGAATGACAGAAGCAGTATGTATTTCACTTCTGTCACTTACCAACTGTTGAAATAAATGATGTAGTGCAGAACAGAATCGTTTTTCACGGTTTTTCATGATTTCATGATGAAGACGTGGTAAATGAAACACTACGTTCAGAATCACATTAACATAACAGTTGATACCTGAACTGTTTTCCAACTGGTATCCTATATTGTCATCATCACTTTCCACTTTCCACCTTCAACTTTCTCTTCAATTATTTTCTTATTTTCAACTTCAGTTGAATGTTTGATATATTTCCGTTTTGGACACACTATACGTTTCTCATATATCGGACATTCACCTAAATGAGGAGCATAAAGTCTTCTTAAATGATTGTACTCTCTTACATAATTTGCATCAGCACTAACATTCTTTTCATCAAAATCTATCAAGTACAAACCGGACAATGTTCCTACTCGAGACAATGCAACATATGCCATTCCCTCTTTGAACACAGTACTTCCAATATTTACAAAAGCTCTGTCTATACTTAAACCTTGAGATTTGTGAATAGTTACTGCATATGCTAGAGACAGAGGAAATTGTTGCCTCGAACATACAAGTCCTTTACAAGCAACAAACATACAACACAACGCCCAATCTGTCTTACTTCATTAATTCGGTCAAATTTTATAATCAAAAATTCTATTCCATCTCTATTTTGAAAATTTACAAAATCAACAACTTTAGCCATTGCTCCATTTACAAATCCATCTTCTAGATTCAAATTACGCCGCAAATTTACTCGACAGTTTTTACATACATGTAAACTCTTTTCTAATCCTGCAGTTTTAGATACAGACTTTTCCAAAGATTCCAATTTAGCCTGTAGTTTCTCAGTGAGAAGAATTGTTACTCCCTGGTGTTCGATTTTGTCAAAAGCTTTAATTTCCAGAATTTGTTGTTTTTCCAGTTTGAGTAGTTGTTCATTAAATGTAGAAAACTCTTTTGCAGTGTGGCAATAGGCAAACTATAGATTTGTTTTCTACAATCATATTGTACATTACCTCTGGCGCTGTTTTTTCAGATGTAAACAAGTTCCTTAGTAGCCGACTTTCTAAAGCTTGTTTACTGTGTTCCGTCAACATACCAATTCTTATCTCTTTAAGAATATTTCCATAATCTTCATCACCTGCTTGTCACATATTCTTAACAAGTTCTTTATATTCAAAGTTTAACCAAATATTTACATTCCCAATACTTCCCAAAGATTTCCTTGCATCATCATGGAGAAGTGTTTTAAAAACAGGTTGTACTTTAACAGGAGTATGTTTATAGTCTGTCTCCAAATACAATTAAATGTTTCCCTCCAAACAAAACATCGTAATCTGTTTTTAAAATTTGTTGCATTCGTAAGTGTACAAACGCAAGCATTAAGTTTGAGACCATACTCAACTCATCAATGATTAAATGTTTTAGTTCCTTCAGTACTCTTGACACTTCATAACAAGCTTCTCCCGATAGCTTTTGATATTCCAATTTATTATCATGTTCAACAGGTAGCATAACTAATCGATGTAAAGTAATACCTTTAATGTTGTTTGCTGCTAATCCAGTTGGAGCCGTTACGACACAAGATAAATGTGATTCTGTAGTTTTGTGTAGATAACTGGTCAAAACTTTTATTAAGAAACTTTTTCCTGTTCCAGCTCGACCACTAATGTACAATAGAATAGGTTGAAATTATGATCATTGGCATTCTTTTTAGGTCGAGCATTCGAGACCTGTTGTAATTTCTCATGTTGGCTTAAAGCCATCCCCCTGCTTTTGATTTGCTTGTTTCAGTGTCCTTTAGAAATCCTTGCTTGCTAGTGGTCAGCCCTGCCTCTTTGTTCCTCCTTTTCCCCTTCTGTTCCTCCCATGCAGCAGGACTAAGTACTGTCTCATTCTGCTATGGCTCTTTATGTGTTCTTGGGGGGACTATTTTTTTTCTTTGTTTCCTGGTCTGTTACTGTTTGCCTGTGTTCAGCTTTGGAGGCAAAGCTGCTTACATGTAAATATATCATTCCTCCCTCCCATCTCCTCTTAATGCCACAATTGTGTCAGTACTGCCTTCCTCTCTATTCCTCCTGCTCTGTTGATTATATTTATTCAGCCTTTTTCCACTTTTTGATGTGTACGGCCGTTGGGCTCGATTTTGGTAGGATATTTGGTTCGTTTTGGGCTTCCTTTTATGGGGGATTGGGCTTGTTGAAGTCTTGTTTGTGAAAAGGCATGAGTCATTGCAGCCCCTCCCACTCCTCCATGTGCTACGTCCCATGGTATTCAGAGGGTTCCTTGCAGCATGGGGAAGGCAACAGCTTCAGCCTCGTTTTTAAAATGTATCCATCGTGGCACCCCAGCAGGAATAATGGTGAGCGCACCTTTCTTATGGTTAGTTGCATTGGCAAACACGGGTGCATGCCTTTTTTTCTCTTTATTTATTTTGGTTTTAATCACCGCACTCGTGCTTTAACTGTAAACATCTTAAGCTAAAGCGCGGTGCCACGATTGCTTCAAAGTGAAGAAATAGAGAAAACTTTTTTTAACATTTCTTTACTTTTGAACCATTCACGGCACCCGCTTTAGCTTAAGATATTTACAGTTAAAGCGCGAGTGCGGCGATTGTAACCAAAGTAAATAAAGAGAAAAAAAACATGCGTCCACCATTTTTTTCTCTTTATTTACTTTGGTTTCAATCGCGGTACTCGTGCTTTGGCTGTAAACATCTCAAGCTAAAGCGCGGGTGCCTCGATTGCTTCAAGAGTAAAGAAATAGAAAAATATGTTTTTTTCTATTTCTTTACTTTTGAAGCAATCAGGGCACCAGCGCTTTAGCTTAAGATGTTTACAGCTATAGCACGAGTGCGGCGATTGCATTGCAAATGCTTGCCTCTCACACGGCTGCTTGGGCACCGTGCTCTGTGTAGGTGCCCCTGCTGGGACGCCGTGGTTTCACCAGTCAAATTGGCTCAGGAGCAGTGCTTGCTGAGGAGCCGTTTCTCAGCGCCGTGACTGGCTCGTGAAGCCGGGGCTCAGGCTCCGAGCTCATTATGGTTGTCTGCTTGCACACTGCTCTTGTTATCTTGCGGCTGCTCGGGCACTGCACCTCTTTGGTCAAGGAACGGATTACGCATAGGAAGGGGTCCTTTTAATTTCTGCAGTTGCTGATTCCCTAGACAGCCAGGGGGATGGGGGAATAGTGCTCATTCCCCTTGCGGTTTCGGAGGGTGTGGCTCCTGGATTCAAGGGTCTCACCACCGTTTCTATGTGTGCTCTCCCTTGCGCCCCACCCCCTACCCGGTCCTTGCTTGCCCATACCCTCTTCCCCATCCTTGCTTGTTTACTTTGTTGTCCCTGTTCCTTTGTACCCCTCCCATCCACCACTTCTCCGTGTTGTTGTCCCTGTCGTCTCTTCACTGCTCGCCCTGTATTGAGGTTTGAATGTATTTTTATTACCATTTAGGCCCTGTTGCTTCTTTTCACACCCACCCCCCACTTCTTCGTGTTCCTACCCTGCTCTCGACTGCCATTCCTTTCAACCTCCTGGGATTACAGCATTGTGCAGGCAGGCTCCTTTCCGAGCACTCATTCATGATCAGAAAATAATGGCAGTTGGAGGAGCTGGCTCTCCTCAGAGCAGACTGGCTGGGACCCAAGCGCTCCTGGCCAAGCCCTCTAACCCAGTATGTGTTTTATTAATGCCCGATGATCATCTTCTTTCCAGGCAGCACTGTTACTTAATGCATTTTCTCCCAGTTTGAAACACAAAGGTAAGGTTAGAACATTCTTCCAGCTATGCTGAAGGCTGGCAGAAATGGATTTCAGTGTAAAATGCAAGTAAAGGTCACCCACGGTTTTCCCTTGTGTACTCAGGCCTGAAGCCGTCCACAGCCAAGATCTGCGCTGAATGCCACTGAGTGCCTGTGAAATAGATAGACATCTGCAGAAGTATCTGGGGGAAGAGCTTTGAAGGTTGAGGTCAGAATACATGTGGGATAACTCATTTGTTTTGGTTTCTTTCGTAAAACATGTGCAGTGTTAAGGGGTTTCACTGCTGTTAACCCCCTAATATTTGTACAATCGTACTGACGCCACACCCACTCAGGGCACAATTACCAAGCAGACCCCACTCTGTAATCCTGCGCTTTAATCAAAGAGAGCAGGAGATATTGTGCTTATTTTACACTATTCCGGCCCATTAGTTTTAAATACTTTCAATAACTCCAGCCCTTTCCAAGTCAACAGCAATCTAAGGCCCGCTGAGATCACTGGACAATAGAGCTACTGATGCAACCTGCACTGCGCACTCAGCTGGATTATGAAAACAACAAGCAATCAACCCCACATAATTCAACACAACTCCACACAATTAAGTGCCACGTGATTCCACAACACACAAATGCACAGCGCATAATTCCACTACATAACACATTTCAAGATCTCATAATTCCACACCATACAATTCAACTCCACATCATTTTACTACATGCCACATAATGACAATACATCAAATTCAACTCCACATAATTCCACTCTGCTCCATTCCACATAATTCCA
The DNA here is from genome assembly GCA_963921515.1 of Calotriton arnoldi. Classification (NCBI taxonomy): domain Eukaryota; kingdom Metazoa; phylum Chordata; class Amphibia; order Caudata; family Salamandridae; genus Calotriton; species Calotriton arnoldi. The sequence continues at coordinate 258,069 of CAWUFW010007334.1, forward strand.
CTTCACATAATACCACTACATGCAACATAATTCCATTACACTCCATGCAACACAATTCAACTCCAGATAATTCCACTACACATAATTACACTCCAACCTACAAAATTACACTCCACATGTATCCACTCCGCTCCAAAACACATAATTACACTCAACAAAATTAAATTCCGCAACATGCCCCATATTTACACTCCACATAATGCCACACCATGCCAAACAATTCCAAAAAATGCCACACCATACAATTCATCACACAATACCATACCACACAACACAATTACACTCCCCTCCATACCACATAATTCCACTCCACATAAATCTACTTCATCCCACATAGCAACACTCCACATAAATACACTCCACACCATGCAACATAATTCTGCTCAACATAATTTCACTCAATGCAACACAATTCCACACAACACAATTCAACTCCACACAATTCCTTTCCATGGCACAAATTCCACTCCACGACACATAATTCGACTACACACCACATACATCCAACCACCCCACAAAATTCCACATAATGCCAAATAAATCAACACCATGCCACACAATTCCACTCAATACATGCCACTCCACCACACACAATACCACTACACCTAAGTCCACTACACTAAATTCCACATAATTACTATCCACATAATTCCATTGCGCTCAAACAAACTGGTCCAGCATTTCTCATATTGGTTCACTTCAGGTCTTTCAGCACAGTTTCTTTCCCATAACTTTAAAAAAAACTTCCAAACCGCAAACACACACTCTCCTCCACTTCTTTCGGCGTATTCTCCTTACACAAGAGTTCATTCACCACTTCATACTCAAACTATTTATCACTCTCAATCTTACTTTCTATTTTATACAGCCCTCAACCCTGTCTATTCACCATGCCACATATTTCCAGACCACAAATACACTACACACCACACAATTCCACCCCACACAATTCCGCAACAAACAATTCCAATTTAAACCACATAATTCCACTACAAACAACATACATTCACTCCACTAAAAACAAAAACATAAGTAAAAAACAATATGATTTACAATGCCAATAGCTCTAACTTTCACAAATGGCAGACCGATTGCATTGCAAATGCTTGTTTTTCATGCAGGAAACCATGTTCTACCTGTTGTTTGACTTGTAGATATATTTCTTTTTGTTTAATATTTAGTTGTTCCTCTAACTTTTCAAACTGAATAATATCCTGCTGTGCTTGCTGCATTGCAGTTTCTACCTCATTCATGGCTATTGCTGCTTCATTTTCAATAATTGGTTGTCCCAGTGGATCGTCAGTCATTGGACCTGAACTTTGACTGCTTTGTGAACTTTCTCTAGCTATTTCAGCTGCAAGAGTTCCTTCTTGTTCAACCTCATCACTTAACATTTGTAAGTAAGTTGGAAAAATCGTATACTGAATGCTGTCTTTAGTTGCATTAAAAGAATCTTCATAGCAGTCAAAATCTCCAAGTAATTCTTTTTCACTACGCCAAGGCTTGAACAGTTGCAGAAGTGCTAAATAGAAAAATTCTCTCTTATCTGCAGTTTCACAAATCAGTTTTCTATGGTGAATAAGATTCCCTTTGACATGTTTCACAAAAAATCCAACATATCCAATTACTGCATATTTTTCTTCTTTTAGATTTTCTCTAACATTCTTTTTAAACCTATAATGTTGAAGTATTTCATACAGACATAGGTTTTCAAGATGTGGACTCGTTTTGGGATAGTATGTATCCAACATATTAGTTTTCACAATATCAGTACTTTCTGGCTCATACTGTGCTAAGTATTCAATTTCTTGGAAAGATTGCAATACTCTATTTCGTGTGGAGGCTAGACCTAGAGTTATCCAAATGATTCCTCTTGACTTTGAATACAAACTGGCTGAGCTCAAGTGATCCGAACATTCATAGGATCCTATCTCTCTATGGGAAAGCATTTTCAAGCAGAAGCTGTACAATTTCTTGCTAAGACTCTTTTCTGCCAAAATTTCTTCCCACATTTCTTTCATCTCTGACTTTTCTGATGTTGTAATATAAGATGTGAAATAACAAGCAACAGCAATTGAATTGTCTGCAACAAACTGAATATCCATGTTTGCATTCCACATTTTTAAAATAATTGGGTTATAGTCATTAATGTACTTTGAAGCTTCTGTTCTTCTTAAGTTGTATGTATTCTTGGGAGATTTTCGAGTTATTGTATGTCTTACTGCTAAGAAAAAACTATTTACTCTTCCTTTAGAAATTATAGGATGTGGGAATCCAAAACAACATTTTGTATAAAATTTTCCTTTACATTTATCTTTCCGCCTGCAGTATTTCCCACATCTATGACTTTGAAACTGTAAAACTTGTTGTCTCAAGCTCTTTTCTCCTCCTTCTCTTGGAATGGCACATGTAACATACTGTTGAATGAAAGACAGAACAGCTTTATCACTATCTGTTCCAAATTTTGGTGCATTCTTTATCCATAATAGCCTGTGTATATGAGGAGCACCTCTGGCTTGGTACTCTTTTCACCAAAAGAAATCAGTCACCTCTCCAAGAGGTGGGATGCCTCTATTGCAGATAAATGACATCATAGCTTGAAACCTATGGTTAAAATATCTGCAGACATTTACAAGATCCAAAGAACAGAGTTCTCTAGCTGTCATCAGTTCAATATTTTTTACATTTGAATTTGCTTCTCAAAGGAATTCAAGTAAATCATGCCACGCATATTCAGCACAGCTAAGTGTTAGAAACCATGCAGGTGCACCTAGGTTTCTTAACATGCATTTAAGTTCACCATGACGTCGATACCAATATTCATTGGTGCCACGTTGGCACGCCATCAAACTGATTAACTGAGATTCTAAATTTTCATCTCTGTCTTCAACTTTGCCCATGAACTCTTTCGCAAAAACATTTTGAAGATGAACTCCTGTTTTAATATATTGTTTACTGCATATGAAAGTGCAGACAAATCACTCTCATACAGAAGATGAAATATATATGGAATGCACTGCCGAAATCTTGGATCTTCACAATACATCTTGTTGATCGGTATTCTTATCCTGGAATCCATACAGCTCGCTCATCAAATCGTCCACCTTCTCCAGTGGGGAATAGCTGTGGAAATCAACAAGCTTCTAAACTTTTTTCCCATACACTCATGGGAGCTCCCTTTGCTTCTTTCTTTTGAAATAATTCAATACTGTTTCCTATGATTTCTTTCGAATGCAGAGGATGTATTGTAAAATGTTCATAAATTTCTTCACTCCTGGATTTGTCCACTTTTTCAATTTGGCCAGTTGAGATTACTGTTTTATCTTGTAAGCATATTACTTGTTCATCAACATTTACATTCTTATAATAAATATAATTCTGTACCAGGTATAATGTAGCATTTTGAAGTTTATTAATATCTACAAACTCTTGCCAGATTTTTCTACTCTTGGTTGGTAAACCCTTTACTAAAATAACTACTGGCTCATTTTCCTCTCTCTCTACACCAACAGTTTCAATGTTTTTCTTAAAATCTAAAGGTAAGTGCACAACCTTTTTGTAAATCTGTTGGTGGTAACTTACCTGTTTTAGGCTCCATACGAACTATGGCCTGAAGTGGGTGTACAGATTGAATAAGAATACACTCACATGCATTTAAATCTGCCAGTTCCTGAGGAATAGGTACCAACTCTAAGTTATGTCCTGCTCTAGCTGGCATTTTGATTTCTTCTAATTTGTTGTTACAGGACTTACAAATAACTTGATCACTGGACAACTCAAACTGCCCTACAAACAAATAAAGAGCAAATTGCTGCCACTTATTATTGTTTTCTTTTTTACTTTTTAAATATAAATCAACATTTCTAGGTTGACTTCTATAGTTAGTACGTTGACAACAATTACAAACATAGTTTGGTTTTTCAGAGGAAACTGTGTTAAACTTTGTAATTTCTTCTGCAAAATCATCAATACTAATCTCTTTCTCCTGTTCTTCAACACCTACATGTATCAAACTCTCAGTTTCTCTACACTCCTCTTCAGAACCAAAAAACGAAACTGTACATCATCACAAAGTTTCTGTACATCTCATAGAAAACCATGCAAAAGAGCTGTATTCATTTCACTTAAACATAATGTAGGAGTTTTTACATAGGAAAGTCTCCTTTCTAACTTCCACATTTAAGAGTGGTGTACAGCTAACATTCTTAAATGATGAAAAGTACTTTGGCACACTTTTCTTGAGAGACAAGCCAGAGAATGACCCTGCAACTTAGTATATTTTCAAATTTTACATGGATCTAGTATTTGTAACATCTTAGGGGCCGATTCCGATCTTGGCCGGTAGTGCTCCGAATCGGATTCGGATTTACCGGATCCGATTCGGAGCCCTGTTTCCCGACCGAATCGTACGCGGGTCCGGCCGAGCGAGTACGATGCAGGCACCCGCGAAATCTCCGACCGACTCGAACGCGGCTTCAACACGCTCCGACCGACTCGCATGGACACGACTCGCACCGCGCTATGGAGACGTATCCCGGCCGGGTAAGTACGATGCGCGCCGCGAGCAGTCCGACCAACTCGCGCCGTCCGGCTCGAAAAAGCTGTCAGAGCCGGACTTTGGGGGTCCGCGTCGGACCCCCTGTAAGTGTAGGCGCGCAAGTCGCACACAGGGGGACCCATGGGTCCCCCTACCTGTGCATGTACGCCGCGATGCGCATGGACGCGTACACGCTGTAGGGGGCGCCCTTGTCCGCCTCGCACCCATTGAGTCAATGGGAGCCCGCGTACGCGTTGTACGACAGGCTCCCATTGACTTCAATGGGAGTCCGACCGACTCGAGTCCGATGGCATGCGTGCGCATCGTACTCGTTCGGTCGGACTGCCAGAGTCCGATTCGGTCGGAAATCTCTCCGGGTCCGGCTCGGTCAGAGAGATTTCCGGCCGGAATCGGAATCGGCCCCTTAATCTTCTGTTTAACACTTTTTTTGCATATTCTCATAAAAAGAAATTTGTAATATGTCAATAGATTCCTGTTGAATACTGCAAATACTGCTACAATCCCAGTTATATACAGGAGCTTGTGTACGTCTCCCTTGAACTTCTTTAGCTATTACTTCTTCCACATTCCTAGGAACCATTTTATTCCATTTGGAATGGGAGAGCCATCTTTCACCTCATAACATCAATCACTAATATCAGCTGCATGTACTAATGTGTTCTCTTGAAAATAGCTTTCTTCATTAAAGCAAGGCTTAGTGCTTCCATTCACCAGTAAAAGTTTTACAAAAGTTACTTCTATTACAAGTCTTTTGCTTTTGCTTTTCCCCTTCATAAATACCATTGTTTTGTCCAATGTTCTCATTCTCTTCAAAATTAATATAAATAGTTTTCCTTTCAATTCAAAAGCTCTATCTACTACACTTTCAATCTGTTGCTTTTTCTTGTAAGCTGCTGATCTTCTTTTATACTTTAAAAAAAATGTTAATACATTTTGTATTACTCTACTTCTAAACATTCTTCTTCTTATATCCTTATACTCTTTCTGCCTCTAGTGAGATTCATTGTTTTTCTATAATTTGAAGTTCTTTCAGCATGACAAATTCTGTTTTGTTTCTGATTTGTTGTTAAACTTTTCTTTTTCTTTTCAACGTTTTCCACATTTTTCAATCTTTGTAAAAGTGTTTCAAGAAACTGTTTAATTCTCTTACCAGAAGATGTTTTCCCTGTATAACCTTGTGCGCATCATCTAATTTCTTCTTTTCACTCTTCTTTAATTAGTACTGTTTTTTGTTCTCTTCTCTTTTCATGTTCTCTTGCCACCTTCAATTTTTTTTAATTTAAAGTAAATATCTAAAAAACAAAGAACAGTTTCAATAGTTTGTTACATCAATTTTAATTTTAAATTAATTACATATTAATCTTCCTAATAATCGATAAGAAGTTACTTACAATTACATTGCCATTGTCTCCATTACAAATAAATATGTAGGATATCTAACTATGCACATTAGGAAAGCTGTAAATGCTTGAAACTCTGGCAGAACACTTTTATAAATTACTGTACCCTTTTATTTTCTAAATTTGTGTAGAAGAAGATGTATGCATTACTGTTTGCTCATTATACAGGGCACTAGAAAAAATAATGGGGCGACCCGGTGTCCCTCAGAACCTGGGTATATGTATAAAATAAAACAATTGGTTCTGTCGGGGTGTTCAATTACTTAGAAAACGTAAGTAGCAACAGCTTACTTGTAACATATACCAATAATTAAACCATAACACACACCAATATTAGTATTCAATACTGTATTTAGAAATGGATATCAAATAATCATGGCTGTCACAATTTACAAATTCAATTGTAATAAAGAATAAGTGACTGTTGGTGAAAAAGTGACATGTGGTGATGGGTGACGTTGAAAGTGCACTATATACAAGACAATTAAACATGCATTCAAGTGAGGGAGAAGAATTTATGTTTGTCCTTTTTATTTTAGCACATATATCGCAGGATTCATTAGCAAATTAAACTGTGATCCTGAGCGTTGTGCGGACATATGTAGTCGTCGACGTTTCGACCCTGTTGGTAGCGCAAAAGTAAAAATGCGTCAAGGTGGGTCTTCTTCAGGACAGGAAGGGGAAGGACAGCCAAAATGCAGATTCTTTAGTCTGTCTGCAATGATCAAGTGCCTTTTATTCAAAGTGGGGCTAATAATTACACCCTCTCAGGACTCCACCAGCCGGTTGGAGCCTCAATGGAGTTCTTTTAAACGACTTCCACCCATCGGTTGGAGTCTTTTTAATTAGCCAGTCAGATGAATAGCGTGATCTGGCAAAAAACACGCCCGTCCGGCAGCTGCTTTGTTCTGAGAATGCAAGCCATTACAACACATGTACCATTAGAACAAAAATGACTATCATAACACCGACAGCTGCTTACCTCTGGTAAGGTGCTGGTCAGTGACGTATATGCGTTCTAATAGCATGCATTGTAATAGCATGCATTGTAATGGAACTTGCATTGTATTGCCTGTGTTGTAAAGGCATTGCATTGTAATGCCTGCATTGTTATGGATGTTTCCCAGACATAGACTTATATGGACTGGGATACAGGTTAATACATCTGCCAACATGTTTTAAACCTCAGTTTTCTCTACTACTTTCATTACAGACTCAGGAAGCACACATCAGTATGCACAACCTATTTCCAATCCTCATTTCACTACAATTATACAGACTACAATACAGGTTCCTACATTTGGTAACAATATTTTAAACATCACATTTCTCTAATGCTTCTCAAGCTTTATAAATACTGCATCTTAAAGTTAAAATGTCATTACAAACACTGAAGCACTCCTACACAATACATAACACACCTTACACATTTGTAACTCACCTCTGAAATACTATTGTAGAATATGAAAATATCAGAAACTCCTAAACAATTTTCTTTCCCACACAATAAATGTGATGCACCACTCTCAACAATGTAAAACCAGTAATGGCAAATTTCCCCTCTCATTTTGCACAGAAATGAATGTAAGTAACAAATCAAAATACTCCCTTACTTTTTTCAAATTCAAAAACCCTCTTCTATTGGATACACATATTAACCCTTTATTACTCTCTTCTGAAAGTGCCCAATCTGGTTCTGTAACGTACTGGAGTCGCGACTCCACCGCGGTGCCACACTGTACCATCGTAGTGGAGTCGCGAACCCTTACGGGAGTTCAAAAACATATTTCCACTAATACTAGTATTATTTTTTAAGAACATACCACTTCTAAACATAGCACTTATTTGGGAAAACTTAATTTACAAACATATCACATATATATAACTTTCCATTTCATATTTTAAAAGCACAGTTAACTTTCAACCTTCCCCCATTCTGCTTAATCTTAGTTTCCATAGTAACAGTTTCTGCAACATTCAACTGTACCAGCAAGTCACAAGTTTACCATATTTTTTAATTCAGTACAGTAGCTTACAAATGCAAATAGCAGGTGTGGTTGACTTTTGCAAAATATTTGCTTATCCAGTATACTGTACCTTCCAAACATTTTTCCATAACCAATCAGAAAGATACTTGCTCTGCAAAGTAACATGCAACCCATTTTTGAGTACACAATGTTTATGAACAGCCAATCACTTATCTGCTTTTTCTAAAACAACATCTTCTCCACCATTTTAGTTACCTCTCATTGTACCAACTGACTTATTCAGCTACAGACACCTTTTGATTCCTTCCACACATCCCTTTAAAATGCTTACAGTATGGATTGTAGGGCACAGCTATGTTTTCTGGGGCAAAAGGTATGCTGAACACAGATGTATTGACAAAGACCTAGGTTTGCATAATGTGGATATTAAGGGGTCGATTCCGATCTCGGGCGGAGGCGCACCTAACACTATTCGTCCGGAAAAAAACCAAGCCGAATGCGTGTTTCCCGACCGATTCGTACATACGTCCGAACGAGCAAGTACGATGCGCATAACTGCCCAGATCCCGACCCAGCCGTACTCACCCAATCCAGCTCCTGTTCCCCGACCGAGCCGGATCCGTAAACGCAGAATCGAGTCGCACAGAAGCCAAAATGCAGCACCGTCCGGCCGGACTAGTACGATGCGCACTCCGTACGTGCCGAACCCGTCGCTACGCACGGCACGTCAGAGCATCCGGGAGAGGCGCACATAAGCTCCGATTCACGCCACAAGACGATCCACGGCTACGAGACGAACACGCCAGCCACGAGTATGAATCGAAGCAACGAGAAAGCCGAATGAGACGAACCAACCATGAATCCCATCGCGCAGGTCCTACCAATACTCTACATCTATTACCGGAACTGGTACGGACGCGTACGGCGCAGAAGGTAAGTCAAACACCCACCACACAAACAAACGACACGTACCCGACATATAACACACACACATAGGGATGCAGAAATTACTTACACCAGCAACAGCAGAACCATAGGGGCGGGATGGCTATCACCAATGCCATATACACCCATAGGGGCCTGGATGCCAACCACTAACACCACCCCTACTCATGGGGGCTGGATGCCTGTCACTACTACCATCCCCACTCATAGGGGGATGGATGCCTACCACTACCACCACCCCTACCCATGGGGGGCTGGATACCTGTCACTACTACCACCCCTACTCATGGGGGGCTGGATACCTGTCACTACTACCACCCCTACTCATGGGGGGCTGGATGCCTACCACTACCACCACCCCTACCCATGGGGGCTGGATGCCTACCACTACCACCACCCCTACTCAGGGGGCTGGATGCCTGTCACTACTACCATCCCCACACATAGGGGGTTGGATGCCTACCACTACCACCACCCCTACCCATGGGGGGCTGGATGCCTACCACTACCACCACCCCTACCCATGGGGGGCTGGATGCCTACCACTACCACCACCCCTACTCAGGGGGGCTGGATGCCTGTCACTACTACCATCCCCACACATAGGGGGCTGGATGCCTACCACTACCACCACCCCTACCCATGGGGGGCTGGATGCCTACCACTACCACCACCCCTACCCATGGGGGGCTGGATGCCTACCACTACCACCACCCCTACTCAGGGGGGCTGGATGCCTGTCACTACTACCATCCCCACACATAGGGGGCTGGATGCCTACCACTACCACCACCCCTACCCATGGGGGGCTGGATGCCCACCACTACTACCACCCCTACTCATGGGGGGCTGGATGCCTACCACTACCACCACCCCTACCCATGGGGGGCTGGATGCCTACCACTACTACCACCCCTACTCATGGGGGGCTGGATGCCTACCACTACCACCACCCCTACCCATGGGGGGCTGGAATGACTTACACCAGCAACAGCAGAACCATAGGGGCGGGTTGGCTATCACCAATGCCATATACACCCATAGGGGCCTGGATGCCAACCACTAACACCACCCCTACTCAGGGGGGCTGGATGCCTGTCACTACTACCATCCCCACTCATAGGGGGATGGATGCCTACCACTACCACCACCCCTACCCATGGGGGGCTGGATGCCTACCACTACCACCACCCCTACCCCTGGGGGGCTGGATGCCTACCACTACTACCACCCCTACACATGGGGGGCTGGATGCCTACCACTACCACCACCCCTACCCATGGGGGGCTGGATGCCTACCACTACCACCACCCCTACCCATGGGGGGCTGGATGCCTACCACTACCACCAGCCCTACCCATGGGGGGCTGGATACCTGTCACTACTACCACCCCTACTCATGGGGGGCTGGATACCTGTCACTACTACCACCACTACTCATGGGGGGCTGGATGCCTACCCCTACCACCACCCCTACCCATGGGGGCTGGAATGACTTACACCAGCAACAGCAGAACCATAGGGGCGGGATGGCTATCACCAATGCCATATACACCCATAGGGGCCTGGATGCCAACCATTAACACCACCCCTACTCAGGGGGGCTGGATGCCTGTCACTACTACCATCCCAACTCATAGGGGGATGGATGCCCACCACTACCACCACCCCTACCCATGGGGGGCTGGATGCCTGTCACTACTACCATCCCCACACATAGGGGGCTGGATGCCTACCACTACCACCACCCCTACCCATGGGGGGCTGGATGCCTACCACTACCACCACCCCTACCCATGGGGGGCTGGATGCCTACCACTACCACCACCCCTACTCAGGGGGGCTGGATGCCTGTCACTACTACCATCCCCACACATAGGGGGCTGAATGCCTACCACTACCACCACCCCTACCCATGGGGGGCTGGATGCCCACCACTACTACCACCCCTACTCATGGGGGGCTGGATGCCTACCACTACCACCACCCCTACCCATGGGGGGCTGGATGCCCACCACTACTACCACCCCTACTCGTGGGGGGCTGGATGCCTACCACTACCACCACCCCTACCCATGGGGGGCTGGAATGACTTAGACCAGCAACAGCAGAACCATAGGGGCGGGATGGCTATCACCAATGCCATATACACCCATAGGGGCCTGGATGCCAACCACTAACACCACCCCTACTCAGGGGGCTGGATGCCTGTCACTACTACCATCCCCACTCATAGGGGGATGGTTGCCTACCACTACCACCACCCCTACCCATGGGGGGCTGGATGCCTACCACTACCACCACCCCTACCCATGGGGGGCTGGATGCCTACCACTACCACCACCCCTACCCATGGGGGGCTGGATGCCTACCACTACTACCACCCCTACCCATGGGGGGCTGGATGTCTACCACTACCACCACCCCTACCCATGGGGGGCTGTATGCCTACCACTACCACCACCCCTACCCATGGGGGGCTGGATGCCTACCACTACCACCAGCCCTAACCATGGGGGGCTGGATACCTGTCACTACTACCACCCCTACTCATGGGGGGCTGAATTCCTGTCACTACTACCACCCCTACTCATGGGGGGCTGGATGCCTACCACTACCACTACCCCTACCCATGGGTGGCTGGAATGACTTACACCAGCAACAGCAGAACCATAGGGGCGGGATGGCTATCACCAATGCCATATACACCCATAGGGGCCTGGATGCCAACCACTAACACCACCCCTACTCAGGGGGGCTGGATGCCTGTCACTACTACCATCCCCACTCATAGGGGGATGGATGCCCACCACTACCACCACCCCTACCCATGGGGGGCTGGATACCTGTCACTACTACCACCCCTACCCATGGGGGGCTGGATACCTGTCACTACTACCACCCCTACTCATGGGTGGCTGGATACCTGTCACTACTACCACCCCTATTCATGGGGGGCTGGATGCCAACCACTACCACCACCCCTACCCATGGGGGGCTGGATGCCTACCACTACTACCACCCCTACCCATGGGGGGCTGGATGCCTACCACTACCACCACCCCTACCCATGGGGGGCTGGATGCCTACCACTACCACCCCTACCCATGGGGGGCTGGATGCCTACCACTACCACCACCCCTACCCATGGGGGGCTGGATGCCTACCACTACTACCACCCCTACCCATGGGGGGCTGGATGCCTACCACTACCACCACCCCTACCCATGGGGGGCTGGATGCCTACCACTACCACCACCCCTACTCAGGGTGGCTGGATGCCTGTCACTACTACAAAACAGTACAGAATCCTCGGGTCTATGAAAACAAGAGATCAAAAGGTGTGATGAATCACTACTACATAGTTTGAAAGCATGAAAGTATAAAATACAGACCCAAATGACTAGGTGCCACAGATCTATCTATGGGCACTTCCCTTTTCAGGACGAAATCCCTCACTCACCATAGGTGACATGCTTCATCATTTGGGATTCTCCTCCCAGAGGAAAAGCATAGTTCCTCTGAGGGCTACAACCCCCTCTCTGAGAGGGAGGAGCTCAGGGATGTTTTGAATAACTAATAGGATATTATAAATCCACATATGAAGAGACAGCTGTGTAAATGAGGGCGCAGCGCAACAAAAAATTGATAAATGTGAAAATAGTGAAGTTAAAACTAGCTAAAGAGCGCAAAAAAGATACTTTATTCAGATACGCCCCTTGCCAGGATTAAAAAACGTGTACCAGCGGTGTGAATTTAAACCGCAAAGGTAAAGTAGAAAATAGTGGTCAACATGTTTCAGCCATACACCTAATTGTAGGCAGGGCTTTCATCAGGACCTTTAAAGCTGCTGCTATCTCAATGTAAGTGCTACAACAAAAAGGATATAAAGACAGAAAATCTTCTTAATCTTTCCATTCCAGAAGGAAGGATTACCTATAATCAAAAAAGAAGAATCAAAATTGATCCATACCAATGATCACAAGCATCAACCATAAACTGCAAAAGGTTCTGTAAGGGGTAAAAAAGAGAAACCTTACCCGCCACTGCTGGGTAAGCAACCACACCTCTACCTGGCGACAGCTCAGGAAAGGAGCACCGCTCTGAAAGAAAACGGTGTATTTTGTCATTAACAAATCGTGTCCTATCAAAAACCAGGGTTATGACAATAGTACCAGTATCCCCGATAGGCATGTTTCTAGGAGTAAGTGTAAATAGGGAAGACACAGGGAGCACTAACCATTTAAAACATGAGATGTAAAATTAATAAGAAAAACTATCATATCTAAAGCCTAAATGGCTACAACATAGAAATCACCATGAGGACTCAGCTAAAAATAGATTCATAGATAAGGAAGCTAAAGAATATCATAATGGCCACACTATCCCCAAAAAACTCAGAGGGTAAATCAAAATGGCCAAAGAGCCTGATATATAAAGCTCAAATAAGCAAACAGCAGAGTCTGGAAATAGTGTGGCAAAACCCCACTCCAATCGAAAAACAGAAGGATAAAGGAAGAAGGCTCATCCAAGCAGAAAGACTCACCTCTCCGTCGGTACACCGGGGCTTGCAGAGCCTGCAGCCGGAGGTGAAGTCAAGTCTAACCTAGTCTGCTTTTATAGCCCAGAATCGTAGTTAATTGGCTCCAGGTGGGTGCGCAAACAGGAGTAATATGAGCATGTGTCGAGTGAAAGTCACTCCTCTCCCGCACATGCGCACTGTGGGAGAGTTACTGATGTGTTCAAAGGTCATAAAAAACCGGCCAGATCGCCGCACAATGGAAAAAATATGAAACGCAAACTATGGCGCATCGATTCCTCTAATTTAGACATTTCAAATGAAAAGGGCGAATCCGTCCAGCACTATACCAACACCGCGCATGTATCGTGTGGAGACACTACTCTCTCGCGCATGCGCGTCTTCAAGAGAGTGTATCCAAGCTATAAACAAAAAGATGCAGTAAACATAGCATCAATTATTCTGAATTGAGCGTTTCATGTTTCAAAGTGTAAAGAGCCCGTCAATACGGCGCTCATACATGGAAATAAAACACGCGCCCAATAACATGATCACCATATCAGGAACAAGAGCCTAATAACACAGCACTTTAACAGCACAAAAGAAAACATCAACGTGCCGTATACCTGCTTAACACATACTAGCACATGAATATCAATTATCACTCAACACTATGATAATTCTGGATCAAGTCTCAGAAGCTATGTGCTCTGATATGCAATGGTCTAGACCCCGCATATAAACGCAAGGATGAGTGTGTATTACAGGACCCTCATAGATACTTGTATCTTGTGCCATCAGATACATGAATGTATGTCCATCGATAACCAAAACCTAAAAATGGGAAAACAAATAAATAAAACACCTTGATAGAGGGTACTGCTGAGTCTCTTCAAAGGTGTTAATTTAAACAAATGGATGCACCAGTACATAAAAGTGTGGGTCTAGTCCAAGAGAGCTCCTTAGAAAATTATACTACAGTAAAACCCATGGAATCTCATCATTCAGACCTACAATATCAGTCTTCAATTTGTGCACCCACCATTGTTCCCGTTTGAACAGAAAAGTTGTAATGTCAGTAATGTGTGGTGGGATAAAAGGTCTTTCCAAGACCGTCCACTTGAGATCTTGTGGGCTGTGCTGTGCAGAAAGAAAATGATTAGTCAATTTGGTCGAAGACTTCCTGCATCTAATAGTGCTCTTATGCTCAAGGATGCAAGTCTTTACTCTGCGTGTAGTCATGCCCACATATCGAAGCGGGCACGGGCAATGGATCAAATACACCAGGTTGTCACTATTGCAGTTTGTATGGCAAGTCAGAATCCATGGTTTGGATGATCCAATGTCAATTTCCGTAGTGTGAGTCGTGTGCGGACAAGCCACACAGGACCCACAAGGAAAATGGCCCTGTACCGGAGGTAAACCCCACAGAGTACCCTGTGGATTCCTGTTACTGGTACGTGGACGTGTGTGTACCAAACGATCTTTAATGTTAGTGCTGCGCTTGAAAGCGAATAGTGGGCATGGTAAAGAAGTATCGCCAATATTCAAGATCTTCCAATTGGACAATATGCTTTTCTTAATCTGATTAGAAAAACTACAAAAAGTATGAACACATGTCAATCGATTGGTAGTTACTTTAGGAGTGCCTGGATCAAGAAGAGAAACCCTATTGTTGTTTCTTGCACGCTTTAAGGATCTTTTCACAAGCTTCTTAGGATAATGCCTAACTTGTAACTGATCCGATAAAATCTGAGCATGTTCCTGATACTTAATGGTCGATGAACAATTCCTCCTTATACGTAAAAATTGCCCATAAGGCAAATTATCACGTAGGGCCTGAGGATGAAAACTATTGTACGATAGAAGAGAATTCTTCGTCATTGGTTTTTTATATAGTTCAGTACTCAAGCCACCTTCAAAAGGAGAGATCATAACATCCAAAAAGGCAACTGAGTTTTGCTAAATTCGCAAGTGAAATTCAAATATTGATTTCGGTTGTTCAGCCAGATCTTAAACTCAGTAATAGAGGTGGATGTGCCTCTCCACACTACAAACACATCGTCAATATACCTTTTCCATACACGTATATGGTCTCTGTATGGATTATTATCATTCAAAATATGCTCTTGTTAAAAAATGTGAACATAGAGATTGGCCAGACTAGGAGCGAAAACGCTCCCCATTGAAGTACCAGACACCTGGAGAAACAGCTGTTCTTCAAATTTAAAAAAGTTTTCTTTCATGGCTAGTCTGGCACAATCAATGATAAATGAGACAGGTGTAATCGAGTCTGGAGGTCTATTCAACAAAAGTGTTTCAATGGCAGCCAGGGTTTCATCTTGCGGAATGCACGTATACAGTGATTCTACGTCAAGAGAGACGAGGTAATCACTTTCAACGTCAAAACTCAGATCATCCACTAGCCTAAGAACTTCTTTAGTGTCCTTCAAGTAAGTGGGCATCTCCACTACAAGAGGCCTCAAAAAATGATCCACAAAAGTGGAAAGAGGTTCGAGTAGAGAGCCTAATCCCGAAATTACCCTAACCAGCCTTTTTTAGGGTTTGGCCGAGCAAGATCCAGAGGCAGGAGGCGACAACAACAAACTCAGGTACATTGGGCAGACAATCCGCCGGCTCGCTCAACCCGGAGCATGACAGAAGCTCAGGCAGGATCGAGCTCCGAGATCTAGTTATCAACCTGAGCAGCAAGAACTTGACTACAGATGAATTAGCCCTTCTTAATAAGGGACTTGGTTTTGTACCCTCGTACCGAGGTGATACTTTTGAGATTAATCGAGAACTTGCTCAATTCTTCCGGAAAATCCGTTTGAACTTTTTCTTTAGAGATAAAGCTCTAGATGCCACTGAGGAGTTGGATACCAATACTGGCTTAAGAAATAAATCCACATTCAATCCTCTTGCGAGTCAGGTTCCTCCTCAAGTTTTGACATTTGAGAAAGCTGTGACTTCACAAGTTACTACTATTTGTGCCAAGGACAACAGACAGTATCAGAATTTGACTAAGAACGAACGACTAGCCATGGCTTCCTTGATCGCTGATGACACCATAACAATTAAACCCGCTGATAAAGGGGGATCCATTGTAGTAATGGATACCTCCTCCTTTCGGACGGAATGTCTGAGGCAACTTGAAGACACACGGTTTTATAAACCATTGAGTGAAGATCCTACTAAAAGATTGGAACATGAAATTAAGATTCTTGTGGAAGAAGCACGGTCCAATGGTTGGATCACAACTCATGAAGCCTTCTTTTTGGTAAATACTCATCCCGTTGTTCCGTACTTTTATGCACTCCCTAAGGTGCATAAGAGTCAGAGACCTCCACCTGGTCGCCCGATTATTTCGGGATTAGGCTCTCTACTCGAACCTCTTTCCACTTTTGTGGATCATTTTTTCAGGCCTCTTGTAGTGGAGATGCCCACTTACTTGAAGGACACTAAAGAGGTTCTTAGGCTAGTGGATGATCTGAGTTTTGACGTTGAAAGCGATTACCTCGTCTCTCTTGACGTAGAATACCTGTATACGTGCATTCCGCAAGATGAAACCCTGGCTGCCATTGAAACACTTTTGTTGAATAGACCTCCAGACTCGATTACACCTGTCTCATTTATCATTGATTGTGCCAGACTAGCCATGAAAGAAAACTTTTTTAAATTTGAAGAACAGCTGTTTCTCCAGGTGTCTGGTACTTCAATGGGGAGCGTTTTCGCTCCTAGTCTGGCCAATCTCTATGTTCACATTTTTTAACAAGAGCATATTTTGAATGATAATAATCCATACAGAGACCATATACGTGTATGGAAAAGGTATATTGACGATGTGTTTGTAGTGTGGAGAGGCACATCCACCTCTATTACTGAGTTTAAGATCTGGCTGAACAACCGAAATCAATATTTGAATTTCACTTGCGAATTTAGCAAAACTCAGTTGCCTTTTTGGATGTTATGATCTCTCCTTTTGAAGGTGGCTTGAGTACTGAACTATATAAAAAACCAATGACGAAGAATTCTCTTCTATCGTACAATAGTTTTCATCCTCAGGCCCTACGTGATAATTTGCCTTATGGGCAATTTTTACGTATAAGGAGGAATTGTTCATCGACCATTAAGTATCAGGAACATGCTCAGATTTTATCGGATCAGTTACAAGTTAGGCATTATCCTAAGAAGCTTGTGAAAAGATCCTTAAAGCGTGCAAGAAACAACAATAGGGTTTCTCTTCTTGATCCAGGCACTCCTATAGTAACTACCAATCGATTGATATGTGTTCATACTTTTTGTAGTTTTTCTAATCAGATTAAGAAAAGCATATTGTCCAATTGGAAGATCTTGAATATTGGCGATACTTCTTTACCACGCCCACTATTCGCTTTCAAGCGCAGCACTAACATTAAAGATCGTTTGGTACACACACGTCCACGTATCAGTAACAGGAATCCACAGGGTACTTTGTGGGGTTTACCTCCGGTACAGGGCCATTTTCCTTGTGGGTCCTGTGGGGCTTGTCCGCACACGACTCACACTACGGAAATTGACATTGGATCATGCAAACCATGGATTTTGACTTGCCATACAAACTGCAATAGTGACAACCTGGTGTATTTGATCCATTGCCCGTGCCCGCTTCGATATGTGGGCATGACTACACGCAGAGTAAAGACTCGCATCCTTGAGCATAAGAGCACTATTAGAGGCAGGAAGTCTTCGACCAAATTGACTAATCATTTTCTTTCTGCACAGCCCACAAGATCTCAAGTGGACGGTCTTGGAAAGACCTTTTATCCCACCACACATTACTGACATTACAACTTTTCTGTTCAAACGGGAGCAATGGTGGGTGCACAAATTGAAGACTGTTATTGTAGGTCTGAATGATGAGATTCCATGGGTTTTACTGTAGTATAATTTTCTAAGGAGCTCTCTTGGACTAGACCCACACTTTTATGTACTGGTGCATCCATTTGTTTAAATTAACACCTTTGAAGAGACTCAGCAGTACCCTCTATCAAGGTGTTTTATTTATTTGTTTTCCCATTTTTAGGTTTTGGTTATCGATGGACATACATTCATGTATCTGATGGCACAAGATACAAGTATCTATGAGGGTCCTGTAATACACACTCATCCTTGCGTTTATATGCGGGGTCTAGACCATTGCATATCAGAGCACAGAGCTTCTGAGACTTGATCCAGAATTATCATAGTGTTGAGTGATAATTGATATTCATGTGCTAGTATGTGTTAAGCAGGTATACGGCACGT
The DNA here is from genome assembly GCA_963921515.1 of Calotriton arnoldi. Taxonomy (NCBI): domain Eukaryota; kingdom Metazoa; phylum Chordata; class Amphibia; order Caudata; family Salamandridae; genus Calotriton; species Calotriton arnoldi. The sequence goes on from CAWUFW010007334.1 coordinate 276,765, forward strand.
TGATGTTTTCTTTTGTGCTGTTAAAGTGCTGTGTTATTAGACTCTTGTTCCTGATATGGTGATCATGTTATTGGGCGCGTGTTTTATTTCCATGTATGAGCGCCGTATTGACGGGCTCTTTAAACTTTGAAACATGAAACGCTCAATTCAGAATAATTGATGCTATGTTTACTGCATCTTTTTGTTTATAGCTTGGACACACTCTCTTGAAGACGCGCATGCGCGAGAGAGTAGTGTCTCCACACGATACATGCGCGGTGTTGGTATAGTGCTGGACGGATTCGTCCTTTTCATTTGAAATGTCTAAATTAGAGGAATCGATGCGCCATAGTTTGCGTTTCATATTTTTTTCCATTGTGCGGCGATCTGGCCGGTTTTTTATGACCTTTGAACACATCAGTAACTCTCCCACAGTGCGCATGTGCGGGAGAGGAGTGACTTTCACTCGACACATGCTCATATTACTCCTGTTTGCGCACCCACCTGGAGCCAATTAACTACGATTCTGGGCTATAAAAGCAGACTAGGTTAGACTTGACTTCACCTCCGGCTGCAGGCTCTGCAAGCCCCGGTGTACCGATGGAGAGGTGAGTCTTTCTGCTTGGATGAGCCTTCTTCCTTTATCCTTCTGTTTTTCGATTGGAGTGGGGTTTTGCCACACTATTTCCAGACTCTGCTGTTTGCTTATTTGAGCTTCATATATCAGGCTCTTTGGCCATTTTGATTTACCCTCTGAGTTTTTGGGGATAGTGTGGCCATTATGATATTCTTTAGCTTCCTTATCTATGAATCTATTTTTAGCTGAGTCCTCATGGTGATTTCTATGTTGTAGCCATTTAGGCTTTAGATATGATAGTTTTTCTTATTAATTTTACATCTCATGTTTTAAATGGTTAGTGCTCCCTGTGTCTTCCCTATTTACACTTACTCCTAGAAACATGCCTATCGGGGATACTGGTACTATTGTCATAACCCTGGTTTTTGATAGGACACGATTTGTTAATGACAAAATACACCGTTTTTTGTCAGAGCGGTGCTCCTTTCCTGAGCTGTCATCAGGTAGAGGTGTGGTTGCTTACCCAGCAGTGGCGGGTAAGGTTTCTCTTTTTTACCCCTTACAGAACCTTTTGCAGTTTATGGTTGATGCTTGTGATCATTGGTATGGATCAATTTTGATTCTTCTTTTTTGATTATAGGTAATCCTTCCTTCTGGAATGGACAGATTAAGAAGATTTTCTGTCTTTATATCCTTTTTATTGTAGCACTTACATTGAGATAGCAGCAGCTTTAAAGGTCCTGATGAAAGCCCTGTCTACAATTAGGTGTATGGCTGAAACATGTTGACCACTATTTTCTACTTTACCTTTGCGGTTTAAATTCACACCGCTGGTACACGTTTTTAATCCTGGCAAGGGGCGTATCTGAATAAAGTATCTTTTTTGCGCTCTTTAGCTAGTTTTAACTTCACTATTTTCACATTTATCAATTTTTTGTTGCGCTGCGCCCTCATTCACACAGCTGTCTCTTCATATGTGGATTTATAATATCCTATTAGTTATTCAAAACATCCCTGAGCTCCTCCCTCTCAGAGAGGGGGTTGTAGCCCTCAGAGGAACTATGCTTTTCCTCTGGGAGGAGAATCCCAAATGATGAAGCGTCACCTATGGTGAGTGAGGGATTTCGTCCTGAAAAGGGAAGTGCCCATAGATAGATCTGTGGCACCTAGTCATTTGGTTCTGTATTTTATACTTTCATGCTTTCAAACTATGTAGTAGTGATTCATCACACCTTTTGATCTCTTGTTTTCATAGACCCGAGGATTTTGTACTGTTTTGTGATATTGTATTGGGGATTGAATCCTGTGAGGTCTTTAAATTTCCCTAGGACCCTCTGGCGTTGAACCGTTCTTTGTTTGGTAGTTGCCTGTCACTACTACCATCCCCACACATAGGGGGCTGGATGCCTACCACTACCACCACCCCTACCCATGGGGGGCTGGATACCTGTCACTACTACCATCCCCACACATAGGGGGCTGGATGCCTACCACCAACACCACCCCTACTCATAGGATGGGTAATGCATGACACAACCAGCATACTCCAACATAAGGAATGTAAGAAAAAGACATCCCCCAACACCATGACAATCGTGTGTAGACTGTGTCAAATGCCTACAACACTGACCATGACATTGAACATACAATGTGACCCCCTATCACATGTGTCACACATAAATGTGTGTGGCCTCCACAATGCAAGCAGACCATGACCACTGTGGCAATGGGGTCCAACCCCCATCATCACAGTGACCAAAAGGTAAGTGTGGGGTCCATAGCTGAAGCACATTCTGAACATTGTGGCAATGGGGTCTAAACCCCCATCATCACAGTGACCAAAATGTAAGTGTGGGGTCCATAGCTGAAGCACATTTTGGACATTGTGGCAATGGGGTCTAAACCCCCATCATCACAGTGACCAAAAGGTAAGTGTGGGGTCCATAGCTGAAGCACATTTTGAACATTGTGGCAATGGGGTCTAAACCCCCATCATCACAGTGACCAAAAGGTAAGTGTGGGGTCCATAGCTGAAGCACATTCTGAACATTGTGGCAATGGGGTCTAACCCCCATCATCACAGTGACCATAAGGTAAGTGTGGCCATGGAAAAAGCTGCAACTGCCAAACAGCATGGCTGATTCCTGGTCACAGAACAACAAACACATCAGTGGCAAAGTAGTGTTTGTGTCCCATAGCAACATATATTGGGTGAGGCAAACAGTGCAGTGCAAATAAGACATACCTTTGGCCATGTGCAGACAAACATCACCCATGGGGGCTGACACTGTCAACATTCATCAATAACACAATGACAGAAGTGACCATCATAATGCAGAACCACATATCTGCTCCAATGGGCACACAAATGTAGATATCCTGTGGAGACTGTAGATGTGAGGTGAACAGATACCATACCATGGCAGCAATGGGACACACAAACCATGATCATTGTGCTGACTGATGACCTAGGAGTCCCAGGGACAGCAGGTGAAACCCACCAAACAACATACAGCCAATGGCACACTAAAGACATGCCAATGCAGTGGTGCAGATGCACAAACACAAACAGGCAGCCCCACACTGTATATCAAACACAACAGGTGAGGGGGGGGTGCCAGTGTCCCCAGGCAACCACACAACACATGATGAGGCCTGAATACCAATTACACAGATGCGCATACAGTGCCACACAAAAGTAACTCATGGATCCGAATCCCCTATGTGGGCAATCAGGCATTGTTAGATGAGAGGGAGCACAAATCACACATGTCACACAAGCTTGTAGGAACAGCAACTAACACAGCAAGACACAGACCCACCACAGCACTACCCCCAGGGTCCCCACAATGTGGTGACCCTGGGCTGCATGATAATCCCACTGTGATGACAAAGCTAGATGTCGTTCACACTGTGAACCACAGTCATGTGTCCTGAGCAACAAACTACCATCACACCTACACAAGCACAAATCAATCAGCACGGCCTGTCAGCCAAGGCCAACATGGAGGCAGGGGTCTAGCCGTGCAACAACTCTCATCTGCACACACTCAACACCACACACCTCGACCTCCACCAATGTGCAGCAGTGAAGCTCACATGCACTGGTGACATTGCACATGCACCCATGACAATCCCAGGGGTGGTGGTGGGAACTAAGGTGCAGAAACCCATCACACATGGCCAGTCAACAAGACTCCTGAATGTCTGACACACTGCACAGTACGCCGTACATGGACATGACGTCAATACCACACCAACCAATGGGATCCCGGCCACAGTCCCACACCAATGAAGAAGCCAAGGTCACCCACAAAGAACACACATAGACAACTTCCAACATTGCAGCTCTGACCCTGAGGAGTGGCAGCAGTCACACACACAACGTGTCACAATCACTGAAAGCTAACACAAACTGGAAATTACATGACAGGTGTAACCAACAAGTGCCAAGGGGAATCCTGACTGTGTCCCATCTGCGTTTGCCCACAAACTCAGCCCTGACAGCAAACACACCTATGGGTGACACCCTGATGACCAGTAATGTGCCATGCACCCACATCACAGAGAACCCAGGGAGAAGACTTTGGGGGAACATAGGTCAACTCAGCAAGCATCACAAACAGGAACATCACTAGGGATCCCAGCCTGCCTAGCAAAATGGAAGTGAACACACACAGACATGCTCACACAACACACACCTTGTGCTCAGGCAATGTCACAGAATTGCACACTGCCATGAGGGGACTCCACTCCTGTGTAAGGAAAGCCTGTGCCATACGTTGTCTCAGTAGGGCTCTATCATGTCAGCAGAACACTTGGTCACACAGTCAACAATTAGCACAAAATGAAGGCTCCCGTCATATCAGCCTGGTCATGGGAGTGTCACCGAAATCATCAGCACAGATCCAACACACATGTATAGCAAGTTGCACTGATAACACAGATGAGTCCTTCCCCATTGATGCCCAAACTTGCATGTCCAGTGGAGATGGCCACACGGTCAGGGAAGTAGACTAATTGAACAATGGCAAGCACAACAGATGTGCAGGGGTGTAAGCCACAGATGTGATATTGCAAATAAAACTAGGAAATCCCATTGCCAAATATTGAAAACATGACACCCTCATATTGCTGCAAAGGATGACATGGATACACAACAGGATAGAACACATTCCCCCTGGACCACATGGGGTCCTGCACAGTAACACTTCATTTTCATGAGACCAAAAATCACCATCACTGCAGCAAGGGCACGGTTAGCATCATCAACAACATGTACATCAGAAGCAAAACCACTAGAGAACAGAAAGTTGCTTTATTCAGCATTTGTGTGTGAAGAAGTGAAAGAAAAAATATAACAAAGGCCAATGGCCAGTCCATAATTAGAGTCCAAACAGGGTGACAGTGCCAGATGTCACCCTTTGCATGCCTGCACTGCTACACACCAGGGACATTCCCCTCGGAGGGGCATACGGGGGGGCAGGCCAGGCACCGCAGGGACAGGATCAGGGCTCACCAGAAGGAGGCAGGGAAGGGGTGGTGGGTGCTGGAGAGTCACTGACAACTGCAGTGGAGGTGTCTGACATGGTGTGTGCCGGCACAACTGGGGGGCATGACTCAGATGGTGTGGGTGCCGGCACGACTGCAGTGGGCCGTGCAGATGGAGTGGACAGGTTCCCCACTGCAGTGCCCAAGTCAGACGGGGTGGTAGTGGACTCCACTGCAGTGCCTATCTCCAGGGGAGTAGAATGGGGTTCAGGTAAGGTGGGCAGGACAGAGGGGAGGACACCGTCTCCACACCAGTGGCACAGACATGCGCAGCGGGGGTGTGGTGCTGGAAGAGCAAGTGGCAGGGGGAGAAGGCCGGATCATTTTGGGGATGGTGTATCTGTGGGTGGGGGAACCTGGGGCAGGGTGTGGTGGGGGCACCTGTGGAGTGGGGGCCTGAGGGATGGAGGAAGGAGACTTGGTGGTTGAGCTGCAGGGCGGCGGCGGGGTCTTGCTCTTCCGGGTCCGGGGGGACTTGCAGATGGGGGCCTCAGTCTGTCTGAGCCTGGGGGAGGGTGTCCAGGGGTGAGGGGCACTCCCCTCTGTGTGGGTGGGCTTCCTCTTCCCCCTGAATGCTGGATCAGCTGGATTGGAGGGGAAGAGGCCGAGGTCACAGAGGAAGAGCCGCTGTGTAGGTGGGGTTGCAGGTGAGGCAAGGGAAGGGGCCTTGGAGGGAGAGGTATCGGAGGACTGCGGAGTGACTGTGGATGCCTGTGTGTGTGTCTGTCCCCATCCCCTGTGGGTGTGGTATCAGTCCCCTGAGGATGCCTGCGTGCACGTCTTGTTTTTGTAGTGGGTGGGTCTGTGCTGCTCGTGTCTGTGTGTTTGGGTGAATGTGCAGGTGTGCATGTGCTTGGGACAGGTAGGGTGCCAGGAAGTGTGGATGGGGCAGAGGTAGGAGGGGTGAGGGACTGTTGGAGGAGGGACACTGCTGCCGTCAGGGAGGAGTCCATGGACCTAATGCTCCTCTGTAGGGCAGACATGCCCGATGAGATGCCCTCCATGAATGACACCAGCTGAGTCAACAGAGTGGTGTGGGCATGGAGGACACTCAGCATTGCTGTCTGCCCTACATGGAGCTGGCGAAGTAGGTACACAGACTCCTCACTCAGGGCAGCAGGGGACACAGGGGCAGGGGGTGCGGTGCCTGGCACGAAGGTGACATGCTCCCGGACACGGGAGCCTCCACGGACCTCTGGAATGGGAGCCGATGGGAGGGCGGTGGTGGTGGTGGTGGTGGCGGGGACAGCAACACTAGCTGGGGTGTGGTGGCTGCTGACACCCGCCTCCACAAGGGAGTCATCCTCCGAGCTGCTGTGGTCCTCAGCTGAGGTGGATGGTGCTGAGGACTCCTCGGTGTGGCTCCCCTCGCCCTCCGTGCCACTGGGTCCCTCCGACCACTCCTCGGCTGCTGACCCAGTCTGGCTCTGTGGCTCCTCCTGGTCCGTGGAGCTGTCCCCTCCTGTGGCCGTGGATGTATCTGCAAACAATAGGGAAACAGACAAACATCAGTCACCTGCACTGACCGCACACACCACAGTAAGTACAGCACATTACAGACCAAGCCCTGGCATCCATAGTTGAACATTGGCAAAAGTGCCCAAACAGAGTAGGAGAAGCCAATTGTCAGTCTGATGGTCAACCATGGCACTCACATCCCTCCTGGCCTTGCACCCATCTGTCTGGTGTCTGTCGGATGGCAATACCCCAGTGTGGACACATGCACCACCTACACAGTAGTTGGACAGTGCAGAGAACACGGTGAAGTATGTGAACATGCACACATCACAACTCTTGCCACTGAGTCAGTACAGATGTCCGGATAAAGGGATGGCCAGAGTCTATGTTGAAATGCATGTGATGCATACCAGCACCAGATACCATGATGCACCCATGTCCTGATAGTCAATGCCACAATGGGGTGCATGTAGCACATGTCACTCCCCTGCAGGATCACTCATAGAAAGTTTAATGCCATGGCACAGGCATGCCTGCAAAGTCATACATCACTGTCTCCAGTCACATGGGCAGGGCAGCCAGACAACAACAGTCTGCACTGTGTCACAATCCTAGGTCATGGGGAATGCAAGTCCTGGAGCTGACAAGTGCACATGTCCATCCCCCACAAACCACATCATCTGAATTCTTAATTGTCCACGTCATACCAATTGGACATATGGGAGACCTGAAACACAACCCTCGGAACCTGAGCACCTTACAATCTGCTGTGAATGGGAAACAGCTGCCTGAACTTCACATTCGCATACCTCAGTCTGCACGGTCAAGTGATCAAACACCTATGTGTCACACAAGTATCGTCTCCTATGGTCACATCTCCGGTGGCATGCTGAGCCCTAACCGAGAAACACCCCAGTAGTCCTGACAACGAAGCCACAGCACAATGACACAGAGGCAGACACCTGAGGGAACATTTCACTGAGCACAACGTGTCAGCTGATACACGGGAGTGGGAGTACAGAGTGTATTGTATGGCCTGGAGTAGGCATGACTGTCCTGCTCCACGTGAATGAGGGATGAGCCCTGGACAGGAGGCAGGTGGCTAAGTATGTGTGACACACTTGATATACATACTCCTGAGGCCCAAACATTGTTCCCACCCGCAGCATGGGTGTGTGCCAGATACCCCAGGCACATGTGGTGAATCAGATCAGCAATTGGACCACATATCAAAGTAACACGCAGATTACATGTCAGAACTCAGGCATTGTGTAAGCAATGGACCCACCCATGAAGCCCACCACAGTGTTACGGGAACAAATGCTGTCCCCCACCTTGAGCTAAGCAAAATGCAAGGACACAGTACCCAAGTGACACAATTTCCTGACTGTAAGGGCCACACCTGGGAATCAGATGAGGAGTGGGCAGTGCACAATTGAGGGACATGGGTCCTGGACCACATGACTGATGTACTGTTGAAGTTTAACCAGGCCAGAGGAGGGCACATAGCATGGCAGACAAAGTTCACAATGCAGTCATGTACTCACCCCCTCCTTGCTGCTGTCTGGCCTTCAGCTGCCCATCCAGATCAGGGAAGACCACCGCCAGGATCCTGAGCATGTGGGGGGTCAGGGTCCGGTGTCCGCCCCTCCTGCGAGGAGGCAACAGCTTCAGCTGGACCCGTGCGATCCTCCTGGTCCAGCCCCGAAAGTCCTGCCACCTCTTCTGGCAGTTGCGGATCCGGCGCTTGTAGACCCCCACGGATCTCACTGCCCAGATGATGGTCAGCCATATCTTCTGCTTCTGGTGGGCATCAACCTGTGAGGATGACAAAGTGAAAAGGCCATTACTACACATGCAACATTTCCGTGCATCACACAGTTGGATATACATGTCTCAATCACAGGGGCACATGATGTACACAGGCAGTGCAACGATGGCTATGAACAGTTTGCCAGCAGTTACTACATGGTATCATTGCCTGGGAAGTAAAACCTCGTTTAAATGCACTGTTACTGCACTATACCTGTTCAGTGCATGTAACTACACACTATGGGGGGTGACAACTACTCAGTGAGCCTGCTAGCCAGTGGCGTGCACACTGTAAGTCTTGCTAGTCAGACAACATGCACATTTAGTAAGGCAGTGGACAGCACACTCACCTGCTCCCCTGGTTTCCCATACAGCTTGCTGTACTGTGGAAGGAGGCTGTCCAGCAGGGCCTGGTTCTCCTCAGTGGTGAAGGCTGGGGCTCTCTCCACAGTACGTGCCATTGCAGGATCCAGAGGATGCAGATACAGCAGCAGTGGTGGTGGCAGATGTCGTCCTGGAGCATGTAGTGCAGGCAAGTGAGCTCTCAGGGGAACAGCCAGCATTATATGTGTGCTGCTGAGGCAGATACTGTCCCATGTGTCCAAAGTGATAGGTCCAAGTCATTTGCATCTTCTGAATCTGGCCAATCCATGGAATTGCACCACTTACACACGCCCACAGCATCCTTCAAAAGTTCAACTTCATGAGACCCATGATTTTGCAACATTGTTGTGGGTGACCAACTGAATTCACTGCATCAGACTCGTTAGAGGTTTGAAAATGCGTCCGTTGCCATGCCAGGCCATAGCCAATGCGTGCGCACCGATCGGTCCATTGCTGTACAACGCGTACCCGCTCACATCATATGCGAGGGCCAATGCGTGCGCACCGATCGGTCCATTGCTGTGCAACGCGTACAAGCTCACATCATATGCAATGGCCAATGCGTGCGCACCGATCGGTCCATTGCTGTACAACGCGTACCCGGTCACATCATATGCAATGGCCAATGCGTGCGCACCGATCGGTCCATTGCTGTACAACGCATACCCGCTCACATCATATGCAATGGCCAATGCGTGCGCACCGATCGGTCCATTGCTGTACAACGCGTACCCGCTCACATCATATGCGATGGCTAATGCGTGCGCACCGATCGGTCCATTGCTGTACAACACGTACATCGGATGACAACGCGTACCCATACACATCATATGCAATGGCCAATGCGTGCGCACCGATCGGTCCATTGCTGTACAACGCGTACCCGTACACATCATATGCAATGGCCAATGCGTGCGCACCGATCGGTCCATTGCTGTACAACGCATCCCTGTACATGTCACTGGCATATGTCACCATGCCTGTCACAGATGAACGTATGCCAGCCACATTTACATTCCAGGGACTCAGGGGCACACCTACAACACCACAGCCTGTCCACACTGTATCCTAAGGCATGTAAGGCTGCATTACCTTTTGCGTGTATGGGGGTCAACATGTGGTTTTTTGGGTGGCACTTGGGGGCAGCCACTCCCAGGCTGTGCACGTGTTCATGGGGACAGAATCCTTTGTGTGTTGTGCACATGACCACTGTGATGTGCAACTGTTCAGTTCAGAGCATGTGGCATGGTCACATTTCCAGGTTGTGTATGTGTATGTCATGTCACATACCCCCTGAGTCCCATGTGGGACGGTATGAACGTCACAGGCTGACCCATTGCCACAATAGTGATGGCCCTCCACAGTCTGTGTGCATGTTGTGTTTACAATGTCTCTGATTCCATGTGCACAATGGGAGACAGTCTCCACATCCACGTTGTTCGTGCATGGACTTTGATCTTGTGCGTGTGTGTGTCACAGACGTCCATGTCTGTCCTGCCGAGGCAAAAGGGACCACTACCTGTGGGGGTCATAGTTGTTTTGCTGTGGTGTATTCATGATGCACCATGTCATGCCAGTGTCCATGTGGCAATACAGGGTCCCTGGGAATCTACCTGTCAATGAGCTGTGATGCCTGGGGCACATCTGTCCTCACATGTCACTGTGGTGTGTGTTTGGAACGTGACAGCAGTACATGGGAACTGTGACACAGCCTAATGATATCCCATGGCACAACCTGGGACTTGTTGACGACACATGTTGAACTGTGATGTTAGATGTTGGCCATGTAGGTGCCATACATGTCCTTACGGAACAGCACACACATCATGTACTTGTGTCTCGTAATGATGTATCATGTGATATTGAGTATGGTCAATGCCACATATGTGGGGTGACTGACAATCTTTCTTTCTTCACCTATGCACTGCAGGGCACCAGCTGTCCATAGACCATTCCCTGACCTTGCATCCATGGTCGAACGGGACTGCATCCGATGGTACCGCTTCACCAGGCCGCTGATTGAGGAATTGACGGTGCGGTTGGCCCCACATTTGCAACCTGGCCGGACGTACCCTACAGCGCTGACCCCCAAGATGAAGGTGATGGCAGCCCTACACTTCTTTGCCACCGGTACCTTTCAGCACACTGTGGTGTCTGCTGGTGGGATGTCACAGACCATGTTCAGCCGTGTGCTACGCGATGTTTTGGAGGCTATGTTGAGATACCTGAACCAGTACATCTATTTCCCTAAACTTCAACAACTCACTGACGTCAAGAGTGACTTCTATGCCCTGGGGAGGATGCCGCATGTCATTGGCTCCATTGATGGGACACATGTGGCTTTGGTACCACCACAGGCACATGAGCAGGCATACAGGAACCGCAAACATTACCATTCGGTCAATGCACTGGTGGTATGTCTTGCAGATATGAGCATCTCACACGTGTGTGCCCGTTTCCCCGGTTCTGCACACGATGCCTACGTGATGAGGAGTAGTCGCATCCCGAGGATGATGTCACAGATGCGGAACCAGCGTGCCTGGCTTGTCGGTGTGTACTGACTTTGTACCATTGTGTGTGTTCTGCAATGTAGTATACCACCCTCTTTTCCAACTCAGCTAATGTGCAATTGTCCGTATGTAGGTGACTCCGGATACCCCAACATGCCGTGGTTGCTGACGCCCCTCAGGAACCCTGTGACACCAGCCCAGATGCGCTACAATGAGGCACATGGCCGGACCAGGAGAGTGATTGAGCGGACATTTGGTCTCCTGAAGAGCCGCTTCTGCTGCCTGCGCAAGACAGGAGGGGCCCTCCCATATGCCCCAGCAAAGGTGTGCAAGATTGTCATCGTCTGCTGCATGCTACACAACCTGGCAGTGCGGAAGGAGTTGCCTCTCATCCTAGAGGACGATGACCAACATCCGCCACCTGTGGAGGATCCTGGCCTGGGGCACGATGCCAGTGATGGTGATGATGATGAGGGTGATGTCCGCACACAGCTCATCACCAACTTCTTCAGCTGAATGTGAGTATCCAGAGATGTCATGTCAATGATTTGAGTTTGCATGATATGTGTTGGTGGTGCTCTGTTGCTGTTTGAGTGTGGCCATGTGCTACTTGACTGTATGCGTGCAGCGATGTGTCCTTACAGGTAGTCTGTACTCCCACAACAGTGTTGACATGCTAACTTGGTTTTGTGTAGGTATCTTGTGACATGTATTGGGCATGAGTATTGCAGTTCTGTCCTGTTCTTCAGTGCTTTTGACTGTGTGTCATTTCTGTCCTTCACAGGGTACTTTCAGAGTTGTTTGGTCAACTGTGATCCCCCGACACCGTGATTCAACTTCCAGGGTGGAAGCTGTCGTTTCCCTACAGGTGATGTGCGCCACACCCCTGGACTTCCTTTGTTCTACACTTGTTGACTGTGTGCCCACTGCCACGTGGGATTACCTTGCATCTGTAGTGGTTACAACTTGTTGCAAATGTGTAATAAACCTGTGCTTCACTTTGGGATGTGCGTTGTCTGTGGTCACACATCTGACTGACATTTGCTTACTGCACCAGTGGTCTAGTTAACACAGACTGTGAATAGGTGTTGTGTCTGTGCATTGCACCGTATTTCCTGGCAACATCAGTGTAGGCGATGAGTCAGATGGCCCTGGTGTGTATGTGTTGTGTAGCCCTGGTGGTGTGTCTCCCTCATATGTGTCACGTCGCCATGACTCACATGACGGTGTTGTACTTGCTGTAGCAGTTAGCATGCACAGTGTCATTTCGCAGATCATCATCTCCATGACAGAAACCACGTTGGAATCACAACAGAGGCAAGTATGGTGTATTAGTGAGTTTATTTACATACATGTGTGAGTATAGTGCACAGGATGGTGGGTGCTGTACATTGGGATTGTAATCCAAAGTTCCTAGATGATTTGGAAGTCCTGGTAGCAGAAATGTCCTGAGTAAAGTCCACAGTCATCTGATACATTGGTCCAACTTGAACTCCCCATGTCATGTGGGAGAGTTGGGTTGCATTCGACAGGGTGAACAGTTTGCACACAAAGGTGAATTTCCAGAACAGGTGTTGGCTTCCTGGGGGTTGTGCATGGCCATCGGCCTCTCAGTTGTCCTTCCTCGGACGACCCCTCTTCTTTGGGGGGGACCCTCAAGTGCAGGCTGCTGCGGTGCAGGGGACTCTCCGCCAGAGTCATCCTCCCTCCCTGTGGCAGTTGCAGTTGTTGCAGCACCAGATGTTGTGGGCACACAGGGAGGTGTTGCCATGTTGGTGCAAATCTGGCGGAGGCATGTCAATATGTCCCTATGCACCCCCGTCAGTTCTTGCAATGTGTCCCACTTGGACTCCATGCCAGCCATGTGTGTCTCCATACGGGACGTGTGGGAGTCCAAGCGTGCATGATGGGCAGCCTGCTGCTGTTGAATGTCCTTGAGGATCCCCACTACCTGGCTGACCTCTCCGGTGCTAGTCTGGTACGCATCAGCAATGCGTACCAGTTGTGGGTCATCATGCAGTCCAGACCCCTCTGCAAACAGCGACCTATGTCTAACACCCCTCCCACCACCCCTGGCGACACGTGCAGGACCTGCGGTGGCACGCACAGGTGACCCTGGGCCCCCTTGGGGGTTGTTACTGGTGGTGTCTGTTGCTCCACGTTGGGCCGGGGTCCGTGTGCTGTTGTTGTTGGTGGTCCTTGGTCTGTCCATGTCGGCAGGGGTGGTCTGTGTGTTGGCAGTTGTTGGAGGGGTGGGGGCAGGGGGTGCAGCTGGTGGTCCTGCTGGTGCTGCATGATGACTCACACCGGAGGTGCCAGGTAGGTCTTCGCCATCCGAGGAGGGCAGAGGCTGTTCCACACCAGTGAGCTCAGTGTTCCCCGGAGCCTGGGACAGGGACTCCTCAGCATCTGCTGCTGTGTCCCCATCATCACCTGTTTTTGGGAGACACACACAATGTATGTTATGTTTCTGCAGGCATCAATGGTTCACACACCTGACAGTTGTGACTGTACCTCTGGATGCGGGCCTGTACATTGCATTGTCCTAAGTTGTCACAGTCAGAGGTTGATATTGGTGTAGCACATTGTCCTGCATACTTTAAGCATTTCAATATGAATGTTGAGGTGTGTACATGGCCAGCATTGGTTGTATTTGGTGGACATCCGGCCCTCCTTCTTCCCCCAGCCCAGTTATCCCACCATGAAGCATGCCACCCTTGCAGTGGGTTCAGGTTGACTCTCAGGATGTCAGTCAGTGGTGTCCTGTTGTTTGTTGGTGCCCAGTTCCCAGCATGGCCTTGTGCTCCCCACAGCAGTACCCAGTGTCAGCCATCTTGTCAGTTCTTTTCCACTCCCTGTGAGGTGTGCATGCTTCAGTGTGAGCTTGCTGGGCCATGGGGGTGGGGGATGTTGAGCTGTGACTACCACTCCCATCATGCTATTGCCTCCACCCCCCTTCCCAGCATGCCCATACTTCCTTCCTTTTGACTCTGCTTCCCTGTGGGGTAATGTGCCTGTGCTGAAAGGATGGCTGACAGTGTTGTCCTGGCGTTAGTTTGGCTACAAGTCCCATGAGTGTCCCTGTGCTTCACACAGCATTACCCAGGGTTGTGGTTCTTTGTGGGATATTTAATTAGAGTGTGAGGCATTGCATTCTCCCAGGTTAGTTGTGTGGAGTTTGTGTTAAGGGGGTGTGTGTGATAAGCTGCTTGTAAATATGGTCAGAGCTGTCAGTCCTCCTTCCCACCCAGCCAGATATCCCACCATGGAAAGTGCTTCTATTGCAGGGAGTGCAAGTTTGCTTTCAGGGTGTCAGTCAGTGGTGTCCTGCTGTTGTTTGGTGCACAGTTGCCAGCAGGGCTTGTGCTCCCCACAGCAGTACCCAGTGTCAGCCATCTTGTCAGTTGTTTTCCACTTCCTGTGATGTGAGCATGGTTCAGAGTGGTGTTGATGGGCGTATTGTGAGGGTGGGCAATATCTGTGACTACAACTCCCATCATGCTATTGGCTACACTGACTTGACCAGCATACACAGAATTCCTTCCTTTCAGTGAGCTTCCCTGTGAGGTGGTGTTGTAGTGGTGGCTACATATCTGACTGTGTTTGTTGGTTAGATTTGTGCCACTGCCTAGCTGTATTTGTTGTTGGGTTTGTACATGTCATGACACAGTTACATATCACTATGAGATGGCATGTATTGTGTTTATCTGACTAACACACATCTTGGGATGATTATCTTTTGGTTGGTGTGTATTTGCTAAGGGTGCATGGTTTGACTATCCCCTTGACAGTGATGTGTGTGTATTGTCACACAATATTGTGTATATTTGTTGTGTACTCACCAGGCTCTGGGATGTTTGATAGTCCATATACGCTCACTGGTGGTAGGATGGCCCGTACCTTCTCCTCCCAGGGCCTGAGGTATACAGGTTTGGCAGGAGGGCCACTGCCGGTGTGTTGGCTCAAGGCGTAGTCCTTCTTTAGTAGGTCCTTGACCCTCCTGCGCGTGTCATACCACCTGTTCTGGATGTCTTCCTTTGTGCGCAAACATGGTGATTGTGCGTTCACCCTGTCGACGATCCTCTTCCACATCTTGGTTTTCTGCGACATGGGGGTCTGTTGGACCAGTGTACCAAACAGCTGTGGCTCTACCCTGAGGATCTCATCTACCAGGACTTCCAATTCACTGTCTAGGAACTTTGGATTCTTCTTTGGGGGCATGGTGATGGGTGGTGGTGGTGAGTGATGTGTGTGTTGGTGTGCAGGTGAGGGTGTGTGAGTGTGGGTTTTGCTGGGTGTATGTGAGGGTGCTATTTGTTGAGGTGCTGATGGTGTGTGGCTTGTGTGATGGATGAGCTGTGAGTGTGTCTGTGGTTGCTGTCTGTTGGTGTTGTGTGCTGGCAGGTAATTTGAATTTGCAAAGGATCATGGTAGGGATTTGTGTCCTTTATATGGGTGGAGTTGTGGGTGTGTCTTTGTTCCATGTTCCCCCCCAGTATTTATTGGCTTCGTAATTGCTTGTTTGGCCCTTTTTTGTGTGTTTTTTCCTTTGTACTTTTTGTGCATGTAGGAGACGTTCTTCTGGCCGAGTAGGACGCTGCAGTTGGTCTCGTGCGAGCTTCTCTGAGTCGTTCACGCTGTATTTCTGCTATGGTTCATGTGCGGCGTACGCGTCGGTCGCGGAGTATTGAGTTGCTTTGGCTCGCTGTTTTGTATGCGTGTCGGTCGTACGGCTTGAGCTCCGTGCGACTCGGTCTGGTTTTCCACGCATTGCATCGTACTGCGCGGGTCGGAGTTCGCGGGTACGTTTCGTTCGGGTTCCTTCCTGGTGCGTGTCGGTCGGTTCGATTCGCGTAGTTTTCCAGCTGGATAGCTGTTTTCCGTGCGGTTCGGTCATTCGGCTTGTGTTCCGTGCGGTCGTAAATCGCATGCATTTCATCGTACTAGGCGGATCGGGCTGCACCAGTGCGTGTCGGTCGGAATAGATTCCCGAACCGAGTCGGTCGGTACGTTTTCCGGCCTGAATCGGAATCGGCCCCTAAATGGTTTGCGCAGAGAGGATTAAAGCGGCACCAATTGATTCCTTTGGTTAAAACATTTTTGCATCTCCAACCCCCTGACCTCATGATTGTGCACTGTGGCGGCAATGACCTAGGCACATTGACTGGGGTAGGATTTGAAATCCTAATGAAGGATACCTTTGCACAACTGATGTTGCTTTTCCCTCACACTGTCTTTGTATACTCTAATATATGCCAAAGACGGAAATGGAAGTGGTCAAATCAATTCTGTCCACAGATTGACAAAGCTAGGAAGCATGTTAATAAAGCTGTGTCTGCTTAACTCAGAGATCATAACATGGGCTCTATGTATAACAACAATCTACGTTTTGACATGCATGACATCTGCGGAAGTGATGGAGTTCACTTCACAGATGAAGGGAACAGGGTGTTTCTCAACAACCTCAAGCTGTGCATCCGTACTTACATGTAGCTGCAACAAAGTCATAATGAACACAACGGCTCTTCTTAGAGCCACGTTATAACCCGACAGTGAAAGTTATATATTTTTTAACATATATACTCTTTATAAACATTTTCCGGATTCGCGAACCCTTCGCAATTCCGCAAAGCAAAAGCACGAATTCAATGAACTACAACACATTTCACTTTTCAACTATATGTTTTAATTTGTATATTTTAATATAGTTTCTAACTCTGTCAATTTTAATTCGATTATGAAGTTAACTCTCACAAGCTCTATAATAAACTGTAAGAGTACCTCTGGAATTGTATAATATTTAATTATTTATTTAAGTTAGATCCGCAAATCCACCGCGATGTTACATTGGGGGGGCCGCACTGATCACCGTGATAGGGTCGCGACAGTGTCGTGACTTCTACCACGTGAGAAAGAAAAATTATTATTTAACGCCCCCCCTCCACTTTTCTGGGCCGATTTTGGCCCCGGGGACCCCATCCCCCAAAGCCCGACCAATTTTTAATTTTTTTAATTATTTATTTTTTATTAAGGGAGGGGGAGCAGTGCCCCGAGAGGCGTGTTTGCACAGTGGTGGAAAAAGGGGCTTACTGGAGGTAACATGTGGGCTAGTTGGCCCCCAAGGACCCTCAGCAGCGAAGGGAACTTCATCGCCCAACCAAGAGCACGCCAGGAGGCACGTTTGCAGAGTAGTGGAGAAAGGGGGCGGGACCCCTTCCCCTTTGGGAATGCATGCGCAAATATTTTTTAAGGGTAGGCAGTGGTCCCAGGGACCACTGCCTGCCCTTAAAAAATAAAACAGAAAAGTTTCATTTTTATTTTTTAAATGAATCCCGTTTTCCTTTAAGGAAAACGGGCTGCATTTGAAAAAAAAACTGCTTAATTTAAAAGCAGTCCCAGACATGGTGGTCTGCTGACTCCAGCAGGCCACCATCCCTGGGAGTGCCAGCCATTCCCAATGGGGTCGCAAATTGTGACAGCCTCATTAATATTCATGAGGCATGCAATTTGCAACCCCATTGGGAATCGCAAACAGTGTCTGAGACACTGTTGTATATAGCATTTTGCAACTTGCAATTTGGCGCAATTTGCGAGTCGCAAAATGCTATTGTCGTACATCTGGCCCCAGGTCCTAACTATAACTACCTACTAGCGACTGCCAGTAGGTAATATACATACACATATATATTTATATTTATGTATTTATTTTATATATATATACACATATATTACCTACTGGCGGGCACCAGTAGGTAGTTATAGTTAGGACCTAGTTTCCATAGGAAAAGCATTTGTTGTTTTGTGATTATCTTTGGCACCGTTTGACGAATCTTCACACAATTTTCAGAATTAGTACTATGCTCAGTTCAGCTGCTCCGTTGAAAGTTTCAGGGTGATCCAGCAAGCAGGGGTAGAGAAAAAGGGGGGTCCCAAAATGCTTTTCCCCATGTTAATTCCCCTAGAGATTTTAGACACGACTACAGACTGAATAGCAGGGCAGAATTACCCCAAATTTGGCAGAAAGGTAGTTCTTGATGCAAAAAGAGCCCTTTTATTATTTAGTGTAAATCAGTTCAGTAGTTTTCAAGATATTTAAAGAAAAACAAATTTGTATATCTAGGTTTGTGAAGTATTCGCGACTATTTTGTGGCGATTCACGAATGCACTCGCTAATAAGAATGCCGTGATTGGCTGGCTGCAACCTGAGCAGAAAGTTGTGGCCTTTTTTTATGTAACGGGGCACAGTCCCGGGGGTTGTAAATATTTAATCAAAAAATAGAAGGGGTCAGGGTAGAGGTACCCATACCTAGTGGCTAGAATATAGGGGTGTTTGAGGGACCCCTTATGTATAAAACACATCCAAAAAATGTTTTTGTTTTTGCCATGTATGGTATTTGTGAATGCGTCGTGATGCTCAGCGCAGCCCTCCCGTGTAAGGTTGCGCTAAATTTGCGAATATCGCTGATTTAAAAAATAAAATGCATTAAAAGACTCATTCAGACACTAATATAGTCACTCACAGACACACTCATACTCTCTTACACCCACTGACAGACCCTCTCAGACACTAATGTACCCACGTCCAGACCCACACAGGGACTCATGCATCCACTCCCAGACCCACTCAAAGACTCACATGCCCACTCACAGACCTGCTTAGAAACTCATGTGCACACTCAAAGACCCACTCAGAGACTCTTGCACCCATTCACAGACACACTTAGTGACTTATGCACCCACTCACACACTGAACCAGAGACTTATGCACCCACTCACAGACCCACTCAGACACTCATGCTCCCCCTCACAGACCCACTTGGACTCATGCACTCACTCACAGACTCATGCACCCACTCATGTTCATTATAACTTTATTCGGTCATTACGACCATTAAAGTGCGAATGCTTGCAATACATTAATCCAACATTATACATTAGATAAAGTATCGTTAAGCAATACAGATGTGTTAAAAGGATATTAAATCACCGGTGATACAATAAAACATGTTCTAAAAGAATAAAATCTATTAATATTATAAAAACATGTGCCACATATTTAGAAAAGGGATCGAAAGATTATCAGAATTTGATTGATTTACAAATAGTAGGAATACATGGGTATTACAAAGCATAGCGTAACTCTTTTATGGTAATTACAGAGAGCAGTTTATCGCATCTTACACGCAAACCTTCGGATAATCCACATTTTACCCAGGAACTTTGCAACACCACATGCTACAAAAGGCCTACAATCTGATTTAAGGATGCAGAGTGCTTCCTGGTGGCAACGGGTTCCTAACAACCTACAAACTGGGGCTAGCCACTGATGTCTTGGATAGTTATAAAGTGGACAAGCAAAGAAAATGTGGCCAATTGTTTCAGCCATTGCGGCGCAGCCCGGACAATGCTGGGTAGTGGACGAGGGCTGGCGCTAAGTAGCTGTGAATGAATTCACGGGGAGACAACCTAATCGGAACTGAATATACAGTTTTCTATCCCGCAGGATGGTGATAAGATCCAGGTAGGCCTCAAAAGTGCTTTGTATTTTAAATTCCATGAATTCCACCGTAAGGCGACCCACTGATGATTGTACAACAAAGGATTGTGCTACCCAACTCCAGTACTGAATCTTAACCACTTCTTTGCTAGGCAATTGACTTACGTCTCTACTATCCCAAGAACTTCCCAGGCCTATCGCTGTTAAAAGTGATCTGATTTCATTAAACCACCTAATCTTTTTAAAGCGATCAAGTTTGTAAACCTCATCAAGCGCTGTCATATAATGGGAAAGCTCAGGGGTTTGCTTAAGACGCAACCAGAATAGTAAAGGACGCAGCCTAGCTTTGTCCACAATTGTGCGTCTACCCATATCTAGTCGCAAAGGATGACGCGGTGTACTCTGGGGGAGTAAACATAAAGATCTTAAGAATTTGTTTTCAGTAATAAGTAGACTTTCGGTATTTTCGAATCCCCAGAGTTCTGCCCCATAAAGGGCAGAGCTCACTACCTTCTGCTCATAAATCTGCAAGGGGGCAGCTATTGGCCTGGTTTGGGAAGTTCTGTGTTCCTGAATCAGCGCACCAATGGCCTGTCTCTGCTGGAGGTTCCGCTTTGAGATGTGATCTTTCCATACCATTTTCTCAGATAGGGTAATGCCCAGATATTCAAAGGTAGCCACTCTCTCAAGCGGTATCCCCCCCAGTAGTATTTTTCCCCTGAATGTTCTATGAGGGTTTATTAGCAAAAGTTTTGTTTTTGAGGTATTAACCTCGAGGCCTCTTTGATCACAAAAGACCTTAACCTCTTCCCTGTGGGGGTAATTCCCACACGGGTGCGGGGGGCCGGAGGGGGTGAGCGCGGTGCCGCGGTGCTCGTGATGAGACCAGCTCGTCATGAGTCACGGTGGAGCTGTGCTCATGACGAGCTGGTCTCGTCACGACCCCACCCACTGATTAATTCTCCCGCACAGGCGGGGAATTAATCCCGCGTGGGCGGAGCGCAGCCGTTATGACGAGACCAGCTCGTCATGAGCACAGCTCCACTGTGACTCATGACGAGCTGGTCTCGTCATGAGCACCGAAGCGGTTAAAACGATTCAAGAGCAGTTGTAAACCACTGGGCGTTTTAGACACTATCAATGTGTCATCCGCAAACAGGAGAGTAGTTACCTTTACTCCCCCCGTGCCGGGGCATCCGCTGGCACATCTGATAAATATCAGACAACACCATTAATAAATAGTGAGAATAAAGTGGGGGCCAGCACACACCCCTGTCTGACTCCCCTTTTCACACTAATTGGGTCCGACAACTGCCTCTGATCACCCCAGCGGACCCTGGCGTAGTTGCCCTCATGGAGTCGGACAACCAATGCCAGGAGTTCTGGGGGGAGGCCCAGCTCCTGTAAAACACACCACAACTTATATCTGGGGATTAAATCGAAAGCAGACTTCAAAACTATAAAAGCAATATATAAGCCCGCCTTTTCAATACACACGGTTTTCCAGGCCATTAGACTAAAACGAAAGACCTGGTCGATCGTACTAATCCTCTTTCTGAACCCTGCCTGGAAAGGGGACAGAATGTCTTCCTCCTCCATCCAGGCTGTAATTTTAACTAAGAGTGCCCGAGAAAAAACTTTCTGTGCACTATCGATCAGACTGATAGGCCTGTAATTGGTTACTAGTGAACGATCACCTTTCTTAAAAACTGGGATCACCTCAGCTCCCTTCCACAAAGGTGTAGGAGCCCCTGCAGCAATGCCATTTGCCAAAGCCAAGAAGTATTTGGACCAATTAGGAATATCACTTAAGAAGACGTCTCCAGGGATGCCATCAGGCCCCAGAGCCTTATCCCTTACAATAATTTTATACTGAGTGTAATATCTGCTAAGGAGAATAGACTTGAGGTCCGATGGCAGTTATGGTCAATGAAGAAGACTTCATCAATCATATCCCTTGAACCAGTATATACCGCAGAAAAATGGTCATACCAAGTGGATATGGAAATATTATTGGAGGTTGGAGTTGGTTTTTCTATCCCCCCCTTGTCACAAGAAGCCAGAATTGCCGAGAGTCTTTCCTCATACATGCATTACTAATCATGCACTCACTCACAAACCCAGAATTATGGACCCACTCACAGACCCACTCAGAGACTCATGCACCAACCCACAGTCCCACTCAGAGACTCATGCACCCACTTACACACTCACTCAGAGACTCACACACCCACTCACAGACCCACTCAGAGACTTGTGCCCACTCACAGACCCACTCAGGGACTCACATGCCCACTCACAGACCCACTCATGCACCCACTCACAGACCCACTATGAGACTTAGACACCCTCTCACACACCTAATCAGACACTCATGCCCCCACTCACAGACCCACTCAGACACTCATGCTCCCCCTCACAGACCCACTTGGATGCATGCACTCACTCACAGACTCATGCACCCACTCACAAACCCACTTAGAGAATTATGGACCCACTCACAGACCCACTCAGAGACTCATGCACCAACCCACAGTCCCACTCAGAGAATCATGCACCCACTCACACACTCACTCAGAGACTCACACACCCACTCACAGACCCACTCAGAGACATGTGCCCACTCACAGACCCACTCAAGGACTCACGTGCCCACTCACAGACCCACTCATGCACCCACTCACAGACCCACTATGAGACTTACACACCCACTCACACACCTAATCAGACACTCATGCCCCCACTCACAGACCCACTCAGAGACTCATGCACTCACTCACAGACCCATTCAGAGGCTCATGCACCCACTCACATACCCACTTAGAGACTTAGAGACTTATGTACCCACTCGCATACCCGCTCAGAGACTCATGCACCCACTCACAGACCCAGTCAAAGACTCACACACCCACTCAGAGAATCAGAGAATCATGCATCTACTCACAGATCCACTCAGAGACTTGCGCACTTTTTAAATCTCCCACCAAGCAGGAGCAAACACCAATTCCGCTCCCAGCTGGTGGGAGCTTCAAAAATGCTCCTGCCAGCTGGGAACGGACTTTGCAACTGTTTCCCTGCCCGCAGTGAAGAGGGCAGGGAAACTGATCTAAATATTGCTCCTGCCCACAGGAGCAACAGGAGAAGCTGCTCCCTGCGGGTGGGAGTAATGCCAGCTCCCACTGGAGGGGGAGTCTGCAGGGCTGTGGGGGCCTTGGGCCTCCCCCTACAGCCTCCAACAATCTTATGGTGGGTGCCAGGGCATTCACCTTTTACTGCACTGGGCCCCAGGGGATGGGGTTCCAGGGGCCAATATTGACCAGGGCAAGGGGGCTGCATGCCCCCCTCCCCCTAATTATGATGCCAGGCCCTGGGGATGTAATCCCTGGGGCTGTACTCGGCCATGCTTAGTGTGGGGTTCGCTGTATGCGGGGGTGTTGGATGAAGGGCCCCCCGGGGGGCCTACATTCACGTATGGTAATTAAGTATTACTATATGTTTAAAAAAATAGAAATTCACTGAAAAAACAAAGGTTAAAGTAACATTATAGTTAGGTGTGAAAAAAGGATCTTTTTATTTTTAAATCTTAGCCATTCACTGGAAAAAACCCAAAGGGTAAAGTACCGTTATAGTTAGGTGACATTGACAACATTAACGTTTTGAACTAAAAAAACACAGAAATTCACCAGTTATAATAAGCAGCGCATACTATAACTTGCGCCCCCACCATGCACTGCTTATGACCTCACATATGACATCACTCATGACATGTTTTATGACATCATTTATGACATCATTGTTGACATCTCAAATGACATTCATTGTTGACATCACCTTTGTTTTTTCAAAATATATATTTGAAGTAATTATGTTGGGGCCGCGCAGGCCCCCGCTGCCCCAGGGACCACCACCTCCCAGGGGCTAATTCAATAATAAAAAGCGTGGCGGGCTCCAGCCCCCCCCACGCTGCCCCGGGGACCGCCACCTCCCCAGGGCTAATGTATTGAAATGCGGGGGGTCATGCTGCCCCCCAAAGATCCAGGGACCGCCACCTCCCCAGGGCACAAATTAGGTAAAGACGGGGGACCGTTGCAGACCCCCGGCCCTGGGAACCAACCCTCCCTGGGGCTATAGAGAAGATGGCCCCCCTCCAGGAGCCCTCCATGGCCCTGGGGACCGCCACCCCCCAGATCCGGCCCCAGCAATGTCCTGGGGTGCCCAGCCCCCGGAACATTGCAATTTGCTATGGCTTGGCGGGAGCACCACTCCTGCCAAGCCATAGCAAACACTGTTTCGCTTCATGGAAGTGAGAGCATTGAAAATGCTCTTGCTCCCATGAAGTGGAGCAGAATTGCTTTTGGGCAGAGGGAGCTGCATGTTTGCAGCTCCCACTGCCTAAAAGCAATGCCGGCTCCCGCAGGAGCCGGGGAGCTGGCAGTGACTGCGGGGGCCTTGAAGCTCCCCCCGTGGTCCCAAACGACATGGCCATGCCCCGGGGAATAGGGTCCCCGGGTCAATATTAGCCCCGGTAGGGGGCCCACTTTTTTTAAAAAAAAGGTTAAGGCCTGGACCCGGGGGATGGAGTCCCCGGGGCCAAAATTGGCCTCAAGAGGGAGCAGCGCAGCCACCCTCTGTTAAATGAAAAATTAAAGGAAAAAGAAATGGCCGGGCCCCAGGGGATGGGCCCCCAGGGCCGAAAATGGTCCAAGTGTGGGGCCGCTCGGCCCCCTCCCTTGAATTTTTTTTTTAAATGGCGGGGCCCCAGGGGATGGGGTCCCCAGGGCCGAAATCAGCCTGGGGAGGGGGCTGCACAGCCCCCTCCTTTTTTATTTTAATTAAAAAAAAAAAAAATGGGTCAGGGCCTAGGGGATGGGGTCCCCGGGGCCCAAAAGGATCAAGGGAAGGGGGGCCACACAGCCCCCCTTCCTAAAATCAAATAAAAATCAGAAGCCGGCAACTCACCATAGGCCCGCCCCCTTTCTCGACTACCCTGCAAATGCGCCTCCTGGCATGGTCTTGGTTGGGGGATGAAGTCCCCTTCGCTGCTGAGGGACCTTAGGGCCAACTAGCCCACATGTTACCTCCAGTAAGCGCCACACAGTGGGATTGCTGAGAGGTGGTCGGAGGCCACGCCTCTTTTTCCACCACTGTGCAAACACGCCTCTCGGGGCACTGCTGGTTGGGCAGAAGGCGCGTTTGCAGAGTGGTAGAGAAAGGGGTCGTGGCCTGCTATCAGAACTCAGTAATCCTGCTGTATGGGACTTACTTGAGGTAATAAGAGGGGTAGTTGGCCCCCAAGAACATCCTTGGGCGTCAACTACCCTTCCTCTTACCTCCAGTAAGTCCCACACAGCAGGATTGCTGAGAAGTTATCAGAGGCCACGCCCACTTTCTCCATCACTCTGGCTCCAGAGGGACGTTGGGGGCCTTTAAAGCCCTCCTGGTACCTCCTGTAAGCCCTATGAAGCAGAATTCCTCAGTGCTGGTCGGAGGCCCATCGCCCTTTCTCCACCACTCTTCAAACGTGCCTGCGTGTTGAAAAACATTGAAAATTCACTAAACAAAACCAAAGGTTACAGGGACGTTATAGTTAGGAATTAGCATTTAAAAAACCTTAGAAATTCACTGAAAAAACCAAAGGTTACAAGGACGTTATAGTTAGTCTTATTGAAATGGCAGTATGGGTTAGCAAGTGGATATGTGTGTAGATCTATGAATTAGTGAGTAGCTATGTAAGTTCTGTTATGGCTCTGTCAATGGGTTTGTGAATAGTTTTGTGGGAGTGCCAGTGGGTGTTTCATAGATTCTATAGGGGTGAGTGGGTGCGTCAGAGATAATGTGGATGATCTCATCACTGATGTCATCAGTGATGTCATTTGAGATGTCATCAGTGATGTCATCAGTGGTGTCACTGACCATGTCATGAGTGATGTAATATGTGAGGTCACAAGCAGTGCATTGCGGGGGCATTAGTTCCTGTTCCTGTTAACTCAGGTAACTATAATGGCTGAATTTCTCTGGTTTTGTATGAGTAAAATCTGACCCTAACTATAACTTCCCTGTAACCTTTGTATTTGTTAGTGAATTTCTAAGGTTTTTTAAATTCAATTAGACTAACACTAACATCCTTGTAACATTTGGGTTTTTCAGTAAAAAAAAAAAAAAAAAATATATATATATATATATATATATATATATATATATATATATATATATATATATATATATATATATATATATATATATATATATATATAAAAAACACCAAATCCGATTCCTCACATATAAACCGGACACCGACACAGGGAGATTTCAGGAATTAAAAGTCTTTATTCCTCCATTACGCTGCGACGCGTTTCGGCATTCACTGCCTTGATCACACAGTGATCACTTCCTGTTTTGCGTGCATAAATTAAAATTCAGCAGAGTGCCCCGATCACATGACCGGTAAGTTTTCATGAAGCAGGAAAACAGACTGTCATATAGGTACATTTTGCCAAGTTTCTGTCACTTAGTTTACATTTTTTTTACACATTCCCTTAATGTACTCCATAATTTTTAGACAGTATCTCCAATTCATTCCATTCAAGGCTACATATTTTAAGATACTTAAATACAATTATCCATCTGAGTATACATATTGACATTGTAAAACACCATTGGAATTCAATAAAGTGCAAGTGCAAAACAATAATTAATATTCACTTTCTAAAACTATCACTAAACTTACATTCTTTAGCATGAATTAAATTAATAAATACATATATAAATAAATAAATACATACATATATATTCATACATATATATATATATACACACACATAAATAGATCAGAGATAATGCGTCAGAGATAATGTGGATGATGTCATCACTGATGTCATCAGTGATGTCATTTGAGATGTCATCAGTGGTGTCACTGACCATGTCATGAGTGATAATCATATGCAAAAATTCACGGATGGGTTCGTTAGCTCTTTTAAACGTATCTACAAACATTGAAGAAGGACCAATGTCCACCTGTTGGATTTAAAACGACAGTAGGTGTTTGAAAATAAATGTCATTTGGTTTTCAAAAATAAATGTCATTTATATTTTCTTTTTCACAGTGACGGAAAGTACATTTTGGTTTCATTAGGATGATTCCTTGAAAATTCAGTATTTTCATTATAACTGTATCCCAGCACTGCATTATTCCACTACTCTCAGACCACAATACCCACAATGCACCAATCCTGTCATTCTTTTACCGTCTCGGTACTTCAATGTTGTTCTTGGCACAATTAAAAACTTGATTCCACTGCAAGTCACATTCATAAAATTGCTCCTACCCTGAAAGTCTCGGGTTGATTCGTCAAGCGGGGGCCGAGAAAAAAGGGGGGTCCCAAAACGCGTTTTCCCCATTCATTTTTCCATAGGAACCTTTAGTCGCAGCTACAGCCCGAACTGCTGAACGGAATTACACCAAATTTGGCAAAGAGGTAGCCCTTGGTTCAGTGTCGTGCCTTTTGCTTAAATGGTGTAAATCCGTTCAGTAGTTCCTGAGAAAATCAAAAGTAAAGTCACATATATATCTATGGGCGCGTAGGGTCCGTGTACCCTCCCGATCACGAGCTGTATGCTAATTGGCTGTCAAGTGGCTGTCAACACTCCAAATCAGGAAGTGTTGGCAGCCATTTTGTCCTCGGTAGAACCGAGGGACAGAAACAAGTGCGCAAAGCGCAAAAGGGGGCAGGGTAGAAACACCCTGACCCCCTAGGTCTGCTCAGGGGGTCCCACAAGGACCCCCTGGGCAGAAAAAGCATTTTTTTTTTTAAATCGGCAAGATGCGCTTAGGGTGCTCAAATCCCGCCGAGAAAAAAAAAAAAAGCACAAGAAACACGTCGCCAAACGCAACAAGGGGGCAGGGTAGAAACACCCTGACCCCCTAGGTCTGCTCAGGGGGTCCCACAAGGACCCCCTGGGCAGAAAAAAGCATTTTTTTAAAAAAAAATCGGCAGGATGCGCTCAGGGTGCGCGGATCCTGCCGAAAAAAAAAAAAATCGAAGCGCGTCTCTTGCGCTTCGATGTTAATTTGCCCCCGGGTGGGCCAGGTCCCGGGGGCATGGTGGGGGTTAAATTTAATGTGGGGGGCCTCTAAGGCCCCCCAAGCCCAGGGGACCGCCACCCCCCGGGGCTTTAAAAATAAATGGTGCGGGAGGGCTCTCGGCCCTCCCGCAGCCCCAGGGACCGCCACCTCCCCGGGGCTTCTTTAATTATTTTTTATAAATTTACCTGTGTGGGGGGCTCGAGCCCCCACACGCCCGGGACCGCCACCTCCCCGGGGCACTAAAAATGTCAATATGGGGGTCCATTACGGACCCCCAGAGCCCCGGGGACCACCACCTCCCCGGGGCTTTATCAATGGAGGGAGGGGGCCGCGCGGCCCCCTCCTGGAGCCTGTAATGGCCCTGGGGACCACCACCCCCAGGGCCGGCTCCTGCAGTGTCCCGGGGTGCCTACCCCGGGACACTGTAGTTTGCTATGACAGGACGGGAGCCTCGCGGCTCCCGTCCTGTCATAGCAAACTGCTTTGGATATTGGAAGCGAGAGCAGGAAACCTGCTCTCGCTTCAATATCCAAAGCAAATTGCTTTTCCACACGGGGAGCTGCATGTTAGCAGCTCCCCATGTGGAAAAGCAATGCCGGCTCCCAAGGGACGTGGGGAGCCGGCGGGACTGTGGGGGTATTGGGGACCCCCCCACAGTCCCCAACAAAGAGGGCCAGCCCCGGGGGATGGGGTCCCCGGGGCAAGTAGTGGCCCGGGAGGGGGCCACGCGGCCCCCCTCCCCAAAAATAATAATTATTAAAAAAAAATAAAGGCCTGCCCCGGGGATGGGGTCCCCGGGGCAAAAGGAGGCCTGAGGAGGGGGCCACGCAGCCCCCTTCTTAAAAATGTATTTAAAAGTGTGGCCATGCCCCGGGGATGGGGTCCCCGGGGCCGGATTCGGCCATGGGAGGGGCCACGCGGCCCCCTTCCCGTTTAATAAAAAAAAAAAAAAGGGATAAGGCCCTGGGGGATGGGGTCCCCAGGGCCCAAAAATAGGAAAAAGTAAGGGGGGGCCACACATCCCCCCTTGGGGGGAATTTTTTTTTTTTTTAAACGATCGGGCCGCAGGCCCCGCCCCCTTCCTTTACCACTCTGCAAACGCGCCCCCTGGCGCGTTTGCAGATGGGGAACGAATTCCCCTTCAATACTGGGGGTCCCTGGGGGCCAACTAGCCCACCAGGAACCTCCAGTATGCGCCAGGGGGCTGCGTTGCAGAGAGGTGTACAGAGGCCACGCCCCTTTTTACACCTCTCTGCAACGCAGCTCTGTGGCGCTTTTTGGAGGTACATGGTGAGCTAGTTGGCCCCCAGGGACCCTCAGTATTCAAGGGGACTTAATCCCCCAACTTAAAACGCGCCACGGGGTGCGTTTGCACAGTGGTGAAGGGTGGGGGCGGGGCTTCAGGTGACATGTGTGCAAACAGGCCCCGTGGCGCGTTTTAAGATGGGGAATTAAATCCCCTTCAATCCTGAGGGTCCTTGGGGGCCAACTAGCCCACCAGGTACCTCCAGTAAGCGCCACGGAGCTGCGTTGCAGAGTGTTGTAAAAGGGCGTGGCCTCTGAACACCTCTCTGCAACGCAGCTGTCTGGGGCATACTAGAGGTATCTGGTGGGCTAGTTGGCCCCTAGGGACCCTCGGGATTGAGAAGGAATTAATTCTCCAACTTAAAACGCGCCACTGGGTGTGTTTGCAGACATGTCACCTCAGGCCCCACCCCTTCCTTCACCATTGTGCAAATATTCCTCTAAAATCAGCCAAACTACGAATTCCGATTTACTCACCTGTTATCAGGAGAGACCTCAGTGCTGCATCTTTCAGCCCAGTACTGATCCTGAAAAGTAATTTTAACCGTACTTACCAGTAACTTGAATTTCCTTCCATAGGATATCATTGCCTGCTTTTTGCTGAAAAAGTTTCTGTGTCGATTTTTGAAACATACAAATATTCCTCTAAAATCAGCCGAACTACGAATTCCGATTTACTCACCTGTTATCAGGAGAGACCTCAGTGCTGCATCTTTCAGCCCAGTACTGATCCTGAAAAGTAATTTTAACCGTACTTACCAGTAACTTGAATTTCCTTCCATAGGATATCATTGCCTGCTTTTTGCTGAAAAAGTTTCTGTGTCGATTTTTGAAACATACAAATATTCCTCTAAAATCAGCCGAAATACGAATTCCGATTTACTCACCTGTTATCAGGAGAGACCTCAGTGCTGCATCTTTCAGCCCAGTACTGATCCTGAAAAGTAATTCTAACCGTACTTACCAGTAACTTGAATTTCCTTCCATAGGCTAACATTGACTGGTTTCACTTGGAAATTCTTTTAAGTGTGCAGTTTTGGAACTTTATAATATTCCTCTAAAACCAGCCGAAATACGAATTCCGATTTACTCACCTGTTATCAGGAGAGACCTCAGTGCTGCATCTTTCAGCCCAGTACTGATCCTGAAAAGTAATTTTAACCGTACTTACCAGCAACTTGAATTTCCTTCCATAGGCTAACATTGACTGGTTTCACTTGGAAATTCTTCTAAGTGTGGAGTTTTGGAACTTTATAATATTCCTCTAAAATCAACCGAACTACGAATTCCGATTTACTCACCTGTTATCAGGAGAGAACCCAGTGCTGCATCTTTTAGCCCAGCACTGACCCTGAAAAGTAATTCTAACCATACTTACCAGTAACTTATATTTCCTTCCATAGGAATCCATTGTCTGGTTTTCAGCAGAAAAGTTTCAAAGTGTCGATTTTCACAAACTCCAAATATTCCTTAAAAATCGCCTGTATGACTTAAACGCATTCTTTCAACTGTTTACAGGAGATGCACCAGTGCTGGATCCAGGATCCAACACTGAGTAAGAAAAAGTAACGATAACACTACTTACCTGCTAAGTGAATTTCCTCCCATAGGATAACATTGGTGATTCTATGTGAAAAAGTTTCAAAGTGTCAACTTCTAAAATACAATAATATTCCTTAAAAATCACTACTGTAACCAAAACGCTTTTACTCAACTGTTTACAGGAGATGTCCCAGGACTGAATCTAGGATCCAGTCCTGTGGTTAGAAAAGTAATCCATAAAGTAACTAATTGCATTTAACTAGAAATTCACATTGAGCTCAATGTTGCATTGTGTTTGAAATTGTGTTGCCCATTGCAACAACTGTAACTACTGTACTTAAAAGTCTATTGCCTATTTGCAAAGTATTTAAACTAAAGTAATTCATTCAGAGAAAGTATATTTTGTAATGTAATGTATAATGTAATTACAATGTAATTTAAAAAATAAAATATGTAAAAATAAATAGTTTAAAAAAATGTAGTAAATCAGTATCCAAAAAATAAATATAACAATTAATACATTTAAAAATTGTCATTTACAAAACCTTTGAAATTCACTGAAAAAAACATAGGTTTCAGACATGTTATAGTTAGGAATTAGCATTTAAAAAACCTTTGAAATTCACTGAAAAAACCATAGGTTTTAGGGACAGTTATAGTTAGAAATTAGCATTTAAAAAACCTTTGAAATTCACTGAAAAAACCATAGGTTTCAGACACGTTATAGTTAGAAATTAGCATTTAAAAAACCTTTGAAATTCACTGAAAAAACCATAGGTTTTAGGGACAGTTATAGTTAGTTGGACATTGCACTCGTACAAAACCCGTAAAATTCCCCCGTTATAGTTAGTTCAGCTAACTATAACTCGCGCCCGCAATGCACTGCCGATGACGTCACATATTACATCACTCATGACATGGTCAGTGACATCACTGATGACATCACTGATGACATCTCAAATGACATCACTGATGACATCACTGATGACATCATCCACGTGATAATCTGATGCACCTCCTCACACCCTAATATAACCTTTGATACACCCACTCTAAATAACAGACTGCCATTCGCAAAACCATAGACACTCCAACACCAATAACTACATACCCACTCACTGATTCTTAGGTCTACACACACATCCACTAACTCACCCGTACAGTCACTCAAACTTACGGTCACTCAGTACAGGACTATCATATGCACTCATACTCCTATATAGACACTCACACACCGCCACTCATCCATAGAGGTACTCACACACCTAGTCAGTCATGCAAATAATTATTCACACTGCCATTTACTCACCTATACAGTCAGACACACACCAGCTCACTTACTCATACAAATACTAGCACATTTTTACGCTCTTATACAATCACTGATACAAGCACACACTCATCCATACAGCCACTCTCACAATCACACACTCTCACTTATAGCCATTTATATACTCCAACACACATATATACTGCCTTTCACATATGTAGTTACTCACACATGTACCACTGGGACATACATTCACTCACTAACACACTCTTACACACACTTACCCACCCATACAGTCTATCACAGATGCACTCTTGAAACCATCTGTGAGAAGTTGGCCTGGCATATGCTGTCCACTAATTATAGTGGGCACCTTGCACCAGTCCAAACAACCCCTTATTGGAGATAGGTTAAAGACAACCTTATTGAAAGCTATCCTAGTGGTAGCTATGGAGAGCAGCCTTCAGGCTAAGTCTTGAAGGAATGTAAAGCAGCTTGTTTTACCAGTCTATAATCTCTTGAGTGATCAAATGAAAGATCACCACACCAGGTATATATTCAAAATATATGTATTTATTGCTAAACACACCCCTCTAGTCTCTTTATGAGGCTAGAGTTCGAAATACACAAGTTATAAGTTATCTAA
The DNA here is from genome assembly GCA_963921515.1 of Calotriton arnoldi. Taxonomy (NCBI): domain Eukaryota; kingdom Metazoa; phylum Chordata; class Amphibia; order Caudata; family Salamandridae; genus Calotriton; species Calotriton arnoldi. The sequence continues at coordinate 309,379 of CAWUFW010007334.1, forward strand.
ACACAGTAATAGCACAAATACACGTTTGGGCCCTAGGGGCGTACCAAACCATATACCAATAAAGTGGTATAAGAACCACGACTGAACTAGACACTAGGCCTAGAGCCTCTAGAAGTGCTTGGACCACAAGGAACCACCCAAGGTAGTGACACAGGGGACCCACGGGGGACGCGTGCAGTGTAAATACACAACCGCGATACGCCGTTAACTTCTATGGAGAAAGTCGCGATCAGGAAATTAGAGAAAAGGGACACTTAAAGGAGGACTTGGAGCAAACCCTTTGAGAACTAGGTCGTTCTAGAGTCTCTACCCACGGGAGCACCGGAGTACTCGTGTTACCTCACCCAGGGAAGCCGGGTGCATAGGTGCCTTTCGGGGTCGGGTTTCGTCGTCGATTTGAATGGCGATCTGCTGCAAAGTGCTGCTGGCGACCAAGTGGAAAGTGTCCGGGTGGATCCAAGAGTGGATCGGAGATCTGAAGAACCTGAAAGCAGAGGGGACAGAGTCTGGGTCACTAGCCAGTGACCAGGAAGGCGATGACAGATGCCCACCGATGTCGAGTGCTTCAGGTGCGTTGACGGTCGTCTTGACTCTTCAGCCACGAGGTCCAGGAGGCATTGTCGGCAACCAGGAGCAGGATTCGGGCTGGTACACGATGTCTGTCGAGTGCTGAGGCGTTGATGACCGGATTGGGCCCAACAAGCCTTGGCAACGGCAAGTCTCGATGAAGATGAAGATCGTTGATGGTGCAGACCAGCAAGGTCTGGGGAACTCACCCAGCAAGGGTAAGTGAGGGCAGGCCTGGAGCAACCAGGATGACCAAGAAGAAAAAGATTGGCCTTCGTGAAGGGCTACTAGCCAATGGGCTAGCGACCGCGAAGGAGCCTCGAGATGTTGCACGTGGATCTGGCTCACAGGACACTCGTGGAGTGGAGGCCAGTGATCTTCGGTGCAGTTGGTGCTGGAGGCTAGGGCTACTCGGAGCCCAAAGTACGACTTCGTGGGAGACCCAGAAGAGGATGCACTTGCAAATGTGCTTGGTGTCCAGGGGTCACGGTCTCACGTTACCCACGATAGCTACGGGCCTCAGCTTTGCTGGGGTCTCAGGGTAGCCTCAGGGAAGTCTGAGAATCCACCTCTGGTGATGCGAAGACTTCGGCGTCCGACGGGAGCTTCAGAAATGCAGACCGGACAGATGCCTCTTTGGTGCCTGCCAAGCAGGGGAGTCACTCCTTGACCCCAAGGGAGATTCTTCTGTCCTCTAATCTTGAGTAGAGCGTTGAAGGTCCAGGATTCTGTTTCAGAGTTTCGTCCAGGGATAATCTAAAGTCCTAAGGACTGGGTTCCTATACTTATACCAAGTTTAGGGGTTGGCCTACTCTGTGGCCCCACCTATGGGTGGGTCAGGGCAGAGGGGTGGCTACACCCCTTTCCCTTTGTCCAGTTCGCGCCAAAGCAGGGGCTGCAAGCCCCTGATCCGGTTTGAACTGGGGTATGCACTAGGGACACCAAATGTGCCCCCAGTGCAGGACTTCAAAGCACCCGAAAGTGCTCCCGCCCAGCCCCAATACACATTATCCTGTCTGGGGAGGTGGTCACACCTCCCTGGGACAGGAAACCTAGTGTCCAGGCCTCCCCTGCCGGAGTTTCGTCCAGCAGCAGGAGGCCAGACTCGTGTCTGTGGCAGCAGCATCCATTTTGTGATGCCAGGGCTTTAGAAAGAAGTTACCGGGCTAGCCAGAGTTAACATGTCTTTCCCTCTAGAAGGGTGGAATGCTACCCCCGCCGCCAGAATTGGCGGGGGGTAGTATTCAAGATCTTTGACACCAAACACGACATGTTTAGGTGCAGCCATTCCAAAGTTAGCATTTAACGCGAGGTTATAATGCGCTTAAGAGTATATGGTCAGGCTGCACTACAAACAGCATCAGAGAAGGGTCTCCGAACGCTGCAGAGGGGCCCTGCTCATGCAGGGGCACCCTCTCACATAGGAACCATGCACTCTGCCTTCAGGATTGATAAGGCCTGCCTTAGGAGTGACTTATAGGTTTATATGTGTGTATGTATTTAGTGATATAGGTAACCTATATCACAGTAAGGGGTGCATGCACCACCTTACCCAGGCTGCAGTAGCAGACCTGTGGTGTCAGTTTGGATGGCCTTCCAGGGGTGGCATAATACATGCTGCAGCCCCTGGTAGGCCTCTGAGGTACCTATGCCCTTGGTACATAGTATACCATATACTAGGGACTTATAAGGGCACTCCAGATTCCAATCAGTGATGTGCCTAAGGCACATGGAAACCATTTTAGAGAGGAAGCAGCTAGGCTGGGGTTCTGATTAGCAGGGCCCCAGCCAGACTAATGTCGAAAAACAGTGAAGCATCAGCAAAAAGTGGGGGTACCCATGTGAAGCAGATCCTACTCTCCTACACAACCCCCCCAAACGTAGGGACATTAAACTAACCTTGCCCAGTTAAGTCTTCATGTTCTAAGTGGAAGTACCTAGAGAGTCCATCTGCATTGGCATGGTTACTCCCAGGTCTATGTTTCACTGTAAAGTCCATCCCCTGTAGGGAAATGGACCACCTAAGCAGTTTGGGGTTTTCACCCTTCATTTGTTTTAGCCATAAGAGGGGCTTATGGTCTGTCTGAACCAGGAAGTGGGTACCAAACAAGTATGGCCTCAACTTCTTCAGAGCCCAGACCACAGCAAAGGCCTCCCTCTCTATGGCTGACCAACGTTTCTCTCTAGGGGTCAGCCTTCTGCTAATGAAAGCTACTGGCTGATCCTGACCTTCTTCATTCAATTGTGACAGTACAGCCCCTACCCCCAATTCAGATGCATCAGTTTGAACAATGAACTTCTTGGAGTAATCAGGACTCTGTAGAATGGGAGCAGTGCACATGGCCTGCTTCAGGTCATCAAATGCCTTTTGACAGCTAACTGTCCACTGAACCTTTTTGGGCATTTTCTTAGAAGTTAAGTCATTCAGGGGTGTCACTATTGATCCATACCCCTTGACAAATCTCCTATAGTACCCAGTCAGGCCTAAGAAGGCTCTCACCTGAGTCTGGGTAGTGGGAGCAGTCCAGTCCATGATAGTCTGGATCTTGCTCTGCAAAGGTTGAACCTGGCCTCCACCCACAAGGTGGCCCAGGTACACAACCTGACTCTGCCCTATCTGGCACTTAGTGGCCTTGATAGTCAGGCCTGCCTTTTGCAGGGCCTCTAAAACATTCCTGAGGTGGACCAGGTGATCCTCCCAGGTGGAGCTAAAGACAGCAATATCATCTAGATATGCTGCACTATAGGCTTCCAGACCTGTGAGAACTGTATTCACCAACCTCTGGAAAGTGGCAGGTGCATTCTTCAGACCAAAGGGCATCACCACAAATTGATAATGCCCACTAGGGGTTGAGAATGCTGTTTTGGGCTTTGCAGTATCAGCTAGTCTGATCTGCCAGTAGCCAGCTGTCAAGTCAAATGTGCTGAGATATTTGGCTGAGGCCAAAGTATCTATGAGCTCATCTGCCCTTGGTATGGGATGGGCATCAGTCCTAGTGACTGCATTGATACCCCTGTAGTCCACACAAAACCTCATCTCTCTTTTTCCACCACTGGTGTGAGGTTTTGGCACAAGGACCACTGGACTAGCCCAAGGGCTATCTGAGGGTTCAATAACTCCCAACTCCAACATTTTCTGGACTTCAGTCCTGATACAGTCCCTGACATGGTCAGGTTGCCTATAAATCTTATTTTTAATAGGCAGACTGTCCCCAGTGTCCACTTCATGAGTGCACCAGGTGGTCTGACTGGGTGTCAGTGAAAACATGTGTCTAAACTGATTGAGCACCTGTCTACAATCAGTTTGTTGCTGGGTAGTGAGGCTGCCTGCCAAGGCTACACCATCTACTGACCCATCGTCAGGGTTCTGTGAGAGCAGGTCAGGGAGTGGGTCACTCTCTTCCTCCTGCCCTTCATCAGTAGCCATGAGCAAGCCCATGTCTGCCCTGTCCACATATGGTTTTAACCTGTTGACATGGAGAACCCTGTGGGGACTCCTGGGTGTTCCTAGGTCTACTAAGTAGGTAACCTCACCCTTCTGCTCAACAATAGTGTGGGGTCCACTCCATTTGTCTTGGAGAGCTGCTGGGGCCACTGGCTCCAACACCCACACCTTCTGTCCTGGCTGGTAAACAGTCAGAACAGCCTTTTGGTCATGCCAGGCCTTTTGAAGTTCCTGGCTAGCCTCAAGGTTTTTGGTTGCCTTTTTCATATACTCAGCCATCCGGGAGCGGAGACCAAGTACATAGTCCACTATGTCTTGCTTTGGGGGCTTGAGAGGTAACTCCCATCCTTCCTTCACCAAGCACAGTGGACCCCTGACAGGGTGGCCAAACAGAAGTTCAAAAGGGCTGTAACCAACCCCCTTCTGAGGCACCTCCCTATATGGAAATAAAAGGCAGGGCAAGAGTATGTCCCATCTTCGCCTAAGCTTTTCTGGGAGCCCTTTAATCATGCCCTTCAAGGTTTTGTTGAATCTCTCAACTAAACCATTGCATTGTGGGTGATAGGGTGTGGTGAACTTATAAGTCACTCCACACTCCTTCCACATTGCTTTTAAGTACCCAGACATGAAGTTAGCACCCCTGTCTGATACTACCTCCTTAGGAAAGCCCACTCTTGAGAAAATTCCCAGGAGGGCCCTTGCCACCACAGGTGCTGTAGTGGTCCTGAGGGGAATAGCTTCTGGGTACCTGGTGGCATGATCCACTACCACCAGGATAAACCTGTGCCCAGATGCTGTTTGGGGATCCATGGGACCAACAATGTCAATCCCTACCCTTTCAAAGGGCACCCCCACCACAGGTAGTGGTATCAGGGGGCCTTTGTAGTGCCACCTGCCTTGCCACTGGCCTGGCAGGTTACACAGGAGCGACAAAACTCCTTGGTGTCTTCAGACATGTGGGGCCAGTGAAAGTGAGGGACAATTCTGTCCCAAGTCTTGTTCTGGCCCAGGTGACCTGCCAAGGGAATATCATGGGCTAGGGTCAATAGGAAGCCCCTGAACTTCAGAGGTATAACCAACCTCCTGGTAGCACCAGGCTTGGGGTCTCTACTCTCTGAGTACAGGAGTCCATCATCCCAATACACTGTATGGGGACCACTAGCTTTCCCAGCAGCCTCAGCAGCAGCTTGCTGTCTGAGGGGTTCAAGGGAGGGGCAGCTCTGCTGCTCCTGGCTCAGATCTGCCCTAGAAGGTCCCCCTGTCCCCAAGAACTCAACCTGGTCAGGTTCAAGTTCCACTGGGACAGTTCCTTCTTCAGGACTGAGATCATCCCCCTCAAGGGACTGATCTTCTTCCTGAGCCAAGGGGGAAGGCACTGCCTTAACCCTACTACTCCTCCTCTTGGAAGGCACTTGGTCCATTATTCCAGAATCCAAGGCCTGTTCAGTGCTAGACATTTTGGCTTGTGACCTGGTCACAGCAAACACATCTGCAGGGATCCCCAGCATTTCGGCATGGGTCCTGAGCTCCACTTCTGCCCAAGCAGAAGTCTCTAAGTCATTGCCAAGCAAGCATTCGACTGGTAGGTTTGCACTCACCACAACCTTCTTAAGGCCAGTTACCCCTCCCCAGGAGAAGTTAACAACTGCCAGAGTATGGTCTGTTCTGACGTTGCTAGCATTGGTCACTTGGTACATCTCACCAAGTATAACTTGCCCAGGATTCACAAGGTCTTGTGTCACCATTGTGACACTTGCCCCTGTGTCCCTAAATGCCAAAGCCTCTCGTCCATTGATTAAAGGCTGTTGTCTGTACTTGCCCAGATTACTGGGACTCACAGAGGAGGTCACATCCATGCCTCCATCACAGACTAACACAGCCTGAGTCAGTTCTCTGACTAGGTCAGAGCCCAACTCAGTACCCAGGGTGAACCCTACTAAACCCTTGGCTGGAGCACTCCCACCAACTGTACTAGGGGGAACAGGTGCCTTAGGGGCATTGGTGGGTGCTGGACTTGAGTCTTTGGACTTGGTGCAATCACTGGTCCAGTGGGTCTTTTGCTTACAGACCTTGCACCATGGTTTTCTTTGGCCTTTCCCTTTTGTAGACTGTGAATCCCCACCTGAAGAAGATTTTTGGGGGCCTGATGAAGGCTTTTGATCTTTACCCTTCTCCCCACCCTTTTCAGAGTTCTTAGCATCTTGCTTCTTAGTGTCCCCACCTTGGTTCTGTACTTTCTGCTTCACCCTGGTTCTGACCCATTTGTCTGCCTTCTTTCCCAATTCTTGGGGAGAGGTCAGATCAGAGTCTACCAGGTATTGATGCAACAGCTGATTTTGACAGTTATTAAGAATCTGCTCCCTCATTATCAGATTGTACAATCCTGAGAAGTCACACACCTTACTGCCCATCAACCAGCCTTCCAGAGCCTTGGCAGAACAATCCACATAGTCTACCCAGTCTTGAGTCTGTGCTTTTTGGGTATCTCTGAACTTCAACCTGTACTTTTCAGTGGTTAGGCCAAACCCATCAATAAGAGCACTCTTCAAGACCTTGTAATTATCAGCATCCTCCTCTCTAACAGTGAGGAGCTTATCTCTACCTTTGTCTGCAAAGGAGAGCCACATGATTGCTGCCCACTGCTCCTGAGGGACCTTCTGTACTTTACAGGCCCTCTCTAGAGCAGTCATCCATTTGTGGATGTCATCCCCACTCTGGTAGGGAGGGACAATCTTGCTCAGGTTCCTATGGTCATAGGACCTTTCCCTATCTCTAGGGACATGGCTGCCACCATGGGACTCTAGTCCCAACTTTCTTTTCTCTCTAAAGAGATCTAGGGACTCCCTGTCTAAGGCTACTTGCTTCCTTCTGAGTTCAAGCTGAGCTTCCTCATACTGAATCAGCCTTGTTCTCCTCTCATGAGAGGATTCCCTCCTATGAGATGAGACAGAGCTCCCTATTGAGGTGCCAGAGTGGTTAGACTCCTGAGAAGGAGATCTAGACTTTCTGGGCACACTCATAATCCTTCCTGGGGGGACAAAGAGGGCATCATCCTGATCATCCTCTTCATCTTCCACAGGAGGGATTGGGTTATCCAGGTCAGGGTCATTGTCACCCTCCTGGCCAGTTTCAGAGGGGGGCTGGGGGTATTTCTACCCCTGGCCCCTTCCTCTTCTTCTGCCCCACCCTCAGCTCCTACCCCTTCAGTCCCCAAGGGCTTACTAAGGTCATAAGCCACCAACAACTCTTTAAGGTGTTGGGTGGTGGGACTTTGGCCTGTCCTTAATTTCCTCAAGTTACATAATGCTCTCAATTCCAAGAATGGGAGGGTATCATACTTGGAGGGAAGAAGCCCAGTGGCTTCTGGTAAGGATTCTCTAGATCCTACCTTTAAAGACATTACTAGTGTGGTGTGGTGTATGCACTACCTACTCTAGTGTGGCCTACTAAACTCTCTTGAGTTGTAGAAAGGGTGTGCTATCCCTTAACACACAACTCTAAGTTCAGTAGAACTTACTGTATTCTAAGCTTAAATTATATGTACCTTAGGTACCTTTAGTGGTTTTCAGTTGATCAATTCAATTGAGATTATCTGGTAAAACAATAGCAAGCTGGAATCCCACACGCTGCACACCAATGTGAGAAGTTGGCCTGGCATATGCTGTCCACTAATTATAGTGGGCACCTTGCACCAGTCCAAACAACCCCTTATTGGAGATAGGTTAAAGACAACCTTATTGAAAGCTATCCTAGTGGTAGCTATGGAGAGCAGCCTTCAGGCTAAGTCTTGAAGGAATGTAAAGCAGCTTGTTTTACCAGTCTATAATCTCTTGAGTGATCAAATGAAAGAGCACCACACCAGGTATATATTCAAAATATATGTATTTATTGCTAAACACACCCCTCTAGTCTCTTTATGAGGCTAGAGTTCGAAATACACAAGTTATAAGTTATTTAAACACAGTAATAGCACAAATACACGTTTGGGCCCTAGGGGCGTACCAAACCATATACCAATAAAGTGGTATAAGAACCACGACTGAACTAGACACTAGGCCTAGAGCCTCTAGAAGTGCTTGGACCACAAGGAACCACCCAAGGTAGTGACACAGGGGACCCACGGGGGACGCGTGCAGTGTAAATACACAACCGCGATACGCCGTTAACTTCTATGGAGAAAGTCGCGATCAGGAAATTAAAGAAAAGGGACACTTAAAGGAGGACTTGGAGCAAACCCTTTGAGAACTAGGTCGTTCTAGAGTCTCTACCCACGGGAGCACCGGAGTACTCGTGTTACCTCACCCAGGGAAGCCGGGTGCATAGGTGCCTTTCGGGGTCGGGTTTCGTCGTCGATTTGAATGGCGATCTGCTGCAAAGTGCTGCTGGCGACCAAGTGGAAAGTGTCCGGGTGGATCCAAGAGTGGATCGGAGATCTGAAGAACCTGAAAGCAGAGGGGACAGAGTCTGGGTCACTAGCCAGTGACCAGGAAGGCGATGGACAGATGCCCACCGATGTCGAGTGCTTCAGGTGCGTTGACGGTCATCTTGACTCTTCAGCCACGAGGTCCAGGAGGCGTTGTCGGCGACCAGGAGCAGGATTCGGGCTGGTACACAATGTCTGTCGAGTGCTGAGGTGTCGGCGACCGGATTGGACCCAACAAGCCTTGGCAACGGCAAGTCTCGATGAAGATGAAGATCGTCGATGGTGCAGACCAGCAAGGTCTGGGGAACTCACCCAGCGAGGGTAAGTGAGGGCAGGCCTGGAGCAACCAGGATGCCCAAGAAGAAAAAGATTGGCCTTCGTGAAGGGCTACTAGCCAACGGGCTAGCGACCGCGAAGGAGCCTCGAGACGTCGCACGTGGATCTGGCTCACAGGACACTCGTGGAGTGGAGGCCAGTGATCTTCGGTGCAGTTGGTGCTGGAGGCTAGGGCTACTCGGAGCCCAAAGCACGACTTCGTGGGAGACCCAGAAGAGGATGCACTTGCAAATGTGCTCGGTGTCCAGGGGTCACGGTCTCACGTTACCCACGATAGCTACGGGCCTCAGCTTTGCTGGGGACTCAGGGTAGCCTCGGGGAAGTCTGAGAATCCACCTCTGGTGATGCGAAGACTTCGGCGTCCGACGGGAGCTTCAGAAATGCAGACCGGACAGATGCGTCTTTGGTGCCTGCCAAGCAGGGGAGTCACTCCTTGACCCCAAGGGAGATTCTTCTGTCCTCTAATCTTGAGTAGAGCGTCGAAGGTCCAGGATTCTGTTTCAGAGTTTCGTCCAGGGATAATCTAAAGTCCTAAGGACTGGGTTCCTATACTTATACCAAGTTTAGGGGTTGGACTACTCTGTGGCCCCACCTATGGGTGGGTCAGGGCAGAGGGGTGGCTACACCCCTTTCCCTTTGTCCAGTTCGTGCCAAAGCAGGGGCTGCAAGCCCCTGATCCGGTTTGAACTGGGGTATGCACAGGGACACCAAATGTGCCCCCAGTGCAGGACTTCAAAGCACCCGAAAGTGCTCCCGCCCAGCCCCAATACACATTATCCTGTCTGGGGAGGTGGTCACACCTCCCTGGGACAGGAAACCTATTGTCCAGGCCTCCCCTGCCGGAGTTTCGTCCAGCAGCAGGAGGCCAGACTCGTGTCTGTGGCAGCAGCATCCATTTTGTGATGCCAGGGCTTTAGAAAGAAGTTACCGGGCTAGCCAGAGTTAACATGTCTTTCCCTCTAGAAGGGTGGAATGCTACCCCCGCCGCCAGAATTGGCGGGGGGTAGTATTCCAAGATGTTTGACACCAAACACGACATGTTTAGGTGCAGCCATTCCAAAGTTAGCATTTAACGCGAGGTTATAATGCGCTTAAGAGTATATGGTCAGGCTGCACTACAAACAGCATCAGAGAAGGGTCTCCGAACGCTGCAGAGGGGCCCTGCTCATGCAGGGGCACCCTCTCACATAGGAACCATGCACTCTGCCTTCAGGATTGATAAGGCCTGCCTTAGGAGTGACTTATAGGTTTATATGTGTGTATGTATTTAGTGATATAGGTAACCTATATCACAGTAAGGGGTGCATGCACCACCTTACCCAGGCTGCAGTAGCAGACCTGTGGTGTCAGTTTGGATGGCCTTCCAGGGGTGGCATAATACATGCTGCAGCCCCTGGTAGGCCTCTGAGGTACCTATGCCCTTGGTACATAGTATACCATATACTAGGGACTTATAAGGGCACTCCAGATTCCAATCAGTGATGTGCCTAAGGCACATGGAAACCATTTTAGAGAGGAAGCAGCTAGGCTGGGGTTCTGATTAGCAGGGCCCCAGCCAGACTAATGTCGAAAAACAGTGAAGCATCAGCAAAAAGTGGGGGTACCCATGTGAAGCAGATCCTACTCTCCTACACCATCCACCCAGTGAATCACCCACTCACACATCTATGCACAGAGTCGCACACACCCCACCCACACAAACACTCAGGCACCCATACAGATACTCAGACAACCAATCAATAACTCATATAGACACTCATGTAGCTATTCACAAACCCATGCAGCCACTTACACAGCAACAGACAGACGGATTCAGACATTCACCCAGTTTAGTCACTAACCCATGCATTCAGTAAGATACGTTTAATCACTCACTTATACAGTCAGTCACGTACCTACTAAATCCTCCATACAGACACTTATACACCCACTCATTCCTCAATACAGCTTGGCATATATATAAAACAAAATTAAACTTTACAGAAACACACAGTCACTGGATGATGTCATCAGTGATGTCATCAGTGATGTCATTTGAGATGTCATCAGTGATGTCATCAGTGATGTCACTGACCATGTCATGAGTGATGTAATATGTGACGTCATCAGCAGTGCATTGCGGGGCGCGAGTTATAGTTAGCTGAACTAACTATAACGGGGGAATTTCACGGGTTTTGTACGAGTGCAATGTCCAACTAACTATAACTGTCCCTAAAACCTATGGTTTTTTCAGTGAATATATATATATGTGCCACGATGATTCCCAACAAACATCCACTTGTCTTGGACAGATGGGCATCGACTCCAATAAAATATGTGCGTATTTTTTATTCCTCGCAACAACTCGTCATTACGGGTTTCGGTCACACCATGTGACCTTGATCACATGGTAAATGCTCTGCAAATCAGTGATTAAAACCCTTAGGGGCCCATTAGGATGGCAGGCGGAGGCACCACCGTGGTGCTGGTGGAAAATGCCATTTTTCACACGCCAGCAGCGATCCTGACGCCCGCCATATTACAATGGGCAAACATAGCCCATTTCCCGTCCGCCGCGGTGCAACGTGAACCACCATAAAAATGCACCCGCCACCGCAGCAGTGGGAGCCAATAGAGACCCACCGCCGTGCGGAATGACGTCCCGACTGCCGTACAAATCAGGATGCCCCAAACAGCCAGTCACACCGCAGCGGAGAAACCACCCAACCAGAGACGGCGGAAGCACGACAGCGGAGCACGAAACCAGACTCCCGGTCCCCTCCAACCGGTCCCGACCGCAATGGATCCAGCTCTACACGCCTTTCCGGTGCTGTACCTGCTCCACCACCAGCAAATAATGGCCCATCACAGACAACGCCGCAGGTGCGCAATCACACAACTCCGCACACAACCACAACACACAACTTCTGGGCTGACATACGGTTCCTGTCCACATCAGACACTCTGGTGGGGACAGGAACACATACCCAAGTGTACCCACACATGTCCTACCTGTCACTAAATCACCCCTCCGCATCCAGGTCACCCACCAACCGCGAAATCAATGCAATGTCCCGGTCAAGTCACCGCAGCGGTGAAGACGCGGGAAAACATGCGCACAATGTAGTAGGCAGGGCCAGCGCCAGGCATGGGCAGTCCACAAAGATCATAGGGCCACACCTCCACCCTCCACACACTAGGCCCCCCACACATTAGGGGACATGCTGTGTGCTCCTCCTGTGCACCCCCTGCACAATAACCAGCCAGGTGAACCCAGACCCTGCACCACACACACCAAACAACCAGGGAGACAGTCTCAGCAGGTGGGGCTGAAGAGGAACACACAGCACAGAAGCACAGGGCCAGGACAACCCTCCTCCCCACACCCACACTCCACTCATGTCAAGCAAACTGAGTCCAATCACAAAATGAACTCTCACACTGAATATGAACAATACCCTAACTGTACACAATGCCTGTCAAGCCACCCAGACACACCCCACACTGACACACAGCCACATAGACAAACCAGATGGCAGCAGCAATGGAGGACAAGAAATGGTCAAGACAAAAGTGAGGTGGACAGTGATGGGAACACAAGGAGCTAGCCACAAAGCATCTGCACATCACATGCAAGAGAAGGAACAGATCACAACACCCTTAGGCCAACCAATAACACATGGCTGGCACAGTGAGTGAAATCAAATCACAGTGATCTCTGTGCAACAACTCAGGGAGACAGCAATGCAAGCCATGCATAGGCACAGGGATGATAGGAAGTGTCTGAAGTCAAATAGTGATCAGCCACACATCTGTACCTACTTACTTGACATGTGTATGTCATCAGCACAACACACAGGGCCCAGTGACATACTCCATGACTGTCAACCACAACTTGGACCCTTCATACATACCCCTCCTCCACCCACCTCACACCTGCACCACTCAACACTAGTGTCAAACACACAGAATGGTGCAAATAATGTCCTGTGAATACACTGACAAAGAATTACACTCCCTGGGGTGCATCCACAAACATCACACACACTCAGGGATGCCTGAAACAATGCTGGCACAAATACAATAGCCAAACACAAACTTCACAAACAACAGACACAGAAGTACAACAAGCCCAGACAAGTGCAGACAAACAGTGGAAAGGCAATGGGATCACAGACAGAACAGGAGTACACAACACCATCACTCAGGACCAATGCACAGACACCATACCCCAACACAGACAAGAAGTGCATCATCTCAAAACAATCATGGACACAAACTGGGAGCAATGGTTCAATAAGAAAACACAGACAGACATCCCACACCACCCATCAAGTCAACATGGTGTAATAGTGTACCACATGCATGCACATGCACAATACTGACAAGTGACAGGTCAAATATGAGAGGAGAAACCACCAAGGTGCACTCAAAACAAGCTCAGGAACAAGAATACTCCGAAGTGCATGTGACAGACACACAAGTAATGCACACTACACTTGCAACACACATCTGAATGTATCACAATGCACAAACAACTCACACACAATGACATGCAAAGAGAACATCACACACAGAGCATTTGTCAGCTGAAAGAGACAACACAGGCCAAACACTGCACACATCCACAGCAAACACACAACAGATGCACATGCCAATCCTTCACATTGCAAACACAGCTGTACATCAGGGGCTGCACACCAGGCAATTACAAGGCAACATAGACTCACAGCACTGCATGCACAACAAACAGTGTGTGCACACCAACCAAACCAGTAGCACACATATCTGAAGGCCACAACATGAACCCCCACAACACAAATCACCACAGCACACAGACAACATCACACTCAGGAAGGGTAGCAGTACCACAGCAAACACACATACAGCTTACCCATCACCCACAGATGCACAAGTATGGGACACCCAGGTGCAAACTACATGACCAGAGGACTGTGCAGCACAAACAGTTGACCAACCATGACTGCAAAGCAGCACAAGAAAATCACACATAACCAATTGGGAAACTGTCCTGAGTGGCACATTGGTCCTGTGCACAGATCAGCACCACAAAGCATAGTGTAACAAATGAAGTGGTGGGGAGGGACGCACACTGGCAACCCAAGGGGATAGCTGACATGAGAGTGAAGTGGTGTGTACGTCAGTAGTGGACATGGCAGGAGTGCACCATACACAAATAGATGGAGTGCTCACTCGCAATGGGTAGTTAACATAAGCACAGATAGGGGATGGTACAACTCCACATCCCACATGCCATACTGCAGCAAAAAATTGCTCAAGTGACAGCAATGCATGAGAAAATACACCCACAATGTCAGTGTGGCTGAGGAGGTCTGCACAGTGAGCACAAACAGTATCAAGACACATGGCTGATCAACAAAACACAACACTGACTTGCCAGTCACACACTCTGCATACTCACAATTGGCAACAACAACAAGTAAGTGTCCCCCAGAAGTGCAAGGACACACCAACACACTGCACAGTGCACAACCTACAACTCCCACATGTGTACACAATCAAAAGCACAGGGCTGACCAATCCAGCCAACAGGCACTCAAATCCAGGTTGACACATCTGTGCAGTTGCCATCGCAGGGGCACACATACATCAACACTACTGACAAAGTCACCCCCTTCACACTGCACACTTCATGACCACCCAAGTGCACACATTGTAATTTACACAGGTGACTAGGATGACTGGCCATCACAAGATGACCATACACCAACACTGCTGTTCACACATCAAGAAAGATCACACAGACATGATGGACCCTGGCCAGCCTGCCTGCAATCCTGTGGATAGAATCCCACTCTGTGCTGGCAGTGCATCCAAACATGACATGTGTACAATTTAGCTAACATCACCATAGATTGATTATGATAACAGTAGTTCATCACAAACAACCATCATTGCACCCCCAAGCCTCAGAGTCAAGAAGAACTGAAGTGCCTGTCACCTCTGCAAAACCCTGAAAAAGTTAAATCAGCCATTGGCAATGTTAAAGTGGCATATAGAGCATGTTTCACATTAAAGCATAGCCACACATAAAACCCTGTATTTAGCAAGGACACTGACAAAGCAGACAACTGGAGTAACTGTCTTTATTCACATATTACACAGATAGGCATCAAAAGTAGACAAGAGCAAGACCAGTGGCCAGTACAAAGTGCAAAGTAGGTACATGAGATCCTGCACAGGGAATGGGCAAACTCAGTAATAAACAGCAAGGCCAGTGGCCAGTCCAAAGTGCAGAGTAGGTACATGAGAACCTGCACAGGGAATGGGCAAACAGTAATGAACAGCAAGGCCAGTGGCCAGTCCAAAGTGAAAAGTGGTACAAAAAAGAAAGGTCACAGTGGAAGATAATCTAACACAATATGTAGCAATATGTAGCAATATACACAAATGATCTTTGTTGCTAAATCATTTGACAACACCACCATTGGATCATACCATCAAATACCATCGCTATGTCTCAGTCCTGATGAAGACCCCGTTCGCAAGGATCCAAGTTCCCTGCCACCCATAGGGGTCGAAACGTTGACAATTGTTCTCTCTATCAAACGTGGATGACAGAGATTGGTTATCTGCATCCCTTTATTGTGTTATGATTCATCATACATGTAGAAGCCAGTCGTCTGGCTGGATAGGTTGTAAATATTGACTGTTGATGTCCACATGTACACTACCTTTCCTGTCACATCACGCACTGATCACAACACCGCCTATTTCCCAGGTTGCACCAATGCTTAATATCATTAAGATTTACAAGCATTGTATTTAATATGAATTGATTTGCTCAAATTGTTGATGCAATTAAATCAAGACCATTTGATGGTATGATCCAATGGTGGTGGTGTCAAATGATTTAGCAACAAAGATCATTTGTGTATATTGCTACATATTGTGTTAGATTATCTTCCACTGTGACCTTTCTTTTTTGTACCACATTGCACCCGAGTCCAGTGGATTTACGGGTTACCCCATTGATATTTAACTCTTCAAAGTGAAAAGTAGGCACATGTGTGTATGAGAACCTGCACAGGGAAAGGGTGAGACTGTACACTGCCATGGTCAGCAACACAGTTAGGGGGATAACAATGGGCAGTCCAGGCACCGCTGTGGGAGAGACAGGTGTGTGAGGGGGACTTTGGCTCAGACTTGGCTGTCAATCTGACTGGGAGGTGGCTGAGTGTCGGGGCCAGTTGGAGGACTGGACCTGGGAGAGAGAGGGCCAGCTGAGGTAGAGGCATCAGTGGCTTTGGGAGCCGGAGGGCTTGCTGGACCGGGAGGTGTGGTGGCACGTGGAGGTGGAGTCATGCTGCCGTGAGACACAGTGTGGGAGGGAGAATGTGGAGGGGTGCATTTCCACTTCTTGGGTACTCAATAGGGAATTATTGTCTTGGGCGGAGTGGTAAGTGGGGCGGGCACAACAGGCACACTCTCCACCAAAGCTGCATCAGGTGCAGCCGGTGGGCCTCCCTCTGGGGACCTGCTGGATCCGGAGGTACGCTTGGCTTGGCCTTGCCTTTTCCCCTCCACCACCTGTCTACCAGGTGAACCCCCTACACTGACCTCCTTTCCCTGCTTCACAGGGGTCTGGATGGGAGTAGAGGTTGTGGGTGAATCTGCCTTAGCGGGCTTTTTCTGTGGACCCTTAGCAGGCACCAGCTTCACAGCAGGAACGGGAACTGACTGCTTTTCTTTGCGAGATGCTTTTGGGACAGGAGAGTCCTTGGCTGGGGATGCCTCTGAGGCATGTGAGCCTGAGGCCTGCTTCTTGGCTTTATGCCCCTGAGTGTCACCTGAAGGGCTTTTGCCTTTGCGCTCTGGGGTGGCTTTTGATTTTTGGGGGGATGGTGTCTGCGCTCTGGCCCGCTTGGGATGCTGCTGTTGTGTGCTGCGTGTGCTGTATCTTGAGCCTGAGGTCTGTGGTGTGTGGCCACTATCGTCAGATGTAGCCACTGGCAGGGGGGTGGCCAAAGGGACTGGATCTGGACTCTGAGCCTGTGACAGCTGAATGGCTGCCGTCACTGTGGAGGACAAAGACTGGACAGTCCGCTGTAGCCCACCCACGTCTGAATGAATGCCCTCCTTGAAGGCAACTACCTGTGCCAACTTTTTGTCATGGTCTAGGAAGGCATTGAGGAGAGTTGTCTGACCCACACACAGCTGGTGCAAAAGGTCCACAGCCTCAACACTGAGGGCAGCAGGGGAGACAGGGGCAGGGGCAGCGGTGCCTGGGGTGAAGGACACTCTTCCCTTCTTACTGGTGCGAGCACGTGCAGCACTAGTGGAAGTAGTTGGGAGGGTGGGCACTGGACGATGTGTGGTGGAAGAAGAGGCAGAGTCCCCGCTCCCTGTGCCCGCCAACATAGATGTGTCACCGCTGGCGTCAGATGACGTTGAGGTTGGTGTCTCTGGCTGTGATTCCTCAAGCAGACTCCTGTCCCCCTCCGAGGCGCTGGTCACATCAGTGTCAGTGTGCTCGTGTGTAGCAGTCGTGCTTGATGCCTCACCACTGGTGTCCGTCCCCTGTCCATCTGTGCCCACGGTAGATGCTGCAAGAGACAGAGACGTAGGGTCAGTTCAGTGTCATTAACACAAACATCATATGCAAGCAAAGCACTAAACAAGATGATGATATCCCCATGTTGCACACCACCCTGTGCAGTAACATTGTGCAACCTCAAATCCAAACTCGAATTTTGCCTGTTGTCATGCAAACTTGGCATAAGTGACCCATGTGATGACCACACAGCCAAATAGACTGCCCTTTGGCTCTGTGTAACCAGACATACAGATCCCTCTGAGCATACCTAGGGCCCTGAGGGGGGAAAAGATGTACCTCCCAACATGTTGCCACAGTACCATCTGGAGGCAGCAGAAGGGGACAACACAGATACAGACTCCTAAATATCAGTCCACAATGGCCATGAGCTCATGCCATCCACATGTCGTACTTTGGGGCACAACTACAGTTGCACATTGGTGTCAGATGTGTAGTTCTCACAATTCTGGCATCAGGCAATGCACACATTGATGTAAGCACACTCAGATGAGGCACACTGCCGTTCCCTTCCCTGGGATGTCCCTGACTTCCCCAATGCAGACGATGCCAGAAGGCCACAACTCAGAATGCAATGTCAAGGGCCATTACTTCAATGACATGAGAAAGTACAGGTAGGGAAAATGGATGACAGCTGCACCCAACACAGAGGCCACTTACAAGCCATTGCATCACACTAGCAACATCACAGAGCTCAGCACTTGCTCAGGCTTGGAACACATGCAGTCACTCACAACCAAAGTCACCCTTCCCAAAATACTCACCCCCAGCTTGCTGCTGATGCTCCTTCAAACGTGCATCCAGCTCAGGCTGTGTCACAGCTAAGATGCGGGCCATTAGTGGTGTCATGCTCCTGCGCGCCAACCTTCCAGTCCGAGGGAGCAGCCCCAGCGTCATCTCTGCCACGTTTTTGCTCAGCCGGCAGATGTCATCCCACCTCTTGTGACAGTGTGTGCGCCGTCGGTTGGAGACACCCAGAGCCCGCACCTTGCGTGCAATGGCCCTCCACACGGCCTTACGCTGGTGGACTTTGAGCTGCAGGCATGGGAGACAAGAGGGGGAAATTTCAGTGACACTGGGTTATGTACCACTACCTCTCAGTACAGTAGCATGATACTAACTCAGCACTACTTCACAGATATGTCTAGCAGAGACAATACAGCATCTCACATAGTACATAAGCATGGGAGAATCATACAAAAACTGCATGCAGGTATGAGGGTGGACACAGTACCTGCCCATCTCATACACATGCAGGATGCCAGCACAGAAAGCTATGTGTAGGGGGCCCACATCTGCTATCCAGTTTGTGGGTGAGCAAGACATACATTACATTGGAAAATATGTTTCGGGGCAGACTCACTGTGTCCAACACTGCTCAGCCCTCAATGTTCTTGCCCTGTGAATGGCTCACTGTGTCATGGAGGTCACATTTAGGGACATGATCTTACAATCTCACACCCTTCTCACAAGGTCTGTCGTGTGCAATCTACAGGGCTGAGATAGCTCTTTGATGGATAGTCTAGCAGACAACCCATATGTTTCACTCTGTACATTCAGTGATGTGTCCTTGTCAGATTGGGCAGTGACTGTGCAGGACAGGTGGGCTCACACTGAGGTCCAACGTGGGGCTTCAGAAATGTCACATGCAGGGACAATATGAGAGCGTAAACAGTGCCTACACATGCGAGTCAGTACACATGCTGATGAAAATCGGAGGGCTCTGTACAAAAGTACAACAATCTGCTGTGTCATAGGTGAATTACCACCAAGAGTGTCACCCTCTGGCATTTAAGTCCTGTGCATAGTGCTGACCTATACATGGTGGCAATTTAGAGTCAGACACACTTCCATCAGTACCCTCTGGACGTATACCCGTGGTAATGTCACAGATGAGCCTGTGAAGAACATCATGGACCCACACATCCATTCACACAGGCAATTTCTGTCCTGACTCCCGCTTGACCAACTTGCTGTGTCACTGTATGGCAGAAAAAACAATGCATGTCCCTCCCATTCTGATGTGCAGCCAGGGAAACGTGAAAAATAGGCTACACACCCCCTTTCCCCTGCAGTCAGCATGCTAGGCAGTGTATGACACAACCCCACACTCTCAGGCACATACTGCAGCAGATCAACTTCATGTGTGCACTCCCTGCACTCTCACTTCCACTCTGAAACACTTACCATGACATCTGGAGCACCATATAGCCTCCCATACTGTGTGAGCACCTCGTCCACCATGACCTCCAGCTCCTCGGTGGAGAAGGGACGGGCCCTGATCTTCTCAGTCCTCGCCATCACTGGGTCCAGGAGACAGGAGCAGCAGCAGTTGGTGGTGAGGGGTGTCAGGCAGCAGTGTCTGGAGACAGGAGCAGCAGCAGTTGGTGGTGAGGGGTGTCAGGCAGCAGTGTCTGGAGACAGGAGCAGCAGCAGTTGGTGGTGAGGGGTGTCAGGCAGCAGTGTCTGGAGACAGGAGCAGTAGCAGTTGGTGGTGAGGGGTGTCAGGCAGCAATGTCTGGAAGCAGTGGAAATGTGAGGCTCTCTCCCACACATATATAGCCCCCTGGGGTAGTTTCAGTGGTTCTAAGCTGCTGCAATTGGTGTTCCAGGTCCGCTTTTTTCAAATGCATCCACGACCGGCTCCGCGGTGGCAGAGCACGCCTACCACGATTTTCAAAATTGCATTAGGCTACCGCAATTGCGGTTCCCTTTGGCTGTAAGGGCTTGGGCATTGGCGGTGACACACCGCAGGGGCCAGGCGGTCGCTACCGCGGTCGTGCATCTTTCAACTGCATCCAATGACCGGCCCGCGGTGGTGGAGCACGCCTACCGCAATTTTCAAAATTGCATTAGGCTACCGCGATTGCGGTTCCCATTGGCTGTAAGGGCTTGGGCATTGGCAGTGATACACCGCAGGGGCCAGGCGGTCGCTACCGTGGTCGTGCATCTTTCAATTGCATCCAATGACCGGCCCGCGGTGGTGGAGCACGCCTACCGTGATTTTCAAAATTGCATTAGGCTACCACGATTGCGGTTCCCATTGGCTGTAAGGGCTTGGGCATTGGCGGTGACACACCGCAGGGGCCAGGCGGTCACTACCGCAGTCGTGCATCTTTCAATTGCATCCAATGACCGGCTCCGCGGTGGCGGAGCACGCCTACCGCGATTTTCAAAATTGCATTAGGCTACCGCGATTGCGGTTCCCATTGGCTGTAAGGGCTTGGGCATTGGCGGTGACACACCGCAGGGGCAAGGCGGTTGCCACCGCGATATGGCTGCTATACATTGGAGCCAGTGA
Source organism: Calotriton arnoldi (assembly GCA_963921515.1). Taxonomy (NCBI): domain Eukaryota; kingdom Metazoa; phylum Chordata; class Amphibia; order Caudata; family Salamandridae; genus Calotriton; species Calotriton arnoldi. The sequence continues at coordinate 330,026 of CAWUFW010007334.1, forward strand.
CCGTGATTGGGGTGGCGGAGCATGCCAACCGCCATTTGACCATAAACATATATGTATCACTACCGCGAGTGTGGCTTTGGCAGTGACACACCGCAGGGGCCAGGCGGCCGCTACCACGATATGGCTGCTATACATTGGAGCCATTGACCGTGATTGGGGTGGCGGAGCATGCCAACCGCCATTTGACCATAAACATATATGTATCACTACTGCGAGTGTGGCTTTGGCATTGGCAGTGACACACCGCAGGGGCCAGGCGGTCGCTACCGCGATATGGCTGCTATACATTGGAGCCAGTGACCGTGATTGGGGTGGCGGAGCATGCCAACCGCCATTTGACCATAAACATATATGTATCACTACTGCGAGTGTGGCTTTGGCATTGGCAGTGACACACCGCAGGGGCCAGGCGGTCGCTACCGCGATATGGCTGCTATACATTGGAGCCAGTGACCGTGATTGGGGTGGCGGAGCATGCCAACCGCCATTGTACTATATGCATATCACTACCGCGAGTGTGGCTTTGGCATTGGCAGTGAAACACCGCAGGGGCCAGGCGGTCCCTACCGCGATATGGCTGCTATACATTGGAGCCAGTGACCATGGTTGGGGTGGCGGAGCATGCCAACCGCCATTGTACTATATGTATATCACTACCGCGAGTGTGGCTATGGCATTGGCGGTGACACACCGCAGGGGCAAGGCGGTTGCCACCGCGATATGGCTGCTATACATTGGAGCCAGTGACCGTGATTTGTGTGGCGGAGCACTTTGACAGCACCTATGGACACATCATGCTGTGTGAATGGCCAATGGCCAGTTCTCAACAGTGCACAGTAGACACATGAATCATGGCACAAGATTGTGCACACAATGCCAATGTAACATTTACCCCACTGCTGACTACACATGCCATGTTGGTGTATATGATTGAAAACATTGGCATGTACTCCCTCACATGTCACTTGTGATATTGCTGGGCATGTACACAGAACAGTGTTGTGATGGACTCTGCAATGGGTACACATGTCAATGTGTGATAGGGCTGAGCAACTCACAGTGATGAATGTCTGACTACACAATGTGCATATTTCACTGTCTACTTTGCTTGGCTCATGCACATACTTGTTGTTTACGCACAGACTGTGCTCATTGTGTTGTTGATGTGTGCCCTGTTCGACTTACGCAAGTAGGTGTGGCAGGTACAGCAGCTAGGTAGGAGACAGTAGTGTTGCTGTTTCACACATATGCTGTATGAACTACTCTCAGGGCTGCTCATGCAAGATGTGGCCATATCCCTTTGGGCATTCACATAGTCAGATATTGTTTTGGAGGTACTCGCTGTGTGAAAAGTGGACAAGTGTACGACTAGTGTAGCTGAAGGTGTCCCTACATGTAAGTTGGGCTGTAATCTGAACTGTGATGACAGTCATTGTTGGCGTTGTGTCAGTCAAAACGTAAGATGTCAGACACATCTCATGGTGGATTGCATTGACATGTGTCCCCTTTCATCTCACCTAGGAGGAGACCAAATGTGCATCGTCCCTTCACAGTGCTGGCAGACATGGAGGATGAGGAGGTCATACGGAAATTCCGTCTGGATCGACCCACCCTACAAGACCTATGTGCTATGTTGGAGCCCCACCTGCGGCCTCGCAGAACATATCCGACTGCTTTCACACCAACGTCTAAGGTGATGGCGGCCCTGCATTTTTTTGCTACTGGATCATTCCAGTACACGGTGTCCAGCGCAGGTGGGATGTCGCAACCTATGTTCAGCATGGTGCTACGTGATGTCCTGTCCGCTATGATGACCTACAAGGACAGATATATCCATTTCCCCAGGAGGCATGAGTTGGCGGCTGTGAAGGGTGATTTTTATGCCCTTGGACACATCCCCAATGTTGTTGGTGCCATTGACTGCACACATGTTGGCCTAGTTCCACCACAGGCACGTGAGCACATCTACAGGAACAGGAAACATTTCCATTCCATCAATGTGCAAGTGGTGTGCCAGGCGGATATGATCATCTCACACGTCTGTGCCAAATTTCCTGGCTCGGCCCATGACTCGTACATCATGCGTAACAGCATTGTGCCACAGCTGATGGATAATCTGCTTCCGGAGCGTGCATGGATTGTGGGTGAGTACGCAGAGTCAAGTAGCGTGCTGTGTGTGTGACATGCTGTCCTCTGCCACAGTTATATTACAAAGTTGGTCTGTGTATCTCACACCTAGGTGATTCTGCATATCCCAACCGTCCTTGGTTGCTGAGCCCACTGCGGAATCCCAGGACCCCAAGTGAAGTCCGCTACAATGATGCCCATGGGAGGACACGTCGTGTGGTGGAGCGTACTTTTGGTCTCCTGAAGTCACGGTTTCGCTGCCTGGACAAGACCGGAGGTGCACTGATGTACTCGCCCAAAAGGTGTGTCAGATTGTAGTAGCATGCTGCATGCTCCACAACCTGGCCTTGCGCAAGGAGATCCCCCTGCTCCTGGATGCTGATGAGCAGCCGAGACCCCCGCCTGCAAACCAACCCATGTCCAGTGATGAGGATAGTGGAGAGGAGGAAGGTGTCGACCTGCGTCAACAGCTCATCAACCGCTACTTCACTTGAAGGTGAGTGACAATGTACAACGGGGCCATTGTCTGCTGATGTCGTTGTTGGTGAAAAGGTCTATGTGAGCTTTGTGACTGCAGCCTGTTGTTGACTCAGTGCTGGCTGCCAATGTTTCTGGGACAGGGTAGTTTGGCACAGATACAGGATGTCTATGTCGGTACTGTTGCTCATTGTAATGTGTGCAGATTGGAGTACCTTGATGACAAGTGTTGTGTGATGGCTGTGATGCCACCGCCTGACTAGTGAATATTGTTATGTTGTGTTTTCCTAGGTCCCATCAGCCTCTCCTTGCCTACAAACAATCCGTGCTCCTGGTACATTGTAATCATGGTGAACATTGCACATCCTGTGATAAAACACGGAGCAGACACAACGACATAGGTGTGTAAGGAGTGTTTATTTACAATGGGTACATGTGACAGGGGAGTGAATATTTACAAAAAGGTGAATAGTGAAGCAATGAGTTGTCAGTGATGTAAGATGAGACAATCGAGTAGTCACCACATTGATGTGGTGACCCAGTCCAACAGACGGATGCCATTAACATGGCAGTGTGGGGAAGGACAGTCAACAAAGTCAATGGCAAGGTGAAGAGGGGTGCCATCATGGCTGGCTCCTTGACTGGCGTTTGGCAGGTGCTTTGCCACGGGATCCTCCCTTGGATTTCTTTGGACGGCCCCTTGGTCGTTTGGCAGGGGTGGCCTCTGCTGCAGGGCCAGTGGGGTCTGAGGAGTCCCCCCTCTCCGTGGCCGCAGGGGAGGATGTGGAACTGTCATCCTGCGGGCCACCGGAGGGAGGTGGAGGTGTTGTTTGTGCCGCAGGCCTGTCCCTCAGAACCGCCACTAGCTGGCCCAAGAGGTCCACGATTTGGCCCATGCGGGTGTCTATGGACCTCAGCAGCAGGCGGAGCTCACGGGAATCTTCCAGAGCCTGGCCCGTTTGTCCCTGGGCCCGTTCATAGGCCCCAAGGACTCTGGTGATGTTGTCCAGGGCTTCGGTCCCAGTGTCCGGTTGGCTTAGACTCCCCCTTGCCCTCCCACCTGCCCTGCTGTCACGGACCTGTTGCCTCACCACTGTACGCACCCGCCTACTCTCCCTGCCCTCCTCAGTTGGTGGGGTGGGGTGGTCATCCTCTGGGGCAGGGAGAGTGTTGCAGGCAGCACTGGTGGTGGTGGTGGTGGAGGCCGCACAGGTCGTTCCAGCAGGGGTCAGCGTAGTTGTTGTTGTTGCTGATGTGGTGGCGGGGGGACAGTGGGGTCCTGGGACCTGTTGCGCCCTGGCATGCCAGATGGGCCGGCTTCAAGCTCCGCATCCTCGAAATCCAGGGAGTCATCATCAGGGAGTCCATGTTCCGGGGGTGGAGGATGGCTCTGCAGGTTGGTGTTGTCATCCTCTGCAGTCAGTTATTGGTCACCTGTGGGACAGAGGGGAAATGGTCATTGACGTGCACCCTTCAAGCTTGGTGTTCGATGTATCTTATTTACAGGTTATGCAACACACAGTTTACTAGTTCTCACATTGTATGTCTGCACAGTAATGTGCATCATGACATGATGTGGAGGTACATACATTAATTTTCCATGGTGTGACATGTCAATGGATACCATGCCCCACGTGCAGATTTTGTGATTACGAGGACATGTTGTCATCTGACAACAGGCGGCAATACGACTTGATGTGAAGCATCTTTGCTGATTACTCTGCCTGGCAGGCGTTACATCTGCGCATGAACTAGCCATTGTCATCTCATGCATACCTTTGTCATGTCATGTCCTGTGCTTTGATTTATTTGTTCTACAGACCATGCTTGCTTTGTTTTCATATGGTCCTTCAAGCTCAGCCCCCATGGAACTTACAGATAGCATTCAGTGCTGTGCATGTTTGTGCCCTGATTTACTTCAACATGGGATTTGGTGAGTCACACTTTTGTTTCTGTGACAGTTACATACGCTTAGCTGTCTGCACACTGTAATTTGATATTGTATCTGTGTCAATTTTGGTGGGATGTGAGGGCTGGTGTTGTCATATGGCTCCATGCTTTTTGAAAGGAATGGTGGGGTGCATGCACTGTCTACTTACCTGTTCTGTTGTCACATTGGGGTGGACTTTCTGACACATCTCTCTGGGTGTGTGTTTAAGTGCTCCATCCTGCTCAGGGGTGGGACAGGGGGCCTGGTGGGAGTTGTGGTGCAGGCCTCCCACCCCCAAACAGCCCTCCCTGGGAAGATGGCTACCTACCTGTTAGATGAAGATGAACAATGCAATGGCTGCCACATGCTTCTGGGTGGGGGGGAGTGCTCCATCCTGCTCAGGGGTGGGACAGGGGTGCCTGGTGGGAGTTGTAGTGCAGGTCTCCCACCCCCAAACTGCCCTCCCTGGGAAGATGGCTACCTACCTGTTAGATGAAGGTGAACAATGCAATGGCTGACACATGCTTCTGGGGGGGAGTGCTCCATCTTGCTGAGCTGTGGAACAAGGGGGCCTGGTGGGAGTTGTAGTGCTGGCTGCCTGTACACATGCAACCCTGGGAATGTTGCAGGCTACCTTTGTGGTGATTTAGATGGAGTGGATGTTACATCTGTGAGACCTGTGTTGGGTATTGTGGTGCAGATGAATGGACTTGGGCCTAGGAGGTGTAGCTTTGTGGTTGTGCAAGACAGTACATAGCAGTGTAATGGTATACATTTGTTTGTCCTTACCAGCCTGCACTCCCCCGGCTATTCCTGTGAGACTCTCTGGATGCAGTATGGCAAGCACCTTCTCCTCCCATGCAGTGAATGTTCTTGGTGGAATGGGAGGGCCACCGCCAGTCATCTGAGCCAGCTGACGGTTCTTGTTCTTCTCCTCTTTCACCACCCTCTTCAGGTCATGCCACCGCTTAATGATGTCCTGCTTGGAGCACGCGGTGGTCCCTACTGCATTGACCTTGTTGACTATCCTTTCCCACATTTGTGCTCCTGTGGCTAATGGTGTCTGTTGCCCCAGGGTACCAAACAATTGTGGTTCTACTCTACTATCTCATCTACCATGACTGACAACTCACTCTCTGTGAATTTGGGCATTTTCTTTTGTGCCATGGTGTGTGCTGTGCAAATGTTTTGAGGTGCAGTTGTGTGGGGGGTGGGGGTGGTGTGGGGGTGTGTATGTGTGTTGTTGTGCTGGTGAGATGTGTGGTGTTTTGCCTATCCAAAGTGCTGCAGGGCTTGGTTCCTTCAGGGCTGGAGTAGTGCAAAGGATTCTGGTCAGGGAAGGGGCTGGTTTTATGCTCAGCTATGTGGGTGTGTCAAAATGGGGTATTGCTGTCAGGTGTGTTGTGTGGGCTGTCCTGGGATTTGTATCTTTGAAGTTGCCATGGGGGTGTGTCTTTGGGGTGTATTAGGTGTTTTTGGGGGCAGAGCTAGTTTGATGTGTGCACTTGGTGGCCTTGTTGCGTGTTTTTTTTGTCGACCGCCATATTTGTCACGGAGCGTCCGCAGCGGTGGCTATGCAACAGCCCTCCTGCCGGCTCTTCCATTCATCACTGTTTGCTATCGCGGCGGTCAGAAACAGCGGAACGTCCCGCTGTCACATCAAGGGAATCCTAATTTTACGTGCGGTCACTCCGCTGGCCTCGCGGCGGTTTAGTGTGTTTCCGCCGCAAATCCGACCGTCGCGGACGGATTTTCACCAGCTCCGCCCGCTACCGGCGGTCTTTCGTGGCGTCGTTCCGCTGCTGTCGGGATTTTTTGGCGGTTGATCCTAATCGGACCGCCGGTTTTGCCGCGGTACCAGCGGACGGTTGATTTCCGCTACCATGGCGGTCGGGGTGGTTTTCCGACCGCCATCCTAATAGACCCCTTAGTGTCACATGACATATTACTTCATAGGCATGAAGGACAGACTTCGAATACATGGATTCATTAATACAAAAAATGCCTTGCCTTGACAACAGTGATAAAAGCAACGGGGCCGATTCACAGAACTAATCTGAGACAAAATCCTAAACTTACTACTTCTGGTATTCACAGAAGGCACTTACGATTTTTGGTATTCACAGAATGCACTTACGACTACTAACTTTACGTACGCACTCGGACCGATATTTCCACACTCAGGCCGTAATTTTCGTACCCGGAGCGGAAATCCCATATTTGTGCGGGATTTCCGCTCCTGGGCCGGAATACCCGCATTTGGGCCTGATGATTATTTCAAGTGCCTACCATCCCCCACCATGCTCCAGCTGAAGTCAATTAACACTAACTGCAAGACCAGCACCACAAACCATATAAAAGCAGCACACATTCAAGGAACAGGTTTGGCCACAGAGTTCCTGTTTTCATTCGCTGTTCATCGCTAGAGGAAAATGTACCAAATGAGGAGGAAGAAGAACTTCATTACTGAGGAGACCACCATGATTGTGAAGTTCATTGTGAGGCACCACAAACGCCTATATGGTCTCCCACCTTACTGCACCAGTGGCACACAGAAGGCAGCTCTATGGGAGCATTTAGCCACTGCTGTCACAGCATTGGGGGAGGAGAGGCGCACAGTCCAGGACATCAAGAAGAAGTGGCAGGACAAAAAGAAGAGAGTGAAGGAGAAGTACTCCAGGATTTTCCCTGTCCCACAATCTGGAACCCGCCTATGTCTCACCCCACTTGAGGAGGATATCCTCACTACAATCCACCCCCACATGCTCCATGGGCTGCCTGTGAGTAATGTCCGCAACGTGGTACCAGGTAAATGGGATGACAAGAATAAGTATATGAAAAGATTGTCAGTGTTGCACTGCCATTGTGAGTAAGGAAGTTGTCCAAAGTTTATATAAAAATATAGTCAGTCAGAGGCTCATGTGTTTCCCTCTGTATGTTGCACCACAAGTCCCAGAATCCTTTGTATTAGAAATGGCAAATCCCTTGGCCACTACTTAAAACATGGGCCCAGTACTGCTGCCGCATATACCTAACACTGTTAAGTAGCAATTGACAAAGTGCCCCTTCCACTTATCCAGACGCAGATGGGTCAGTCAAGAACGTAATTGGGTGCGGGTTGCGGTGCAGAGGAAAATCAACTGACAACGGAATAGGGAAAATAAATACAAATTATCCAAAAAGTAACTCACCTTGTGCCTGCCAAAATCACAAAGCAGAATGTGAGATAATCCTTATTTCAAAACATTTCATTCACATATTCCGTTGTCTATTTTCCACCCTGCCACGCCATTACATCCCCAACGCCCCACTGCTCCTACCTGCACCGGCCGTGGCAGTACTTCACAATACTGTTAGCATGCAGAAGATATGAGGAAATGTCTGACAAGTTCCACATGTACATTTTCCATTTGGTGACTTTTCTCTCTTCTTGCCTGTTGACACATTCAGCCAGAGTACAGACAACCACAGTAGCAGAGGTCCCTGCATCTTCTGGGAGGAAACAACATCATCCAGAGCAACGCATACCACCCTCACTAACTGGTAAGTCAAATTGGTCAGGAGATGGTCAAAATGCATACATTGTCAGCAGACAACAGAGGGACATATAGGGCCCGAATATCAAAGGTAACCGGAGAGGAAAAACTAGCTTTACAACTATTGGAGTTCTTAATGGACATTTACCTTTAGCAAATTACATTTGTGAATAGCCAAAAACAAAATATAATATATCTAGGCTCATCATACCTTTGTGATTTGGGAACATTACATGTATTCCACCAACAGTTCCAGAACTGGGAACTCAATCCTGGAATCGAGTGCCACAACAAGTCAAAAAGGAGTCCCCACTATATTGTAATTGTTTTTGTAGACTAAATCAAGAAATCCAATGTTAATAAATATGACAATGATGAACAAGAAGTGAGATACAATTGTCAGGAGTATTGAGAATGCATCCATTGTCCAACTTAGAATGTTTTTTCTATACATGAAATTGTCCAGTCCACCCAGCTGGTTATATATGTTTTCATTGGATGGCTTGATTTTTGGCCATTAACAAAACACAATAGTGGACCTTACTTCAGGATTTGTAGTCCTGTCATTTTGATAGACGTTGCTTCTAGGCAGTGGGGCCATTATAAGTTAAATGTGGGATCACTCATGATATTTAGTGCTACACACTTCTGCAACGGTAGTGCCCACAACTGCATGTGCTTATCCTTTGTGCCTGAAATTGAGTGCATCACATTTGGCAGCAGAAATGTAAAGTTGCAAACACACTTATCATTGTAGGTCCAATGATGTCCTCCCAGATTCCAACACCCACATTGACTTCTGCTACAAGGTTGGCTGTTACATCTGGTCAGGGTCCACACACTGGGTAGGTGCTGGGCCATGGTAAGTAAACCCAAGAATAATGTACCCGAATGCTCATGAAATGTGCCTTTAATCTCCACTGTATGTTGTATGTGTTGTACAACACTGTTGTCCTGCATCACAATATGCTTACACATGGCATTTAACCACATACCAGATCACACCATGGTGGCTACTGAAAGGATGACACAAAATGTATGCCAAGCGAGTGCAGAATGGACATAAAATAGTACATAGTGTCATATGAAGTGTCCTACACACAACTGAATTGTAATTCAATGAAATGAAAACTCTCTTGCAAAATATCAATGGTAAAATCATATTGAAATTGGTGTGGATGAAGCTCGCACTGATGCCAGTTGGGTTCTTTTGAGATGGGTGTATGGGCTGCTAAGGTGAATTTTCAGGAAGTGAATTATTCAATTAACTTGGCTGAAAAGCACAACGCAAATCCTGTGCAGGCGGCAACCATCAAAGCTTCTCAACTTACCCACAATGTGGGATCCTAGTCAAATGTTGCATTCTGCTTGCCTCCTCTTCTACTGTATTCACCTATATAAGTGAGTGGTTGACATATGAGGTTAGGATGTCTGCTGTACAAGACATCATCCGTTGTCAGCTAAGTACTACCATGATGTTGGAAATGGAGTATGCGAACAGAGGTCACTCAAAGGATGGACATAACAAATGTGTGATCTCTCATTCCAAAATGAGCTTTGTGACTTCATGGGTGGGGAAGCACAAGTGAGCCACATTATGTACCTGACTATTGCACATCTCACACATGAACTCTGCAATGCAATGTTTGAACTGATGTGCAAATGTGAAACTGGTCAGCCTGGTGATGTACACTACTTTTGACTTGTCAACAGACAACATTATACTCATGAACCATGTTAGTCTTAATGGTGAAGGTGTAATCAATGTAATGCGGAGGAGTCCTGATAATTTATCCCCTTCCTTGAAATATCAGTAACCTTCTCATACAAGTTTGTCTGTTGATGAGTCATCTCATTGATGTCAGTGCTGTGTGGAGGTAACAGCTGGCAACTGCTGCATGTGAGCAGGGGCCCACATGTAAAGTCCATGAGGTAAACATGCTGCATATCCTGTCAATGGTCATTGAGAATGACATGTACATATTAGCTCATAGCTACCATCTGGTGTACTGAAATATGGACATGTATGTCTCATCACAGCTACTGACAGGATGACACCAGTGCAGCGTACAACACCATCCCGGGGAATGCATGACATCCTGGCTGCAGCTGTGAAACCCTCTCGTACCTGTCCATCAGGTAATTGTGGCGTCAAGTGTTTCCCTATCATAGATTACTAAGCCATGACAAATATCAAAATCCCCTTCTGCATAGAATCTGCAGTCGTTGTTTACAAAGTTACATACATATCATAAGTGTCACATGTGCAAGATCATTGAGTATGGTGTCACTTCCCTCTACAGCTGCTGGATCGGGGATGGCTTTGTCAACAAAACCTATGAGGAGCCAGGTTCAGCAGTTGACATCAGGGGGGATCGCAAAGGGACAGAAAGCTGTAGCTGTAGCTGGTGAGTTTGCTTGTTCAATGTACATCTCCGTTTAACACCTCAGTGCTATGGTGTGAGCTGTCACTTGTAGGGGTACCCAAACCAGGTCACATGTACATCATCTGTTGATGCAAAGTACAGTTAATCCAACCCTTGTGTTGCACCACATCTTATGCTAGGTCAATTGCTTATACGGTTGCAACCTCTGTGTTCCAGGGGATGATGACGATGAGGAGGACGGACCTTCCACCAGTGTTGGGCGACGGGCAATCAGAGGGGAAAATCTACTGCTCCTCCAGGCAGTTATGTCAGCTGCAAGTACTGCACAAGAGGAGGAGGAGAAGGAGGAAGTACCTGAGGAGGCTGAAGGATTGGAAGATGATGGTGACTATATGTCCATCATCTCCGGGGATGACGATTCTGATGCCATGGACAGAAATCTTCCCAGATTGCCCAAATCTTGCAAGGCATCACACCCACTGCCCAGCAAAGTGCCTCAGCCTCCTCCAAAATGAAAGATTGCCTGTCCCCAGCATAGAGCTAACCAGCCACAGCTCACACACATCCCAACACAGATATCACTCCCTCACAGCCCTTACATCCATGACAGACATGGTGGTTCCTCTACACGCTCCTCCCTATACAGTGTATCCCAGGCATCCTCTCCACCATCTGGGGGAAGTACCAACCCTGTTGTGGTGCAGGTATCCCCTGGGCACCATTCTCCTGTCCACATGCTTCAACCTGCCACCCCCCTGCTGTTGGACCTGCTGGTCTCATCCATGGCCGACCCCTGCAGAGAGGGCCTGCACCTGGCTATGGTGGCCAGTGGGAGCAGGACTTCTTCCAACAGCAGGAAGATGTGAGGCAGGACATTCGTGCCATAGGGGCTACCCTGTCAGACATGTCTGAGACCCTGCAGGACATGTTCCAAATCCCTCAGGTGGTGGACAGACTGACCCATGTTTTGGATAGGATGGATAGAACTTGACAAGACATGTCCAAGAATATCAGAGACATGATATCCATCCAAAGGGAAGAGAGTGCAAGACACCATGCCTTGGCCATGAAGATTATGGAGGGCATGCTGAAAGTGATCCAAAGTCTCCCTTCACGGTCAACGCAGGGAGGGGAGCCATCACATCTGCCTGCAGCACATCACACCCACACACCTGTACCACCAACTGCACAGGACCACATCAAGGGTACACACCCACAACCGCGTCCTGAACAGGCATTCCCACAACCTGCACAACCAGCCCCTGTCCACGCACAAACACCAACTGTACATACACCATCTGCCCCTGCACATGAACTTCACCCTGTACAGGCACATGCACAACACCCACCTACACGTAGGCGACAAGCCAGATATGATCCCTCACAGCAATCATCACCTCCGAAATTGCGAAGTCGCAAGCACGATCCCCATTGACAACATCCCAAAAACGAATTGACCACTGTGAATATGTGTAAATAAAAAGTAATAATCTTCACAAGTCATGATTCTGTTGCGTATCATGTCCTGATAGGCAAATGTATACCAATTTTGGTGGCCTAGAGATGTGAGGATGTATGTGTGTGTGTGACACATTTACAAGTGTAACCCCATCATTGCAACAAGCCATAATGTGCAGAGCAGATGACTCACAAAATACATGTCCACATTTTGTACAATACATTCACAATGAAGTTAAACAAGTTAAAGAAAGTAGGATTCAAAAATATATTTTATGTAAATAAAAGTGTGTGATTTGAAAAACAACAACAGTTCTTTTGGAAGGGAGAAAGCAAATACAAATGATGTTCTTAATACAGAAGGAGAAGGGAACTTGGATTGGGGTGGGGCAACAAAAATATAACACGTCAGGGAGCATCAGGGGAACCAGTCTATTTACAAGGGAAAAAATAAATAATTGTCCACAAAGAAAATTCTGTCCAAAAGGTCAAGTGTCCTTCTGGTCATCCTCTAGTACCACAATGTCCAGATCCTCCTAGTCCGATGCGGGCACATGGCTGGCCGGTGCATGAACAGGCACCACACGGGGTCGGGACACACGAGGAGTACAGGGGGAAACAGTGTGGGACAACGGACAGGGGGAGACATTGACGGTGTTGTGGGAAGGAGGTTGGGAAACAAAAGACGACATGGCTGCAGTCAGGGAATTGACACTGGCAGTGAGGGTGGCCAGAGCTCCGGCAATTTCCTCTCGCATCATGCGTATCTCTAGACACATCTGACCCTCAAATACCCACAAAAAGTCCTCTGGGACAGCCACAGAAGGAACAACACAGGGTGGGGTTTGGGTTGAACATGAGGGGTGTGGTGCCTCAGGTTCTGAGCCAATGTTGGTGTCGACCTGGCAGCTACTATGAGGGGGACAGGTTGCAGGGGATGCAGCTGGAGGCCCACATGGAATGGAGGCCTCTAGAGTTAGGGAGGGGGTGATGGCAGGCCCAGGTTGGGTAGTGGCCTGCCCCGGGGACATCTCGACAAAACTTACTGGTGAATGGTCCGAGGGAGAGTAGCTCTCCACCCCCCCCGGCCACAGGTGTCCAGTTCTTCCTCCCCCACTTCAATGTCCACAGCCTCCACCCAGTCCGTAGCACCAGAGTTGTCTTCCTGGTCAGTCCGGGTGGGCGCAATCCCCCTGCCTCCTGATGTTGAGGGTCCCGCCTCATCCTCTTATTTGTCACTTGTTGAAAGAGGTCATAGCCGCCGGCGCACCAAAGATCTCCTGCTCCGAACCGTGTCCTGCTGTTGTTCCATTTGGCCAGCTGAGCCCACTGAAATGTAAGAAAAATCATGATGTAGTGGTTGTACACGTCAGGACAAGACACATACCTAGATGAGCCAAGGTCAGACTTTGTTTTCCTCTGATCACACTATACAGTTGTCAGTGTTTATGAGCTTACATTACGTGTATGTTCACTGTCATCTCCTGATTTGAGTCTGACATGGACATCACACGAGATGTTTTGTGGCTTACACAACTGTATTGGCCAACCCTCAACTTTGGCATTCTTGTGATCTGTGTGTCCTGTCACTGCTACATGGGTAGGTTCCAAACCCAGTCTACAAAAGGAGATCAGAGAGAGTCCAGATGATATTGAAAAGGGCCTGTGATATGGAGTCTCAGCACTTTTACGTCTGGACAAATGTTATCTGCTGTGTAGCATTGTATGGGACAAGACAAATGCCGATTGTGGATCACACATCCACATAGGGTCTGGGCTATTTGGTTTGCTAAGTTGTGAGTCTAGCCTTTTGATATTCCTTCACAAAAGCTGAAAATCCAGTGCCACATATTGGCTTCCGTGACTGATAAGGTAGTGCTGTGCACCGGTGAACAGTAGTGGGTCGTTGTTACAGCTACCTGTACATGAAAAATGGCATACAAGCCATTGAGAGTAAGACGTGTGTCAGTGGACACACTTGGCAAAATTGGAAACACTAAAGAGTGAGGCAAGGATCTCAAAGTCTGTCTTGACTCCATGGCACATGATGATCTGTCTCAATCAGAACCCAAACTCAACAAATGCAATGCAAGTCACAGTGTCCAATAGCCATTGGCCTCTCATACACACACTGGACAGTGTACCATTCCTCATCCAATGCACACATCAGTTATGATTCCCTTGGTTCACTGTTAGTGGTGCTGGCAGTGCAAATTTCAGTACAAATGCACGTGTGTGGCTCAATTCCCCAGTTGTCATGAAGAAACTACAACTCCCAGAATGCACTCTGCCCTGTACTGTCCATATGCTACAGTGAGCCTTTTGCTTCATGATGACTGCTGCATAGACACAGAATAGGTGAATGGAGGCATGGGACACACAATGGTACAGCTCTGTCTTCACTCACATCATACTTCCAGACACATATTGCATATAATGCACTTACCAGGTCTCTGCTGCTGATGCTCCTCCAGCTGAGCATGGAGGATTGGCCAAGCTGCACGCAGGACGCTCTTGTACAGTGGAGAGAGGCGAGGACGATGCACATGGTGCTGGGCAGACTGGCCCAGTAGCTCCTTGGCCTTGTGCCGGGCCCAGCGTTTTAGGTCCTCCCAGCGCTTGCGGCATGTCCTCGCATTCCTCGTGTGAACGCCCACTGCACTGCAGCGCTCACCAATGTCGGCCCATAGTCTGGCCCGGGCTGCATTGCTCAGTTGGTACTCTGGCCCCCCATATAGCTGAGGATATTTGGACAGCACCCCCTCAGCCAAAATGTCTAATTCCTTTCAGTGGAAGGGGGTGCTTTCTCCTCATAACCCTCAGCCATTTTGGGGGAAATAAGTTTGAAAAGAGCAGCAGGATGGCAGAGGATCTGATCTGTGAGAGAGGATGACTCAGAATGAACACAAAATGGCTGTGAACAACTTCCTGTCATGTATTTCCTATCTCCCACTTCCTGTATATCATTTCCTGTATAAAATAATGGGTTCCGGTTCATTTTCGGAGATTACGGCCCGAAAACGTAATTTCCGGTTCCGGAGCGTGCGCCGCACATGCGGACCCGATGCTCCGGGACCGGAATTTATGTTTTCGGGCCGTAATCTCCGAAATTGAACCGGAAATCATTATTTCATACAGGAAATGATATACAGGAAGTGGGAGACAGGAAATACATCACAGGAAGTAGTTGACAGCCGTTTTGTATTCATTTTGATTTATCCACAATCACAGATCAAATCCACTGCCATCCTGCTGTTCTGTAGTGGAGAAACCTGAAATGACAGTGCAAGAGAAAATCATAGACATGTAACAAAAGGGGGAACAGACCATTTAATGACATTATGGCTCGGACAAGGGGGGGGGCTGACACAACATCAAACCCCAGTTTAGTTTTCTCCTACTTTGCATTATGGTACACGTAGTTCATATTTAGTGCTCAACACAAGAGTTGTGTGTTGTGTTATGGAAAATTGGGGGGAAGCAGTGCTGTGTATCCCAGACACATAGTGCCAGATTCACCCATAACATCGTCACTTACGTTGTGGGCCCATCATTTGTGGGGGAGTCAAATCTGTTGAGGGCAAAGACTCTGAGAATGCAATAGTTATGCCCTTTTGTGATTAAGAAACCCATCCTCATAAGGTCCAGGAAGGTCTCTCAGAACATGTACATTTTTTCCTCTGCGTCAATAGATTCCTTAGGGACATCCACTACACTGATCGCTGACATGGGCACATGACCTGGTGTACGGTCCATCTTTTTACTCATGTCAACAGCTGTGGTTTACATGCAGTTAGTGTGGCTTGCAAAGTAGTCTCAGGAAGGAATTTTTGGACAGAGTCGTAATTATCCAACTTTCATCATTGACAACAGACTGCAAACCACATTTTGTCCATGACACAACAGGTTGCTCATGTGAAAAATGTGGCAACCAGCTGGTCACGGACTTGCATACCCTGACCTCGGTTATGTGCAATGACCCGGTTTCCTGGATTCAGAGCTAGCCGAGGTACAAGAGGTATGTGTAAGCCATGCGTTAAAGCTATGTTGTGCAAAACACAACAGGCTAATATGATCTTGCACACGACTTCAGGGGAGTACATCAGCACACCCCCTGTACCGTCAAGACATCTGAATCGCGACTTCAACAGACCAAAAGTGCGCTCTATGATGGCTCGAGTTCGTATGTGTGCCCTATTGTACCTACGCTGAGGTACAGTGGTTGCACGTCTGTAAGGGGTGAGGAGTTGTGGGGAGAGTGCATACCCAGCATCGCCTGAGGAGGGAAGAAAGGGCAATTGGTTACATTTCCCTCTTTGATTTACACAGGACATGATCTATACTTTGGTACATGCAGTGTCTGTTGAGACTGTGTATGTTGCTTTATGATTCTTATTGTACAATAGTTGTTAATGTAAGGTGGCATTCAGACATTTCAATTACACATATCCCTCATTTTTAGTGCTTGGTACTTACCCAGTATCCACATGTTGCCAAATTCTCCCGCAGCCATCCGCTGGGCAAGAGGTGACATGCGGAATACAAAGCTGTCATGGGTACTGCCTGGAAACACTGCATGCACATCAATGAATCTCCCACTGGCATCACAGACAGCTTGCACATTGATGGAATGCCATCGGTGTCTGTTGCAGAAGATGTGTGCAATGCGGCAGGGTGGCTGAAGGGCCACATGGGTACAATCAATTGCACCCAGCACACGTGGGAAGCGAGCAATGAGATAGAAATCTCTAGCTGCCCTTTGTCTCATGGCCAGTGTATGGGGCATTCGTATGTGGTGGTGGGCTCTTGCAGTGATGCATCTCAGTACCTGATGCAAGCACCACGACTGGCTTGCCTGGGAAATACCCACAAGGTCACTGGAGACCCTTTGGAATGACCCAGTGGCAAAGAAATGGAGAGCCGAAAGGATCTTGAGATAGGCTGGAATGGCATGGGAGCTGCAGGTCATAGAGTCAAGTTCCTGCTCCCACTCACATATCATCTCCAAGATGACTTCTGTAGGGAAACGGTATCTGGCCCTGACATCTTGGCTGGACATCCCAAATAGGTTGATCCTTTGTCTGAAGATCCTCTCTACTCTCCTCCTCAAGTCTTCTTGCTGCATGGCAAGGGGCAGAGCAACAAACACATTCAGCGACATGTTGAAAGAGTTTGTGTGTGTCTGTTCTGCATTCATACATGCTGCAGGGCTGGGATTGGCTGCAGTGTGTCAGCTGATGCATGGTGGGGGATGGTAGGCACTTGGACAGGTGTTTACCTTTGAGGAAAATGATCAACGGCCAGAGTGTGGGAATTCCGGCGCGGAAGCGGAAATTCCGGCCCGGTGTGGAAATTCCGGCTTGGAAGCGGAAATCCCAGCACAAATGCGGGATTTCCGCTCCGGATGCGGAAATTCCGGCCCGATTGCGGACGTAAAGTTAGTAGTCGTAAATGCATTCTGTGAATACAAAAAATCGTAAGTGCCTTCTGTGAATACCAAAAGTAGTAAGTTTAGGATTTTGTCTCAGATTAGTTCTGTGAATCGGCCCCTTTACGTCTGCAGTCGGGCCGGAATCTCCGCACCCGGACCGTACTCTCCGCACCCGGACCGTACTCTCTGGCTAGGGCCGTAATCTCCGGCTCAAGCCGTAAACTCCGGATCGGGCCGGATAAAGTGTAATCAATGGGCTGGAATGCAATTTTTACAAAAAGGAACATTTGGAATGTGTGATAAATGGTAGAGGAGATCATGAAAAATAGTCTGGGCAGGGAAAAGGGCATGGCCAGACACTACATCATAACCCAGAAATGTTTGCTCCTTTGCATCATGGTACATGCAGTGCACAATTTGCGCTCCTCTCAGTGTTGACTGCGGTGTCAACACTACAGTCAAAACTAAGGGGAGCGTCCTTAGTGTTGACTATGGTGTTGACACTACAGTCAACACTGAGGGGAGAGCAAATTGTACCATGATACAAAGGAGCAAACTTTCTGGGTTATGATGGAGTGTCTGGCCATACCCTTTCCCTGCCCAGACTATTTTCATGACCTCCTCTACCATTTATCACACATTCCAAATGTTCCTTTTTGTAAAAATTGCATTCCAGCCCATTGATTACACTTTATCCGACCCAAGCCGGAGATTACGGCTCGAGCCGGAGATTACGGCCCTAGCTGGAGAGTACGGTCCGGAGAGTACGGTCCGGCTGCGGAGAGTATGGTCCGGGTGCAGCATTCCGGCCCGACTGCGGACGTAAAGTTAGGAGTCGTAAGTGATTTCTATGAATACCAAAAATCGTAAGTGCCTTCTGTGAATACCAAAAGTAGTACGTTTAGGATTTTGTCTCAGATTAGTTCTGTGAATCGGCCCCGATATCTGAGGTACATAACCATTTATCATTTGACTGCATAATACATATGTAATGACACCTCCTACATGTAGTGTGTCGATAGTAGAAATATCTGCTTAATGCATGTACTTTATCCACTACTCCAAATATTATTCATATTGTTAAAAAAGGCTAATACAAATATTTTGTTCATCCATGTTAATCATTTCATCGAGCCAATTCCACATTTATACGTCTTTCAACAAATCATCCCCAATTGAAGACACACTCGAAAATCAGATGAATTCCACTGATTCTTTTAATAAAAGGAAACTGGCATTTTCATTCAGATGCATTTCATTGACTTACGCGTTTCAGAGCAGGCAGCTCCTTGGTCACAGGCTCCATGATACTGCACAGAAATGATGAAAAGGCACTCCCCTCTGCATGTCCATTTAATTGCCCCTTAGTGGGCCTCACAGGTGAGTTCAACTAAGTGTTGCATGCTGGGATCAGTAGTGTACTTTCAAAATTCCTTTACCTTTAGTAGGTTTCTGTGCTGTAGCAAAATGTTCATTTAATTTAAAAGCCCTCCAGTGGGCCTCTGAGAGGAAAATGTTCAGTTTATTTTTTCTTTTCTGCTTTTCCAATAAGGAATATTCGGAGTAGTTCCATGTCCTCGTGGCCCCCTAACCTTGACCTTGAGGGTGGTGCATATATATATGGTGTTTGGACAACCTATTGGATGAAAAATATCGTGGTTCAGAAATATCACGTCAAGAATATCGGGACTTCAAATATATTGTGGACAGGAATATCAAAGGTCAAAATAGCATTTTTAGTGTTGTTTTTAATATTGTTATCTATAATATTGTTAATTAGTATGTAATATATTTTAGTTTTTTATTCTATGTGGTTGTGATTTTTTAATTTGGTTTTATTTTTGATAATTTTATGCATTAATAAACCTATAAAATTTGTATTTTGAATTGTATAAATCTTTTTAAACGATTATTGAATTCTTTTTTAGAAGCAGGAGAGACGGGTGGGGAGTTTAAAAAAAAAATGTATTTACATTTAAATTTTTTAATTAATAGTTTGAAAGATATGCAAATTTATTGTGTTGAATTTTAAAATGAATTTTATTATAATTGTATTACTTTTATATTAAACATTAAGGGCCCGATTCCGATGAAGTTAGGAAGGCCTCCTAACGGCATTTGCTCCGTCCGAATCGGATTGGGAACGTGTGTTTCCGACCGAGTACGATGCGAGTTAGGCGATAGGAATATCCCAATCCGAACCCGAAGGCATTCGGAATGACCGAGTCGTACGGAGCAGAATCGTTCATCTCTACAGGCTGCGTTTCCTAACAACCGAGTACGATGCTGGATTCGGACACCCTTTCCGAATTGTGCCGTTCGACTCAAATCAGTAGTCTGAATCAAACTTTGGGGGCCCGTAGCAGACCCTCCTGCACCTGGAGCCTTCCCAATCAGGCCCATGGGGGTACCCATGGGTCCCCCCTTACCAGCAATGCATAGTGTGGCAGGCACCAGGGGGTGCCTGCCACATGGTGCCCGATTTTCCCCAGCCACCCCTTTCTTCAATGGGAGCCTATGCATTCGGTCGGAACATAGGCTCCCATTGAAGTCAATGGGAGTCCGACTGAATCGTATCTGGAAGCATCCGGATGCATCGTACTTGGTCGGTCGGACTCTCCCGATCCGAGTCGGTCGGAAACCATTCCAAAACCCATTCGGTCGGGAAGATTTCCAAACCGCATCGGAATCGGGCCCTAGGTATTTTTTTTGTTCAAAAGTTTTTATTGGTTGCTTTCTTGAACATAAGAATACATCATCATACAGAAAGAATAAGTACAATACTACAAAATGTGCTAAATCAAGAAAGAGAAGGTAAAACAAAAAGAACACAAAACATATACAAACAATCAACATCTACTTATATACTGCAGCGACAAAGTACAGGTGATTACCTATAGGAAAAATTAGGCAGAGAACCGGTACAGGTCAAGCTTGAGCAGACTGTAATTTACACCATTGTAAGGGTACATTTCATGGCGGTTTGTGTGATTCAAAATATATGTCAAGAGTATCCCACAAATGTCTGAGGGGGGTTTCCAAGGTGAGTTTTGGAGGGCAATTGTGTCAGCGCCTCTGAGGTGGGTTACCCAATTTAACCAGCATTTAAACGAAGCTTTATTTGTATCCTTCCAGTTGTTTAGTATAACTTTAACTGCTGCTATCAGGAGAAGGTCCAAAGGGCCCTATCATTGTCGTTTAGATCTTCCACAATATGGGAAGCAAAAACCAATGTGGTGAATTCTCTTTTAAGGGAGCATGAGAGAAGTTTTGAGATAAAATCAAAAATACTGTCCCAAAAATGTTTAACGCATTTGCAGTAGAAAAGCAGGTGTGCTAAGTCTCCTGTATCCTCCTTACAGTTCCAACACTTGGAATCCTCTCTAATCTTGTGTAGATGTAGGCGAGCTGGTGTCCAATATGCTTTGTGTAAGAGCCAAAATTTTGTCTGTGATAGGGCTGGAGAAACTTTATTTCTAGAGACTGAGGTATTTTAATGGAATTTTTTTCTTTTTAATTTAAATGTTTGAACATATGAATTTATTTAAAAAAATGTGTATTAAGTGTTACATTTGGTTTTGATTGGATGTTTAAATAGAAAATATTACATTATTTTTACGAAATTGTCATATTTGTAAAATAATTGAAAAATTAAAAAAATATTACATAATAGTAAATGTCATATTATCAAGCCCTGGCACTCATATATATTGTATCATAAGTAAAAACTTTTATCAAAGGAACAAGCATATCAAAATTAGAATGGTTTAATATTTTCTTGTAGAGACACCAGCCAACACGTGTTTCGTCGCTCGGGACAAGACACCCGCGACTTCTTCAGGGCTGGAAAACATATATAAAACAGAGTATAAACCCATGCTTTCGGGCACAATTATTCCAATTGAAATATGTGCATTACATGTAATCCCAACTGTGTACCGCAAATCAATCCACATAGTATATACATAGTTACAAGTGCACACAACATTATTCAGTGCAGATATTAATGCGTGTGTCACACCTTAATACAGTCCACATCAGAGACCCAAATGATTGATACTGTCTGACGTAGTTCACCAACCAACATTATTCTCATAAAGATGAGGGGGTGGTGAGATGCGGAGAACCGGAGGTGGGAAAAGAGAATTAAAGGGTGCATATGGACTCTACGTATATGTGCATAAATAGAGAAGAAAAGTCTTTGAGTACTGGATCAGGTCCCAGGCCTACCTTAATATGACTGGCCCAATATTTCAAGCCTATAATATATATGAGAATATGTGTTAAATGTGGAACCTGTCATAGAAAGCAATATATCCATCCACAAAATGTGACCAGAAAAACATACCTTCTGACTGGTTATACTTCCGTCCCAGCCTAAATGTGGCTGGGATCTACAATGTATCAATGAAAGGTAGTATCCTAGCAATATCTGTAAGATGAAAACCGCATATTAAAATTCAAAAAACAGAATAGTGCTTATCGCGCATGACACTAATTATGGTAGCTATCCTAAGTGAACAATCGTATTAGTTAAAGACAAGTGACATTAATCTACCGGTGTGATCCCTGTCAAGGTCACGACAGAGTCTAGAAAGAAAATGGTAAGTCAAACTTGCTAATGTTATTCCAAAGAACTCAATATCATTCTATATATAATGAGGGGTTATCATATCAATCAGCGGGGGAGGTGCAGAATATAGCAAGGTAACGTCCATACCGGGCCCGGTGACGCGGTTAATATAATAAAAACATGAAAGCGCCGATTGAAGCCACCCTAGAAAGCGAATCAGTGCAATTATGCCTAGTAGTTGAAGAGACCCACAACCGGCCAGTGTGTTAGCAATCTCTAACACTTACCAACAGTGCACGATTATATTAAGCTTCGTGCTTAAATATCAGGCTGCGTACTCCATCAGCCAGTGGCACGCTGCAAGTAAAGATAAAATACCAGAAATCTATGGTATGAGCAGTGATGTCTCATTACTAACAGGCGATTAAGTTCCTTGTTAACTAATCTACCTGTGTATTGCAGCGTCCACGCTTGAACAGACCCCGGTGCCTCAGTATGGCCGTAGTGAGTGAAGGCACCCGGAAGTATCATACTATAAAAGAGTCACGTGGCTTGTACGTGCATCACGTAAACTCATACGTCAAACGAATCCGCCATATTGGGTGAGTGGAACTACCTGTATCAAGGCTGCTAATTATAACACTATGATGTTACCATTAAGGATCTGCACCTCCAATATTTTTTAGTATAAACAATATTATAAAGGAACAATAACTACAACTGATATCTACAGTATCCATATAACATAATATAATCTTTAAATCCAAACATATAAGTAATGTGAAACCTAAGTGCATGTAAAATATCCACTTCAATAGTCTGTCTAAAAACTCTTAAAACCCGACTCGGAACAGTTACAGGTCCGTAGAGTTTGATCCACGGGTCGAGTATTGCTGTAAGTCAGTAAAACCTTCATGGCATCCCAGGGATTGCTCCCCAAGACTATTTGATCTATAGGATAAGAACATCACTTGTCTATAATCTGAGTATTGGTAATAAAATACGAGAGGGAAGTAGTCCCTAAGGGAGACGAGAAGGGACAAATGGTCCCCATATGATAAACGCGTTGTGATTCAGCTGAAGAGAGGGGGATATATGATACATAAGAGCAGGAAAAGTAAAGTAAGTAACAAAATCAAAATGTTACATGAGTAAATATAATATAGTTCGGCTTCACGTCAGACCGTATCATGTCCCGTGTGATAGACCGTGTGGTCAAAAACATAACCTTGCAAATGCCAAGGTATCAAAAGTAACATTTTTAATCCAGTGTTGTGTTTCTAAGAATGCCCTCCATGCGTGCAACATCATTGTACATCAATCCTGTAGTCTGTCAGATGTACACACAGTATACAACAGTGTAGTTATATTGGTAAGGATCATTTTACAGCTTCTACATATCATAGTTCAGTTCATACATCATGCTAGCAGAGTACATTACTATCATCATTGTTGGACCCTTAGTCAACATATGTGAGTTCTCATTTCAATAATTCAGTCGCCTAGGAAATAGTGTAATTCATGATCTGTGTTCATCCCGTGTTCAACCGCTTGAAGCTTCATGATCCATAGGGCCTCCCTGCGTCTAAGATGTAGTTCTTTATTACCACCCCTCGGGTCCATATCTATCTGATCAATCCCACAGAATAATAGTGTTTTGTATGTCCCTTGTGCTTGGCATTCAGTGATGTGAGTGGCAGTAACATATCTGGGGTCATGATGTTTAATGGCCCTCAAGTGTTCATAGATTCTCTCTTTCAGTGCCCTAATTGTAATATATAGAAGTAGCTACATTTGCATTTAATCATGTAAACCACATACCGACTGTTACAATTGATCATTTGTCTGATCTCATATTGTTTACCTAGATGACTCTGAAATGATTTAGTGTTGTTCATTGCTAAGGGGCAAATTTTACAATTACCACATTTGTGGAAACCAATGCATCTTTGTGTAAGCCAGTTTGATTTCGTAGTCTGTTTTGGATAGCTTGGACTAATCCACGATCTGATGTTCTTGCCACGTCTATATGTGATAAGAGGTTGCGCTGTAATATATTCCCTCAATGATTTATCGTTACTTAGAATTCGCCAATGTTTTTTCATGCTATTCCTGAGGGTTATTGACACCTCATTATAGTTGGTGATCAGTCTGACTTTAGAGGGGGTTTTGTTCTTAAATGGCCTATCTTTGAGGGTGTCCACTCTCTTAGTTCGTGTGATCTTGTGTTCAGCCATATTAATGGTCTGTATATCATATCCTCTTGCGATAAGTCGTTGTTTCATATCATTTTTACAAATACTGAAGTCCTCATCCTTACTACAGTTCCTCTTCGCCGTAGTTAGTTCACCAAAAGGTATGGATTTTATTTGGTGTTTAGGGTGTGAGCTGCTCGCATGTAGTACCGCATTACATGAAGTGGGTTTACGGTAAAGTTTGCTCTGGATCTGGTTGTTCTCTATAAATAGAGTTAGATCCAGAAATTCTATTTCTGTAGTGCTCAGATTATATGTAAGGTGGACACCCATGTCATTGGAATTAAGGTGCTCACAAAATTCATTCAGATTCTCCATTGAACCCGACCATATCATGATGCAGTCGTCGATGTAACGTCCCCAATAAATGATGGATTCATTCCATGGGGTACCCCTAGGGCCCCAGATCCTCTCCTCCTCAAACCAACCCATGAACAGATTGGCATACGAAGGAGAGAACCTGGAGCCCATGGCGACTCCCTGTATTTGTTTATACCATTTGGTTTCAAATAGAAACACGTTGTTCTTGAGAATTAGGTCAATCATGGTAAGGATCATCTCTACGTGTGCCCACTGTGTGGCTGGTCTTTTGCTCAAATTTTTTTAGTTGCTTTAATTCCCAAATCTGTTCTAATGTTGGTGTATAAAGCAGTGACATCAAGTGTTGCTAGTATCATGCCCTCCTCCCAAGGGACATCCGACAATATACTCAGGATATGTTTCGTATCCCTGATATATGCCGGTAAGTTCTTCACTATTGGTTGTAAAAATGAGTCGACATATTGTGATATTTTTCTGTGGAACCTCCTATGCTGGATATTATGGGTCTGCCAGGTGGAAATGGCTGGTTCTTGTGTACCTTTGGTAAAGTGTAAATACATGGAAATCTTGGTTTATCCACTTTCATATATAGAAACTCATCCTGATTGATAAGCCCAATGTTGAGCCACTCCCTTAGATGTGTGTTGATAAGTGTTGTGAGTGGCCCTATTGGGTTGCCCTTAAGTTCCTCGTAGCAGATTCTGTCATCTAGTTGGGATCTGATTTCCACATTATAGTCCCTTGTGTTCATGATCACAATATTACCGCCTTTATCGGCTTCCTTGATGGTAATGTTCTGTAGTTGGCTAAGGTCTTTTAATGCCCTATGTTCATTAATTGTTGGGTTATCCGACAGTCTGTGCCCATATTTATGGTCCTGGTGTAAGTATCTATACATGTCCTCTGTGACTAATTTATGAAACATGTCAATATTGTTTCCACTCGGTAGTATAGGGGTCCACCTTGATTTGTTCCTAAGCCCGCTATTGATATTGACGTCAGTTTCTATATCATATTCCCACATCAGTTCTTCAATTGTCATGTGGTCCAGGTCATCGTCTGATATCGATAATAGTAATTCCGTGTCCCTAATGTCTTGTATAGTTGTTATATCAGAAAGAACATCAGTGGAATATGTTTTCACTGCTTTATTGGGTTTAGGATTACATTCAAAGAATTTCTTTAATTTCAGATTTCTGTAAACTTAAATAGGTCAATCATAGAGTTGCAAACCTCCCCATGCTCTTTAGGACAAAATCCCATCCCTCTTTCAAGTAATGTTACCATGTCCTTAGTTAGTGTTTGGTCACTCAGGTTAATTACCTCAACTCCCTTTGATGGGGTTAGTTCTGATTCTATTTGTTCCAGGATCTTAATCTCATCCCTTGTTTGTCCACCTCTGTTACCCCCTCTCTTTCCCCTCCTGGTCTTCTTGTTGTATTTGCCTTTCGTTGTGGTTGGTCTCTGTTCCCTCGTTTGATTCTTTTGACCTCTCGTAAAAAACTATTCTCCGGATTGCTACCAATCGAGATTGAGTCATTTTCACTCCCACTGGGTAATGTATTAAGTGAGGAGGAACTGGAGCTGATAGGGGTTGTACAATTTGAAGGATTAGCTATATCCTTATTATCTTTGTCTATCAGGTGATCGTATTTCCTACCAAATGTGAATATACGGCCCTGCTTATAGTCTATTTCGTCCCTCTTTAGTTTGCGTGCCCTCCTTTGCTTTATCTCATCTTGGTGTTTGTTGATCACCTCCTTAAGTATCTCATAGTTCTTTTCTGTTGCCTCTTTAAGGTCCAGCTCCCTGATTTCCAGTTCCAGCTGTGCTATTTCCTCCTGTAGTTTTTTAACTTTTCGTTGTGAGTTCTCAATCAGAATTGTCATTAGTTTGTTAGAATTAGAAGTAAGTTCTTTTTCCCAGATTAACAAAAGGTCCTCCTCTAAATCATCGTATGTGGGAAGGATCTGTGAGCGAAGTCCCCTCGGAATCCTATTGAGCCTTATATACTGCTCTAGTGTCGCACCGTCCCACCATTTAGAATTTTCTGACATACGTAATTTTTCTAATTTAATAAATTTCTCTCTCAATCCTTCTTTCTTTTTGTTGGGATTGCCACTAGCTAGGGAGGTGACCATTGTCTCACCTCGTGCTAGGCTGTCAAATAGGTCCGCTGCTTCTTTATTTCTGTCCATCACTATATATCATAAATAGTATAGCCGTAGGAGCCGCCCCACCAGGTAAGGTCCTACAAGAGATACTAATTGGGATGATTATGCCCTGGGTGGAGATGGCGCTCTCTCTAAACGGTGTATATCTAGTTGAATAATTGTAGAATTAGGTGCCCAGGAGGAGGTAATCATCCAACACCCCACAGTTCAGATCCACAGATCTGTACAGCAATAATATTATCAAGCCCTGGCACTCATATATATTGTATCATAAGTAAAAACTTTTATCAAAGGAACAAGCATATCAAAATTAGAATGGTTTAATATTTTCTTGTAGAGACACCAGCCAACACGTGTTTCGTCGCTCGGGACAAGACACCCGCGACTTCTTCAGGGCTGGAAAACATATATAAAACAGAGTATAAACCCATGCTTTCGGGCACAATTATTCCAATTGAAATATGTGCATTATGTGTAATCCCAACTGTGTACCGCAAATCAATCCACATAGTATATACATAGTTACAAGTGCACACAACATTATTCAGTGCAGATATTATAGCGTGTGTCACACCTTAATACAGTCCACATCAGAGACCCAAATGATTGATACTGTCTGAGCGTAGTTCACCAACCAACATTATTCTCATAAAGATGAGGGGGTGGTGAGATGCGGAGAACCGGAGAGTGGGAAAAGAAGAATTAAAGGGTGCATATGGACTCTACGTATATGTGCATAAATAGAGAAGAAAAGTCTTTGAGTACTGGATCAGGTCCCAGGCCTACCTTAATATGACTGGCCCAATATTTCAAGCCTATAATATATATGAGAATATGTGTTAAATGTGGAACCTGTCATAGAAAGCCATATATCCATCCACAAAATGTGACCAGAAAAACATACCTTCTGACTGGTTATACTTCCGTCCCAGCCTAAATGTGGCTGGGATATACAATGTATCAATGAAAGGTAGTATCCTAGCAATATCTGTAAGATGAAAACCGCATATTAAAATTCAAAAATCGGAATAGTGCTTATCGCGCATGACACTAATTATGGTAGCTATCCTAAGTGAACAATCGTATTAGTTAAAGACAAGTGACATTAATCTACCGGTGTGATCCCTGTCAAGGTCACGACAGAGTCTAGAAAGAAAATAATAAGTCAAACTTGCTAATGTTATTCCAAAGAACTCAATATCATTCTATATATAATGAGGGGTTATCATATCAATCAGCGGGGGAGGTGCAGAATATAGCAAGGTAACGTCCATACCGGGCCCGGTGACGCGGTTAATATAATAAAAACGTGAAAGCGCCGATTGAAGCCACCCTAGAAAGCGAATCAGTGCAATTATGCCTAGTAGTTGAAGAGATCCACAACCGGCCAGTGTGTTAGCAATCTCTAACACTTACCAACAGTGCACGATTATATTAAGCTTCGTGCTTAAATATCAGGCTGCGTACTCCATCAGCCAGTGGCACGCTGCAAGTAAAGATAAAATACCAGAAATCTATGATATGAGCAGTGATGTCTCGTTACTAACAGGCGATTAAGTTCCTTGTTAACTAATCTACCTGTGTATTGCAGCGTCCACGCTTGAACAGACCCGGCGCCTCAGTATGGCCGTAGTGAGTGAAGGCACCCGGAAGTATCATACTATAAAAGTGTCACGTGAGCTTGTACGTGCATCACATAAACTCATACGTCAAACGAATCCGCCATATTGGGTGAGTGGAACTACCTGTATCAAGGCTGCTAATTATAACACTATGATGTTACCATTAAGGATCTGCACCTCCAATATTTTTAGTATAAACAATATTATAAAGGAACAATAACTACAACTGATATCTACAGTATCCATATAACATAATATAATCTTTAAATCCAAACATATAAGTAATGTGAAACCTAAGTGCATGTAAAATATCCACTTCAATAGTCTGTCTAAAAACTCTTAAAACCCGACTCGGAACAGTTACAGGTCCGTAGAGTTCGATCCACGGGTCCGAGTATTGCTGTAAGTCAGTAAAACCTTCATGGCATTCCAGGGATTGCTCCCCAAGACTATTTGATCTATAGGATAAGAACATCACTTGTCTATGATCTGAGTATTGGTAATAAAATACGAGAGGGGAAGTAGTCCCTAAGGGAGACGAGAAGGGACAAATGGTCCCCATATGATAAACGCGTTGTGATTCAGCTGAAGAGAAGGGGGATATATGATACATAAGAGCAGGTAAAGTAAGTAACAAAATCAAAATGTTACATGAGTAAATATAATATAGTTCGGCTTCACGTCAGACCGTATCATGTCCCGTGTGATAGACCGTGTGGTCAAAAACATAATCTTGCAAATGCCAAGGTATCAAAAGTAACATTTTTAATCCAGTGTTGTGTTTCTAAGAATGCCCTCCATGCGTGCAACATCATTGTACATCAATCCTGTAGTCTGTCAGATGTACACACAGTATACAACAGTGTAGTTATATTAGTAAGGATCATTATACAGCTTCTACATATCATAGTTCAGTTCATACATCATGCTAGCAGAGTACATTACTATCATCATTGTTGGACCCTTAGTCAACATATGTGAGTTCTCATTTCAATAATTCAGTCGCCTAGGAAAAAGTGTAATTCATGATCTGTGTTCATCCCGTGTTCAACCGCTTGAAGCTTCATGATCCATAGGGCCTCCCTGCGTCTAAGATGTAGTTCTTTATTACCACCCCTCGGGTCCATATCTATCTGATCAATCCCACAGAATAATAGTGTTTTGTATGTCCCTTGTGCTTGGCATTTATTGATGTGAGTGGCAGTAACATATCTGGGGTCATGATGTTTAATGGCCCTCAAGTGTTCATAGATTCTCTCTTTCAGTGCCCTAATTGTACTTCCTATATAGAAGTAGCTACATTTGCATTTAATCATGTAAACCACATACCGACTGTTACAATTGATCATTTGTCTGATCTCATATTGTTTACCTAGATGACTCTGAAATGATTTAGTGTTGTTCATTGCTAAGGGGCAAATTTTACAATTACCACATTTGTGGAAACCAATGCATCTTTGTGTAAGCCAGTTTGATTTCGTAGTCTGTTTTGGATAGCTTGGACTAATCCATGATCTGATGTTCTTGCCACGTCTATATGTGATGAGAGGTTGCGCTGTAATATATTCCCTCAATGATTTATCGTTACTTAGAATTCGCCAATGTTTTTTCATGCTATTCCTGAGGGTTATTGACACCTCATTATAGTTGGTGATCAGTCTGACTTTAGAGGGGGTTTTGTTCTTAAATGGCCTATCTTTGAGGGTGTCCACTCTCTTAGTTCGTGTGATCTTGTGTTCAGCCATATTAATGGTCTGTATATCATATCCTCTTGCGATAAGACGTTGTTTCATAAAATTTTTACAAATACTGAAGTCCTCATCCTTACTACAGTTCCTCTTCGCCCTAGTTAGTTCACCAAAAGGTATGGATTTTATTTGGTGTTTAGGGTGTGAGCTGCTCGCATGTAGTACCGCATTACATGAAGTGGGTTTACGGTAAAGTTTGCTCTGGATCTGGTTGTTCTCTATAAATAGAGTTAGATCCAGAAATTCTATTTCTGTAGTGCTCAGATTATATGTAAGGTGGACACCCATGTCATTGGAATTAAGGTGCTCACAAAATTCATTCAGATTCTCCATTGAACCCAACCATATCATGATGCAGTCGTCGATGTAACGTCCCCAATAAATGATGGATTCATTCCATGGGGTACCCCTAGGGCCCCAGATCCACTCCTCCTCAAACCAACCCATGAACAGATTGGCATACGAAGGAGAGAACCTGGAGCCCATGGCGACTCCCTGTATTTGTTTATACCATTTGGTTTCAAATAGAAAAACGTTGTTCTTGAGAATTAGGTCAATCATGGTAAGGATCATCTCTACGTGTGCCCACTGTGTGGCTGGTCTTTTGCTCAAATTTTTTTTAGTTGCTTTAATTCCCAAATCTGTTCTAATGTTGGTGTATAAAGCAGTGACATCAAGTGTTGCTAGTATCATGCCCTCCTCCCAAGGGACATCCGACAATATACTCAGGATATGTTTCGTATCCCTGATATATGCCGGTAAGTTCTTCACTATTGGTTGTAAAAATGAGTCGACATATTGTGATATTTTTTCTGTGGGACCTCCTATGCTGGATATTATGGGTCTGCCAGGTGGAAATGGCTGGTTCTTGTGTACCTTTGGTAAAGTGTAAATACATGGAAATCTTGGTTTATCCACTTTCATATATAGAAACTCATCCTGATTGATAAGCCCATTGTTGAGCCACTCCCTTAGATGTGTGTTGATAAGTGTTGTGAGTGGCCCTTTTGGGTTGTCCTTAAGTTCCTCGTAGCAGATTCTGTCATCTAGTTGGGATCTGATTTCCACATTATAGTCCCTTGTGTTCATGATCACAATATTACCGCCTTTATCGGCTTCCTTGATGGTAATGTTCTGTAGTTGGCTAAGGTCTTTTAATGCCCTACGTTCATTAATTGTTAGGTTATCCGGCAGTCTGTGCCCATATTTATGGTCCTGGTGTAAGTATCTATACATGTCCTCTGTGACTAATTTATGAAACATGTCAATATTGTTTCCACTCGGTAGTATAGGGGTCCACCTTGATTTGTTCCTAAGCCCGCTATTGATATTGACGTCAGTTTCTATATCATATTCCCACATCAGTTCTCCAATTGTCATGTGGTCCCGGTCATCGTCTGATATTGATAATAGTAATTCCGTGTCCCTAATGTCTTGTATAGTTGTTATATCAGAAAGAACATCAGTGGAATATGTTTTCACTGCTTTATTGGGTTTAGGATTACATTCAAAGAATTTCTTTAATTTCAGATTTCTCGTAAACTTAAATAGGTCAATCATAGAGTTGCAAACCTCCCCATGCTCTTTAGGAAAAAATCCCATCCCTCTTTCAAGTAATGTTACCATGTCCTTAGTTAGTGTTTGGTCACTCAGGTTAATTACCTCAACTCCCTTTGATGGGGTTAGTTCTGATTCTATTTGTTCCAGGATCTTAATCTCATCCCTTGTTTGTCCACCTCTGTTACCCCCTCTCTTTCCCCTCCTGGTCTTCTTGTTGTATTTGCCTTTCGTTGTGGTTGGTCTCTGTTCCCTCGTTTGATTCTTTTGACCTCTCGTAAAAAACTATTCTCCGGATTGCTACCAATCGAGATTGAGTCATTTTCACTCCCACTGGGTAATGTATTAAGTGAGGAGGAACTGGAGCTGATAGGGGTTGTACAATTTGAAGGATTAGCTATATCCTTATTATCTTTGTCTATCAGGTGATCGTATTTCCTACCAAATGTGAATATACGGCCCTGCTTATAGTCTATTTCGTCCCTCTTTAGTTTGCGTGCCTTCCTTTGCTTTATCTCATCTTGGTGTTTGTTGATCACCTCCTTAAGTATCTCATAGTTCTTTTCTGTTGCCTCTTTAAGGTCCAGCTCCCTGATTTTCGGTTCCAGCTGTGCTATTTCCTCCTGTAGTTTTTTAACTTTTCGTTGTGAGTTCTCAATCAGAATTGTCATTAGTTTGTTAGAATTAGAAGTAAGTTCTTTTTCCCAGATTAACAAAAGGTCCTCCTCTAAATCATCGTATGTGGGAAGGATCTGTGAGCGAAGTCCCCTCGGTATCCTATTGAGCCTTATATACTGCTCTAGTGTCGCACCGTCCCACCATTTAGAATTTTCTGACATACGTAATTTTTCTAATTTAATAAATTTCTCTCTCAATCCTTCTTTCTTTTTGTTGGGATTGCCACTAGCTAGGGAGGTGACCATTGTCTCACCTCGTGCTAGGCTGTCAAATAGGACCCAATAAAGCAGTGAAAACATATTCCACTGATGTTCTTTCTGATATAACAACTATACAAGACATTAGGGACACGGAATTACTATTATCGATATCAGACGATGACCGGGACCACATGACAATTGAAGAACTGATGTGGGAATATGATATAGAAACTGACGTCAATATCAATAGCGGGCTTAGGAACAAATCAAGGTGGACCCCTATACTACCGAGTGGAAACAATATTGACATGTTTCATAAATTAGTCACAGAGGACATGTATAGATACTTACACCAGGACCATAAATATGGGCACAGACTGTCGGATAACCTAACAATTAATGAACGTAGGGCATTAAAAGACCATAGCCAACTACAGAACATTACCATCAAGGAAGCCGATAAAGGCGGTAATATTGTGATCATGAACACAAGGGACTATAATGTGGAAATCAGATCCCAACTAGATGACAGAATCTGCTACGAGGAACTTAAGGACAACCCAATAGGGCCACTCACAACACTTATCAACACACATCTAAGGGAGTGGCTCAACAATGGGCTTATCAATCAGGATGAGTTTCTATATATGAAAGTGGATAAACCAAGATTTCCATGTATTTACACTTTACCAAAGGTACACAAGAACCAGCCATTTCCACCTGGCAGACCCATAATATCCAGCATAGGAGGTCCCACAGAAAAAATATCACAATATGTCGACTCTCTTTTACAACCAATAGTGAAGAACTTACCGGCATATATCAGGGATACGAAAAATATCCTGAGTATATTATCGGATGTCCCTTGGGAGGAGGGCATGATACTAGCAACACTTGATGTCACTGCTTTATACACCAACATTAGAACAGATTTGGGAATTAAAGCAACTAAAAAAATTTTTAGCAAAAGACCAGCCACACAGTGGGCACACGTAGAGATGATCCTTACCATGATTGACCTAATTCTCAAGAACAACGTGTTTCTATTTGAAACCAAATGGTATAAACAAATACAGGGAGTTGCCATGGGCTCCAGGTTCTCTCCTTCGTATGCCAATCTGTTCATGGGTTGGTTTGAGGAGGAGTGGATCTGGGGCCCTAGGGGTACCCCATGGAATGAATCCATCATTTATTGGGGACGTTACATCGACGACTGCATCATGATATGGTCGGGTTCAATGGAGAATTTGAATGAATTTTGTGAGCACCTTAATTCCAATGACATGGGTGTCCACCTTACATATAATCTGAGCACTACAGAAATAGAATTTCTGGATCTAACTCTATTTATAGAGAACAACCAGATCCAGAGCAAACTTTACCGTAAACCCACTTCATGTAATGCGGTACTACATGCGAGCAGCTCACACCCTAAACACCAAATAAAATCCATACCTTTTGGTGAACTAACTAGGGCGAAGAGGGACTGTAGTAAGGATGAGGACTTCAGTATTTGTAAAAATGATATGAAACAACGACTTATCGCAAGAGGATATGATATACAGACCATTAATATGGCTGAACACAAGATCACACGAACTAAGAGAGTGGACACCCTCAAAGATAGGCCATTTAAGAGCAAAAACCCCCCTCTAAAGTCAGACTGATCACCAACTATAATGAGGTGTCAATAACCCTCAGGAATAGCATGAAAAAACATTGGCGAATTCTAAGTAACGATAAATCATTGAGGAATATATTACAGCGCAACCTCTCATCACATATAGACGTGGCAAGAACATCAGATCGTGGATTAGTCCAAGCTATCCAAAACAGACTACGAAATCAAACTGGCTTACACAAAGATGCATTGGTTTCCACAAATGTGGTAATTGTAAAATTTGCCCCTTAGCAATGAACAACACTAAATCATTTCAGAGTCATCTAGGTAAACAATATGAGATCAGACAAATGATCAATTGTAACAGTCGGTATGTGGTTTACATGATTAAATGCAAATGTAGCTACTTCTATATAGGAAGTACAATTAGGGCACTGAAAGAGAGAATCTATGAACACTTGAGGGCCATTAAACATCATGACCCCAGATATGTTACTGCCACTCACATCAATGAATGCCAAGCACAAGGGACATACAAAACACTATTATTCTGTGGGATTGATCAGATAGATATGGACCCGAGGGGTGGTAATAAAGAACTACATCTTAGATGCAGGGAGGCCCTATGGATCATGAAGCTTCAAGCGGTTGAACACGGGATGAACACAGATCATGAATTACACTATTTCCTAGGCGACTGAATTATTGAAATGAGAACTCACATATGTTGACTAAGGGTCCAACAATGATGATAGTAATGTACTCTGCTAGCATGATGTATGAACTGAACTATGATATGTAGAAGCTGTATAATGATCCTTACCAATATAACTACACTGTTGTATACTGTGTGTACATCTGACAGACTACAGGATTGATGTACAATGATGTTGCACGCATGGAGGGCATTCTTAGAAACACAACACTGGATTAAAAATGTTACTTTTGATACCTTGGCATTTGCAAGGTTATGTTTTTGACCACACGGTCTATCACACGGGACATGATACGGTCTGACGTGAAGCCGAACTATATTATATTTACTCATGTAACATTTTGATTTTGTTACTTACTTTACTTTTCCTGCTCTTATGTATCATATATCCCCCTTCTCTTCAGCTGAATCACAACGCGTTTATCATATGGGGACCATTTGTCCCTTCTCGTCTCCCTTAGGGACTACTTCCCCTCTCGTATTTTATTACCAATACTCAGATTATAGACAAGTGATGTTCTTATCCTATAGATCAAATAGTCTTGGGGAGCAATCCCTGGGATGCCATGAAGGTTTTACTGACTTACAGCAATACTCGGACCCGTGGATCGAACTCTACGGACCTGTAACTGTTCCGAGTCGGGTTTTAAGAGTTTTTAGACAGACTATTGAAGTGGATATTTTACATGCACTTAGGTTTCACATTACTTATATGTTTGGATTTAAAGATTATATTATGTTATATGGATACTGTAGATATCAGTTGTAGTTATTGTTCCTTTATAATATTGTTTATACTAAAAAATATTGGAGGTGCAGATCCTTAATGGTAACATCCTAGTGTTATAATTAGCAGCCTTGATACAGGTAGTTCCACTCACCCAATATGGCGGATTCGTTTGACGTATGAGTTTACGTGATGCACGTACAAGCCACGTGACTCTTTTATAGTATGATACTTCCGGGTGCCTTCACTCACTACGGCCATACTGAGGCGCCGGGGTCTGTTCAAGCGTGGACGCTGCAATACACAGGTAGATTAGTTAACAAGGAACTTAATCGCCTGTTAGTAATGAGACATCACTGCTCATACCATAGATTTCTGGTATTTTATCTTTACTTGCAGCGTGCCACTGGCTGATGGAGTACGCAGCCTGATATTTAAGCACGAAGCTTAATATAATCGTGCACTGTTGGTAAGTGTTAGAGATTGCTAACACACTGGCCGGTTG
Source organism: Calotriton arnoldi (assembly GCA_963921515.1). Taxonomy (NCBI): domain Eukaryota; kingdom Metazoa; phylum Chordata; class Amphibia; order Caudata; family Salamandridae; genus Calotriton; species Calotriton arnoldi. Next base: position 366,068 of record CAWUFW010007334.1, read on the forward strand.
TGGGTCTCTTCAACTACTAGGCATAATTACACTGATTCGCTTTCTAGGGTGGCTTCAATCGGCGCTTTCACGTTTTTATTATATTAACCGCGTCACCGGGCCCGGTATGGACGTTACCTTGCTATATTCTGAACCTCCCCCGCTGATTGATATGATAACCCCTCATTATATATAGAATGATATTGAGTTCTTTGGAATAACATTAGCAAGTTTGACTTACCATTTTCTTTCTAGACTCTGTCGTGACCTTGACAGGGATCACACCGGTAGATTAATGTCACTTGTCTTTAACTAATACGATTGTTCACTTAGGATAGCTACCATAATTAGTGTCATGTGCGATAAGCACTATTCCGATTTTGAATTTTAATATGCGGTTTTCATCTTACAGATATTGCTAGGATACTACCTTTCATTGATACATTGTATATCCCAGCCACATTTAGGCTGGGACGGAAGTATAACCAGTCAGAAGGTATGTTTTTCTGGTCACATTTTGTGGATGGATATATGGCTTTCTATGACAGGTTCCACATTTAACACATATTCTCATATATATTATAGGCTTGAAATATTGGGCCAGTCATATTAAGGTAGGCCTGGGACCTGATCCAGTACTCAAAGACTTTTCTTCTCTATTTATGCACATATACGTAGAGTCCATATGCACCCTTTAATTCTCTTTTCCCACCTCCGGTTCTCCACATCTCACCACCCCCTCATCTTTATGAGAATAATGTTGGTTGGTGAACTACGTCAGACAGTATCAATCATTTGGGTCTCTGATGTGGACTGTATTAAGGTGTGACACACGCTATAATATCTGCACTGAATAATGTTGTGTGCACTTGTAACTATGTATATACTATGTGGATTGATTTGCGGTACACAGTTGGGATTACACATAATGCACATATTTCAATTGGAATAATTGTGCCCGAAAGCATGGGTTTATACTCTGTTTTATATATGTTTTCCAGCCCTGAAGAAGTCGCGGGTGTCTTGTCCCGAGCGACGAAACACGTGTTGGCTGGTGTCTCTACAAGAAAATATTAAACCATTCTAATTTTGATATGCTTGTTCCTTTGATAAAAGTTTTTACTTATGATACAATATATATGAGTGCCAGGGCTTGATAATATTATTGCTGTACAGATCTGTGGATCTGAACTGTGGGGTGTTGGATGATTACCTCCTCCCTGGGCACCTAATTCTACAATTATTCAACTAGATATACACGGTTTAGAGAGAGCGCCATCTCCACCCAGGGCATAATCATCCCAATTAGTATCTCTAATAGTAAATGTCACCCCATTAGTGTCCAACTCTTTCCTCAAGTTGGTTTAGATTGGAGTGGGAATAGTTGATGTTACCCCTTTAGTATCCAACATCTTCCTCATGGTTGCTTAGATTGGAATGGGAATAGTAGATGTCCCTTTTTTAGTGTCCAACACTTCCCCAAGTAGGTTTACATTAGAGTGGTAATAGTAAATGACACGTCTTTAGTGTCCCACATTTTCCCCACATTGGTTTTGATCGGAGTGGAAATAGTAAATGTTACCCCTTTAGTATCCAACACCTTCTTTAAGTTAGTTTAGCTTGGAGTGGGAATAGTAAATGTTCCTTTTTTAGTGTCCAACACTTTTCCCAAGTTGGTTTAGGTTGGAGTGGGAATAGTAAATGTCACCCCTTTATTGTCCAACACCTTCCTCAAGTTGGTTTAGTTTGGATTGTGAATAGTAAAGGTCATCCCGTTAGTGTCTAACACTTTCCTCAAGTTGGTTTAGGTTGGAGTGGGAATAGTAAATGTCACCCCTTTAGTGTCCAGCACTTTCCTCAAGTTGGTTTAGATTGGAGTGGTAATAGTAAATGTCACCCCTTTAGTGTTCAACATTTTTCTCAAGTTGGTTTAGATTAAAGTGGGAATAGTAAATGTTAGCCCTTTCGTATCCAACACCTTCCTCAAGTTTGTTTAGATTGTAATGGGAATAGTAAATGTTACTTTTTTAGTGTCCAACACTTTATACGAGCTGGTTTAGATTGGAGTCGGAATAGTAAATGTCACGCCTTTAGTGTATAAGATTTTTGTTAAATTTAGTATAATAGAAAAGATGTTACACACATTTTTCATTTTTTATTTCTTTACAATTTTATTTTACAGTTTAAATTTTAAAAGATTTTTTTAAGTAAAAATAAAAGTAATTGCAAGGTGAAGTGAATAAAAATAAATTGCACATTTTAAGTGTAAAAAACAGAGGTACATCACATTTAATATATTTGTATAATATACATTTTCATCTATTATTTTTCAATGATTACAATTTTTACACATTAACTTCTTTATATCCATTTTTTATCATTATTTTAACTTTTTTATTAGTATACATTAAATAATCGTATATATTATATATTATTTAATTTATCCTTTACAAGTGGTTTAACATTTTTTACAGCATTGTTTTACATGTTTAACGTTTTTAAGTTTCATTACATTGTTTTTACATTTATTAAAATTTTGTACTATATTTCCGATTGATTTTTATGGGGAGACAGTCTTTTTTTAGTTACATTTAATGGTCATTTTTTTTACTGCTACCTTCTATTTTGTAGCCTATTGCTGTTATTTTGGGTCATTTTTCCAGTAACTAAATTGCGCTTAGGTGCTACTGTTTGTCAGAACAAGTAAGTCTGTTTGAACGATTTTTAAGGGTTTTGAGGGTATGGGGACTTAGGATGCATGTTTAAGAGCTTGGTATTTTTGATAGTGTTTTGCAATGTTTTATCGTTTTGTGTTTTTTACGTGATATTAATATATGAATTTTTATGTTAAATCAGGTGATGTTATTTATATTTTTATGATTAAGTGTTATGTATTTGTATATCTGAGACTGTAATGTATTATGCAGGTGGGTCTTTAATGTTTCTTTTATAGGTTTTTGTTTTGAACAATTTCTGTGGGAGTTTGGAGTTTACATTTTTTTATTGAAAGGAAATCTATTTTAGTTTATTCTAAACTCATGGTTTTAACTTAGATTTCCTTTTTTCGGGTTTCCTGTAGCGGTTCTTTTTTAAAATACTTTTTGGGATTTTTACGGAACCTGTGGATTGCTTCAAGGGATTTCGATTGGGTTGTTAATATGTTTGCAATTTTTTGGGTGCTTTTTGCATTTGGAGTATTATTTTTTGGTGGATTACTATTTTTTGTTACGTGGAGCTGCAGCTACAAAAGAGTACATTTTATTTCTTACTTTTTTGTCTGTGCCAAATGTAATACTGTATTGTGTATGCTATGTGTAAGTTGTTATTATTATATGGAATTGTTTGAATTGTTTGTTGTATTTATTTGATGTAATGTATTGATTTTCTTCTGAGTTGTTTGGTTACATTTAAAAAAATATATTTATTATATATTTTCTTATATCAGTATTTAATAACTTTGTTATTTTATATAACTGTTTCATTGATGTATATTTAAAATAATATTATTGGTTTGCTGGTTTTTGAGGTTTTTGGTAGGTTGATATTTAATTTATACTATGCTTTTGGCTATCATTTCATATCAAATGTAGTTCTTTGTTGTTTATAAAGAGTTTGACTTTAAATTGTAGCATGTCGGATATTCTTTCAGTTTTTTGCTAAGTGTAGGGACAATTTGGGTGACAGATTGGTCAATTCTTAGTTCTTGGAAGCTTTGCTCTTTTTGCAATGATTCAATAAATTTGTATAATGTAGGTTGAGTTCTGCCTAGTATGTATTGGAAGGCATTGTGCCATCCTTCCACTGCTTTGTTTGTTTTGGCTTCCTGTGCCAAGGGGCTGTCACAGACATTCCACCATGGTATCTGGTACTTGGCTTGTCGTCTGTGTCCTGACAGATGCAGTCTGCCAACCCAAGTATTTTTGAAATATTCCTTTAGGGAACTAAGAGCCTGATTTTGATGTCGGTCGGACCACCACCTACAGGTTATCTGCGGCTGTCCGACCAACAGACAGGCCTTCGGTCCGACCGCTGCATTATGATGCAGGCTGTCGGATACTTGTCTGTCAGAGGGGAGACCGCCGCTAGGATCAATGATCCCAATGGGGCGGCAGTCGGAACTGCAATCCCTGAATGTCGGCAGGGCTGAGGCAGGCACTGCCGTCGGGATTACAATGTCCCTTTCCCACAGCCTTTTCATGGCGGTCTGACTGACATGAAAAGGCTGTCAGAAAGGGACTTTGTGGGACCCAAACAGGACCCCGTCCCTCGTCGGCCACTGCAAAGTGGCGCTGGGGGTACATGTAGTGCCCCTACGCACATCCATGCACCACATGGTGCATGGCATACGGCGCATGGATGCCCACAAAGTGCTCTTTTACAGTGCAGCTTGTGCTGCAGCTCTTTTCAGGGGCCGCAGCACTAGCCACAGTGTAAAAGAGGACTTTCCGACCGCCAGCACGGCAGTCGCATCCTGGTTCAGCGGTTGGACCACCGACTGCTTTGGCAGGCAGTCTCTTGATCGCTTCGATAGCGGTCGGCAGTCCGACCGCCGACAACATAATAAGCCCCTAAGATTGTCTTCAGATTGTTGGTACAAATGGCTTTCTATTAGTAAATTAAGTGGCTGACTACTTCTGTGACAGGGACATAAGTGCCATATTCTTTGATTGAAGCGATAATAACAGCCTTGCATGGCTGTGTGGGGGCATGTTTTTAAAATTATTTGAATTGTGGGTTGTTCAAAGAATATGATTATTTTTTGGGGGTAGTAGTTATTTGTTTGTTGTTTTATATAATTTAGGAGATCGCAGTAGGTGCTGCTTTCTTTGTTTGGTAGTAAAGCATACATGAAAATGCATATTGGTGTTTTGCTATTCACCATACATGGTAAATATCTGAGTCAATGGTTTGGGAAACTCTTTGAAGGGCCCATCCATCATCCTGATTTGGGATTAGGTAAGCTTCATTAACTTGTTTGATGTAGAGAAAATTAGGATTCATTTTTCATTATTTAGATTGTCATGTAAAATGAAGGGCTCCTTATTATGTGTTATTTTTAAATGGTCAGGTATGCACATGTCTTGGTATGTTATAGGTGCAGGTGGGGTATCACTTGTGGCTTTTTTGTTGCGTGAAAGTTAGCGTTTTAAAGTGGGGTTAGGTTTTAGTTGGCCTGTTACATGTATGGGGACTTTGGGAAGTATGTCTTCAAGGATTTTGCTTGTAGGTTCCTGGGAGCTAGTGCTTGCCTCTCTGATGTCTTGTAAAATTTCTCTAACTTTTATTTCTGTCACATTTGGGGGGTGGTTGTGCTCTTTAACATTAATTACAAAATTATCTTTTGTGGTTGCCCTCCCGTAGCATGCATTTGAATAATATTTAATACATTTCCAAATTATAGTTTCTATTGACGCACTTTCCAGGCTGTAGGTGTAGCCCATATAATTTGGTTTTTCTTTCTGTGAAGCAATATATTTGGCTTCTTCTGTCATTGTATCTGTAAATAGTTTAACAGTATAAATATATATTATAATTTAAGTTTCGCATCTTTGTTATTAATATGTTAAAAAGGCAGTTATTTGGTTTTTGGGAAGTTTTGCAGCTTTTCTTTTGAGCTCGTTTTAACGTGGAGCAGTTGCTGAGTTTTCTGTTGAAAGAGAAAAAGAAGTTCTTTTAATTAAATATGGTATTTTGTTGCAAATTTGTCGAGGTGGAAGGAATTATGTTTATTTTCGGCCGTTGATTGGGAGATTTTTAAATTTATTTTATGCATACTTACTTTATTATATAGTCTTGGTGGTTTGTTATAGTTGATATTTTCTGGCAGTTTGTTGGTTTGGAAGTTGGTTTTCTTTTCTTTTAGGTAATCTATGTAAAAAGATAAGTTAAAGAGTGTGTTAGCATCTATTTGTTAAATTATATTTTTCAGTTTACTAACAGTTAATTTTTAGTTTAAATATAACTATTGCTCACTTGAATATGTAGTTGTTGAGATAAATGTTTTCTTTCTTAATCGTTTGGTGTGAGAATCTGGCAGAATTGCCTTCTCTTGCAGCGTTTGTGGTTTTTGGAGTATTTAGTTGTTTTAATTAGTGTGCCTTTTATATTGTTGGTTTAGTTGTCTGTTTGATTTTATTGGTTAAAGTTGTTTATACTGTTATTTTATTGATTGGCTTTGTAGAGTTTGAATTTTTTTCATCAGTTGAGTCCTTGTATGGTAAACCCTATTTTATGTTTTATTTTCGTAGTATAATATATAGTTTATTTTATTTATATATGAATTTAATTGTATATATATTAATGTTTGTGTTTATAGTTATTAATAATTGTTTTGGCGTTTTTAAATATATGTGTTTTAGATGCACAACTGTTTTGGGGTGTATGTTTAATTTTGGTTAATGTAATATATTTGTATTTAATTATAAATGTTTATTATAAGTTTTGGGTTTATTTGAAGTATTTGTTTTATGTTAAAATTGGTTTTGGGGTGTATTTTTTAAGGATTTATTAGTTATGTTGTTGATAATATTGTGATCGATCTTGTATGAATCAATATTTTTCACATGTTACAAGTTTATTTATATGCGAAGATATTTATGTCTCCAATATTTTTAATATCGATATATGTAAACAAAAAGTGTTGTCAACGATATTTGGGTGTTCGATAGTAGTGATTTTCATTGTTAAGTATACTGAAACAATATTTTTGTTCTCGATATTTAATTTCTGATATTTGTGTTTATCAATATTTGCTGGATCGATATTATGTCAGTGATCCATATATATCCATGGATATATTTGTCGCGGTGGCCAGCAACGCAAAACAAGGACCCGCCCTACAAAGCGTCCTGGATATAGTTGGCAATGGACTGTGTGTTTCGAGTGATCGAATTTTCCAGGACCGCCTCGACAAGGAACCAAGCCTGTGGCTGCTGCCTTGGCAGCCTGTGACTGCACGGGGAGGCGGGTGAGATTACTGCTTGCCTCACAGCCCGGTCTGTTTCCACGTTGGGGCTGGGGCGTTGGGGACCGGAGGGAGCTCTTAGCACCATTCAGCACGCAATCGCCAGTTGGCACACAGCCCCCGCCTTTTGCTTGGCACAAGACAACGCTTACAGAAGTTACATTGATCCAGCTGCTGCACATACCTTTGTGATGCATGCTGGGGGTAGTAGTCTCCCATTAGACTGCTATGTTCACAGAGCAGCTGGGTCAGCTGATCTCCCGCCAATGGGAGTGCCTGAGGAATTTCAAAAGGAGGGAGTAGGTGATTGCGAGGTACTAGCAGCACCTGAGGAAGGGGGACAAGCCGAAATGCATTGTGCACTGCTGTACCGGTGAATAAAGAACTTCCAAAGTATTCCCTGCTGTGTCCTTGGGGTTTACTTTGAGGAGTGACCTGTTGGATATATTTGTCGCGGTGGCCAGCAACGCGAAACAAGGACCCGCCCTACAAAGCGTCCTGGATATAGTTGGCAATGGACTGTGTGTTTCGAGGGATCGAATTTTCCAGGACCGCCTCGACAAGGAACCAAGCCTGTGACTGCTGCCTTGGCAGCCTGTGACTGCACGGGGAGGCGGGTGAGATTACTGCTTGCCTCACAGCCCGGTCTGTTTCCACGTTGGGGCTGGGGCGTTGGGGACCGGAGGGAGCTCTTAGCACCATTCAGCACGCAATCGCCAGTTGGCACACAGCCCCCGCCTTTTGCTTGGCACAACACAGCGCTTACAGAAGTTACATTGATCCAGCTGCTGCACATACCTTTGTGATGCATGCTGGGGGTAGTAGTCTCCCATTAGACTGCTATGTTCACAGTGCAGCTGGGTCAGCTGATCTCCCGCCAATGGGAGTGCCTGAGGAATTTCAAAAGGAGGGAGTAGGTGATTGTGAGGTACTAGCAGCACCTGAGGAAGGCGGACAAGCCGAAATGCATTGTGCACTGCTGTACCGGTGAATAAAGAACTTCCAAAGTATTCCCCGCTGTGTCCTTGTGGTTTAATTTGAGGAGTGACCTGTTGGATATATATATATATATATATATATATATATATTCACTGAAAAAACCATAGGTTTTAGGGACAGTTATAGTTAGTTGGACATTGCACTCGTACAAAACCCGTTAAATTCCCCCGTTATAGTTAGTTCAGGTAACTATAACTCGCCTCCACAATGCACTGCTGATGATGTCACATATTACATCACTCATGACATGGTCAGTGACATCACTGATGACATCACTGATGACATCTCAAATGACATCATCCAGTGACTGTGTGTTTCTGTAAAGTTTAAATATGTTTAATATATATAGGGAAAGGCGTATTGAAGAATGAGTGGGTGTATAAGTGTCTGAATGGATGATTTAGTAGGTGCGTGACTAACTCTATAAGTGAGTGATTAAACGTATCTTACTGAATGCATGGGTTAGTGACTAAACTGGGTGAATGTCTGTATCCGTCTGTCTGTTGCTGTGTAAGTGGCAGCATGGGTTTGTGAATAGCTACATGAGTGTCTATATGAGTTATTGATTGGTTGGCTGAGTATCTGTATAGGTGCCTGAGTGTTTGTGTGGGTGGGGTGTGTGCGACTCTGTGCATAGATGTGTGAGTGGGTGATTCACTGGGTGGATGGTTTCAAGATTGCATCTGTGATAGACTGTATGGGTGGGTAAGTGTGTGTAAGAGTGTGTTAGTGAGTGAATGTATGTCCCAGTGGTACATGTGTGAGTAACTACGTATGTGAAAGGCAGTATATATGTGTGTTGGAGTATATAAATAGCTATAAGCGAGAGTGTGTGATTGTGAGAGTGACTGTATGGATGAGTGTGTGCTTGTATCAGAGATTGTATAAGAGCGTAAGAATGTGCTAGTATTTGTATGAGTAAGTGAGCTGGTGTGTGTATAACTGTATAGGTGAGTAAATGGATGCGTGCTTTATTTTTTGCATGACTGACTAGGTGTGTGAGTACCTCTATGGATGAGTGGCGGTGTGTGAGTGTTTATATAGGTGTATGAGTGCATATAATAGTCCTGTACTGAGTGACTATAAGTATGAGTGACTGTACGGGTGAGTGAGTAGATGTGTGTGTGTAGACCTAAGAATCAGTGAGTGTGTATATAGTAATTGGTGTTGGAGTGTCCATGGTTTTGACAATGGCAGTCTGTAATTTACAGTGGGTGTATCAAAAGTTATATTAGGGTGTGAGAAGATGCATCAAATTAGCACATGGATGATGTCATCAGTGATGTCATCAGTGATGTCATTTGAGATGTCATCAGTGATGTCATCAGTGATGTCACTGACCATGTCATGAGTGATGTAATATGTGACGTCATCAGCAGTGCATTGCGGGGCGCGAGTTATAGTTGCCTGAACTAACTATAACGGGGGAATTTCACGGGTTTTGTACGAGTGCAATGTCCAACTAACTATAACTGTCCCTAAAACCTATGGTTTTTTCAGTGAATTTGTAAGGTTTTTTAAATGCTAATTTCTAACTATAACGTGCCTGAAACCTATGGTTTTTTCAGTGAATTTCAAAGGTTTTTAAATGCTAATTCCTAACTATAACATGTCTGAAACCTATGGTTTTTTTCAGTGAATTTCAAAGGTTTTGTAAATGACAATTTTTAAATGTATTAATTGTTATATTTATTTTTTTGATACTGATTTACTACATTTTTTAAACTATTTATTTTTAGATATTTTATTTTTTAAATACATTGTAATTACATTATACATTACATTACAAAATATACTTTCTCAGAATGATTTACTTTAGTTTAAATACTTTGCAAATAGGAAATAGACTTTTAAGTACAGTAGTTACAGTTGTTGCAATGGGCAACACAATTTCAAACACAATGCAACATTGAGCTCAATGTGAATTTCAAGTTAAATGCAATTAGTTACTTTATGGATTACTTTTCAAACCACAGGACTGGATCCTAGATTCAGTCCTGGGACATCTCCTGTAAACAGTTGAGTAAAAGCGTTTTGGTTACAGTAGTGATTTTTAAGGAATATTATTGTATTTTAAAAGTTGACACTTAGAAACTTTTTCACATAGAATCACCAATGTTATCCTATGGGAGGAAATTCACTTAGCAGGTAAGTAGTGTTATCGTTACTTTTTCTTACTAAGTGGTGGATCTTGGATCCAGCACTGGTGCATCTCCTGTAAACAGTTGAAAGAATGCGTTTAAGTCATACAGGCGATTTTTAAGGAATATTTGTAGTTTGTGAAAATCGACACAAACTTTTCTGTGAAAACCAGACAATGGATTCCTATGGAAGGAAATACAAGTTACTGGTAAATACGGTTAGAATTACTTTAAAGGGTCAGTGCTGGGCTAAAAGATGCAGCACTGGGTTCTCTCCTGATAACAGGTGAGTAAATCGGAATTCGTAGTTCGGCTGATTTTAGAGGAATATTATAAAGTTCCAAAACTCCACACTCAGAAGAATTTCCAAGTGAAACCAGTCAATGTTAGCCTATGGAAGGAAATTCAAGTTACTGGTAAGTACGGTTAAAATTACTTTTCAGGATCAGTACTGGGCTCAAAGATGCAGCACTAAGGTCTCTCCTGATAACAGGTGAGTAAATCGGAATTCGTAGTTCTGCTGATTTTAGAGGAATATTTGTATGTTTCAAAAATCGACACTTAGAAACTTTTTCAGCAAAAAGCAGGCAATGTTATCCTATGGAAGGAAATTCAATTTACTGGTAAGTACGGTTAGAATTACTTTTCAAGGTCAGTGCTGGGCTAAAGATGCAGCACTGGGTTCTCTCCTGATAACAGGTGAGTAAATCGGAATTCGTAGTTCGGCTGATTTTAGAGGAATATTATAAAGTTCCAAAACTCCACACTTAGAAGAATTTCCAAGTGAAACCAGTCAATGTTAGCCTATGGAAGGAAATTCAAGTTACTGGTAAGTACGGTTAAAATTACTTTTCAGGATCAGTACAGGGCTCAAAGATGCAGCACTGAGGTCTCTCATGAAAACAGGTGAGTAAATCGGAATTCGTAGTTCTGCTGATTTTAGAGGAATATTTGTATGTTTCAAAAATCGACACTTAGAAACTTTTTCAGCAAAAAGCAGGCAATGATATCCTATGGAAGGAAATTCAAGTTACTGGTAAGTACGGTTAAAATTACTTTTCAGGATCAATACTGGGCTCAAAGATGCAGCACTGAGGCCTCTCCTGATAACAGGTGAGTAAATCGCAATTCGTAGTTCGGCTGATTTTAGAGGAATATTTGCACAATGGTGAAGGAAGGGGGTGGGGCCTGAGGTGACATGTCTGCAAACCCGCCCTGTGACGCGTTTTAAGTTGGAGAATTAATTCCTCCTCAATGCCGAGGGTCCCTAGGGGCCAACTAGCCCACCAGATACCTCCAGTATGCGCCAGAGAGCTGCATTGCAGAGAGGTGTTCAGAGGCCACGCCCCTTTTACAACACTCTGCAACGCAGCTCTGTGGCGCTTACTGGAGGTACCTGGTGGGCTAGTTGGCCCCAGGGACCCTCAGGATGAAGGAGTTTAATTCCCCATCTTAAAACGTGCCACAGGACCTGTTTGCACACATGTCACCCCAGGCCCGCCCTCCCTTCACCACTGTGCAAACGTGCCCGTGGCGCGTTTTAAGTCGGGATTAACTCCCTTGAATCCTGAGGGTCCCTGGGGTGCAACTAGCCCACCAGCTACCTCCATTAAGCGCCACAGAGCTGCGTTGCAGAGAGGTGTAAAAGGGCGTGGCCTCAGAACACCTCTCTGCAACGCAGCCCTGGCGCATACTGGAGGTTCCTGGTGGGCTAGTTGGCCCCAGGGACCCCAGTATTCAAGGGAATTCGTTCCCCCTCTGCAAGCGCGCCAGGGCGTGTTTGCAGAGTGCTGAGAAGGAGGGCGTGGCCTCCGGCGCGATGCCAGATTTTTGGGGGGATTTTTTTTTTAAAAGGGGCTGTGTGGCCCCACTTCTTTGTAATTATTTTGGGCCCTGGGGACCCCATCCCCCAGGGCCTGACCCCCTTTATTTTTATTTTTTTAAATGTACGGGAAGGGGACCGCGTGGGCCCCCCTCCCGTGGCAAATTCGACCCGGGGACCCCATCCCCGGGTCATTGCCACCTATATTTTTTAAATTTTCATGGATGGGGGCTGCGTGGCCCCCTCCTCAGGCCTCCTTTTGCCCGGGGACCCCATCCCCGGGGCTGGCCCTCTCCGTTGGGGACTGTGGGGGTCCCCAATCCCCCACGGTCCCGCCGGCTCCCGCGTCCCTGGGAGCCGGCATTGCTTTCCACATGGGGAGCTGCTAAGATGCAGCTCCCCATGTGGAAAGCTATCATCTTTGGTTTTGGAAGAGAGCAGGTTTCCTGCTCTCTCTTCCAAAACCAAAGCAGATTGCTATGGCAGGACGGGAGCCGCGAGGCTCCGTCCTGCCATAGCAAACTACAGTGTCCCGGGGTAGGCACCCGGGACACTGCAGGAGCCGACCCTGGGGGTGGCGGTCCCCAGGGCCATCACAGGCTCCAGGAGGGGCCGCGCAGCCCCCTCCCTTGAATTGCACAGCCCGGGGAGGTGGTGGTCCCCGGGGCTTCGGAGGTCCAAAACGGACCCCCATTTTAAATTGTTAGTGCCCGGGGAGGTGGTGGTCCCGGGCGTGTGGAGGACTGGAGCCCCCACACAGTTCATAAAAATTTTAAAAAAGAAGCCCCGGGGGTGGCGGTCCCCGGGGCTGCGGGAGGCTGAGAGCCCTCCCGCACCATTTTAATTAAAGCCCTGGGGGTGGCAGTCCCGGGGCTTGGGGAGCCTTAGAGGCCCCCCATAAAAGCTAAACCCACCCCCGCATGCCCCCGGGACGTGGGCCACCCGGGGGCAAATTAGCATCCCGCGCTTCGATTTTTTTTTATCGGCGGGATCCGCGCACCCTAAGCGCATCCCGCCGATTTAAAAAAAAAATGCTTTTTTCTGCCCAGGGGGTCCTTGTGGGACCCCCTGAGCAGACCTAGGGGGTCAGGGTGTTTCTACCCTGCCCCCTTTGTGCGTTTTGCGCACTTGTTTCTTGTGTGTTTTTTTTTAATCGGCGGGATCCGCGCACCCTAAGCGCATCCCGCCGTTTTAAAAAATGCTTTCTGCCCAGGGGTCCTTGTAGGACCCCTGAGCAGACCTAGGGGTCAGGGTGTTTCTACCCAGCCCCCTTTTGCGCTTTGCGCACTTGTTTCTGTCCCTCGGTTCTACCAAGGGACAAAATGGCTGCCAACACTTCCTGATTTGGAGTGTTGACAGCCACTTGACAGCCAATTAGCATGCAGCTCGTGATCGGGACGGTGCGCGCAGGGTGCGCTCAGGGTACGCGGACCCTACTCGGCCATTGATATATATGTGACTTTACTTATGATTTTCTCAGAAACTACTGAACGGATTTACACCATTTAAGCAAAAGGCATGACACTGAACCAAGGGCTACCTCTTTGCAAAATTTGGTGTAATTCCGTTCAGCAGTTCGGGCTGTAGCCGCGATGAAAGGTTCCTATGGAAAAATGAATGGGAAAACGCGTTTTGGGACCCCCTTTTTCTCGGCCCCCGCTTGACGAATCACCCGAGACTTTCAGGATAGGAGCGGACCGGAGCACCCCAACAAGTTGGAAACTTTCGCGAAGATTCGTCAACCGGCGCCAACGTTATTTCAAATAGAATGTTGCGGATTTCCTATGGCAAATAGGTCCTAACTATAACTATCTACTGGCGACCGTCAGTAGATTATATATATATATATATATATATATATATATATATATATATATATTTATATATATATATATGAGAGTCTTTCTCTCTGTAGATGATATATGTATATATATGTATCTATATACATATGTATGTGTATATAGATACATATATATACATAAGTCTAAAGAGTGAATGATATATATATGTATCTATATACATATATATGTATAGATATATGTATATAGATACATATATATAAATATATGTAGAGATAAAATCTATGTATATATATATATATATGTGTCTGGGCTGAGGGTGACAATATTTTAAGGCCGGGTCAACTGGGGTTTAGAAGTAAAGTAGGTACAGTAGAACAGTGTCTGAATTTAAATTTGATTATTGGCAAGTATACTGTTGCAAAAAAATCTCCTATATATCTCGCCTTCATGGACCTCACCTCTGCGTTTGACCTCGTTAATAGGTCACGCTTATGGTCTATTCTTTTAAAACAAGGTTTGGATGAAGTTTTAGTTCATTTTTAGCATATTTGCACAGAGATTTGCATGCGCGAGTGAGGATTAGTCAGGATGGGGACGTATCAAGTGATATTAAAATTGATAGAGGTGTCAGACAGGGGTGCGTCCTGGCACCTCTTCTTTTTATTCTATATATTAATGATTTGCATGATTCACTAGTAAGACTTACCCCCGACGTACCGAGTATAAATGGCAATACATTGCCTGCCCTATTGTATGCCGATGATGCGGTTTTAATGGCACGCACCCCAAATGCCTTACGCATTTTAGTACGAGTTTTGTAGATTTTATGGCTGTTTTAGATTTGAGGACTAATTTAAAAAAAATCATTTTTAATGGCATGTGGTCCTAAAAAGCGCCCCATTAATACAATTATTGTTAACTCAGAAAGTTTACAAAGCACTTGCACTTTTTCTTATCTTGGGTTACTTTACGCTACAAATGGCTCTTGGTCTGAACATGTGGCATACAGCAGAAGTAAGCTGTCACGAAGCATTAATACACTTCTGGGATTACCCCAACCCAAAAGGTCTGAAGCCGTTTTAGCTTTTAAGAAAATTTTTAAACTACAGTGTGCTCCCATCGCAACCTATGGAGCAGAAATCTGGGGCTTTACCAAATGTAGTAGTATTCAATGCGAAGAAAATAGACTATGTAGAAAACTCTTGGGAGCACCGATTGCTTCATCGGTATATGTGTGCCACAAAGAATTGAACTTGCCCTATATCGAAGATTACATTAGGGCTCGTCCGGCACTGTTCTGGGTTGCAATTTGGAAAAACACTGCGGCAACTCTCACCAGAGATATAATAACTGATTGCCTCAGATGTGAGAGGGCGGGGATATACCATGGCTTGCCACTGTAAAGAGAGCCTAAAGGCGTAAATTATTTACGCATCTTTTTAAATCCAATTCAATCCGAGCTAATTAATAAAAAAGCAATACAAGAGGCATTGTACAAAAATATAGTGATGAAAGGCACTGGAGAGAGACCAAGAAAACCTCAGTTGTAAGGTATATGTCCATAGAGGATTGTTCTTATTTGCCTGCTAGATATCTTTTAAAACCCTTAGGATATTGGGAAAGAGGGTTGTTATTTCGTTTACGGGCAGGTACTATGAAATATTTATTATGCTTCCCCTTGGGCCACAATACTGATCTTGATGCATTGCCCTGCCCTTGCAACGCACACAGTAATCAAACAATGTTGCACTTTTTATTCTTTTGCGGTTTTTATTTTAAATTTGCAAAAGGATTTTTGATACCTTTTTTTAAATCACGTGCTATTTCCGACTTCAGGACAGCCTACACGGAAGTGCTTAAATTGGCGGATGATGAATTAATTTTCCGTGTCGGATCATTCCTGAAGTCGGCCGTACGGTCACGTAGAACTATGTGTGCCCAATGAAGGTCGTTAGAAATGTATTTTACTGTATTGTTATTAAAACCCCCCTACCGATTGTTAATATATGATATATCACGCTATTTATGATCCATTTTAGTCACTGTTATAAATGTACTGTATCTTTTGTTTTGAATATGTTGCCATCTATGAATTGTTTTTATTGTGCTTTTATGGATATCTCATATTCGAACAAAGATATTTTGATTGAGATATATATATATATATATATATATATATATATATATATATATATATATATATATATACATGTGGGCACTCATTCCTTACAGTTGCCCTTTGCAGGTGGCCCCACCAGTTTTATCTGTTCCCCTCTGTATGCACCCCTCTAAAAATCACTTCTAGAGATGCCACTGTTCACCAGTCTCACCCCTCTCTTAGCCTCTCACTCTCTACCTACATCTACATCTCTATTTACCTACCTAACCTCTCTCACTAATTTACTCATTTCACACTGGCCCTGTTTCTCTACCTGCCATTACCTCCTCTCTCTGACGCATCTCTGTCTGCCCTTCCTACTCCACTTCAATTCACCCCCTTGGTCCATATCTTTCTCCCAATGTATTTATCTACCTACCTCCACTCTGCCTATACCTCTTTCTATGTCAGTATTTGCTCCTTTCCTCTCCTCTGTCCCTCTACTTCAGTATCAAGATCACCCTTCTCCAGCTCACTTCTCTCTACCTCACCTAATTTTGCTACCCTTCGCTATTTCCCTCTCTCTCTCCCCTCTCCCCTCACCACTTTCTTTACCTGACCTATCTTTCTATACCTCTTCTCATTTTGCCCCTCTTTCAACCTCAAAGCTGTCTCTCTACCTTCCATGTCTCTACGTTTTTCTGACTACCTCAAATCTGCTTGTCTACTGCCACCTCTGCATTCCATTACCTGTCTTTAGCTCACCTTACCCATAAGTGTACCCTACTCCTCTACTCCTTTCTGTCTGACTATCTCACTTTCCTCTCATACCTTACATCTCTCCCTCCACACCAATCTCTCTCCCTCATATATAGCTCCCTTTTCCGTCTACTTCACTCAATTGCTAAACTTATCTTTTTGCCTCTCTGTCCTCTGCTCACCGTCGCCTCCTATTTTTCTTACTCAGAGAAGCCGGAGATAAATATCGAGCTACACACACAGAAAGAGGAGAAGAGGAACAAGGCTAGGGATGAGAAATGCAGAGTTAAGTATCAGAGTTCATATGATGATAAAAGTACCTAGAACAGTGCTTAGATTTTCAGTGTTGCAGCAACAACGCCAGTCGTAAAAGGGGGTTCATTTGTGTTTACAAATATCTAGCAAGTAAAGCTGAGATTTCAAGGACTATATGCATATGACCTATATTAATATTATATACCAGTCCACTAAACATCCACCAAGTCACCCTTTCTTACAATGGGAGAAAAGCCAACTAGTTAAACACTGAATCCCATGTAAATTTATGTTGTTGCAAGTCAAAAAAAGTCTAGATTGAAGTGCAAAAAGAAATGGCTTTATCAATGCTAGTCCAAGCATTATTTTGGTACTATTTGGCTGGTGGACACAAGGCAGCTTAAGATTTTAACTACTCTTGTATGCCCCTGTTTCTAAAGGTTCAATGTATAATTCAATATTGGGTTGCCGAACAAGAGCTTAAAATACCTGAAAATGGGTGATAAATTAAACGTTTTTCCAAATTATGTCTTGCCCAGGGCTCCAAATTTCCTTAGATGTCACTGAGTGCCAGAGGTGGGCTTGCAAGCACAGCGCGCCAAAGACGACATCTCATACCTGCCAACTTGAACAAATATCTCACTGTGTAAGGAGGAGACGGGGCCTATAGGGAGCAGGGCCTCGTGACAAGAAGGCACTTTTGTCCTCAAGCCCCCTCCTCCAAAAACAAAAACAAAAGCTTGCTGAGGCTGGTGCTGATGTCCTGGGGTGTTTTCACAACCCTTAATGGACGTCGGCAGTTCAAAGATTCGGAAAACAAGCTGGAAGTCCACCATTACAGTGGTTTTCAGCTCGTTTTCCCTGCCACTGTGTGATATCGGCTCCTCACCGGGTGGCCGTGTGATTGGAGCCGATATCGTGTCTCACACGGTGGCACCGTGTGAGTTGGCAGGTCTGGGCATCTATAAATGGACACAGTAGGTCAGCAGTGGCCTCCAGGACTAGAGAGAATATGCCAAAGGTGGCGTGTAGAGCTGGACACAGAACTCTAGTTTTGGTCTTACCAGTGACGTGTACACTCATGGGGGCAGCATTAATGCAGCAGGTGAAGTGGCATTGGGGACCATGGTTCTAAAAGGTCCACTTGACACTAATTATAGCTATTAGGTTATATAACTGGAGGGGATGAGATGTGATCCTGTTTAAGTCTGACGCTAGCCAATAGCTTTTGAGTTTACTAAAATTGTATGTATAATATGTTTCATTAAAGGGGCATTCAGTCATCCCTACTCATCCATGGATCTGTTATTGCGTCATTCACATTATTAAGTCCGCCCACTACAGCATATACCATGGTGCAATAAGTCAGCCCACTTCAGCCATTCACTGAGTCACGGCATTCTGTCTTTTCACAAGGAGGCCATGTAGTTCCCTGCAGTCCCCAGGACTACTATGGAAATGTGTGGTTTTTTAGATCCAAAAATATTTTTTGTGTTTTTTTGTTTTAGATTGATGAGGGTCCAGCAGTTACTCCAAAAATATTGTTTTGAAAGAAAACATGAAAAAAACAAGCATTGATATCCAACACCAGGTCTATTGGCTTTACCAATGCCTATTTTTGCTTGCATTAGAACCCACAGCATCCTTGCTTACTTCACTGTTTGATGGTGGTATGCTTACCACTTTCCTATGCCCTATTCCACTTTTATATTTACAAAAAACTGAATCATTTACCAGAACAAAGACGTGTTATTGCACCCCTTTCACACACACTACAGCAGTTGTCTTCAAAAGACGGGTCAGCTAGGTTTGTCAGTACGTTTGGATAACAGAATTAGCCTAATCCACCACCAAAAACCGTCCCCAGCAGTGGCGTCGTAAACCCCCCCGCCCCCCGCTTTTGCAGCTTAAGCGCTTAAAAATATGAACGGGCACCGATAACAGAGGTCAAGCAAGGAAAGTTAATTACAACAAAAAAACAAGCATTGGCATAGCCAATAGGTCTCGCCTTTGGAACCTTATAAGTGTTTAGCCAGAGCTATTGGCTTTGCCAATGTATTTAAGCTGTGCTGTAAAGCAGCATGTGTGTTCGTGTTTTTGTTTAGTCTGTGATACGTGACTGTAAGTGTGTTTGAGGTCTTGTGTTTATCAACCGATCTCCATACCTAGTCTGTTTGAGTTGTGGTGAGTTGATGTAATTTTGCCTTCTCCTGCAACATAATTTACTTAGCCGTGCCGTATAATTCCAGTGGCCCTGGTCTTAGCCTTTGTACGTTATTGTGTGAATATGGAAGTATACTTCAATGTGTCTATTGTAGTGTCTATCTATCTATTCTGGTGCTCACCTTTGGGTCAGAGTTTGTGCTATATAAAAATGCAAAAAAAGAGAGGCAATTTGCAATTTACTTCCAAGTGAAATGTAACTGGCTCACGTAAAGATTGTTGTGATGGCACACACGGCGAATGTGGAATGCACCTCGAGACATTTTTCAAATAAAACGATCAGCCTTTAGTGAAACCGTCTGTGCGTGTTTTCTCTGTCCTACTCTACCACGAATAAGTCTGCAGTTAAGCCTGGCTCTTTTGACGAGCTCCTTCCCGCTTATGAATATTCATGACTCTAATGTAGTGAGTACACTGAGACAGGCCATGATGTTAACGTAGACCCAACAGCTCCCTGCACCGGGCTGGTTTGAAACATCAGGTAGCAAAAGTATGAAAGCACCATGGCGGCGCAGAGTTCAAAAGTGGGGGAGAGGAGGGCAAGCGAGTAGTTGCAGGCGCGCAACGCCCATAGGGCTCAAAGGGCAGCCTTTACAAACCTATTTAAACCAAATCAACCAGAATTCCCAGGACTGACTATGTGGGACGTATACCTCATAGACCATATCCACAAAGCTTATATTACTATTTGGGTTGTGCACTGAATTATGTTTGTATTATTTTCCTATAGTCCCAAATAAGGTGCTTCAAATCTCCACACACAATACTATTGCAAGTTACCGGAGCTTCGGAGTATAGTCTTTCAGATATCGGTCTGGACCATCCTATATACCCTGCTTTTTCATTCTTTCACTCTTCTGTAAATGTTTTCGTTTTAAATGATGTCAAAATTTGGCATGTGCGATCGTCACCTAATGTGGTGCCTTCTTTGTTTTTGAAAATTAGAAAAAAACGTACAAAAAAACAAGCATTGGCATAGCCAACAGGTCACTCTCCACTCGCCCCCTGGGCACCTAGGGACGAGGCTCCGTTCCTGGGCTGTAGGGAAGCAGCGTGACCGAGGCCGCGTTTCTCTGGGCACCAAATGAGATTTTCCCCCTCTGCCTGCCGTCGGACAAAGCGGGCCTGACGTTTGTAATCATGGCGGGTAGAGGGGAAGTGGCTGCGCCGCTGCCCGGCAGGGGCAGGAGACAGGGGGCCTGCCCTGCATTGATTAGCTCTTAGCTGGGCCTCCTCCGAAGCTTTTAAGGCTGGGGTAATTCCACTCAGAGCTTCCAGGGAGAAGCAGGAAGGAGGGAGCAGGGCAACGAGGCAAGGGAGAGATGAGAAGGAGCGACAGAGAGGAAAACAAAAGTAAGAGAGTGGGGCGAGAGCGAGAGAGCGGGAGGGGAGAGAGAAGGCGAAAGAAAGGTAAGACAAAGGCAGAGGGAGAGAGAGAGGGGGGAATGAAAAGAGAGGGAGAAAATAATAGTGTGTAGAAGCAAGAGAAAGGAGAATAAGAGACAAGAAGCGCGAGCAACAAGCATTGGCCGCGCGGCCGTGAAACTGACACGGCCGCGCGGCCGTGAAAGTGAAAGTAATCGCGGGTTTTGTAAGTGCAAACAGTGGCTTTTGCTGGCGACCAGCTTGCGTTCACGCGAGCGTCCAGATGGCGAGGGAAGCCATATGGCGCCTGATCGCGCGTGCACGCTCGCGTGAACGCAGGTTAGTCCGCAGCAAAAGCCACTGTTTGCACTTCCAAAACCCGCTTACTAAAAGTCTCGCCAGAGCAGCGCATGCGCGCTGGCTCAGGCGAGACCTAATGAAGAGGAAAAGAGAGGGAAAGAAAGAGAGGGCTGGAATGAAGAGTGAAATGAAGGGCATATGAAAATAAGGAAGAAACTGTGACGAGACGGGAGGGTAAAAAGGATGAAAGAATGGATGCAAGGGCAAATGGGCTGATGGATGTAAGAATAAAACAATATTTGCATGAGTGAGAGAAAGAAAGTAGCTGGAATGATAATGGGTGAATGGATGAATGGTCGCCTGGAAGGAGGTGTGCATGGATGGATTGATGGATTGTTGAAAGGAAGTTTAACTGGTGGATGGATGAAGAATGGATGGATGAATGGATGGGTAAAAGGATGTATGAATGTTTGGAAGTGTGAGCGGAAGGATAGATGGATGGAAACTAATAATGAAAGGGTGTATGGATGGAGTGGTGAAAGGATGAATGAAAGTATGAAAAGACGGATAGATGGATAAATACATGAAACTAAGGCTTACAGATACATGGAAGGGGTTAATAAGGAACCTCATCTAGAGTCGGTAGTGCTTACTCGCTTCGCCCACCCAATGGCATTGGAGTTATGGCTCAAAGTGGGGGTATTTTAATTTGCTGGCTACTTCCTTGGTCCCCAGTCATTGTTTTCTTGTTCTTATCCTCAAAACTGAAATTTTGGCAGCAAATTTGTAAGCGTTAATCTCATCCAGATGTAACCGCCCTCTCCCTTTGCTCTCTCTCGCACTGAAATTGTCCCGAGAAACACCCATGACTTGTTTCGCGCGCACGAATGTTTGTAATGCAGTAAATGTTTGGCACGCGGCGGAGTGTGAGCAGAGGGAGCTACGTTCAAGGAGAGCTCGCCAAAAGGAGAGTTCCAAGCCCCGCCCAGTGAAAGCAGGTCCTTCCCTCTCTAGCTGTTCGATCAAAGTCTGTCAGTCTGTCACCCTCACGACACCTTGAAGGACAGCAGCAACATGGCAGGCCGAGGGAAGCCTATCAAACAGATTGAGAAACTCGTATTTGCTGCTGAGGAGAAACGCCCCGAGGAGCTGCTGCTCACCTATAAGGGGGTTCTGTACCCCAGCCGCTTGTGCAGCCCCGAGACTTTCCAAGCCTTGGATACTTTTGAAATGAGGAAAGGAGATTTGCTGGCGGTTTCCTACCCAAAATGTGGTGAGTAAATATGCTCTTTTATTGTGGCGCGGAAGCTTTTATTTACCTCGCTCAAAGAAAGTCAGATAACTTGGAGAAATGAAAGAGCAGCTCAATTACAAGACATTTATCAACGTGATCGTTCTTCGACGTATATAATAATATCTGTAGTGATGCACAGTGCCAGGCTGCATATTTGCCTTGACACACGCCCTGTCTGAATGCACTCGGAATGTGTCCTCGGTCGCTTGAAGAGGCTACAAACATTATTATCTAAGAGGACTGCTGTTGTCTGCTTCATTCTGTTTCTTACACACGAGACAGTGAAATGTGAGTTCTGTGTCCACGCCACTGTGCATGCTGGAGTCAAGACTCGTTGCCAGCTCAGCTATGAGTAAGTATGAAGCCGCACCTTAGTGTGTTTAAACAGAAAAAAAAATACAAATGCAAGTGGTGTATGTTCACTTGACACGAAGTCATTGCACAACTGAAAAGACACTTTGCATATTGCTGGAGACCACCAACGCCTCGTAACCTGTGTGGTGTCGGGCCTCAGGCCCACATCATGCAAATGAGGGACACAGACAGCATGAGAGTTAGGGTGGTAACTGGCCACGAGCACGTGCACCCGGGCCCTTTTATTGACAGGCTCACGTCACTCGTGACGCCTGTGAGGGATGCGTGTGGGGGTGCAAGTGTGCCCACTCCCATAGGGGAGTGGCTACTAACTCAGTGTCTGCTGAGACACTAGAACGTGTCCAGCAGGACACTACATGCCTCCCCAACTTTAATGAAGAACAACAACAACAATTAGTTCAACTTGTGGAGAGAAATAAACAGTCAACTAAACACCACAGGGTCCATCAGCCTTACGAGTCCGGTGGCAAGAAGACGTCAGACATGAGCTGGTGACTGTGCTTGCAGCAGGACCATCTCGGCAGGCACCCATAGTTTAACCTGAGGGGTTCAGGACACGACCGCCAGCTTGGAGACGTCCGCTGCATACCGTCAGTTCACTGATGATGAGATGTCTTGCATGGCTTCCACTTTGCTGACGTCGGTAATGGTCTGTGGTGACTTCTAACAGTTCCTTATAGTGGGTAGCGTCATGAACGTGGATGGAGTCCCAGGTGAGAATTCATGGAGGCGTTGTCTGATCATTTGTCTCTGTGGAACCTTTTGGCTGCAACCGATGACCTGTCGGTGGGGCAAAGTCTCTTTTCACTCTCCCGCCTGGGGAGGCCCGTTGTCGGGGTTGCTGCGGGACTGCAGGAGGGCTGCGCTGGGGCCGCTTGTGTGCCGACTGGAGGCAGCTGCAGGATCACCGAGGAGCCGTTACTTAGTCGCACGCACAACCCTCTAGGGTGGATGAGTCTTGGCCGAGACTTGCTCTCGCTGCCGCGGTTTAGGTGTAGGCCAGGTTCACAGGAAGCCTCTGGTTTCTTTTGTCGGCTGGTGTGGCAACGGTGCAAGACTCCAGTCCAACCGTACTCTGGGAGTGGTGTTGTTTGACGCTTGTGCTGAGGGCAGGCATGATGGCGGAGGCCAGCCCGGTGGTGAGTCGGAATGACAGGTGGTGGTGACTTGCTGGGAGAGTTTGGATGTAAGGAGGGATTTAGCAGCCAGGTGTCTCCGCTTTGTTGAGGTTGATTTTCGGTGGCGGCTTGACACGTAGAGTGTACGGATCCTCTCTTGCCTGTTTTGGGGCCACTGCCGACTCCATCTTGAGGCGGTGTGAGGGCGGGCACTCAGTGCTGATCTTCACCCGTGGCATCTGCGGACAGGAGCAGGGATGCCGATTGACTTACACTGTCGACGCTCGGGGATGGACGGTCGCCTGGGGAAGCGTTGGGATGAGACGCGGTCTGCGCTTGCTGCGGCTTACGTTCGGTTCATCCGTGAGGCTGTGCCCTGGGACGTCGGTCCGCCTTGGTGGCTGTCTGGTGTGTCAGGGTGTGCTCTTGGCTTGCTGTGTGAGTCCTCGGTCTTCTCCTCCTGTTGGTCTTTTCACCACACCTGTGTTCGTCCAGTTTTCGGTGTGACAGGGCTGTCCCTCTTCTTTCCTTTTGTGTGACATGGCTGTCACTCTTATTTTCTCTAGGGTGTTATGCTGGGACCTCGAGGCGGCGCTGTCGTGGCGCCTGCTTCTGCCTTTGTTCCGGCGTGCTTGTCAGGACTGGTCACTTCGTGTGACGTGCTCCTTGCTTGATGTGCGACGTGACGTCCGGTCACGTGTCGCCATGTTGTCGGAGCGCCTGTCGCTGTGGCGGCCTGCCACGTGGGGTGTGCAACTCCTCTCTTGCCTGTCGTGGGTCACTGCCGACTCCGTCTTGAGGCAGTGCGAGGGAGGACACTCTGTGTGGTCTTCGGACCACTGCGGGGCTTCGTTGGTGCAGTGGAGACGGGGTCGTCCTATGTGCTGCGTTTGGCTCCTTCCGGCCTCTCTCGCTATTGCTGCAGTGGAGATGTAGGAGGATCTCCCTGCTGACTCCAGCAGTGCTTCTTTCTAGAGACGTCTCCTGGGTGCTTGTCTGTGCAGTCAGGTTCACTGGCGCGGCTTTCTGCGCGCTTCTGGCTTTGCGTGCGCTTCGTGTGCTCTGTCCCGTTCTGGGACGCTTTCTTCTGGCACTTGGGGTGCCGATGGTGCGGTTGGTGGTTGTGCCTGTTCACCAGTATGGGTGGGTGATGCGACCTCTTCCCTGGTGGTGGTGTTGGGCAGCCACGTGTGGTGCGTGCTCTGCACCAGTCTTTCTTGCGCGATTGCTGGGGGCAGCTTCCCTTGAGACGTCGCTGTCTTAGCTAGTCGTCCATTCTTGCGAGTGGTGGCGGTGTGCCCTCTTGGATCTGTTGGCTGGTGTTGCCGGTCGTGCACTGCTGGTCTGTAAGTTGCCGTGCAGCTACGCTTGTCGCAGGTCTGCAGCCTTGGGTCGCGGTGGGCAGTCAGAGGGTTGGATCGCTCTTTGGATGCGCCCGTGTGGATCCTCTTGCTAGGATCCCTTTGCAAACCTCTCTTGCTGATCCTGCCGCTTCTGGCAGGGTCGTGGGGTGTCAGGGCCTCTCCTCCGCGGTGCTATGCGGGCTGACGGTCATGGGGTGCATCTGGCTGTTCGCTCAGGCCTGGTAGCGCGTCTGTCCTTCTGCGCGTTGCGCCTGGGGAGCCACCCGGTGGCGCTACGGTCTTTGGCACTTTCCTGTGCTGGGGGTAGTCCTGGGCCCTTTGATCCCCCTTGCTGGGTGTGGGTTTGGAGTTCCTCTTCTTCCCACTGTTGGTAGCAGCACCTAGGCATGGATTTGGGAGACGCTCCTGAGCAGACCTTAGGTGGCGCTGTCGCCGCCTGTACTGTGTTTTTTCTGCTGCTCATGCGGTATCTCTGTGTTCCCTAGGCGGCACTGTGGCCCTCCCCTCATGGAAAGTCTCACTCACAGCCTGGAGGCTCTTGATGGGTGCTGTTGGCTGTTGTGGTACAGGGTACTTTCCACCTGGGCTTGCCCTGTGTGCGTGTGTGGAGGGAGTCCCCCTCACCATGTTGCAGGTACAGAGGCTGCCGGTTGTGGGAGTGTACAGGTCTGATGCCCTTATGCGTGTGGCTGGAGACCTAGGCCGGGAGCTCCTGTATGGGCTTGTTAGGCGTATCTGTAGGGGAGTGTGTGTTGTCCCTCCTGCCCACCAGGTGGCAGCGCCCCGTTGGAGGAGCTGGGCCTCGTCTGTCTGTGGCGTGCCTTTGCCGCTCTGGCTTCGGTATGCGGATACCGGGCGGCGCTGTGCTCTATGCCCATCGATGCAGGGCTGTTGGTGCTGGCCAGGGGGCGCCTTTGCCTCCTCGCGTGGTGCTGGCACGCGGCCGCTGGGTGGCGCCGCGGCCCTTCTCCTGCTCGGGTCAGGCCAGGTGCTGGCTTTCAGCAGTTCGCGGCTATTTAGCTGCGGGCGGGAGCCTCCGCTCCCAATGCCGGCAAGACGACAGGCAGCACTCCAGCGCCGCCCGAGCCCCGATCTGTGGAGGCTGCTGACGCGCTGGAGGTCAAGGACTTTGGCAGGTGGTTGCGAGCAGGGCCGCGGGGCATGGCAGGTGCTGCGCTGTGACAGGGTCGCAGGCTCTCTAGCTGCTACGGGCTGTTTGCTGTGCTCGCATGGGGCTTGCCTGCTGGAAAGGTGTTGCGCTCTGGCTTGCTACCTGGTTTCCTCCACGTTGGGCGGTCTCGCCGGATTCTCGGCCTTTAGGTCTCTGTCCGTGCTTTCCCTTGGCTCGTCGACCTGCTGGGGCAGTTCGTCACTGCCGGGTAGCCGCCGGATGTATGGGCGAGGGAACGGGGGTGAAGTTGCGGGGTTCGCGCTTACCCCAGGATCATCCGTTCATTCTCTTCCCCTCCTGGTATCAGTGGGATTGAGGCACGGCTGGACCTTATTGTCGCTCCATGGGTTGCGGGGAGCGGCGTCGCGCCAGATCACCACTGCAGGTGCTGGTGGCCGTGGACCTCGCCGTGGGGGTGCCGTCTCTCTGGCACGTTGCCTTTTCTTCCCCCACGAGGGACGATGAGGTGCCAGGCAATGGGCACGCGGGGTCAACTGCCCGCCTCGTCGCCAGTGTGGTGTCGGGCCTCAGGCCCACATCATGCAAATGAGGGACACAGACAGCATGTGAGTTAGGGTGGTAACTGGCCACGAGCACGTGCACCCGGGCCCTTTTATTGACAGGCTCACGTCACTCGTGACGCCTGTGAGGGATGCGTGTGGGGGTGCAAGTGTGCCCACTCCCATAGGGGAGTGGCTACTAACTCAGTGTCTGCTGAGACACTAGAACGTGTCCAGCAGGACACTACAACCTGTAATCAGCCCACTTCAGCCCACATACCATCCACGATAGGCACCAAACACACGCACTAAAATCACTCCATGCTTATGTTGGTTTTCGTTTAAACGATCACAGGTTCAACAAGTATGTGAACCTTCTTCACTAAAAATGTGCTGTATCATAGTACTTAAAACAATAATGGAATATAAGATATACAAATTCGAAATTAAGAGCATCAGGAAGTAAGGATCTTACCTGGCTCTATAAGAAACTACCTTTAGTCTTTAAATTCTACCTTTTTTTGTAACATTTTGTCTTACAGGACACGAGACAACAGGTATTGTCTTAAAATAATTTGTGGGGTTGTAAGTATATAAGATATACAAATTCGAAATTAAGAGCAGCAGGAAGTAAGGATCAGATCCTGGGCCGGGGAAGGCGAAGCCGGACCCAATGGGGGCCCGGGACAAACGCCGCCCGGAGGCGGGCAGCCTCCTCCCCCCCGGGGCAAAAGCCCGGAAAGAGGGGGGGCGACCGCGATTGGTCGCCCCAGGTTGTGCTTGGCCTCTCCCAATCAGGGGAACAGGCCAAAAGCCACGGAGGTAGATACATACATCCCTTCTCACCTTCACAACCCTCTTAAGCATCCTTTCTTGCCTTTCTTCAGCTGCACCTTGCATACTGCGTTCCGCCCTCCTTCACCTGGGTACATCCCCCCCGAGGGGTGGCTCCGCCCGTCCGTGATTCACCACCCCTCCAAAGATCCACGAACCTGGAGTCGTATAACCTGTCCTAAACTGGCACGCATAACTCCCCCCCACTCCCTATAACTGTAGGGTGGGTGGGTGAATCTGAAAAAGACTCTTCTTAACCCTCCCTAACCCGGTGGTGCGAGGTGCTAAGAAAGAGGCCGGAACCTCTCCCCCAGCACCTTTTATGCGCACCACCAGCCCACCCCTAACCCCACCCCTTGACCTCCCACCCCCCACCATGTCCTTCCATGCGCGAATAACCCCGGGGGAAGACTGGTCTGCGACCCTGCTTCCCCTGGGGCCCGACATCGTGGAATAATTACACTCCACGCTGGTTGAAGCATAAAAGGCCATTTATTAGGACATGGTTATCAAAACTCCCCCAACGTTTATTAAACATAACAATCCAAATCTTATAACTTTAATCAACAATAACCCTTCCCCTTCATCCATTCTCCATCCGTTTCTCCGCTCTCACTCCTCCCATTCCTGCTGTAAAGTTCCCAAACATCCCTTCTCACCTTCACAACCCTCTTAGGCATCCTTTCTTGCCTTTCTTCAGCTGCACCTTGCATCATGCGCTCCGCCCTCCTTCACCTGGGTACATCCCCCCGAGGGGTGGCTCCACCCGTCCGTGACTCACCACCCCTCCAAAGATCCGCCACCCAGGTAACCCCGTAGGGCGGTTACCTGCCCCACACCGTCTGGTGCACGTTTCGAACCTCACAATTCCCTTCGACACCAGATGGACTCATTCCACAGCTTACTGATGGTATCCCTCATCTCCATCATGTAATACGCATTACCCATCTTCGAAAGGTGCACCCCATCGTCCCTGAATAGGACCGGCTCTTCCAGCCTCAAACCCCCATGTGCAATCAACTTAATGTTCCTTGGTAAGCAAAAAATCCTCATTGATCTATTCAGCTTACTCCTCGCCTTATCAATAGCAGCATGATTGGCAGCTCCTCTCCAAATTCTCCTTGGCACTAGTTCAGTCCACACTATACATGTGCCTGCAAGGTTTTTTCTCAGCACCTCCAAGTCCCTTTGCATGTCCTGCAGCAATGCCAGGCCTGACAGCCGCACCAAATCATTCTCCCCCAGGTGGATAACCAGCATATCTGGGCAGCCCCTCTGAGACGCCATCTTGGTTAACCAGGGCAGCAGCGCACCCCAACGCATTCCCCCTTTCCCCCACCAGCTAACTTCGTGGTGGCTGCTCCTCAGTCCCAAATTTCTTCCGTACAGCTGCTGGTCTGAATACTTGGCTGCCCAGTGCACAAGCGAGTGTCCCATGATCCAGGTGACCGTCTTGGTCTCCAGTCCCCTCATGCACCCTAAGGCATAAAGAAAAACATTGTTACTGTTGAAAACCAACCTTACGTCAGAACAATCCCAGTTCCCGTCCCGTTGACCCAGAAAACAAACTCCCTCCCCATCCTCCTTTCATTTCCTCACATATCTCTCACAACAGCGTGACCGCCAACGCCCAATCCGGCGAATCTGACCCCAGGACCACCCCAGACGTGCCGCCGAGGTAGCCGCACCAATTCTGAAGGAGTGCGTCCCATAGTCAGCCAGCTCCCTTCCAACCCTCCGTAGCGCTCTGCGCAACACTGCCAATATTTGAAAGGACGTAACTCTCTCTCCGGCCACATGACAAAATATCTCCGCCCCTTCCCGGAGATTCTTTGACGCATACTCCTGCCACTCCTGCACCGGGCACACATCCCTGGAGCCACTTTCCCTCAACCATACCCATCTACCCCTCCCCGCTTGATCGGTTTTTGATTGCCTCAGCCAAATTCCCAGATTCCCGTGAGTCAAGTTCACCTCACCCATTAGCAACCCCGCCCTCCATGGGGAGCCCAGCAGTTCCGACACTCGGAAAGCTCCAAAGAACATCCAACCATGCACAACCTGAATAAACTCGCCTCAAAGGCATCATAACAGCAAAGCGGTAACACCCCCAACAAGTCCCTCAACAATTCAAAAGTAATGGCTCCCCTCACAGTCCCCCCACCCACTCCCCGCTCCCTCCCCCAGCCCTTCAACGCTCTGTTCAGCAATTCATCCTTTGCAGGATCAAACCCCAGGTACAGTTTACTATAGAAGGATATCCCTGCCAACTTCCCAGCAATGGTCGTCTGTGACAGACCCCTGTCAATGCACCGCAGCACAAAATTCAGGACTCCCTGTTCCGCCTCTTGACGAGTGATGCTCCATGACACCATGCCAGGACCCAAAGATTCTCCAAACTCAGACCAAGCCAGCCTGTAACTCCGCCGCGTTGAGTCTGCCAGCGACTTCTCAACCAGCCCTATCAGCCTCATTCCCCCTAGGCCCAGATGTTGTCCGGCAACTGCGTCTTGCACTGTTCTGCTCCCGGCGCCAGAGTCCGAAACTGCTGCCACTGGAAACGAGACAAAGCATCCGCCACATCATTGCTTGCCCCTGGCACATGCTTGGCACGAAAAACAACATTTAAGCGTAAACAATTCAACATGAACCTACGCAACAG
Source organism: Calotriton arnoldi (assembly GCA_963921515.1). NCBI lineage: Eukaryota > Metazoa > Chordata > Amphibia > Caudata > Salamandridae > Calotriton > Calotriton arnoldi. The sequence goes on from CAWUFW010007334.1 coordinate 396,093, forward strand.
TCTCAAAACCCTCAAGTCCTTCGCTCGCTGCCCATTCACCAGTGCCACCACCGTGGTGTTATCCACGTGGAAAAGTACCGTCCTGTTCTGCAGCTCCCTGCCCCAGACCACCAAAGCCATCAACAAAGGAAAGAACTCCAGAAAGGCAATGCTCTGACCCTGGGTCAACCAATGCGCCGGCCACTTCTCCGCACACCAACGCCCATCCCAAAACAGACCGAAACCCGAAGCACCCGCAGCATCTGAAAATATCTGCACTTGCCAGACCGTGTTCTCCTCTACAAAATTCAGTGAGACACCATTGAAATGCTCCAAGAACATTTGCCAGACCCCCAGATCCACCCTGACCCCCATGGAGATCCTGACCCTGTGATGGGGCAAAACCGCGCCTGACATGGCCATGCCAAGCCGCCTGCCAAACGTCCTTCCAGCTCTCACCACCCTGCACGCAAAATTCAGAAAGCCTAGCAACTTCTGCACTGCCCTCAATTCAATCTTCTTTTCCCCCATCACCTTTGCCAAGAAAGCCTGCATATCAGCTACTTTGTCCTGGGGCAGCCGTGCCACCCACTGCACGGAGTCCAGTTCGATGTCTAGGAATGTCAATGTACAGCTGGGCCCAGCTGTCTTCTCGGGCGCTAGGGGGACTCCGAATGTTTTTGCCAAATCCTCAAATTGCATCAGCGCTCTTCCACATTCCCCCCTGCCCCCCTGCCCACGAACAAGAAATCGTCCAGGTAGTGCGACACCTCCCTGTGACCACTGCTCTTGACGAACACCCATTGTAGAAATGTACTGAACATCTCAAAGAGCGCGCAGGATATGGCACATCCCATGGGCAAGACCTTGTCCACGTAAATGGCCCCATCAAACTGCATCCCCAGCAGCAGGAAATCCACTGGATGAATCGGCAACAGGCGGAAAGCAGACTTGACATCACACTTGGCCATTTCTGCTCGCCCCCCGCACGCCCTCACCAGCCGGATCGCATCGTCCACTGATGCATACAGCACCCTAGAGTCATCCTCGGCAATGAAATCGCTGAATGACTTCCCCTCCGGCCAGGACAGATGATGTATCATTCGAAACTCCCCCGGGTCTTTTTTGGGCACCACCCCCAAAGGTGACACGATCAAGTCCTTACAAGGCCAGTCCGCAAACGGACCCACCATCCTCCCTTCCTCCACTTCCTTCCTCAGTTTTGCTGCTACTAATTCAGGTAGTTCCTTGGCAGATTTCAAATTATCCGCCCAACGCCTGACTAGAGGACCTTGGTAACCCACCCGAAACCCCTCTTGAAACCCCCATTGCAGATGCAGAGCTGCCTCCCTGTCAGGGTAGACCGAAAGCCATGAGCCCATGGCTTCCAACTTAATTGGAGTAGGGGCCTTTCGGTCCAGGCTGCCCCCTTCCTTTCGCTGCCCTCCACTGCTCACTTGGTGTGACCAGGGTAAAACATTGGACCAGTGGGTGTCTGCCCCCACACTTTGAACATTCGTGCTTAAACTTACAAGGGTGCCGTGTGCAGAACCCCTTGTTAAAATTCCAGCAGGCTCCTGTTGTTGTCCCTGGCGATTTGGACGGCCCACCAATATTCCCTGCTCCCCCACTGCTCCCACCTGCCCCATGTTGGGCGGGACGCACCTGAAAGGATCGATAGGTCACCGGCAGACCGCTCGCCGTATGGGTGGATGCTGACGATTGAGTGGAAGACATCCACTGCATCCACAACTCTTGATCCACCTCCCCCCAAGGCTTATCAGCATTGATGCTCACCCGCGCCCGGAATTCCTCATCATAGGTAAGCCATGCGGACCCCCCGAAATGCATCTGAGCTTTACGGATTATGTCTATATACTTTAACAAAGCTATCGCTCTGTCCAGGTATTTCTCACAGTATATACTGTCGAAAATGAAAAACGGCGATGTCCAATTTTCCATGGTGATGGGCACCCTCGGCCGTCTTGTCAGTTCCCATTCCTCCTCTTTAGAACCCTCTTTAGACTGTAACTCCCTGTGTAATAGTTTGAACACATCTACATATTCATGCTTCCATATCCTAGTGCGAGTTTTCTCAGATAAATGGGACCCCAAAGGCATCGCCAGGCCCATATAAGGCAGTTTTTTCTGATGTTTATCCCCCGTCTTGTCCTCTTTGTCCTCCGACCCCTCCTGTTTGTCCATCTGGACATCAATCCCCACCATCTTGTCTGTCTGGACAGCGGTCCCCACCAAACGTGACCGCCCCCCCCGACTCTCAGTCCTGCGGCACCGTCCCAGGCTCCACCCCGAGGCCTACCTCCCGCACCTTCCCGTCCCCCACACCCACCGACTGGCAGGATTTCCCTGTCGGGCCCAATGGCCCTTCACCCCAGGCTCACCACCACTCCCCGTACATGAGGGTCCACCTTGGGTGCCCTTGTCGGTGCCCCGGCCGCTGGTCTTCTTCTGTGACACCGCTTTCCCTCTGCTCGTAGACTTCCCCTGAAAAACATCAATTGTCTTGGTTGCCCCCATGCCCCCTGTGGGATCTCTGTCCCTTTCGTCCTCATCCCGCAACTCCCCTTCCTCCCACTCATCACTCTCCTCCTGATAGTCCAACACCAACTCCTCATCCATTACCACTTGCTCGCTCACTCGTTTCTGCACCCTTCTCTTTTGCTCACGCACCACACCGTCGCTCTTCTTCGCCCCTTTTCCCCCCGCCGCCTGTTTTGCGCGTGCCCTCAGTGGCAGGCTGGCCGCCGCAGACCCCCTGCTGCTTCTGACCGGCGTATCAAGGCCGTGTTGCGCCCCGCCGGTACCACCCTCCCCTTCCCGGCTTCCGCCGCCGGGTGGAGCCCCCCCCAGGCTGCTCCAACCTGGAGGGTCTCCCGCACCACCTGGCCTCACCACCGTGCAGGGGCCCACTGACCCCCTGATGCTCCCTGCTCTTGTGCTTTGACCGGGGGGCCCCCACATCTCGCCCGCAGCCTCATCCCCCACTCGGGGTCACCCAGGCCCTCCGGCTCCCTGGCCTCGCACATGGCCGCCTACCTGTCTTCTGTCTCCTGAATCAGGTGCCTCTGCTCCTTAATTTTTTCCTCTACTGATAACCCAGCCCAGCGAGGCAATAAGGGGGGTAAAGCCTCCCCAGACCCAACCCAACAGGCAGCACTGACCCCAGACCCCATGTCCCTGGATCCCGAGGCCCCCGTGGGGCCCACATTGTGGGGCCCTGGCTTTTTGGCCTTTTTTAATGCATGGCCCAGCTGGCAGGCAACATCTCTCCCCACTTTCCCTGAGATGGCCTTTACTGACAAGTCTAAAGGCATGTGTCCCTCATCTGAGGCCCCCCCTTGCTCCCACTATGCTGCACTCATTCTGGGCCCCCGCCCTGCACTCGCTAGCTATGGGCCCATGCCTAGCCTGCCTGCAGCCTCCCGCGATGGCCCCGCCCCTCCCTCTCACCTTCTACGTCATCCTCCGTGAGCACCGCGGGCAGGCTTTGCCTCCTGCCACTGCGCTTCTGTTTTGGGCCCTGCCCCCTGGGCCCAGGGGGCTTCTCACATACATCGGCCTTGTCCTCGCAGGCCGCTACTGCCGCGGCCACGCCCGCCGAGGCTGCACGCGTGGGCCGGACCATGCCGACCCACGCCTCGCCCAGGACACCGGGACGAAGGAGATCCGCCCGGCCCGCCTGGCCTATAATCTGCAGAGCCTCTCGCACCGCATCCTGCTCAGGGCCTGACATAGCCTCACCGGCAACAAGCGGTACCTGGTCAACAAGGAACGGTGGGGAACCTGACGGCCCCGCATGCTACCCGGCGTACCCCGACCCCTACGCTAACTACACAATCCGAAAAAGACTCTTCTTAACACTCCCTAACCCGGTGGTGCGAGGTGCTAAGAAAGAGGCCGGAACCTCTCCCCCAGCACCTTTTATGCGCACCACCGGCCCGCCCCTAACCCCACCCCTTGACCTCCCACCATGTCCTTCCATGCGCGAATAACCCCGGGGGAAGACTGGTCTGCGACCCTGCTTCCCCCGGGGCCCGACATGGGGAGCAGCCTGCCAGGGGGCAAGATAACTCGATCTGGGGCGGCTGGCAGGCTTTGCACGCTTGAAATGCACGAGGTGCCCAGAGCGTCGATGCCTCTATCAAGTTTATGAAAAAATGCACAAGTTGTACCTTTCGCATCGCAGGAGGGGCGTTTCTGTGAGGTAAGCGACGATCTGCACATTAAGGTGAACGTTACCGCAGAAGGGATTGGATGGGGTCATTTAAATCCCTTGTTAATTAGAATCGGTTTGGGGCACAGCTGTACGCTGGGAGGAGAGATGAAGCATCGAGAACAGCCGGAGGCCCCAGGACACGTCCCTGGGCGGGCCTCACTGCTTCTGCAGGCGACAGTACTATTTCATGTGAGGGGAGGTAGCTCAGTGGTGGAGGCCATGCTTTGAGTGTAGGAGGCCCTGGGTTTCAGATCCCGGCTTCTCGAGCTGGACAGTCCCACTTAACCTAAGCCAATTCGACTGGCTGAGGCTACGACAGCTCCCCTGCAATGATAGATAATGGGGAAAACTCCCAGCGATCCCAGTATCGGTTGGGGGTGGAGAGTGGCAATAACAGGAATATTCTTTGCCCTTACTGAAACATTTCATAGGTGGGAGGCAGGATACAGCGAGCGCACTTTTCATGTGCCGGTACCAACACGCTTTAGAAATGATACTTATATACAATACAGTTAACATGACTGTAGAGGCGGGAGCAAGCAAAGAACGCACTGGCGGGCTGAACCGCAAGCAGCTCACAGGCTGTCAATAGCCGAGGGGCCAGGTTATATTGGGGAATGTCGCTAGAAGCACAACCTAAATGTGTGCGCACTTTGCGGGTCTTTGATGAAAGCTGAGAACTAGCTTACAGTCCCTGTAGCCTAGCTTTACAACTGTACCAGATTGACGATAGAGCCACACGCTTGCTTCCGTGTCAGGGGCCTGGGCCGGGTAGCACAAAAACATAGGAAAACACTCACCCGCCTCTAGTTATAGGCTCCAGAAGGATGAAAGTCTGAGTGCCCGGTTACGATGCAATTGTATGCCGCGTTTTGTTGGTGGTTGGTTTGTGCGGAAAGGCACCCATTAGAGTTTGTTTCGTGGCCAGGCGTTTAAATTTCTGCTAGCAGCCGGTAACCTAAGCAATCGAATCTCGCGCCGCTTTTGCGGTGGCCGAGGATTTGCTAAGCTTGTATGCGAGATTAAGCTCCCTCTAAAATGGCACAGGTACGTGCCTACGTGGTTTCTCCACAGCATCCAGATATGACTGAAAGGAGAAATCCGGTTTCAATGGGGCCCAGTGGAGAGTAGCTTGAGTGCGGCTGTTACTTGGAGGGCATTAGGAGAGAAGGTTAGTCTGTATGCAGACTGGCACATTCAGGAAATAAAACTAAAAGCATAGAGAAATGTGCCCACAGTGGTCTGAGCCAGTAATTTATTAGTTTTGTACGTGAAGGTTATATTAAATCGAGTTCATTAGCCTCGGGGTCTTTTTTTAGGTCTTGCGCCTAGCGTTGCAGTGCGCAACACTGCTCGCGCAGCGCGAGACCTCTTGTATGGGCTTCAGAAAGCTAACCACACGCTCGTGCGTGCTTTTAAGAAAAAAAAAAACGGCACGCAATTGGGCAAAGGCGGGCGCATGTCCCGCCTTAGCTCCGCCCATTCCCGTCCGTGTCTAGGACGCACATCAGCGCGCCGCACAGATGACAGGCTCCCTCGCCCCTCCGCTTCTCTGTGGTGCGCGCGCACCACTGGTTTCGATTCCCGCATTCGGCTCCTCTGTGGTGCGCGCGCACCACAGGTTTCGATTCCGTGCTTGTTCTTCTTTCTCATTCATTTTTGGCTGTTCTGGTATTACCATCCTGTTTTCACTCAGCAGTTTCAAGCATTTTTGGTGAATACTTTGTTTAGTAAGCCAAGTTTGAACTTGTAACTACTTCGCTTCAGAACCTACATCATTTATTATTTAAATTGAGCCTATTGCAGGTTAACTTACCATGGCCAGTACCAATCAAATTGATTGCAAATAATTTAACAGGACCGCCAAGATTGTGCGAGGGAGGTGTGAAAAGTATGGAACTTTGCTGTTATGACAAGCCAAAGCGTTCAATTCAAATCAACATGACAGCCTGAACAGAAACCACCACCTTCTTAGAACTGAATGCAAGACTGCGACTACGTATACTTCCGCCACAGTCTCTGTGGGCGGGACTTTCTCTCAACAGCGGATTATACAATCCCAATGCAAGATGACTGCCATAAGTCCTTCTTCTATGTTCATTCATTAGTGTTAGAGTGCTAGTTTGTTGTGCTGCCCCGGATCCGGCACGTAAAAAGACACCTGTCTGCGGTCCTCCCGGATAAACCTGACTTGCGCCGCTCTGTCCGTAGAGTCTGCAACTCGTTGGTTTACAGCTGGCAGTACGGAAAGTGCAGAGGGGCAGGTTGAGTAGGCTTTCATCGTAGCGCGTTTTTTGGACCTGGGACAGAAAGAGCCCTTTGGTGCAGTCATGAGTCTGGACAAGAACGAGCTTTGTGGGTACCTGCTGACCTGGGTGAGTGCTGAGAGGTACCTGTGCATCTGGGAGGAGCACTGGGGCACCTGTATGTTTACGGAGTAAAGTATAACTGCCCCTCTGACCCGAGAGTTGAAAGAGCAGTTTTAACTTACTCGTAAATTGAGCATTCCTGCTTAAAAACACTGATTTCTGGCACATTGTTTCGTTTAAAGTGAGCCAAGACCAAAACTCATAGCATGCAGTGTGTATTGAGTGAATTTTCTAGACGCGAAAACTGCCAGGTGCCTATTGACGGGAGTGGCTACAAGACCACCCACTCTAAAAGGCTCAACGTGATTTAGGACTTCTTCATCCAGTTGCTTTTCAGCAAACTACAGCAACAATAAAACAAGACGTTCCAGAATGCGAAGTGCTCTTGGCTCCAGTACCTACTGGGCGAAGGTGTCAGACATGACATGGGGGCTCTTGACAGTTACGTGCATAGTGCAAGTCTTATCTATTGAGAGCTGTTATGGTGGGTGGCGGTTGGAATGGGGTATACAATCTTCCTCTTGTGTATCTTTGTTAAAAGAAAATTGCACAGCCTCCAAAAGGGCACCTTTTAAGGAGCCTAGTTCAAATGGTACCAATTTGTGACCTCTTCAACCAGTGCTGGTTTGTTCGCCAGCAACACTTTGCACGCTGGATATGTAAATCTATACTTCCGAAAGGGAAAAAGTGAAGCAGCAATGCTATTGCCTATAATTTAAGGATTGGTTGGAGGTGCCATATACAACATGGTGCCAAGTGACAGACGTGTGAGCCCAATACCTCTCTCCTGGGTACTTGTCAAGACTCATTGATATTTAGACTTTACGACATAGTTCTGTAATCCCTCGAAAGACAAGCATTGAAAATGCAATAGGTCTCGCCTTTGATTAAGTTAAAGCCATTTGCTTTGCTAATGGTATTGTATAGCAAAGCAAATGGCTTTAACTTAATGAAAGGCGAGACCTATTGCATTTTTAATGCTTGTTTTCCTTATCGTCAGAAGTCAGCAGAGGTGAGGGGCAGGGGAACGAACTGGTGATACGCTGTACAAATAAGCAGTACAGTGGGAAACAGAAAAGGACCGCTCAGCTGCTAACTGTTACGTTGTTCAGGAAGCAGAGCTGTTACCCACACCTACAGCCAAAACTGTTTCACATGAAATGAATTTAACTTAAGGACTTCATGTTCCCATAGAATTTGCGCAGGTGTTCCCAAGAGCTAAATTAACTGCATATTCTTCTTAAAGATGCTAAATTAGCCCTGTTTATTCCGTACAGCACAGATGCAAGAAATTGCAAATAGACAACTTCGAGCTGCTTCCTCAAGTAGGGACCGACTTCCACAATATCACAAAAGATGAAATGTAGACTCTTTTCTTGCGTGGCATGTTTAACTTCAGAAGGCATAAACATATTCAACAGCACCATGCTTTCAAAATCGATACCACTGGGATCTGCCGGTTACAAAGAACCTGCGGCATGGCATTCTTCCTCTTTCCCAACCCTCTTGCGTGGGTGTTCCAACCGTCAAACAGTTGAATCCCCAAGGAGTTTATTATAGTAGTACACTAGCTTCAGATAGTGCACGGTTTGTGTTCCAACCGTCAAACAGTCGAATACCGGAGGAGTTTATTATAGTAGTACACTAGCTTCAAGATATTGCACAGTTTGTGTTTATGACCATAGGCAAAAGGGAAAATCAAACTATGTGCGCACTTTGCAAAAGAAATAGGACGCGTTTTAACCTACAATACACTAATCGCAACTTAGTGGGGTAAAGCTTTGCATGTGGCTTACAAACCCTTACGGGGCAGAGGTTCGAATCAGGCTTGGGTTGAACTGAAGCCGGACCATCAAGAATTCCCACATCCTCCTTTACAATAATGGATTTCAGTTCGTCCCTTCGTAAAATAGGAGTGGATTCCTAGCAGCTAAGACACATTACCACATGATCAGGATCTGGTTAGGACGGGCTGGGCCTAGATCAATTACCGCCACCGACAGGATGGCTGGGGGTGTGGAAAAATCATTGTCAAAGTTGGCGACCGACTCTAAGGGCGCAGGTTTCACGCTTAGCTCACTATGATCGCGTCTGGATTGGAACCATACAGCACCAGATAGGTGAGCTAAGGGTTGTGCTTACAAGGTTCCAGAGGGCCTGTGACAGACTGGTTACGCTACCAAAACCACATAGGGATAAATGAGAAGTTCAAAGGTTTACGGCGATTGAGGTGACGCCCCGCAGGACACCGGAGTAGGAAACAGAAGAAAGGGGGGGGGCAGTTAACAGGTGTGGAATGTGGTAAAATATCTACGTGTCCTTGGGGCCGGTTGCTTCATAAATCCACTTGTCCTGTAACAAACTCCACTTGTCCCTTTGGGGCCGTGTAGTGCGGCAACATATTACAGCAGCAATCTCATTATATAAGAGCCCTGATATAGCCTCTCTGATTCTGCCAGGGCTCATACTATAGTAGTGGTTGAATACGTGCAATCCCCACAGGTTACTACGTTTCTGCAGACCTACATCCTGGGCCGAAGGAAGGGGTAAGCAATAGTTCCAGGGTTAGAATGGCCTTTTGAGTCTGTGTACACCTACTAACTTGCATGTTTTCAGGGGCTTTTCAACAACTCTTCTCTAATCTTTTCCCATACTGAGAATGTTTGAAATTTACTCCTGACAATGGCATACGTAAACCTTCTTCCAGAGCTGGGAAAAAAGTGTTTGGAGGGAAAGTGAACGTGCAAACACCCAGATTTTCGCATGAGCAAAATCGACAGGCATATTTGCTCGATGTTAGAAGGCAGTTCACAATTATTTTCCAGGAGTACTATTTATTGTCCTATTTCCGTAAATTCTTGGGAATTCACGACAGCAGTAAAGTTGCACTTACTGCAAGGACATATACCATGGGTGCACTTTTGAGACCTTCTCTAATGAGTGGGCCCCTAATTTGGTCTGGCGTTGACTATGACCTTTTGAGTTTATTAAAATTCTATCTCTCTCTCTCTCGGGTTCGCCAGGCTTCACTGCGAGTGACAGCATCCCGCTCTTTCACACGGAGCATATCGGCACACAAAGTAGTGTTTGGTAATTTTTGCTTGCAAAACAAAAGGTTCGTAAAAACTCCTGTAAAGTTTCAGGTACCCTTTCTTTGCAGCATCATTTACTAACATGTTTTGATGCATGCTAGTATTTCCCCAAAATGTTCATAATGGGAAATCAGTGTAGCCAGTTTCAATAAGATTGTGGGAAACACAGATAAACAAGCATTGGCAAAGCCAGTAGATCCGAAATTGGGGGTCAGCCCTTCATTTTGCAATGCGTGACTTATTTGGCATGGTTTTCGTAAAACCTTATTGGTATGACAAACATTGGCAAAAGCGAGAAATTGTTTCTGGTCTCAAAAGGCACACGCTGCCACAGTAGTCACTGGCACTGATCTGCAAATATTTGCATCACATCAGAGAGCATTCTGGAAGCATTAGACATAGCGTCAAATTGCTAAACGTTGAAAACGTGGGTACACGTTTTTATACTAGAACCACTGGCAGTAGCGTAGTCGGAGCTTACAACGTTACCTAGAGCGTTCGCCCTAATAATAAAGGCTTTCAATTAACGAACCATAAATACAAGTTGGAACAGCATTAACATATGGACAAAACTATTTACCTTAACTGCAGACAGTGCCCATACCCTGATCCATAATGTGGCACTGCAACTGGCGGCCAAAGGGTTTGTGCGGCAGGGGGTTGGGACTAATTGTCCCATGGATAAAAAGAACATGAAAACTTGTTGCCCTGACACCAAACAATGGGCACTGGGCATCCGGCTATAGGAATTCCACATCCCTGAGTTAAACAAATTCAGCCAAGACAGTACCAGTCCCGCGGCGGTGCTGCAAGGGTGCGGTCTTGAGCATGCACACGGCTAAAATGTTAGGAATTCCCCAGTCTTGCCTTATACCAACGCTGCAGAAGGGAGAACTGGGTTAGGGACCATGGTCTAACACGGTATGTATGAGTCCTAGAGCAGAGGGGTTTTCTCTTGAAGGAGAACAGGAAGGAAGAGCAGGTGGGAGCTCCCTCCGATCAGAAAAACCATAGGTAGCGTGACAGGAAAACACCTAGAAGGATAGAAAAAGGAAAGAACTTGCTAGAAGTAGATGTAAGGCTCACGCAGTGTCTTTGGGATGCCTCACGGCAGGGGCACTGAGGGAGCCGATAGTGGACAGTAGCCACAGATAGAGTAGATGGAAGGCTCCCGCAGGACCCTTGGGGTGCCTCATGGCAGGGATACCAAAGGAGCAAGAGGTTCAAACTCAGCCGCAGGCTGGATAGATGAAGTGCTCACCTGGGGTCCTTGGGATGCCACACGGCAGGGACCAGGAGGAGCAGGGAGGGGCCAAGATGGGTTTGGAGGCAAGCGGGATGGCACTTGCGGCCCGGGCGAGTCCGGACGGACACTCCCCAAATCGGTACCAAGTTGAAGCCTAGCACCGTGCAACAGTGGCCTTGGTATTTGGGCCCCTCCCCCGAAAGTGATCTGTCTAAGAGCAGATAACGATCAAGAACGGACTAGACGAGAGATGATGGCAAAATCATTAAATGAATCAACAAATGTTATGTATGACCATGAAGATGAAATATCTGAATATTTATGTATTAATAAACTGCGACCTTTTTTGGCACAAAGCAAGTTGTCCCTGGCATATGTGAAGGGCAAATGGACGCAATTTTGGAAAATGGGAGGAGGAGGTGATTCGCCTCATGGGAGGGGTTAGATCCTGGGCCGGGGAAGGCGAAGCCGGACCCAATGGGGGCCTGAGACAAACGCCGCCCGGAGGGGGGAAGCCTCCCACCCCGGGGCAAAAGCCCGGAAAAAGGGGGGGCGACCGCGATTGGTCGCCCCATGTTGTGCTTGACCTCTCCCAATCAGGGGAACAGGCCACAAGCCACGGAGGGAGATAAGAAGGGGGCGAGAGGCCCCCTAGTGCATTCAACCCCTCCGACAACGAAGAAAGGAATCCCACCCACCCACTCCAGAGAAAGGAAGAAAGGCGGGCGTCGCAGCCGCAGGGGTTTGAGGTGAGGCAGGGAAAACACCTAGAAGGATAGAAAAAGGAAAGAACTTGCTAGAAGTAGATGTAAGGCTCACGCAGTGTCCTTGGGATGCCTCACGGCAGGGGCACTGAGGGAGCCGATAATAGACAGTAGCCACAGATAGAGTAGATGGAAGGCTCCGGCAGGACCCTTGGGGTGCCTCACGGCACGGATACCAAAGGAGCAAGAGGTTAAAACTCAGCCGCAGGCTGGATAGATGAAGTGCTCACCTGGGGTCCTTGGGATGCCACACGGCAGGGACCAGGAGGAGCAGGGAGGGGCCAAGATGGGTTTGGAGGCAAGCGGGACAGCACTTGCAGCCCGGGCGAGTCCGGACGGACACCCACCAAATCGGTAGCAAGTTGAAGCCTAGCACCGTGCAACAGTGGCCTTGGTATTTGGGCCCCTCCCCCGAAAGTGATCTGTCTAAGAGCAGATAACGGTCAAGAACGGACTAGACGAGAGATGATGGCGAAATCATTAAATGAATCAACAAATGTTATGTATGACCATGAAGAGGAAATATCTGAATATTTATGTATTAATAAACTGCGACCTTTTTTGGCACAAAGCAAGTTGTCCCTGGCTTATGTGAAGGGCAAATGGACGCAATTTTGGAAAATGGGAGGAGGAGGTGATTCGCCTCATGGGAGGGGTTAGATCCTGGGCCGGGGAAGGCGAAGCCGGACCCAATGGGGACCCGGGACAAACGCCGCCCGGAGGCGGGAAGCCGCCCCCCCCCGGGGCGAAAGCCCGGGAAAAGGGGGGGCGACCGCGATTGGTCGCCGCAGGTTGTGCTTGGCCTCTCCCAATCAGGGGAACAGGCCACAAGCCACGGAGGGGGATAAGAAGGGGGCGAGAGGCCCCCTAGTGCATTCAACCCCTCCGACAACGAAGAAAGGAATCCCACCCACCCACTCCAGAGAAAGGAAGAAAGGCGGGCGTCGCAGCCGCAGGGGTTTGAGGTGAGGCAGGGAAAACACCTAGAAAGATAGAAAAAGGAGAGAACTTGCTAGAAGTAGATGTAAGGCTCACGCAGTGTCCTTGGGATGCCTCACGGCAGGGGCACTGAGGGAGCCGATAGTGGACAGTAGCCACAGATAGAGTAGATGGAAGGCTCCCGCAGGACCCTTGGGGTGCCTCACGGCAGGGATACCAAAGGAGCAAGAGGTTAAAACCCACCCGCAGGCTGGATAGATGAAGAGCTCACCTGGGGTCCTTGGGATGCCACACGGCAGGGACCAGGAGGAGCAGGGAGGGGCCAAGATGGGTTTGGAGGCAAGCGGGACGGCACTTGCGGCCCGGGTGAGTCCGGACGGACACCCACCAAATCGGTAGCAAGTTGAAGCCTAGCACCGTGCAACAGTGGCCTTGGTATTTGGGCCCCTCCCCCGAAAGTGATCTGTCTAAGAGCAGATAACGGTCAAGAATGGACTAGACGAGAGATGATGGCGAAATCATTAAATGAATCAACAAATGTTATGTATGACCATGAAGAGGAAATATCTGAATATTTATGTATTAATAAACTGCGACCTTTTTTGGCACAAAGCAAGTTGTCCCTGGCATATGTGAAGGGCAAATGGACGCAGTTTTGGAAAATGGGAGGAGGAGGTGATTCGCCTCATGGGAGGGGTTTTACCTGGCTCCATAAGAAACTACCTATATGTCTTTAAATTCTACTTTTTTTTGTAACATTTTGTCTTACAGGACACGAGACAACAGGTATTGTCTTAAAATAATTTGGGGGGTTGTAAGTATTTACCACAGACACCCCTCACCTGCATGCCTTAGTACCCATGGTACTTATCAGATTTTAGTCCTGATGAATGCCACCCTGACCCTGAGAGGCATATGAAGATGGCGGAAACATGTAGACCACTTCTTGGATAAGTGGGAGCAACTAATTATCCCACAACATTCCACCACTGTTTTTAACATTGACCAAGAATCCCACAAATAAAATCACGACTTGTGAGAGGGAATCTCAAGCCAATTTTTAAAATCATCACTTCACTCGGACACACACACAGTCCCAAGATAACCCCCGAAACAAAACCCAGCTTTGCTGTAATCAGGCGTCGCAGCACACCCTGGAAGCATTCGGCAACCAGGGTGGGAACCCAATAATGAAGCATGTCACCTACCAGGTAGGTGAGTGAGGGTTCTTTTAAAACACCCTGTGAGTTTCTAGTCATTGACACTTTTGACAACATCAAAAAAGTAGTTTTTTTAGGAACATAGGCAAAATATGTAGGAGACTCGTTCTGTTGTTGAATGAATTAAATAGGTGGGACGGCGAACTGGTCTACGCTTCTCCCTCTCCTTTTATGTTTCGCCAGTTGGACTTAAAGCAGCCATCAGAAGAATCACACATAGTGTCAGTAAACATCTCATTTTGTATGCCTTTATATATCTGTGCACCACGCGGACCATTGTTTAGGGCAAGGGTCTCAAATATGAAGAATCCCAATTGCATTCCCTCCTGCTGTTAGGGTCTGGCTGAGGAATGGTGCGGCTCTACTTATTACAGCACAAGTGGGTCTGTGCCAGAGGGAGAATTGCCGATGTAAGTTCCTACTGCTCAGATCTGTTGACTTTTGTTAAACAAATCTTGAATTACATATGGCTCCATCTCTGAATTGAGGAAATAATTAGTGAAATATAGACTTTTACTTTGAAATGCTAACTCAAAAAGAAAGAGTATTGTGAAAGTGCATGCAAGGAGGTTACCAGGTTACCACTATATTTATCCTGGCTAGAAGTAAGGCTATGGAGTGGAGTGCTTTGCATTGGAGAAAAGTTGCAAAAAAAACTATGTGAAGCTGGAGAAACATCAGTTGGAAGTTAAGTGCCCTTGAGTTTGGAGGCATTTTATGGCTATTAGGCTAGGCCATATTTGATTACTTCAGCTGTCGAGGTATTGGAATCGTAGGCCTGCATGAATGAAAATCTAATAAAGATTTGATGCACATGATTTTTACTTGTCAAGTAAATATCCTTTCCAGGACTAGTTTTATTTGGCCTTATATTAAGAAAAACATAGGTTGTGTTTCTATTGTCAGGAAAGCAAATGATGTTTGCATCAATATGTTTAGAGTTATCAACAGGTGTGCTGAGCTGGAAACAGTCTTGGGGTCCAATGATTACCAATAATTTCACAGTCGGCTTTAGTAGTGCACTAAGTGTGCAAAGACATGCACGGGCTGAGCCTGCCAAAGCAGAAAAATGGACATTGGAACAAGGCAATAACTCTTCCTGTTCTTCTACGGCACAAAAAAAACAGTACCTACCTGCCTGTCGCGCGCTACAGCTGCAATGCAGCATCAGTGGAAGTCCCCTTTGTGACAAGTGAATGAAGAGGCACAGTGAATACTGTGGTTTACCATTGGTGTCCCAAGTCATAAGACACTATTTCATTCCAACTTAATAACCACTGAATAACCACGTTATCACTAATAGAGACCTGCGGCCTGATGTATGAAACTTTGATTTTAAGATCTGGAAACAGGGATATTTAGGGCCACATGTACGACCGTTTTTAGTTGTCGCAAACTGAGATTTGGGCCGTTTGCCACTGCTAAAAAGGTTTGTAGCATGTATCAACCCTATTTTGTGAGTCGGTAACCTGTTACCGACTCGCAAAATAGAGTTTGCGAGTCACTATTAGGAAGGGGTGTGCCAAGGTCGTCCCTTCCTAATAGCGAGTCGCAAGGCCATGTACGATTGCTTTGCGACCCTTTGTGTGTTTGGTAAAGTGCCACTTGCCAGCGAGGCTGCTTCCGAGCCCTGAAGTGCCCTGGCACAAGTTACAGTCACAGCACTGAAGTGCCCTGGCACAAGTTACAGTCACAGTACACCATCTACACAAGGTAGACCTGGTGCAATACCACCTAGTAGGCATACGCTTTTTGGTGCACGAGGTTTAAATTCTTAAGATGTATTTGTTTGTGAGGGTAGTCCAATGTGCCTAGCAGTACTTTCAGCACTCTAGACTAGGAACATGAAGCGGCTTTGGAGAAGTGCGCTTGCCTACTAGCCCCAAACTAGTAATAATAAGTACTGGTCCAGTGCAATGCCCACAGCACGCAGCGGGTGCTGGTATGATGCAGCAGTAGGCATTCTTAGCACAGTGGTGCAGCCTGCAGTGTAAGGTCACCACAAGCGCAGTGTGTAAGGCAGGTGAGTGCGCCCAGCGCCCACCACAGACTTTAATGCCACTGGGCACAGGCCGGGAGAAGAAGCGAAGCGTGTAAAGTTTTCAGCTGAGTTCTAATCCCAGCTTCCTAACTTGCCTTTATCATGTGATCATAACCATTTTCCTTCATCTCCCGGCATCAGTTTGCCTCTCAAATGCTAAAGGAGTGCTTAGAAACCCGTTAATGACCAAAATGAAGCACTGCAAAAAAAAACCTGACAACCTCCAAACCGGAGCTCTAAACTTCTTTACGAGATGAGGGCAAAAGACAGACAGAAACAGAACTCTGTCTGAGGCAGCACAAAACCCCATCTTTGACAAGGAGGGAGGTTGTGCGCCTTTAGCAGACTTTACCTTGATTTAGTGGCCTGGGAAGCCTGAAGTTCATTGGTTGCTTTATCCCTGATCGGTAAAGTGGAAATATTGTCGAACTCAACATTTTCCGCAGTTCGACCACAGCATCACACAGATCAATCCCCTTCTGCGCTCTTTGAGACTGCACAACGCAGAACTCGCGCTGACGTCTGTGCTCGGTACAGGCAACACTTGAAGGGTCTCTGTCAGAGTCAAGAAAGGCACACAGTCCTGAAAAGTAACACTGATGCACAATACATATGCATCATGCCAGAATCAGAGATGGCCAGGCTGTGAAAACATATCAGGCAGCCATCCAGGCAGGCATATTTATTTTGAAAAGGTATTGAGAATTCTGACCGCGGGAGAAGAGATTTATAGTCCTGGCCCTCTGAAATAAGTGCCGGTGCTGAGCACCGGCACAAATTAAGCACTGATTAGTCTGCCTACAAAAAAGAATGACTGTGCCGAATGCATGCACAAGTCTACTAAGGCATAGCAGTGTAATGCATTCATTTTTCTGCAAGTTGCCCCCAAATTTTCTATGTCTTGTCAGATTTTTTTATTCTGGGCTTGGGCACGAGGTAATAAACGGACAGTGTCCTCACTGTTGGTTGCGCAATGTATTTGTGAAATGAGCCTGTGCTGTTTATTTATTCATCCTTTCTTTTTGTGGCATTTAAGTAGAATTGTTTGCTTTCAATAGGCATACATATTTTGTTCCATTCAAAAGACTTGCCTTTTATAATCTCTTTGTGTTTTACCGAGAATTAAATTTTGTGTCAGCTATTTGTATCAGTTTTGTTTCCTATTTTGTCTCTTGAACATTGTGATGATATATTTCAGGCACTAACTGGACTTACCAGCTCCTAAATGACATGGTATACAGCATTGTGGGAAAGGAACCTCCACAAGAAATTCCATTGCTTGAATTCGGAACTCCAGACAAACTAGAGGTTGGTATAAAAACTGCAAAACTTGGTCTTGTAGTGTTGAAAAGGGTAATAGTGTTAGAATTATACTCTTTAGCACAAATCTAGGTGATTATCTGTTAAAATCCTTCTGTATTGTATTTTCTGTGCTACTCAAACCCAAGGCAACTCCTTCATGTGCCAGAACAGAACACGCCTCTATAGTGAATGGTATAATCAGACGTGGGTTTCTTTTCCCAAAGACACTGACAGATATTGAACCCGGGTATTGAAGGGGCTGGGGATGATGGAACAGGATATCCCATCCTTGTTCGGAAATTAGCTGCCCTAGTCAAATATTGTTTCCTCCACTTCTCTGACCACTGATTACTCAACCCAAAACACAGATCTCCTTCATATGATCATATGCCTTTGGGACCTTATGGGAACAACATTCGAAATTGATGCGACATGAGATGGGGTCCCTTTGTAAAGCATGAAATTGCTACCTGGAGACTGGGCTATCACATTTGAATATCTGGTTTCTAAATTAAAAGAGGCTAGTTCACTATTTCACAAGCACGATTGCTGTTTTTACAATATAAAGTAGCTAAGAATAACTCCTACCAACTGCACGTAAACCCACTTAACACCATCTCTTAGAAATAAGCTTGTTTGAAAGCAAGACATGTAAGGGAGCTATCACCCTTCACCCCTTATCTTCACTTTGCCTGTGTTTACCACTGCTTAGGGTTACCTTGGCATTCAGTTAGAGTTATAACAACATGTCCTCCACTTTGCATTTATACTTATTGCAGATATCAGCAGTGCGATACGTAAAAGCTATGCTCATTTAGAAATTCGTTTTTTAACAATATAACTGTACAGTCAAGATCATTACTATTCAGATATATTATACTCCAAAACGGCTGTATAACGTAAGATAAAATGCCATAATAAAATGCCAAGTGCCTATCTGTACTAGGTCTTTGAAAATGTTTAAAAAATCTTATTCTGTTTAAAGTGTAATTGCATTAAAAAAACAAGCAAGCCTGTTAGCGTCAAAAGTGAAGTGATTTTGGAGGAATTAATTCCATTCATAATTCACACTGACTGAAAACATATTGTGCAACATCAAAACATGGAAAAAAACGTATTTATTTATATAATTTATTATAGCGCTTCCATACAAAGCACTCTGCCCACGTACATTAACAGTACACAATAGAGTACAGCATTTCTTTTAGCAACAAGAAAGGCTAAGTCTGAAAACAGCACGACAGTAAGCAATCCCTTAACGGTTCCTTAAATGCCAGCAAGCCGGAAGGAGCTCTCACTTAGAAAGGAAGTTGGTTCCATGAAAACTGAGCAAGTAATGTAAAAAAGGAAATTAAGATGGGCACAGATAGATCGAGGTACAGACAACAGACCTTAAGAGGTAGAATGCAAAGTATGATTTTCAGAATAGGGCGAAATCAAGAGCATACACTAGGAGGAGACAAAAAGTGGTACCAGTTAAGGGCAATAAACTAAACGCTGAATTCAAACTAAGACGAGAAAGGTAGCCAAGAAAGTTGCCATGAATAAAGAGATGCTGATGAATGGAGAGGAAGAGGAGACAAACACAGGCGTTCTGAAAAGACTGAAGTGGAATCGTTTGAGTTTAAGTATGTTGAAAAGACGAACATGACAGGGATTTTATGACTGACACAGCCTGTGGGGCAAAGTCCAGAGAGGAGTTAAACAGAAAGCCCAGAATATGAGCAGATAACTAGTAAGGAATAGTAGCAGGAGGGAAAAAAAACAAGAAGTGGAATGGAATTGGAGGATTAAGAAGGTAAAAAGATAATATCATTCTTACTTGGGTTCAGCTTCAGAAAAAGAGAACCCATCCATGCCTCAATTGCCGTCAAACACGAGGCACAACCTTCCTTGAGTGAATGAGCAAAAGAAAAGAAGATTTCAAGATCATCATCATGGAAATGAGAATCAATACCATGAGCAGAAATAGTAGAAAACAGAGGAATCGTATAAAGAGAGAAAAGAAGCGGACCCAGTCCCGATACTTGCGGGAACCCAAACTGAATTGTAGTAGTGCACAGAGAGGTAATGTTTCCAGGAAACCAAGAATATGCACTTGGAGAGATAACAAGAACACCAAGTTAGAACAGTGCCCCTAGTACCCTAGAATAAAAGAGAAGATAGAGAAGAGAATGAACCACCATGCCAAAAGTAACACAAGGATCTAGAAGAATCTGTATAGAAGACTACTTGTGATGACTTGCAGGAAATAGAAAAGTAAATTTAGTGGTTTCAAAGGAGTAGCATCGACAAAAAACAGATTCTGCAGGGGATTGCAGATTATTAGTAAGCCTAAAGATCAAACTTTGACAAAAATGATGGGTCCCAATATTTTAGAAACCTATGAAAACAGATATATTGGTCTGAACGTAAACAGATCAGTGGGATCTTTAGTGAAGGATGTTTGGTGGAAGATCTAAAGGAAGATGGACCCATCGCAGAGGAATGAGAAAGGTTACGTAAAGAGACCAAGTAAGGTACGAAAAGAGGAAATGCCGATTTAACTGGTGTATGAGAAACAGCATCAGAAGAAGAGGAAGTGAATTCTGACTCAAAGGCAGGATGAAAAGAGTCTCAAGTCAGAAACCCAGCCTGTAAGAGAGGAAGACAGGCACGCCCACCCAAAGCTGCTTTATTCCCTGTTTTACTCCAAAAGGCCCCCAGGATACTCTTAACAGAGGAAATCTGCTGTGGCGTTTTAGTCACATTCCCATACTAAAACATATAACCTCAGAGGACCTTGACTGGGTGAGATTCGATCCACCATTCCTAAATTCAGATAGGGAAGTAATCTTGTCAGTATAGAAAAGAGAGGCCCATAGAGATGCTGTGTGGGCAGAAAAGGCCATTTTGGCAGAATGGGGCATTGATATACATCCACCCTCTCCAGTGAAATATCCGTATGTCCTCTTAAATCTGTACCCTAAACAGACACCTGTGAGCATCCTGAAGGGTACAATTGGAGGAAAACAATGCTGGGTCTCGGAAGAAGCAAAGGGACCATGTGCCCTACAACCAGAGAGACGTATGCTCTGACATCTCAAGAGATGTTCGCAGGAAGATTCGGGTGCACGGAAATGCCACAACCAAGAGACCGGGATACTGGTCCTAGCCTCGAGAGAAGTCTAGTACGCATGCCACCAAGATTAATAACCACATTAGCAGTAGTCTCATGGATAGTGGCAGGCCTTTAAAGCATCGCTATGAGCAGGGAAGCAATGTCCTATTTAGATACAAACAACTTTCTATGCCTCCAGGAGACCTGGGCGCTTGCCCCACGATGTTGCCAGGCTTCTATGAGACCTTCACATAAGCTCTTTGAACAAGCTTGTTTGGGCACCAGTCAGGGTGGGCTATCTATTTTTATTAAACAGTCAAGCAACCTAGAGGCCACCATACTGGACCATGGCTGCAATGTGACCCAGGCAGTTTCCATCGAAGGCCTGAAACTCATCCAGGAAGCTACTGGCCTGATCCTGGTCAACTGTTATTTAAATGCCATAAAAAAATGGAGATGGTCAGAGAGATGCTCGGCTGCCTAAGGTCTCTTATTCTGGAACACCCTTGCCATGAAAATATACTTGTAGGAGACTTTAGCATTCGTGGCCTGGGCATTCAACCCGACAGTCTCACTCGAGAGAGTGAAGGTGCCTCCATTCAGGAGTTTCTGTCAACCTACAACCTAACATCAGCACAACTGGAGACCCAAGCAAAAGATAAGAAACGGTCCTTTGTACCGACCTGTAAATGCAAATCAACTATGTCTCCCTCTCTGAGCACCTAACTACATAGCTTGCAAACTGAAAGTTCAGAAAGCGACCATAACCCATTAAGGTGCACACTGAATCTTATCTTCCAACCTGCGATGAAAAGCGTCCATGTGAGTATATCAACAAGGGAAGAGAATGTGAATTTATTCAAAAGAATCAAGTAGAGATCAGAAAATAAAGATATGGTGGTCGACTGATCAGGCAAACAGGAGTCCACCTTCAACCTGACTCAGCCAGAATCAGCCCTCCAGAGGTGGGCAATTTGCATGGAGGGCCTCAGATCTCTCCTGATGGAAAGCAGATCCAAGCCCCACTTTCAGCAATCAAGCAGGGTTAGGAGAGTAGCATCACAGTATGATAAAGCCATCATCAGCACAAGAAGACCTCTCCGTAAAGCGGAGCGGTTTCATAGGCAAAATCCTTTAACAGTTACAGCGGCGACAGTAAAACATAGGAGATTAACCCATAAAAAACTGTTTGGGAACACAAGGAGGATAGGAATCAAAGAGAATGGGCCACCATCATTCAGATGCTAAAGGATCCAAATATGTACGCTTCTGGGACCGTGTGAATAAATGAAAAAACAACAATGAATCAAGGGAGAACGGCGTCCCAGAAGCGGCATGGGTCAGGCACATATCTGAGCTATACGTAGACAACCAGGCAGCCCTTCAGCCTATCAGCCAGTTTGTGGCATCAGACTGCAATGAAATTTCCATCTTTGCTCCCTATATTAGGAAGTTAGCCACCTGGCCATTAAACAGAGTTGACTCAGGGTGTGATCAGGACTATCCTCTTGACGAAAGTCCAAAGTCCAGCAGTTGAACCAACAACTAGCAAGAAGGTTGAGAGTCTTATTAGACACCTGAGAAATAATGGGGCCCCTGGCCCTCATGGGCTACCTGCAAGCCTATTTAAATGCGCCCCTAAAAAAATGGGCAAGGTTACTGACCCCACTCTTTACCATTACTCTGCAAGTAGCAAGCATCCCTGAGAGCTGGAGGGGGTCTATTCTTTGCCCTGTATTCAAAATAGGGAATCAGACAATGTCCTCAAACTATCGCCTGATTGCACTTTTGGACGTAGAAGCCAAAGCCTGCACCAGTGTCCTGTTGGAGCAGTTGGAGGTGTGGGTCAGAGACCAAGACATCCTGACGTTTTTTCATTCTGGCTTCAGGGCCGGGCGTCAACCGTAGATAACATCATCACACTATCTTTCCTGGGGTATCAAGCTGTTCATAAGAATAGTTTACCTCTTTTTTGTTGTTTCATTGATTACAGTACGGCATTCAATAGGGTTGATCGGGCAACTCTATGGAGGAAGTTGGATGCGTGGGGCATACCCCCAAGGTTGCTCAGGGCCATAACATCATTGTACACTGAGACATGGGTCCAAGTGAAATCTGGACCCTGCACAGTTACCCGTAAAAATGAAACAAACTGTGGCATAAAACAGGGCTGCGTTCTGGCCCCCTGCTGTTTAATGTGTATACAGCTGACTTAGGGAAAGCCTTGGAGTCTGGCGGTCTGGTACCTCCCAAGCTAGGAAACACTAAATTGCAAATAATCCAATATGCAGATGACATAGTGCTAATGGATCACACTAAAATTGGGATACAGTGGGCACTGAACGCTCTTAACCTCTTCAACCTGGCCAACCACCTCCAGGTTAATCAGGACAAAACAAAAGTCATAATATTTGGGAAATACTGGAACAAAAAGAAACCTGGGCAATTAGATAATCAGGACAACTAGGAAGTACAACTACATGGGTGTCTGGTTTAGTGAAAACGGTATATCAGCTGCACAAACAAGAGCTATCAAAAAGAAAGGAGCTGTCATCACATATGGGATTGGGCAACTAGCGCAGCTACTAAGCAGTGCCTCGGCGGCTCCAATTTTAAAGGTAATGAAGGTGACACTCATACCAACCCTTCAGTATGGCCACCGCGCCTTCCTAGGCACCCTAGATTCAGTTTTGGAGAAAATCCACTGCAGCTCGTATAGAAAAAAATTCCAACAACCATGATACGCACGTAGCTCTAGATTAGGTCTAGAACTAGGGCTTGTGTCCCATTCATTTGATTGTCCAGCCTCTGTGCTGAACTTTTATATCAGGACCAGAAATGCCCAAACACATTCATTAAAGGGCCTATTAAAACATGTCTTTGGTTCTCCTGGTAATCCCTGGTACAACCAAGTAAGGAATGCCATGACGACTCTCCAAATCGAAGAAACAACCCTCCAGGCAGGGCAGGTCCCATATTCTGTCTGGAAAAAGCTATTTATCGGCAATTGAAGGAGACCTCAAAGGAGCAGAACCTACTATTAGCAGGTCACTTGGCGCTGGCTCAAGCTCTAAATGGCACTTACCTTGCTGGTAAGCCGCAACTGTACCTTCTGGAAGCCATAAATGCTGAAACGCACAAACAGATTCAGTGTATGTGACTGCTAGTGCAGCCAATAAAAGATTTTATTCCAGTTTGGGCAGGCCGTGGAGGCAAAAGGGACTGTAGGCTATGTAACTATACACACAAGTCATTGTTACACCTGTTATACTGCTGCCCCACATTAGCCCATCAGAGAAGATTATTGATCAGACCAGTCTACCTGGCCTTAGGGGCCTGTACGTGCCAGAAACGTTTAGAAAACACTCACATTCACTGGATGATGTCATTTCAGATGTCATCAGTGATGTCACTGTCCATGTCATGAGTGATGTAATATGTGAGGTCATAAGCAGTGCATTGCGGGAGCTTAAGTTATAGTTAGCTCAGGTAACTATAATTGCTGAATTTCTATAGTTATGTGCATGTATAATCCGGTCCCCTGTAGGACCCATGATGCAATAATTCTGCATATTATATGTATGTAGTATTTTTGTGTGTGTTTTGTGCTCTATTTTGTATGTCACAAGGCTCATTTGGTTTCACTAGAAGTGCTCACATCAGGTATTGTCATATATCTCTCTTCACTAAACTTGTCACCACGAGGTGGTTAATTTAGATAATGGACACAACCCGCTCATACATATCAGCATATGTTGTGTGTTTTAATATGCATACTGCCAGTGTTTTGGCAGTCTAACTCTCCTACTATGCATTCACAGATTTTCAAGCAATAACACAGGTAGGTGCTGTATATTATATTATATACCCGTAGCCTGCAGAGTGTGTGCAGCTATACGATGTAAAAGGAGTGGTATCAGGGAGTTAGATCCTTGTCCTGAAGAAAAGCCATGGGGTACGGCTTGAGACATGTAGACTTGTAGAAAGGCAGGTACATGAGTACCTGCACTTTCTACTTCCCCTTTTTTAACCATACCGACTAGAGGCCAGAATAAATAATACTTTACCTATTAAGCAGGTATTTTTAATTTAAATTTTTACTTCCCACCCAAAACCCCACCACTCCTATTTTTTCATCATTTAGTACATATCTATAAGTGCTCCCACGTAATTCGTCGGGTGCAGCATGCCCCGTTCCGCAGCGGAATGGGATGGACCTAATAATGAAGCATGTCACTAGGGGGTAACCCTGGTGGGTGAGGGTTATATAAGAAAACAAACCATTTTCTTCGCCTAGTAGAGGGTTACTCTATGCAAGCGGATAGACTCTTTTTGGTTTTGATACATATTGACAGGAGGACGAGGCCCTCTGATTTTTCGTAATACTCTTTCTCCCCCTCTTTGTTGAAATATATATATATATATATTATATATGTATTATATATTTCAACAATATATATATTACCTACTGACGATCGTCAGTAGGTAGTAATAGTTTGAACCTTGTTTCTATTCAAAAGCATTTTTTCTTTTGCTAATATCTTTAGCACCGGTTGACGAATCTTTGCGAAATTTTCAAAACTAATGGGGCACTGTGGTCAGCTCCTGTCTTGAAAGTTTCGGGGTGATTCGTCAAGCGGGGGCCGAGAAAAAAGGGGAGTCCCAAAACGTGTTTTCTCCATGTTAATTTCCATAGGAAACTTTAGACACGGCTACAGCCCGAACTGCTGAACGGAATTACAAAAAAATTTGGCAAAAAGGTAGCTTTTGGTCCAGAAAGCACGCTTTTCTTTAAATGGTGAAAATCCGTTCAGTAGTATTTGAGAAATTTAAAGATTTACAGATATCGATATTTGAGAATTGTGAGATCTGATTGGCTGAAACCTCCTGATCACGAGCTTGTTTCTGATTGGCTGCCAGCACTTCAAACCAGGAAGTGTTGGCAGCCATCTTGTGACTCGGTACCGGAAAAAACATAAAAAAAACAAGAAAAGGGGGCAGGATAAAAACACCTGGTCAGGGGGTCCCACAAGGTCCCCCAGGGCCAAAAAAAACATATTTTTTTCAAATTTTCGTCCGGAGTCGCGTCGAGTGTGTGAATCCGGTAGAAAATAAGAAAGAAAAAAACGAAGCACGGTCTCCTGCGCTTC
Source organism: Calotriton arnoldi (assembly GCA_963921515.1). Classification (NCBI taxonomy): domain Eukaryota; kingdom Metazoa; phylum Chordata; class Amphibia; order Caudata; family Salamandridae; genus Calotriton; species Calotriton arnoldi. Next base: position 421,532 of record CAWUFW010007334.1, read on the forward strand.
TTTTTTTTTAAGCCCCTGGGTGGGCCAGGTCCCGGCGGCCCCCCCAAGCCCCGGGGACCGCCACCTCCCCGGGGCTACTTTTTAAAACTTTGCGTGGGGGCCTCGAGCCCCACCCACACTGCCCCGGGGACCACCACCTTCCCGGGGCACACTTTATTTAAATACGGGGGTCCGTTGTGGACCCCAGGACCACCACCTCCCCGGGGCTTTAAAACCGTTGGGAGGCGCGGCCCCCCTCCTGGAGCCCTCGATGGCCCGGGGACCGCCACCCCCCAGGGCCGGCTCCAGCAATGTCCCGGGGTGCCCACCCCCGGGACATTGCAGTTTGCTATGACAGGGCGGGTCAAAGCAAACACTGCTTTGCTTCGTGGAAGCGAGAGCAGGAAACCAGCTCTCGCTTCCACGAAGCAAAGCAGAATTGCTTTTGGGCAAAGCTCCCTTTGCCCAAAAGCAATCCCGGCTACCGCAGGAGGCGGGGAACCGGCAGGGACCACGGGGGCATTGGGGCTCCCCCCGCAGTCTCCAACGTTGAGGCCAGGCCCCGGGGGATGGGGTCCCCGGGGCCAAAAGTGGCCCAGGGAAGGGGGGCACGTGGCCCCCCTCCAGTATAAATATTTTAAAAAAATAAATAAATGAGGCCAGGCCCCAGGGGATGGGGTCTCCGGGGCCAAAAGTGGCCCAGGGAAGGGGGGCCACGCGGCCGCCCTCCCGTATAAATAATTAAATAAACGAGACATGCCCTGCGGGATGAGTCCCCAGGGCCGAAATTGGCCTTGGGAGGGGGCCGCATGGCCCCCTTCCTGTTTAAAAAAAAAAATGGGTCAGGCCCTGGGGGATGGGGTCCCCAGGGCCCACAAAATATTAGGAGAAGGGGGGCCACACAGCCCCCCTTCTAACAACAATAAAAAAAAAGAAGAGACCGGCATTTCACTCGTACAAAACCAGAGAAATTCGGCCATTATAGTTAGTTGAGCTAACTATAACTCGCGCCCCGCAATGCACTGCTGATGACGTCACATATCACATCACTCATGACATGGTCAGTGACATCACTGATGACATCACTGATGACATCTCAAATGACATCTCAAATGACATCACTGATAACATCACTGATGACATCATCCACTTAATATCTGATGCACCTCCTCTCACCCTAATATAAGCTTTCATACACCTACTCAAAAATACAGACTAACATTCTTGAAACCATAGACACACCAATACCAGTTAGTACATACCGACTCACTGATTCATAGGTCTACACACATCCACTCACCCATACAGTCACTCATACACTCAGTCACTCATTATTACAGCTACTGATATATGCACTCATACACTTATACAGATACTCCCACACCACCACTCACCCATACAGTTACTCACACACCTAGTCAGTCACCCAAAGAATCAATCACACTGCCATTTACTCACTATACGTATATACACATCATCTCACTTATTCATACAGACACTAACACATACTTACTCTGTTATTTAATCACTGACAGAAGCACACACTCATCCATACAGCCACTCTCACAATCACTCACTCTCACATATAGTCACTTATATAATCCAACACTCAAATATACTGCCTTTCACATATGTAGTTACACATACATGTACCTTTGAGACATCCATTCACTCACCAACACAGCCATACACACACACTCACCCACCCATACAGCCCCTCACAGACGCACTCATGAACCCATACACCCAGTGAATCACTCACTCACACATCCATGCAGGGAGTCACACACCCCCACCCACCCACACAGACACTCAGGCACCCATACAGGTACTCAGACAACCAATCATTATCCCATATAGACACTCATGTAGCTACTCACCAACCTATGCAGCCACTTACACACCAACTGACAGACTGATATAGATATTCACACAGATTAGTCATTCACACATGCATTCACTAAGACTTGTTTAATCACTCACTTATACAGTCAGTCACGCACCCACAAAATCATCCATACAGACACTCATACAGCCACTCATTCTTCAATACACCTTGGCGTATATATAGATAACATTCTTAAACTTTTCAGAAACACTCAGTCACTGGATTATGTCATCACTGATGTCATTTGAGATGTCATCAGTGATGTCATCAGTGATGTCACTAACCATGTTATGAGTGATGTAATATGTGACGTCATCAGCAGTGCATTGCAGGGGTGCGAGTTATAGTTAGCTCAACTAACTATAACGGCCGAATTTCTCTGGTTTTGTACGAGTGAAATGTTCAACTAACTATAACGTCCCTGAAACCTGTGGTTTTTTCAGTGAATTTCTAAGGTTTTTAAATGTTAATTTCTAACTATAACTTCCCTGAAACCTATGGTTTTTTCAGTGAATATATATATATATCCAAAGCAAAATTCTCCAACCAAAGGAAGCCCTGCAGGGTGGCTTTGCGAAAACGGGTATGGCGCATCCCATAATTTGGCGCACCCAAAGAATAGAAAAGCGAAGCCCAACTTGGTAACACACTGGCTTTTAATGTGTATCAGGAAAGGCAGTACTTCAACCCTGATGTGTTTCGGCCGTTGGATGGGGCCTTGTTCACAGGTGAGGCAAATCACACTCTGTAAAATCGCACATCTTAAATCACAATGATCACGTGACAAGGTGCAGTACTACTGTTCCCACAATTCACCTGTATTGTTATTACGAACTGCAGAAGTTATAAAATTATGCTGGATAGCGTCCTTGTACCACAGTCCAAACTCAAACTGTGATGTTGTAAACATCATGCTCAATAGCGTCTCCTCTCACAACCAAATCCAAGTGCACAGTAATGTTTGAATCAAAATGTCACGTGTAATGAACACAGCAGTTACCTTCCTTGTGTTAGATCCTCAAAATGTGCTGCCCACTATATTTCACTGTCCTTGCACAAAATACCAGTGTGTCCAAATAGGCAAGAGGAGACGCACCCAAAGAGAAGAAAAGCAAAGCCCAACTCGGTAACACACTGACTTGGATGGTATTTTACCAATCCAAAGCTGTAATACTGTGCCTGGAGTGATAAAAGGCTTTGGCCATTTTACAGCCCGGCATGGATAGCACTGTGCTAATCCTATGCTTAAAGACTTGACTGTGGAAATGGCAAAAGACTGTGTACCTTTCTATCTTGGCGTGGATGGCACTGTGCTAATCCTATGCTTAAAGACTTTGATAGAAAAGCAGACATTTGAGGTGAGCAAATTTAGAGTGTCGCTGGTGTTGAGAGTGCTCTATGCTGGAGCTGCTTTCCATCCACCTAAAATTGAGAACTAGCCCTAGTTTTTTTTGTATATATATATATATTTATCACCAACTACCCAAAGCATTCCTGGACGCACTCGACTGCTGTTGAAAAACCTTTCGGCTTATTTATTAAGGCAGCTGTTGTGGCACAAACATAATAACTTTATATCCGGAGCCCTACTAAGGGTAAAAAATGTTTGCTTAAAGGGATGTCTGAAGAACCCACTGAGGGTCCCAAAGGCTCATAAAGGACTATATACCCCAGCATGCACCAAAGTGGAGTAAAGAGGCACTAAGCAACGCCCACTGGTGGCGGGTACATAATGGCATGCAAGAGCGATCTGCGAGGCATCCAGTAAGCTGCCATGAAGAAGAGGTTCTCACCTCGAAACGCGTCGGCACGGAGATTCAAAAGCCGGAATGAATTTGTTGGTTTGCCTTAATAAATAAACCGAAAGATTTTTCAACAGCAGTCGAGTGCGTCCAGGAATGCTTTGGGCAGTTGGTGATAAATATTTTGACGCGGCAGCCCTGCCGCGCTGGACTGCACCATCTCAGGACTGAAGAGAGGCTGTGTGGTGGGAACGAGTCCACACCCGACTGCAGCATGGCTGTTGTGGCACAAACATACTAACTTTTTATCCGGAGCCCTACTAAGGGTAAAAAATGTTTGCTTAAAGGGATGTCTGCAGAACCCAATGAGGGTCCCAAAGGCTCGTAAAGGACTATATATCCCAGCATGCACCAAAGTGGAGTAAAGAGGCACTAAGCAACGCCCACTGGGGGCGGGTACATAATGGCATGCAAGAGCGATCTGCGAGGCATCCAGTAAGCTGCCCATGAAGAAGAGGTTCTCACCTCGAAACACGTCGGCACGGAGATTCAAAAGCCAAATGAATTTGTTGGTTTGCCTTAATAAATAAACCGAAAGATTTTTCAACAGCAGTCGAGTGCGTCCAGGAATGCTTTGGGCAATTGGTGATAAATATTTTGACGCGGCAGCCCTGCCGCGCTGGACTGCACCATCTCAGGACTGAAGAGAGGCTGTGTGGTGGGAACGAGTCCACACCCGACTACAGCACAGCTGTTGTGGCACAAACATACTAACTTTCTATCCGGAGCCCTACTAAGGGTAAAAAATGTTTGCTTAAAGGGATGTCTGCAGAACCCACTGAGGGTCCCAAAGGCTCGTAAAGGACTATATATCCCAGCATGCACCAAAGTGGAGTAAAGAGGCACTAAGCAACGCACACTGGGGGCGGGTACATAATGGCATGCAAGAGCGATCTGCGAGGCATCCAGTAAGCTGCCCATGAAGAAGAGGTTCTCACCTCAAAACGCGTCGGCACGGAGATTCAAAAGCCGGAATGAATTTGTTGGTTTGCCTTAATAAATAAACCGAAAGGTTTTTCAACAGCAGTCGAGTGCGTCCAGGAATGCTTTGGGCAGTTGGTGATAAATATTTTGACGCAGCAGCCCTGCCGCGCTGGACTGCACCATCTCAGGACTGAAGAGAGGCTGTGTGGTGGGAACGAGTCCACACCTGACTACAGCACAGCTGTTGTGGCACAAACATACTAACTTTTTATCCGGAGCCCTACTAAGGGTAAAAAATGTTTGCTTAAAGGGATGTCTGCAGAACCCACTGAGGGTCCCAAAGGCTTGTAAAGGACTATATATCCCAGCATGCACCAAAGTGGAGTAAAGAGGCACTAAGCAACGCCCTCCTGGGGCGGGTACATAATGGCATGCAAGAGCGATCTGGGAGGCATCCAGTAAGCTGCCCATGAAGAAGAGGTTCTCACCTCGAAACGCGTCGGCACGGAGATTCAAAAGCCGGTATGAATTTGTTGGTTTGCCTTAATAAATAAACCGAAAGGTTTTTCAACAGCAGTCGAGTGCGTCCAGGAATGCTTTGGGCAGTTGGTGATAAATATTTTGACGTGGCAGCCCTGCCGCGCTGGACTGCACCATCTCAGGACTGAAGAGAGGCTGTGTGGTGGGAACGAGTCCACACCCGACTACAGCACAGCTGTTGTGGCACAAACATACTAACTTTTTATCCGGAGCCCTATTAAGGGTAAAAAATGTTTGCTTAAAGGGATGTCTGCAGAACCCACTGAGGGTCCCAAAGGCTCGTAAAGGACTATATATCCCAGCATGCACCAAAGTGGAGTAAAGAGGCACTAAGCAACGCCCACTGGGGGCGGGTACATAATGGCATGCAAGAGCGATCTGCGAGGCATCCAGTAAGCTGCACATGAAAAAGAGGTTCTCACCTCGAAACGCGTCGGCACGGAGATTCGAAAGCCGGAATGAATTTGTTTCTTTGCCTTAATAAATAAACCGAAAGGTTTTTCAACAGTAGTCGAGTGCGTCCAGGAATGCTTTGGGCAGTTGGTGATATATATATATACATATATATGTTATGTTATTTGGATTTTTAACGGGAACTGTGTGTTTCACTTACTTGACCTTCAACGAAGGTGACACAGTACCTATTGCATACAAATCACATTTGTACACAGCAGCGGAAATGCGATTTTCGAATGTTGAAAAGATTTTGACTGCGGTCCAAATGGCGATTCTGAAAGAACGCTCGCTGGCGCAGGGGAAACGCATTCTTATGATTTCGCCTATCCCTGCTTTAGAAGCAGTGACTAAGGCAAGTGTACCGAACTCTAAAGTTCTACATCCCCGTTGGATACAATGGGCTACATCTTTCACATCGGCTGATGTCACGTTTATCTTTGATCCTGCTCTTCAGACACAGGAGTTTTTGCAGTATGAACATGTTCATCCTCCTCCATTGTCGTTGCTTCCTTTGGATGAATACAAATGTATCATTTAGACCGACGGCTCGGCTCAACCGGCCATCGGGTCTAAACATGCTTATTCAGCAGCTTGCGCTATTATAGCTGGTTCATTAGTGAATGGTGAATTTAAGTCTTCCATTGTACATACACAGGCACTGGGGGACTGTATGGCGCAATTGGCGAAGCTGCGTGCTCTTATTCTAGCTCTCAAGTTTGCTGATCCTAATGTGAATAATCTTATTGTATGCGATTCTTACTACTGTGTCCAGTCTTATAATGACAACTTATTCTTTTGGTCTCAGAATGATTATCGAGACTCTAAAGGCACGCAATAAAGCATAGAACGCTTTGGGTTCGAGTGGCGGAGCTTAAACAATGTCTGCCACTCGGGCGTTTTTCAGCTGCTCCGGTAGGCTGCTACACTGAGAACAGAGCTGCTCAACATTTTGGATTGCCAAAATAGCATCCATTTTTAACTATCTGAGGGATTAGCAGCTCGTCTTTCTTGCTGGATACATTTTATCAAGGCCTTCTTTTTGAGGAGTCGGTTAATAAATCACACCAGTTCCCTTTTGAGAAAGGCCACTTTCAACATAAGAACCTCACAGGTGTATTTTGGATGACAGGAATAAATTCTTGACCTGAACCATTTAAACCTCTTATCAGCCTACGTATAGATGCTGGATAGTTTTGAGCACAACATTCTGAGGTGGAACTCCTGATGAAGACAGTGTTTCTGTCGAAACGCGCGTAGAGTCATCTTTGAAAACCACCCTACAAATGCAATCTTCTTATTTAAGTGTTGTCGTTGTTTGTTTGTTATAGTTTGTATTAACCCAATCATGTGGGACGGAATAATCATGTATATCAATTTGATTATATGTATGTAGTATGTCTTTGATTGTGAATGAATGTGGTCAGAATGTTGTATAATTGTCAGTCTCTGTATGAATATCTTTATGTTTATTTTGTGTTTTTATAGTTACCTATCAATAGGATTAAGATAATTTATAAATAAACTTTTTTATACATTTCTAAATTTCAGTGTCACTGTAGTTATTTCTGAGCCTTTCATGGCGTGAGGGTTTATGGTCTGAAGTAGCCCTAGAGTATTTACATTAAACTCACACAGGTTATACATACTCTTGGCCATCTGCGTGTGGGAGCACATGCTGTTGGTAATTCTTTGGCTGACGAGGCAGCCAAATCTGCAGTAGCCACGTGTTCCGTTGCAGCAGTTACAAGATCCATGACTGAGATAGATAATGACATTTTGCTAGCTATAGCTGCTACGAAGGATGGAACTGCTTACCTGCAGGGCTTCCCTTCAAAGTATTCTTATCATTTATCTGCCAAACAAGTTCCTTGTGCTACTATTCCGTCAGTTGGGGATCGGCTGATTCCCAAAATGGACCGCAGGCTTCCTTTGATCATTGCCGCACACAAGGGCATAGCTTCTGCGCATGCCGGGGTGTCTGCGACTGTCTCTATTTTACAGCAACGTTATTGGTGGCGTGGTTTATATAAACAAACCCATAATTATGTGCTTTCTTGTAACATTTGTCAGCAACTCAAACCTTCTACGGTGTCACGACCACCACAAACACAGCTATATATATCAAATCAGCCACTTGGCTGTGTATATCTTGATCACTGCGGTCCATTGACTTCTGATACTGCGTACAAATATATTTTTGTTGCAGTTGATTCATGCACTAGATTCCTTTGGGTTTGGCCACAACGCAGTGCTGATGCTCGAAATGTCATTAGAGATTTGCGTGTCTTTGTCAGGACTTTTGCCTGTGGCACCTTCCATTCTAACCCAGGTCCAGCGTTTGCCTCTAAGGCGTACAAGGACGCAATGAGGTCTCTGGGGGTGCTGGTGCAGTTTTCATCTCCATACAGGCCTGAGGGCAATTCAATAGTGGAGCGAATGAACCGTGACTTAAACCAATCTTTGACAGCTAGAGTCTTAGGTACTGGCATGAACAGGCTGGCCCATTTGTATGGAGTTCAACGTGCACTTAATCATCTCCCAAGAAGATCTCTGGGTGGGCGGACCCCATACGAAATGCTCTTTGGCATTAAAATGTTTGTGCCAGACGTTGTGGTGGCGGCTGCAGCATTTGACGTAGATAACCATTCTACTATGTTACAGCACCTACTAAACACCAGTGACAGCTTCGCTACAGAACATTTACCCTCTTCCAATAAAACGGTAATGCTGATTCCGGTCGCCGGCTGGCTACCTAAGATTGGTGATCTGGTACGAGAAAAGCTGGAGAACAAAAAAGAATTTGGTCCCTCCTATCGTGCCCCGGTCCCAGTTCTTGGATTGCAGTGTACTCGTACAGTGATTCTACCACCTTTGCCTGGACGCAAGGAAAACAGATGCATTTCAGTTGACAATGTCAAACTACACCATCTGGCCGATTCTGAATAGTGTGACTCCTAGTGTTTCATGCAACGCTATTTCTTTGAATCCAATGGCTTCATCCTCTTCGACTCATGCCTGTGTCGTTGAGGGTGAGATGGAGACTACTATTGACCTTTTGCCTGTTTTGCCTTCATCCTCTTCCATCCCAGATGTCAAGTATGCTTATCCCCCGGATGAGTCCCACATTGAAGTACCGGACGGCCCTTTACAACATCATGCTGATGCTGCACTACCCCCGTTAATGAACATGGGTGCAAGCGGTTATTTTGGGGACCGAACGAGCTTCTCCTATGACTCTTCCTCCTTGTCATCCTCTGTGACACTTCCACCGACAAAAACGAGTATTTTTATCACTTGGTTCCAAAACACTTACCTGGTCCCACCCTGGGCCTACATCTGGTTGGTGCTTATCCTGATTTTTCTTTTCATGTCATTTGGATATGTGACAGTATTTTTCTTGCTCATCAATGGTCATTATTTACCGGAACGCTCTGCTGTAAAGTTGGTCGATGGAATTCTGGCTCCACGTACATCGTCCTACATCATGAAACGTGATCAAGCCCTTGTGAACATTTCGGCTTTCCCTGTTGCAGATGGCATTGTTTGGGATAAAGTAGCATTCGAATTCCATGGTCCGATGGAGGTCCTTAAGATACCATACGTGTTTCGCGTTTCATAAGAGATGTGATAACACAGGACATACATTCTGATGATTGGGATGTACAAGCAGTACATTCATTGTTTTCTGATTTAAAGTATTATGCTGCTTTTGATGCTGAAGATTTGTATTTAAATTCTGCCAATTATGCTGATTTATTCTGTTATCAACATTATGGCCATCATTTCTTACACAAAACAAACACTTTAAGACCTGTTTTTTAATTACACGCAGTGGGAACATTGTCCAACTCCCTTACAAGGTAGTTCTAAAACACTTAGAAATAAATTCACCTATTTCACTGATTATAACTTGTCCAATCCAGAATGCTATTTCTTTAAATTAAAATTGCCATCTCAATCTAAATTCATTCTGACACACACAAAATTAATATATTCCAATTCTTTTAGAACTGAATTAGCCTTACAGGGTTATGATCACTGGAAAGATACCATTGATTTGAAATTGATTTGGGGCACTAAATCTTGGCAGGTACAGGGAGCTGAAGCTTTGCACCGTGCATGCCTAATTCCGACTCAAGTATTATTTTTAAATGCCACTGTCCACCAAACCACTTGGTTTGGCTTGGCTACTGCCAAGAATCTGAATATTCCATCCATTCCGTCATTGGCTGAGTATGATAATTGGTGTAAATACACAAATTATACCATTGATGTTCTACAAGCTATATTTTGAAATAATAGTTTCAATATCTCTGATGTTGACCCCTCAGGATGGTTAGTGTGGCAAACCAATTCCAATGCATGTCAACTGCGTTTTTATAATGCAATGACCGGTTTCACACAAACTAGTCCTGATCCCCGTTACCCACATTCATACTCTGTCACCACATATTCAGTGGGGAAATTGTGCCAGCAATGGTTGGAACACTCTACTCTATCGTCAGTGAAACAACACCTGTCCCTCTTGTCGAGCGATATCAATTTGGCAGATTTTCTCTTGGGTCCTAAATCTCCAAGGTCAAAAAGGTTTATCTATGCGGCTTATAATGAATTATGGAAACTTTCGCAGATGGAGGCAGCGTTCCGTCTGCGACAAATTGACCAAGCAAATTTGGAGCAGATTATTGCAGTTGTCGACAATAGCATAAATACATTGTCTGCTCGCATTTACACCTTAGATAACATTGCTTCATCTGTTATTGATATTGTTCAAAGTGATGTATCTGTATTATACATACCATGGTCAAAATCAATTGCGATCTGTGATGCAATTTGCATGGATGTTACAGACTCTCAAAATGGGAAAAGTACCGTGGGATTATTTGAACGCTTCTGCTTTGTTTTTACCATTTAATCTAACTGATAAACAGAGATTCATGTCCATGAAAGATGCAACCTACACGCTGTTGCACATTGAACAATTAGAACACTTGCCATTTTCGGTAGCAGAAACTGATTCGGCTGTGTGGTTAATTCATGGCGTTATTTCCTTACCTTTCTCGCTCCTTCAGTTTAAGTCTTGCATGAAACATTTCCCAATAGGCCGCTTCGAACTCCTGGGGAGTGCGTTTGTTCATGAAGTGTGGTCTTTGCCTTTCGTCTACAGATGTCACCGGGAGGATACAGAAGTTTTTCTTACAGGGGAGGAGTGCGATTCCACAGTAGGACATTCCTTAGTTTGTAAACACGTTAAGTTACACGGCGCTTGTAACGTGTCCGCCCCTAATCTGGCTTGTTTTTTTAAAGGGAAGCCTGTCCCAGCAATAATTCTCGCTCTGACGTTGCTTTCTAATGGCAGTTATCTTATTTTGAATAACCACGACTGCTTGTGGCTTATGGTCAGGCATCCCTTATATAGTAACAGTTTCACAATATGTTACTTGTTGTAGCAATGTGCTTTTTCCACCCCCGCATGGGATTGTAGATAGTTCCATTTGGCCTTCCATTCCAACTTTGAAAACAGATTTCAATAAACTAAGCAGGCTCAAAGCGCTATTATTTCAACAAGAAGTGGCTCTCACTTCGGCTCGAGAGACCTTCGAATTGCAGGTGGCTAGAACATCTAGTGAGATTCAGTCACTGCTTAACACGAACCTCCCACTTCATTTTGGGGAGCTGATACATCAACTATTTAATGCGTCTGACACACAAGCCCTTGCTCATTTTTTTAAACTGCTGGGATCCGGTCTTGTAACCTCTTTTCAGACGATTTTTGGAGTAATACCAGCCTTTATCCATTCTATTTTTTCCAGCGTCTTTGGAGGGTTTCCATTAATACTGGCGCTGGCGGGTGGCATCCTGGTTCTACTGCTCCTGCTACGCAATGGCTGCCCATCAGGTGCTAATGCACAGACCAGGCCAATTGCAACTGTACCGTGACCGAATGCAACAACTTTTTGGATGCTTGCCATTAGCGCTGCTTAGCGTGAGTTATGGACTAACTTTTTGCTTTGCCAACTTCACTTGCGTGCAACCTGTGTTCTACTGTCCGCGGTACCCTTTCTATTGGGCCTTGGATTTATGCCTCTCCAACACGTCATGCACTGACCCGGATTATGACCAATTAATGGGTCCATTAGTGGCCCATGACCAGGCCTGACTCGGGATCACCGTATGGCGAGTTCGGCTGCACTTGAAGTGTTGGCTGAGTGGAATATCTGTGCGGCTGCACAGCAACTCTTGCAACGAAGTTTCTTCGAATATCACGAAAGTTGCCCGGATATGCTTTTGGAGGCATCGGATTATGAGGAACACGTGTGTTCCTTCCAGCTACATGATTGGATGGCATCCCTTTTTGCCACGAACGACAGGGATGACCTTTTGGAACGAATTGCATTCTTCATGTTCACGTACTTTTATGGATTTTTCTACCCCAAATTAATCCCGTTCTCAATGAATGACGACATTTATTTATTTATTTTTTCTCTCACACTGAAATTTTCCAATTTGGCTTTTTCAAGCGCTTCTGCTTAGCTTTGAACTCTGTTTGGACCTTTTGTCTTTATGCTACGTCCTTACCAAGGGGAGGGTGTCCGTGAGCGCCTTGAGACCCTCATGGGTGAGTAGCACGCTTACAGTGCCTTGAGACCCTCACGGGTGAGTAGCGCGCTTACAATTCCCTGATTGATTGAGGGTATCATATGGCCGTTGGAGTCATTGTCCACATTGCTAAGTTAGCATGAGCTCTGCTGCCATGATGCTGCTTTTGGGCACGTTCCTACATGACTTTATTTTGCAAGACTCTGTTTGTGCCTTTCACATGAGAACCGTCCACTTCGTGCGTTCTCTGCCTGTTCCTGGAGTTTAGTCTGAACACTGTGAACAAGGTCGATAAACAATGCCCCTTGTTATTCTGTTCTGGTCAGTCCCTAGCACCTAGACATAACATGCTAACACAGCTGCGGATGCTGGAAACTCATGCTTTGATATTATGGGAATGCATGTTTGGTTACAGCACACTTGGAGAGGGACCTTTCTAGGGAGAAGAGCTATGCTGTTCCTATGATGTAGAAATACCATCTAGGCAGTAAGGTATGGGGTCTGCTGACAAAGCCCAGAAATCTACTTTTATATAATAAAACTTCTTCTAACCAAGGGGAGGGTGGTCAGGCCTTATAGTCCTTTATCCACTGTCTGTATACAATGACATCCCCCTTTATAATCTATGGAATTGCAACAATGCTAACTGTTTTAGGTTTATGCGTTTTGCTGCTGGTAGTGGCTCGTATACTGCATTATAGAGCACTATAGTTAAAAAAATTTTTTTAACTATAACAGTGACTCTGTCAATTCTTATTGTGGACAAGAACGAGTGAGTAAGCGAAAGGGTACGTCTTGCTACCGCGATCCCTGAGAGAGTTGGGAGTGTTGTGTTCTGGGTTGTCTAATCATTTGCGACTTCGTGAGTATGTAGGAGAGCGAATGAGACACTATAGCTAGTTGGTTTTGGGATTTGGGTACTGAGGCGGTAGGAAGGCTCAGCCCCTACACACCGAGGTCCTGTTTTCTTGTGCATAGTTCTGTGTATATACAGAATCCCCGCAACACCCCCACGGTCCCTGCCGGCTCCCCGCCTCCTGCGGGAGCCGGCATTGCTTTTGGGCAGAGGGAGCTCCTAACATGCAGCTCCCCCTGCCCAAAAGCAATTCTGCTTCGCTTCATGGAAGCATGAGCATTTTTCATGCTCTCGCTTCCATGAAGCGAAGCAGAGATTGCTATGGCTTGGCGGGATAGCAAACTGCAATGTCCTGGAGTGGGCACCCAGGGACATTGCTGGAGCTGGCTCTGGGGGGGTGGTCCCCAGGGCCATGAAGGGCTCCTGGAGGGGGGCTGGGCAGCCCCCTCCCATCTTCTCTGTAGCCCGGGGAGGTGGTGGTCCCCGTGGGTCCGCAAAGGACCCCCGCCTTAATTTATTTTGTGCCCCGGGGAGGTGGCGGACACCCCCACACATGTTGAAATCTTGCCCCGGGGAGGTGGTGGTCCCTGGGGCAGCAGAGGGGCATGTGCCCCATTACAATACTTCAGCCCCGGGAGGTGGCGGTCCCTGGGGCTCCGTGGGGGGCTGGAGCCCCCGCCACGCATCTTATCAATGTAGCCACGGGGAGGTGGCGGTCCCTGGGCCTGCAGGGGGCTGCATGGCCCCCCATTTAACAAAATTAGCCCCAGGGAGGTGGCGGTCCCCGGGGCTGTGTGAGGGGGCAAGAGCCCCCACACCTTTTTTTATTTAAAATAAAGCCCCGAGGAGGTGGCGGTCCCCAGGGCTGCGGAGGGCCTGCATGGCCCCCCCAAATAATAAACATAGCCCTGGAGAGGTGGTGGTCCCGGGGCAGCGGGGGCCCATGCGGCCCCCGCATATATTTAGATAATTTCCCCCGGGACTTGGCCCACCCGGGGGCCTAATTAAACAAAGCGCATGAGCCCTCGCTTCGTTTTTAAAAAAAAAGAAGTTTGGCGGGATTCGCGGACCCAACGCAACTCCTGCGAATTTTTTTTTTTAAATGTTTTTTTTTGCCCTGGGGACAGGGACCCCCTCAGCAGGCCTAGGGGGTCAGAGTGTTTCTACCCTGCCCCCTTTTCTTGTTTTTTAACATTTCTTAAACTTTTTTCTTCTGACTTGGTTCAACCGAGTCACAAGATGGCTTCCAACACTTCCTGGTTTGAATTGTTGGCAGCCAATCAGATTGCAGGCTCAGGATCAGGAGGGTTCGTGGATCCTCCGCGCCCATATTTAGATATCTGAGAAATATTTTAGTTTCTCGGGTACTACTGAACAGATTTACACCATTTAACAAAAAGAGTGCACTCTGGACCAAGAGCTACCTTTCTGCCAAATTTGGTGTAATTCCGTTCAGCAGTTCGGGCTGTAGCTTCGTCAACAGTTTCCTATGGAAATTAACCTGAGAAAACGCTTTTGGGACCCCCTTTTCTCAGCCCCGCTTGACGAATCACCCCGAAACATTCAACACAGCAGCTCTCCTGACCGCACCATTAGTTTTGAACATTTTGCGAAGATTCGTCAAACGGCACCAAAGATATTGGCAAATCAAACAACGCTTTTCCTATGGAAACTAGGTCCTAAATATAACTACCCACTGGCAACCGCTACTAGGTAATATATATATATATATGTATATATATATATATATATTCTCCACCACTCTGCAAACGCGCCTCCTGGCATGCTCTTGGTTGGGGGATGAAGTCCCATTGCCTGCTGAGGGTCCCTGGCGGTCAACTAGCCCTCCTGTTATCTCAAGTAAGCCCCACACAGCTGGATTGCTGAGAGTGGTCCGAGGCCATGCCCCCTTTTTACACCACTCTGCAAACACGCCTCCTGGCACACTGCTGCTCAGGGGATGAAGTTCACTTTAGTCCTGAGGTCCTCAGGACACAAGAGGACCTCATCGCCCCACCAGCAATGCGCCAAGAGGCGCGTTTGCAGAGTGGTGTAAAAAGGGACATGGCCTCGGACCACCTCTCAACAATCCCACTGTGTGGGGCGTACTGGAGGTACATGGTGGGCTAGTTGGCCCCTAAGGACTCTTAGGAATCAAGGGGACTCAATCCCCAACCCAGAACGCGTCAGGAGGCGCGTTTGCAGAGTGGTGCAGGGAGGGGACGGAGCCTCCGGCGAGATGCCGGCTTCTATGTTCTTTTTCTGTTTTTAGAAGGGTGGCTGTGTGGCCCCCCTTCTCTTAATTTTTTTGGGCCCTGGGGACCCCATCCCCAGTGCCTGAGCCATTTTTTTTTTAAACGGGAAGCGGGCCACGCGGCCCACTCCCCAGGCCGATTTCAGCCCTGGGGACCCCATCCCCCAGGGCATGGGCAATTTTTTAATAAAAAAAAACTACATTTAAAGGAGGGGGCCGCACGGCCCCCCTCCTGAGGCCTTTTTCGGCTTTGCCTCCTATTTGTTTTTTACTTTACGGGAGGGGGGCCCCCTTCCCTTGGCCACTTTTGGCCCTGGGGACCACATTCCCATGGGCCTGGCCTCACGTTGGGGGCCGCGGGGGGAGCCCCAATGCCCCCACGGCCCCAGCCGGCTCCCGGCCTCCTGCAGGAGCCGGCATTGCTTTTAGACAAGGGGAGCTGCAAACATGCAGTTCCCCTTGTCCAAAAGCAATTCTGCTTCGCTTCATGGAAGCGAGAGCAGGTTTCCTGCTCTCGCTTCCACGAAGCAAAGCAGAGTTTGCAATGACAGGGCAAGAGTCGTGCTCCCGCCCTGCCATTGCAAACTGCAATGTCCCGGGGTTGGCACCCCGGGACATTGCTGGAGCCGGTCCTTGGGGGGGTGGCGGTCCCCAGGACCATTGAGGGCTCCTGGAGGGGGGCCGGGCAGCCCCCTCCCAACTTGAACATAGCCCGGGGCAGGTGGTGGTTCCCGGGGGTCCGCAACGGACCCCCGCATTTGAATAATTAGTGCCCCGGGGAGGTGATGGTCCCCGGGGCAGTGAGGGGGGGCTCGAGCCCCCCACACTTTGTTTTTAAAATAAGCCCCGGGGAGGTGACGGTCCCTGGGGCTTGGGGGGCCCTTGAGGCCCCCCACCCTAATTAATTAATGCCCCGGGGAGGTGGCCACGTGCCTCCGCATACTATTAATCATGCCCCAGGGAGGTGGCAGTCCCAGGGACTGCAGGGGCCCCCGCATATATTTTCCTCATTGCCCCGGCACCTGGCCCACCCGGGGGCTTATTAGAACGAAGCGCAGAAGCCCGTACTTCGTTTTTTTAAAAAGTTTCGCCGAGATTCGTGGATCCTACAAATAAAAATAATGCTTTTTTGGCCCTGAGGGTCCCTGTCGGACCCCCTGAGCAGACCTAGGGGGTCAGGGTGTTTCTACCCTGCCCCCTTTTCTTCATTTTTAACCTTTTTTCTTGTGACTCGGTTCAACCGAGTCACAGGATGGCTGCCAACACTTTTTGGTTTGGGGTGTTGGCAGCCAATCAGAATCAAGCTTGTGCTCTGGAGGGTTCGCAGATCCACCGCGGTCACCAGATATCGATATATTTTTATTTTTGAATTTCTCAGAAACTACGGAACGGATTTACACCATTTAAAAAAAGAACGCTTTCTGAACCAAGAGCTACTTTTTTGCCAAATTTGGAGTAATTTCGTTCAGCAGTTCGGGCTCTAGCCTTCTCCAAAATTTCCTATTGAAATTAACATGGAGAAAACGCGTTTTGGGACCCCCTTTTTTCTCGGCCCCTCGCTTGACGAATCACTCCGAAACTTTCAAGACAGGAGCTGACCGGAGCGCCCCATTAGTTTTGAAAAATTTGCGAAGATTCGTCAACCTGCGCCAAAGATATTGGCAAATCAAAAACGCTTTTCCTATGGAAACTAGGTCCTAACTATAACTACCTACTGGCGACCGCCAGTAGGTAATATATATATATATATTTTTTTAAAGCAATTACCCAATTTACAAAATTCATAAACAATGTAATAATTAATTTTCAATTTATAAATAATGGTTATTTAGTTATAAACTTAATTAACTTGACACCTTATACCCCTACGCATCTAACACCCTACACCTAAAATATATAACTGAAATTAATAAGTATAACACAAGTTACATAATTTATAATCAATTATTTAATTAATTAACAATTAATAATTATTTGTTAATTAATTATTCCTTAAATAACTTCCCACCCTATACCTCTACAGACCCAGCAGGCCACACCTACAATATAAGTAAAATATATAACTATTACACAATTTATTAATGAATTAAATATTTAATTTCACTTTAAGAAATAATGTTTTTTTATTATTAGCTAATTAATTTCCCACTCTATACCCCTACAAACCCAGCAGCCCGCACTTACAATGTAACTAAAATAAATGATTATAACACAATTTACATAATTAATATTCAATTAAATAATTAATAATACATTTATTGTTAATTATTTATTACCTTATTAGCTTCCCACCCTATACCCCTAAAAAGTAGCAACCCGCACCTAAAAGGTAAGTAAAATAAATCAATATTACATAATGTAAATAATTAATATCAATCACTTACTTTCTTAAAAATTGTTAATTAATGATTAATTATTACTTAATTAACTTCCCACCCTATCGTCTTAAAAACCAACAACCCACTATAAATCAGTATAACAATTATACAAACTATAGTAACACATAATACTATATGAACTAAAACACATTAAAATAATTAAAAAACAACATTTTTAGAACTATATTATTGAAAACGATATTAACAATACGAATACTCTTGTTAGTTGAGGGAGGTTCAGGAAAGAAATAAACAGTATTTGGTTGACTTAATGTTTATCAAGAAAAGAATACCAAAATAACTGAGCATTAACAATGTACATGACAAAGATGTATAATGCTGAAAAGTAATAAAATCTGTTAAAAAAACCAATAACAATACTCTTAACAACGATATTACTTACCTGAAAAAAGCAATATTCTTGACAACTATATTTTTGCATCACAAAATGTATGTATCACGATATTTTTCCCCAATATTTCTGTCTCCTGATATTTACAACTTGCTATTTTGTCCAAATACCCTCAGTTTCATTAAATCTCGAGGCTTCATCCTGAGCATATTTTGGGCTTGTATTCCAATCTCTGGGGGTGGGGCCACTGTTTAAGGGCCTGCAGCACTGACTGAATCATCAAAAAGGGGATAATCTCTATAAGCACCGGTACATACATTTGAGAGGAGGACATAGTCAGCAGAATGTCATCTGTGTAGAGCAGGGATCTCCAAACTTTTCTGTAGTGAGAGCTACTTCTGATCAGTGTAAATCATCGTGAGCTAGTGAAGCCTAAGCAACTCGCGCATTGTTACCAGAAACCCCCATGCCCAGCTCCATTTACTTTAAGCCTTATGTGCATAGAGCCAGATACTGTGGTTTGAACAATATTACTTTGAGTCGGGGCACTATGACAGTGCTGCCATGTGTGTCAGTGAGAGTGTGGCCTTTGAGGATGTATGAATATGTGTGCGTATGAATGGGATATACGTGTTGGGTGAATGAGAAGAACATGTGTCGTATGTACTTATGTTACAGGACATATCTTTCACCATATGTGGCACGTTACATATTCTGCAAAAAGGTTCATAAAATTTCTCCCACTTAAAAAAATGGCTGTATTTTCAGTTATAATTATGACACAGTGTCTACCAGCCACTGGGAGCAAGATGCCTGTTGTGTGTAAATGTGAAACTTTGAAATGGGAGAAAATTAAACTGAAGAGTTAAATTTATATTTATATGGATTCCATAAAACTTATCATTTAAATGTTCTCCCAATTCAAAATGTTGCATTTCCAAACAGCAGACATTTTGTACCCAAAGGCCTGTAGACACAGTGCTATATTTATAAAAGAAAAATTCAGCCATGTGTTTAAGTGGGAGGAATTTAAAGTGAAGAAACATGCTTCATAAAACATTAAGACTTAATTGGCTTAATTGAAAAGGGAGAAAAACATTAAGAAATAATGTTTCATAGAAATATTTATCTTCACTTTAAATTTCACCCGTTTGAAAAAATGGCTTTATTTTTCAGTTATAAATTTGGCACGGTGTCTGCTGGCTACTGGGAGCAAGAGGCCTGTTGTTTGTAAATGCAACACTTTGAAATGGGAGAAAATTTAAATGAAGAGTTAGCTTAATCATTAGGTCAACTCTTCATTTTGATTTTCTCCAATTTAAAAGCATTCAGAAACATCAATTTGTTCTTGTTCTCACACTTGAGTTGAAAAGGTGTTTTATTTGGGAGTCAAATACCTCAGTGCTTCAGTTCTTCACCTCAATGCCCGACTCAGGGTCATAATTCTTATTTCAGCACTGCTCATTTTCAGGTCCTGCTATGCTATCTGCAGCCTGATGCTAATAATGTAAGATGAACACAGCCTTCCCTTAACTTTAAAAGGAAAATGTGACCCTGTGCTTATTTAAAAATGAACTCAAGGCTGCAAACTACTCTAAAGGTGTCTGCGAGCTACTGGGAGCTTGTGATCGACTGGCTGGAGACACCAGTTCTAAATCATCTTACAGATGTTAATATATATGACATTACCCATGTTAGAGATAACAGCTTCGTTGACTTTAAGCCTAATGCCTATAGAGTCAGATACTATGGTTTGAACAAAATACTTCAAGTAGGGGCACTATGACAGGACTGCCATGTGTGTCAGTTTGAGCCTGGTCTTTGGGAATGTATGAACATGTGTCTGTGTGTATGAATGAGATATATGCGTATGGGTGACCAAGAGCTTGTGTCGTAGGTACTTGTGGCACAGGACTTACCTTTCGCCATATGTGACACAGTTACATGTATAACACAAACATACAACCATTGTTTTACATGGGAGAAGTTTAAACTGCAGAAAAATGTTCTGCAAAAATGTTCATAACATGGAAAATTTCCTGCCCTTTAAATTTCTCCCACTTAGAATATTGGCTGTATTTATCAGTTATAAATATGGCACTGTGACTACCAGCCACTGAGAGGAAGATGCCTGCTGTGTATAAAGCAGACACTTTGATATGGGAGAAAACTGAAGACTTAACTTTATGCTTATATGGATTCCATAAAACTCACCATTTCAATTTTCTCCTATTTCCAAGTGCCACATTAGCTAATAGCAGGCATCTGGATCCCAGTGGCCTGCAGACACTGTGCCATATTTATACCAGCAAAATACAGCCATTTGTGTAAATGAGAGGGTTGATAGTATGATCAGACCTTTTCTATGTTACTGGGGGAGTGCGGCCCATGTGAAGGTCTGCTTAGATGTAATAACCAGACCCTTGCACTGACATCCAGTGTGCATGTCAAGTGTGTGTATATATGGCTTAGATGGTAGAAAAATTCAGTGTTGTAGGGAGAGTCTGATTGCTGGAATCTGTGGATATATTTTGGATAGCCCCCGGTTTAACATGGCACAAGATGGAGGATGGGATACAGCTTTTTCAGACTGTGGATGTATATTGCCTGCATTCCTGAAGCTGAAGACCTAGGCATTGAAGTGAGGAAGGATGGAGACAGACTACCCTTTGGTAGTCTATTGGTCTTTGTAGACCAGCTTTAGCTTGATTGTCCAGGATCACATTGTCAGTGTACAGCAGGTTAGATAACAGGAGACCATCAATTTTAGGTGATTGGGAGTTGACAGTCCAGAGGTCTATGTTTTGGTCGGCTAAGTAAAAAATTTATAATTGAGATGCCAGTACACAACCCTGCTTCAGTCCTATAGAGCTATTGATCTTTCGGGAGACGCGCAAACCATCCCCAGGTTTTATTCTCACCCATACATTGCTGTAGAGAGCAGGGAGGATGGAATATCCCATTGAACCAGTTTTTCCCACAGTTTATTTCTCGGAACACAATCAAATGCAGATTTGAAACATACAATGCAGAGATGGGGGGAAGATTGGTGGAGGTACCTAGCCCATGACAAAAGCTCAATTGGTTGATTGGAATTATTACTTTGTCCTTCGCCCAGGTGATTAAGGGCCCGGTTTAGTGTTTGGCGGACAGGTTACTTTGACACAAACTTGACGGATATCCCGTCCGCCTTATTACAAATACGTAGAATATAATGCACTCTTAATAAGGTGGACAGGATATGCGTCACATTTTCCGATGGAGTAACACGTCTGTCAAACTCTAAATCAGGCCTTAAGTCTGACAAAAGTAGTGCGGTAAAGTATTTTGCTTCATTGTCAAGGAGAACTATGAGCCTATGATTTTCTGGTGACGATCTGTTGCCCCCCCTTATAGATCGGATTGATGATGGAGCCTCTCCAGCAGTCTGATACCTCCTCACTCTGAAGTATTTGACAGAATACCAGGTATAGTTTGACTGACCAGAAGTGCGGATTGATTTTGTACAGTGCTTGAGGAATACCATTCGGCCCGGGTGCTCCGATACGTCACCCATTCCTAATTTACTCAGCTTTTTGACTTGATGTGTAATTCAGTGCTTCCTTCATGTTATCTGGCTCATCTCATGTGGTAAGCTATCAGTCAGATTGTATGTTGACCTTCGCGAAAGGTATGATGATACAATTTGTTTTCTCTGATGTTGGGTTTGCTTTCCCTTTCTCCATGGACGTGCCGAAATGGGCTTTTAAAAAGTCATACCATGCAGCTTTGGCGATGTTTGAATTGTTTACAGTATGATTGCCGCTTTCTGTTTTATATTTTTTTAATAACATATTTTATTGGCCATGAGGCACAGGGTCAAGACTGATTTGCATATAGCTGTGTCTGAACTGGGGTGGCGAAGTGAGCTAAAGAATGATGATGGATTCAACCCAGATCTGTGACTGGGGGTGAGTGTCTGAAAAGTTTCAGCGCGCCGTCCAACATCTCCTTGGGTTTGCCTTATTTCAAATTTATTAACTTTAAAAATAATATTAATAAAGCACTGTCCAGGAAAATGAACACAGTGTAGTTCCATTTTCATACTTTCCCCGTATACGTCATTGTTTACAAAGCTGCAAGTAAATAGTTTGCTTGAAGTATCACACCGGCCTCCCATCTTTACGGGTCATGGCGGCTCCTCCACTAAGGCGGAGGAGCATCACCCCACTGCTTTTAAGCAGTTTAAATAAAGGAAACATAAAATGATAATAACAAAGTTTTTATCATTTTATGTTTCTGTGCTGCTTTGCGTGCGGGTGGGCGTGGCTGCTCTGCTCTCAGGGCAGGGCAGGGGAGGAGTGGTTTGCCCACTCAAGTGTGCAATGACTGTTGAGGGCCGGCCAAACAGTCATGCACACTTCGCATGTTCTCCATACAGGCTGCATTATAGCCTGCATGAAGAACATGCCCAGGCCCCCAGTCCCCGTCTGAGCGCCAAACTATGGCACTCAGACCAATCACAACGCTGCATTGCAGGGTTGTGATTGGTCAGGGGAGCCTGAGTGCTTACCAGTCACAATGCTGCATTGCAGCATTGTGGTTGGTCAGGGGAGCCTGGGTGCTTCCCGGTTCCTATACGGCGCCGGCGGAGTCCTGACGTGGAGAAGAGACGCGCGGCGATAAGGTAAGTTATTTTTCTTTTTTACATCCCCCTCGCCTCCCCCCACCACCCCCGATTGGTGCCGGCCGCCACTACAACCAATACGTATTTACATATAGATATGGGGCTCGCACCTTATGAAAAACATAATTCATTTATAGCTGAAGGAGAAAGAAAAGTAAATCAATTAACTTCCAGCAATACAGAATCACCCATATTGAGCATTATATTATTGCACAGTGTAATTATTTTCATATTGCATATGCACAGACACTGAAAAGAAAAAAAGAAACCCTCAATCAGAAAAGACAGAAACTGATAATTACAAAGACAAAATACAAATCTTACTACTAACAGAAGACAGAAAAAAACTAAATTGCACATCAAACTTTCAAATTGGCCCTAGATTGTACCAAATTCTTTCATATCTTGCTGATGGTTGATTCTATTTGCATAGATGGATTCATTTTTTGCTGATAATGAAGGAAAATTGATAGCTCGGTAGAAAACCGACATTGCAATAGCAATGAAAGTGGTCCAGACATTGTAATGAATACAAATCAGTTTTATTTTCTGTGGTAAGTGATCACTTTCCGGTCTGTACTCAATAGTAAAGAATCTTACATATATCTGAATAGGGACAAAGAAGCAACTGTGTACTCAAGAAGCGAGTTAGTTGTAGTGCTAATGCGTCCAAAATAGAGGATTATCCCCAGATAATCGTCCATTTATGGCACATAGCCTCACTTTTCAGCCTCTGTAATGAAGAGTTCGCCCAGCTTATCTCAACTCTTAGCAGGACAGTACCCTTGGGGAAGCATCTTCCAAATTTGAGTCTGGATTAGGATCAGTTCGTCAGTTTGGAATACAAGAAACAAGTTCATATTGAGGTTTCCTGACAACGATATTTCAGTTGGTGTTCCAAATTTTGCGGTCTTATCGCCATTTTGCCATGGTGGTGGTCCCAAAAAGACCGCAGCGGTGGCCTGCCCGCTGTCCGGTGTTTCTGACGGTGGGGAATATCTTTTCTTATGTGTCGATGCAGGTGTATATATTTTGACTGTAGTGTACACATATGCGTGACACGTGAAAAAATACCTACTACCAGTACTTTCCCATTGCTGAAGTCTGGACCATATGTGCTCAGTTCAGTAAATGGGTGAATAGTAAAAAATGGACTTTCGGCACCAACAGGGTCGTTATCTTCGGAGTCAACGTGCTGCTGTGAAGGGGGGCCCTGGAGGAAGGGATCCACGGGGGAGACTGAAAGGAAGAAAAGGAAATGGGTGAGTATGCACCACAATTCCTTCAATTCCGCGACTCTTAGCAGGCGGTCTTACCGCCACAGCCGGCTCGATGGAAAGTCAACTCGTAATTCCGATTGCGGTGAACTCGTCTGTACCGCCCTCTAAAAGCTGCTTTCCCCCTACCACCGTCGCGGCGGTCTGCGAATGGCTGGTGGTGGTGCTCCACCGATCTTCCGTTCTGCAAACCGCCAACATCGCAATTCAGCTGGCGGACCGCCAACTAGGCGGCGGGGTTTCGGATGCCGTTTTGATGGCGGTTCCCTTACTGCCAAACTTGTAATCAGGCCCTAACTTTTCAGAAAGTTCACATTTTGTTTTCAAATCAGAATGAATGTATACATTAATAAGTATCAGTGAAGAACTTGTTCCTATAGGCCAATCATCCAGGTGAATACCAGAAAGCTTGGGTCCTCATAGTTCAGGACTGCACTTTGCACATGCAGAGTCATCGCTATGTAGGTGACAAGACCTCCCCTTTTGGGCAAGCTTTTTTGATTGACTTGACTGCTGGGCTGTTGAATTCAATAAAGCCTGACAATGGGACAGAATGCATTGACTAGGTTTCTTGGAGCATTATGACTTGAAAGGTATTTCGAATAGTTTATCAAATCTGAATTACCTAGTTTATTATTCATGCTCCTGATATTCCATGAACAAATTGTGAGCGAATAAGGTGAGATGTTATGTAGGGGTCTTTGTAATGCATGATTTCATTGTGTAGGGTTTTTAAGCAGTGCTGTCGACAGCCAACTCCAATCATTCTATCCATGATAATTCAACACACTTCGACATTCCATTTGAGCGTGGTCCTCTCAGCATGCTTCCATAGACTATCAAGTGCATTTCTGAGAATGGAGTAGAATGGTTTCTTTTCTGTTTGACCTAAAAGCTGAGGTGTCAATTGTACGTCCGCTAAACAATGTGGATAAGGATCATTTTTGTACAGGGAGATTTTTAGACCCCAATTTTTAAACATGCTTTTTCCTGCCATTACCTGGAGAGCTATTTTTTGTGCGGACCAGGTAACTAGTGCTGGTTTGTTTAACTGATTTGTACGTGGAAGTGAAAACTTGCTCAATTGAATGTCATTTGGCAAAAAATGCAATAAGTTTGAAGAAGTTTCACAATGTTGCCACAATTAAAATATCAAAGTGGCCTTTCCATCGATATTCTGGGGCAAAAAGTACTCTCTCTCCATTTCTGTCCCTTGATTTGTGTCGGTTTGAGGAGTCCCCGAAGATGATTTTAAACTGAGTGCTACAGTTCTGGAAGTCTAAGGGCCTCATTACGAGTACGGTGGTCCTGGGACTGCGGTACTCGCGGTGGCGGTTCGACCACCACCACCTGTCCGTCCTATTATGAGTGTCGCGATGGGACTGCCACAAGACCACCGCCTCCGCCGGGATCAAGGATCCCGCTGCAGTGGCAGTTTTCAAAGGGCCTGAATATGCTGGCAGTGCCGAAGCCAGCACTGCTGAGCATATTACGGTCTGCATATCCACCTCCCTTTTCATGATGGTGACCCTACCATGAAAAGGGTAGCAGGCATGCAGGTAAGGGGGCCCTGATAGGGTCCTCGGCCGAACCTGGGCCTGTGGGTGTGTGCAGGGGGGCTCATGTTGAGCCCCCCTGGAATTGCACCCTCGTTCCTGCACGGTATGGCATGCAGGACAAGGTGCGTGCCACCCCGTGCAGGAACATGCTGCAGGCTCTCTCATGGCGGCTGTATGCTTGTTAGGCTCTCCTCTGAGCCTAACATACCACAGCCGTGAGACCGCCGCACCACCGCCCGCCTGCCCGCCCTGGATTAAAGTCGTAATCCGGCAGGCGGGTGCACCAAGGGCTTGACGGTTTTCCTGGGACCGCGACGGTGGCGGTCCCAGCCGAAGACCGCCAAACTCATAATAAGTTACAGTTGGTATTTTTGAGGGTGCTATGTGGACCACCGGTTTCGCCCTTCACAGGGATCTCTTTTGTGATTACTGGTGTAGTTATTTTTTTCCTGTCAAATACGTCGACCGCCGTTAGGATGTAATTTTTTTTGTTTTTTTGAGGGGTAAGCTTTTTCCCTGTTTTCCATATGGTTCTCATGTCTTTCAGTGGTTGGGTTGACCTTGTTTTAAAGCGGTATTGAAATTACCTCTGTGGGCTTGCTGTGCATAGTCCCTACAAGATCTCTTTTATCGTTAAGAAGTTTAAGTGAAACTAAATCATTTGTGAGTATTTCAGCTTTTGAGGAGAGTAATATAAATTCCTCTGAGGACTTGTTGTGCGTAGTCCCTGCAAGATCTTTTTCAATGTATTAAGTAAAGCTGTACTATTTGTGAATAGGAACAAATGATGCTGACTGATTTTTACTCGCAATTGAACTTTTTTATTCCTGGCTTTCCTCTGCTTTTTTTATTCCCCTTGCGACAAGACCTTGGTGAAAAGGGGCTGAGGGTTGTTTGAACCATTATTGCTCACAGGAGAGTTTGGAGTTGTCCAAGCTGGGAGTGCTGCATTGTTGCCCTGATGGAGAATTTCTTACTTGTAGATGCTGCCACATTTTTCTGTGGTTGAAGAAGCTATGGTCTAGGATGGTATCTGACAATGAAGCTGTCATTAGTATCAGTTTGTGTCTCAGCTTGTTTTCTTGATTGCTGCTCCATTGACTCTCTCCCACATTGCTCATTCTTTGATGTTGAGTGTTCGACTAGGGTCATTTGAGGAATAACCATTCCCTGGCTCGAATTGACGAACTGCTTGTTTTACAGACTGTGCATTGAAAGCTAAGTTTGGCTATTATCTCTGTTATTAAAGTGTTTAAAACTGTTGGGAACGTACTTAGGGGCATATTCTCAAGGACTCATCGCCGAGTTAATGGCACTTTAGCGCAACAAAAGTGGCGAAAGAATTATCGCCCCATTCACAAGCTGGTGCAAACTCCCCACATCGCCAGTATACCAGCGATAGCTGCCGCAAAAAATATCGCCACGGATGAGAGAGACAACTAACGCTAATGATATGCAGAGTAGGCGTTCCCGTGCAAAAACACACAAACTCCACTTCGCGATATTCACAATGACCAGCCAGATCTGCGATGCGATCCAAAAACAGGCGATAAGGCGCGTTAGCAGCAGGGATTTAACACCTGCCTCCTACTGCTGTTAAGCAGGACGACAAACTGCAGTATGAAAGGGAGCCCAGCCCAGAGCCACATCTGAAGACCAACACATGTCATGGAGCTACTGATCATGCAGCTCGGAGCCCCAAGAGGCCCACAACACCCACCGCCACCACCCCCAGGCCCCCAACGCCCCCCAGGACCCCCCCCCGGACTAGCACCGAGGCAGCGCAGAATGAGACAGCGGTCCTTCCGAAAACGCACCAGCCTCGGAGACTTAACGCCAGAGGAAGTCATTGCCCACTACAGGCTCAAAAGGACGACCATCCTCTGCATCCTGACCCACATTGCCCACAGGCTGACGGTACCAACACAGCGGACAACCAACATCCCTCCGCAGACAAATCTGCTGGCTGTGCTGCACCTGTTGGCCTCTGGTACCTTCCAACCAACAACTGCCAGAGTCGGAGGAGTCTCACAGCCAGCCCTATCAAAGTTCCTCACACCTGTCTTGGATGCCATCATCAGCTTGGTACCCCAGTACCTTCACTTCCCCCACACTGCACAGGAACAGCTGGAGACCAAGCAAGGCTTCTACGCCATAGCTGGCTTCCCGCACGTGTTGGGGGCAATTGACTGCACACATGTCCTACTTGTGCCCCCTGCCGACACTGCACACAATTACCGCAACAGGAAGCACACGCATTCCATCAATGTGCAGGCCATAGTGGACCACCGGGGACTCTTCACCAACGTCGTCGCCAACTACCCAGGCAATGTGCATGATTCCTACATCTTCCGACAGTCCATCATCAACCAGCGCTTCGAGGATGGCACCTACGGAAATGCACTGCTCGTTGGTAAGTACCAACGGAACACACCACACACCTCTAATCCACAATCATGCAACTCGCAACTGTGGGGATGCACACGTTACAACATCACATACGACATGCAAAACAACATGCCCACCTACCAGACACGACAACACATGGAACTGTGGTAACAGGGGCCAGACATGTAGACAAGCCATCCACGTCATGGCACCTCTGCCACACAGTAGCAGGATGTGGTGAGAGGCGGGAACCAAGTATGTGTGAGGGAGGCGGGCGGAGCTTGCTCGAGACCAAGATGGCTGCTTGAGTCTCGAGCTCCACACCGCCGACACAATATCCTGCAATTATCCGCCAACCCATCAAGCGAAAACGGTCTACTGACCGCAATTTGGAAGTCGGAACGCGACCACACCGCAGCGGTCCCGCCCAGATCCTGCGCACCCTGCCCGACCCGAAGATACACCAGCTCCCGTCGGGTGCGACACAGGGCCGCTGAACCCCGTGCTAAAGTTGTTAGGGGAGGAGTCGCGTAGCAGTGAGCGCCGCGATCTCCGACTGGTCCCCCTGGGCCCGAGGTGGCCGGCGCTCGCAGACCCACGCAAGCAACTGGTTGGACGCCAGCGGATCCGTGGAGAGCTCGGGACGGCAGTGGCGGCCGGCGAGTGCAGTGCGGACGCATCGTGGGGCCCGGCGCGGGTAGTGGAGCGCTGCCCCCCCTCCTGGTTGAGTGTAAGGAGGTTGGGGCTGTGGCGACAGAAGGCGCAGGAAGTTCGTGGCGCCGGGCAGTGGACACGCATGAGCAAAGAGCACCGAGAGTCGGTGTGGAGCTGTGAGGCCCAGAGGTGCCGCCATACAGTGCGGAGGTCAGAGAGCCGCAAGCTGCAGATAGCGGGTGAGACGGACTCAGGCCCGCGGCTGGACAGTGCACAGTGAGGGACATAACACGCTGCGGAGTGCTGGGCAGAGCGGCATTCGCATATTCGGGACTAGCAGACCCCGGGCAGTGCCGCGTCCCAGTAACAGCTGTGCCTTATTGCTTGGAGGGAGGTAAATGATTGGAGCAACAACGCGGCATAGGGTGCCATTGGGCCTGGCGGCAAAATAATCGACTGGGCAGACATCAGCAGCGCGGCGGGGCCCGTCCGTCGAGGGGTGCTGGGAGTGGTCCACGGGTGGAGACCCACGGACGCCAGCGTGGTGGCGGCACGGAGTGCAGCGGAGCAGCGCGTGCAGACGGACGAATTGCCTTATAGCTGACCACTTTCTTGCGCCGGAGCGGGGGGCCCTCTTCCTGCTATCGGATTGAATCGCTGCAGGCAGCCTCTTCAGAGGGGTGCGGTGTCCGGTCAGCGCCGGGCGCCACGGACGGGGACGTTGACGACAGCCCCCTGGACAACGATCCTACCTGGAGAGGAACATGGGTAGAACGGACAGGACGCAGTCCAAGCTCACGTTTGAGCAAAAACGCTCTAAATCGCAGGACACCGCGTCAGGGGAGGCTCATAGGCCTACGACACCGATGGAGGAGGATCCGGACATTAGGAGTCTGTTGCTGTCCATGGAAAAGGGCTTGCAGAACGGCATCACCTCCCTGGGCACGAAAATTGATGCCCTCTCATACCGGATGGACAGAATGGGGAGCGGCTGGACAAGCACGCGGAGCGGTTAGACATGTCCGAACGAAGGATCACGGAGGTAGAGGAGGCACAGACCACATTGGACACCAACCACAAACAGCTTGGGAGGGTCATCCGTGTATTGCAAGATAAAGCGGAGGACTTGGAAGCCCACTCGAGACGTTGCAATCTGCGAATTACGGGCCTGCCGGAAACGACACCAACCGGTAACATGGAACATTTCGTGGAAAAGTTATTGGTGTCACTCCTGGGGGCTGAGGTGTTCTCGAATATGTTCGTGGTGGAGAGAGCGCACCGCTCCTTGGGACCCCGTCCGCCGCCAGGAGCCCTGCCGCGTCCCATAATAGCTAAACTGTTAAATTATCAGGACAGAGACGCGGCCTTGCGAACGGCGAGGGATAAACAAACGCTGGCATATGAGGGATCGACTATTGCACTCTACCCAGATTTCACCGCACGAGTCCAGGAGGCACGTAGACAATTCATGCCCATGAAAAAGCAACTGCGTGAGATGGGGCTGGACTATGCCATGCTGTACCCGGCCAAGCTGCGGCTGAATAAACAAGGTCGTTCCCACATTTTCGTTGATCCAAAGGCCCTGCAGAAGGCACTCAAAGACTGGTCCAGGGAACAACAACAGAGTCCGGAGCGGCAGTCGATGGAGGAGGCGGCCGGGGGATCGCTTGAGGATCAGGACTGAGCCACATTCTATTTGCCTATCGTTGATAAGTATGGTGGGGGTTGGGGAGGGGCGGGGGCGGGAGATGGGTTGGGATTGTACACGACGGTTTGCGGGGCGCCCTTCTTTCCGTCCTTACTACATATAGACAAACGCTGAGGGTGACAGTCAAGAATTGGTCACATGGCGCCAGAGGGTTTTAAAGGGACTCTATTTCAGCCACAGCGATAGATACAGGGTCGCCCATTCAGATATACGACACCAGTGTGGGAGAAAAGTTAGAGGGCGGTGTGGTGCTCCCGCATACATGCTGGGGAAATGCGTTATTATGAGGGTTGTGACACTAAAAGTCGGGGTGTGGGGGTTGGGATAGGAGAAAGCTTTCGTTTAGCTGACTACTGAACACAGAGCGACCTTTGCCCACGCGTGCTAAACACTACCACTGTTAACTAGTTAGGGGGGGGAGCGGGTGGTGGGTACAGGGGATGCTGCGCGACCGAGTTGTGGGTGGTCTGCTGTGGGTGGGGGGTAGGGGGAGGCTAATGTTCAGATTGTTTTTGATGTTGGAGATGTCAGCCAAGTTGATGCACGTAGCGCACTACATATGCCGATCACATAGGTTGGAACACGCTGTGACACTCGAAAAACATGATGGCGACGACTAGTGGGGCGGCTGCTCCGCGACCTGTGGATTCCCTCCGGGCACTGTCCTGGAACGTGAGAGGTCTCAATGACCATCGTAAATTACGTAAAGTGCTGAGCTACCTAACTAGGCATAATATAGACGTGGCCCTACTTCAGGAGACTCATCTCCCTCTGCATAGTCCATTGATGCGAGCTAGAGGCCTCCTGGGTAATGTTGACGCAGCAGGTTTCACAACACATGCTAGAGGAGTCATGACCTGGGTTAATCCCAGATCGGACTACAAGCTCCGACAGTTGCACGCTGACACTGGGGGTCGGTTTGTGATCTCCAGATGCCAGGGCAGGGGGTTGGATCTGCTCATAGTTAACATTTATGGACCCAACTATGATTGCCCGGAGTTCTTCACAACGTTGGCAAACACGATAAGTGGCTGCGGGAGGACACATATCCTCTGGGGTGGTGACTTTAACCTGGTTCGGAATCCGGCACTGGATAGATCAGGGGGTCCGACGAGGAGGCCGGCGACGGCGGCCAGAACTGTAGACAGCGTCATGATTAGCAAGGGCCTTGCCGATGTATGGAGGGAGACGCATCCACAAGAGGGCGGGTTTACGCACTATTCCGCTTACTATAATCTACACACACGAATAGACTACTGGCTAGCATCGACGGCCCTCATGCCCCAGATTTGTACATGTCAGGTTCTGCCGCGCACTTTGTCAGATCACTCACCACTCTTACTGGTCCTGTCCACACCTAAGAAAACAATTCCTCCATTCACGTGGCGCTTCCCCCTTACTCATTGTTGGATCCGCTCTTCAAAGAAGAGATGGCAGATGCTATAGAAACGTTTTTGTAACCAATATTGGCTCAGTGGACAGTTTCCAGACGGTGTGGGAAGCTTTTAAAGTGTACATTAGGGGGTGGCTATGACTAAACACTCGGGATTCTTCGCTCCATTCGGCAGAGGTTGTCGACCTTGGAGCGGCAACTTGGGGAATGGAGGCCCGCCGGGCGGCTGGGGGAGGAGAGGACGTCACAGATACCATGAAGGGCTTGCTAGAGGCATATCAGGAGACGGCGGACAGTGAAGTGCAACATCTGGGTAAATATGCCACAGCGCGTGCATACGGTGAGGGAGATAGGCCGGGCTCGGTATTGGCCCATATGTTGAAAGCTAAACGTAGTAAAACTCTGATTACTGAGATTCGATCGGAAGAGGGAGACCTATTAACGGAAGAAGAAGATATTGCGAATAGGTTCCAACAATACTATTCGGCATTGTATGCCACACGTATGTCAAACATGGATGGGGAAATCCTAGACTATTTGGAACACATAAAGTTACCCTTCCTAGCAAACACACACAGAGAGTTCCTCATGTCCCCCATTATGAAGGATGAGATTGCGGAGGCACTGGCAGGCATGAGAGCGTCTAGCGCCCCAGGGACTGATGGCCTAACGGTGGGCTTCTACAAGGCCTTTATGGATCTACTGCTCCCCCACATATCAGTGCTTTTTGATGACCTGTGTGGAACGGGTGTGATGCCGCAATCAATGAGGGAAGCAATATTAGTGGCTATCCCAAAACCAGGTAAAACCCCTGATGAATGCGGTTCTTATAGACCACTGTCACTGCTGAACGTGGACACAAAGTTGTTCGCAAAAATCTTAGCGAATCGATTGGCCATGGTGACCCCGGAACTCGTGGCCCCGGAACAGGCAGGGTTTATAACAGATCGGAACCTCACCTAAAACCTGCGGACGGTATTCGGTACAATGCAACATGTCCGGCAAGACACGAAAGCACTGGCGGTGTTTTTAGATATGGAGAAAGCTTTCGACTCTGTAGAGTGGCCCTTTATGCGTCAAGTGCTGACCAGAATGGGACTGGGCCCGGCTTTCTTGCAAATGATAGGAGTATTGTACAACGCCCCCACAGCGCGCATCCGGCTGGGGAATCTGGTGACTGACACGATCTCTATTTTCAGGGGAACCCGGCAGGGGTGCCCCTTGTCGCCAACGCTCTATGCTCTGATTGCTGAACCCTTGGCATGTGCGCTTAGGGAATATCATGGTCATAGAGGGATCAGATTTCCTAACTACGAAATAATAATATCGACGTATGCAGACGATACCTTGCTCTACGTGAGGGACCCCGAAAATAATCTCTCCCCGGTACTTAGGGAGGTTGTACACTTTGGGGCGCTATCGGGATTAAAGGTCAATTGGACCAAATCTATAGCCTTCCCGCTTTCCACAGCCACCACACAAATGGAGATGGAATTCCCGTTGCAATGGTCCGATGACTCGGTTAGGTACCTTGGTATTAGATTACACACTGATTCAGATATTGTGTTCCGTGAGAACTATGGTACAGCGGTAGCTAAACTGGAGGATAATATTGAAACCTGGATAGGTTTGCCACTGTCTTTACTCGGCAGGGTCTCCATAATGAAGATGGTGGTGCTGCCCAGGTTCCTCTTCCTGTTTGTAAATATTCCAATTGTGTTGCCACGTTCTTTCTTTGTCAGACTCAATAAACTATTAACCCGGCTGGCTTGGGCGGGCAAGCAGGCACGGGTACAATGGAGAGTGCTCACCCTGCCATACCACCTGGGGGGACTGGGCGCACCTGACCTAGAGTTATATTACAGAGTAGCACAGGGAGCGCACGCACACAGCTGGATCCATGGTGCGGACAACATACCGTACCTTAGACTCGAAAAGATCTTTGCTGCCCCTCTCCCCCTCCCGGCCGTTATTTTTGAGCCGGTGGATCATAGGACGGGGGTGCTGGATTCCCTCAACTCGACACAGCACGCATGGCACGGTCTGCTGCAACACCAGGCGGGAGCACTGCTATACTCCCCGGAAATGCCAATAGACTGGATGGTCTGGCTGGCGCCCTGCAGAGACGGAGGGGTCATACAAGCGCTCCAAGCACTAGACATATGCAAAGCAGGAGACCTGTTCACGGGCGGCGCCGTCAAGACATGGGACGAGGCAGCGGGCAATACTGAATCTCCTACTCTACTGCAGCGCTTCCAGTTCCACAGAGTACGCAGGGCGCTACATCAACAATTGGGGGATGACTTGATCGAGCCCCCTGAGGTACTGGAATTGTCGTACCTCATAAAAGCTAGGTCTCCCCGCAAGCTCGTCTCTAACTTATACAGGTTAGCAATGTCCCACAGAGCAACTCAGTATACAAAGGCTCGGTTGGCCTGGCAACGAGACCTGGGCAGAACGATAGACGATGTTATGTGGTTTTATTGCTGCAATAACACCAAACGAATATCACTGCACGGTAAACACAGACTAATACACTTTAAATATATTAATAGAGTGTACTATACACCGGAGAGACTGCATAGGTACGGACTACGGGAGGAAGCGACATGCGACAGATGCCGCACCCCGATGGCAGATTTTATGCACTTAGCGTGGGGCTGCCCGGGTGTATCCCTGTATTGGGAAAAAGTATTCCGTGAGATCAGTCTGATAGTCGAGTTGGAAATAGCTCCCGCCCCTGCACTGGCGTTGCTGGGCTATTCCAAAGCACTGCCAAAAGCGGTCCGCAGACTGGTGGACTTAGGGCTGTTGATGGCAAGGCGTAGAGTGGCGATTTGCTGGATGAGGGGTCCATTGCCTACACTGTCACAGTGGACACGGGATGTCCTTTATTGCTGTACACAATCGGAGAATTTTAGTGAACTACTCCCGCCCGGAGCAGGCCAAAGAATTTTTGGGGGCTATACACTACATACTTGAAAAGCAAAGAAGGAGGCCCACTAGAGGGGACAACGACAGATCCCGTAGAAGGCGCTAGCGCTCACGCTCTATAGAGGACAGCGCAGCTTCACGTCCTCGAGCGCACAACACCTGTGGGGAAGACAGTGGAGCCCAGACTGCTTGATTGGACAGGGGACAAGTGTGAGATGGTTGTGATTACCGGCAGTGGTCGCTGGGGGGGGGGTGCGGATAGGCAGCCGGACAAAGGTAACAAGATCGACAGCGAATGAGCTACGTCAGTGTCCTGATAACGGCAGGTTGGGCTGACATCTTTTGGTTGGTTTGTTATTAATGTTGTAAATGTCTTTTGATCATTGGTGCACAGCAGTAACACACTATATATTGCAAAGAGCTGCAACCCTTAAATGTGACGCTGCCCGACCTCCGGGATGTGGGCTATGAAGCTGTGTGAGGTGCCTTATTTTTGTACACCGCCGGCCCCAGGGTTGTTGGCGTACGGATGTGCATTGCAGAGATGTTTTTGGACAATAAAACTGTTTAAAAATTTTTTTTTAAAAAAAATTATGTGTGAGGGAGGCAAGTGACCCATGAATCAGAATGTACACAATGCCAAGTGTGGCGGGGATGTGCTGGACAGACTTAAGTATGCGGAGCACAGACATGTCCATGTGGACATATACTGCTGGTGTTTGTAGCGTCATAGACAGTGGGCGCAACAATGTTACCTCAGGCAGTGGGGTAGACCCTGGACATGTAGCTATGTCGTTCCCCCCTGTAAGCGGAGTGGGCTGGGCCAGCGTAGGAGTGGGAATCAATAGCCCGGGGCTCAGGGCGTGATTCACTTCCGGGATGGCCACCAAGGCAACTACTGCATGTGTCTCTGTTTCCGCCACATCCTGCCCATAGGCCTACACACACGTGGCCGACCACCTTCAACGGCCAATATCACAGTGTCGTTGTCAGGCTTGTAGACATGCGCAGACAGTCATGACAATGGTGTGTCCTAGGAGTGCAAGTGATGCAACCGCGCAGCGCACACAAGTAAATAGGCTCGGGGGGAGGGAGGAGCAGCTGTGAGGCAACGTACTACACATGGATGCCGCTCATTTGCCACATGCAAGACATGACAAACATGAATCCCAAAGTCCCACACATCACACACCAATATACTAATAAGCCTGCCAACACAAAATGCCGAACCACCGATTGACACATCTCTCTCCCCTGTCACAGGTGATCAAGGATATGCACTCTGCCCGTGGATGATGACACCCCTCCGAGCCCTGAACACCCAGGCCCAGAGGCAGTACAATGCGGCCCACATACGCACCAGGGGCATTGTGGAGCGCTCATTTGGCGTGTTGAAGTCACGTTTCAGGTGCCTGGACATCACAGGTGGAAGACTCCTGTACAGCCCGCAAATAGTGTGCAAGATGATCATTGCATGTTGTGTGTTGCACAACATATGTGTACGCACCAATGCCCCATGGATCCATGTGCCAGATGCACCGGACGATGATGATGAGGATGAGGCAGGTGGACCACACCCCAGTGCAGCAGCAGCTGGAATAGCCCGTAGGGACACTACCATTCACAATTTCTTCACATAAGCACGTCACATAGGGACTGTCCTTAGCAATCATGGGACAGGTCAAAATGACCACAGGCACAGCATGTGCAATTAAATTCATTCCAAGACACATTCCCTGTGTGCATGTCACTCCTCTGCATTGGAACATCGCTCTGACAAGTGTATGTGCGACATTTAGTGCTGACAATTTCACCAATGGCAATTGGATGGTGGGAGTGTCACCTCCGTTCTCGGGATCCTGTTTTCCTGCGGACTGAATCGCGTCTTCCTCTTCTTCTTCTCCTTGCCCTTCCCTGGCCCCGACGTCCCAGGCTGGTCCTCCGTGGGGCTTGTGGGGTTTGGGTTGTCCTCTGTACTTGCTCCAGCTCCCTCCATTGTGCTTCGCAGTTGTTATGTCTTTTTTATTTATTTCTGTTTTTTTTGCTGCTTTTATGGTGCTTTTTCCCGCCTGACGTGGGAATTGCAAGCCTGGCGCTGCTTGTCGCTGATTTTTCTATCGCGGTTGGGCCTATCGCAACTTTTTTCACATTCGGGTTTCCTTTTTTATCGCCGTCGCGGTAGTTGTATCGCGGACATTTGACGCGTTCTCGGGGGACTATCGCATGTTACCGCCGTGTTGAGAATACAATGTTGACACAGAGTTATTTTCCCACAATAGACGGCGATATGGAAACGTGCGTTAGCCTTTTTTGGCGATGATTATCGCACGTTCTTGAGAATATCCCCCTTAGTTTGTTTATTGCTGGAGAGCAGGAGCAGGAATTGTTTTAGCTCCGTCTCTTTCTAAGCACAAATTATTAGGTTGTTCAAATCAACTAGTTTGGTACTGGTTCCAGAAACAAATAGTGTAAGCATGTTCAGTAGATCCACCTGTAAGCCAAGTTTTTTTGCTGATAATTTAGGGGATTGACTGTCGATTGGAAACTCCTTAGCAGTACAGACCAAGTATCATTTAAAGGGCTGTTCGGTGTTTGATCTGCGGAACCAGTATCATTGTTTTTAATGCAAGCCCATCACCATTATTTCGATCAAGATTAGGAGTGAGTTTTTGCTCAGTGTTCACATTGAGAGTCATCACTGAGTTAGAGTGAGTTGCCGTAGTTATATCCTTTTCATTGCTCCTGTGATCATTGAGGTAATTTGTGGCAAAGCTGTCCTACAATTCCATTTGCTAGGGTTCCAAGTCAGCTGAGATTTTTGCTGAAAACATTAGTTTTTTTTTTTTTGGGTGCTGTGGCGTAGCAAGGGGGAGGCAGTCCCCCCCAGGCGGCATGAGTTTTGGGGGCAGCGGCCTCCCCCGCTCTTACCTGGCATCTCGGGCGGCAATCTCCAATAACCCCCCCTCCCCGCTCTTCATTCAATGCGGCCGTCACAGGGTGACAATCGGAGCAATCGCCATCACCCACCACCGCTCTTCAATGCGGCCTCTGTGGGGCGGCAAACAAAGTGACTGCCACGGGCGCCCAAAGGTTTAGCTACGCCACTGTTTGGGTGTTAAGGCTGATCATACCTGGTTGTTGTTTGATGGTTTTTCTTGTGTCAGCTTTGATCTTGTTGGTCCCTGTGTCTTTTTGCAACTCAAATTTACTAGATGGCTGTAAACTGATGATGGGATAGGTGAGAAAGGTCTGCAAAATATTTCTGTAGACCTTCTGGGTGTTCCAATGTTCATTGTTTTCTTTCTGCTTCAGCTTCAGAGGGATGTGTCCGTACTTGAGGTTTATGTTTTTTTTGCGTATCACTGACCTGTTCCTCCGGAGGGCTTTCGGAAATGTGTTTACCTTGTGCAACTTTGAGAGGTTTCATAAACAGTTGTTCTTGTGAAGTCAGGGATGTCTGCTGCGTTTACACACTTTTTGAACTGTCTTTATAATTGAGTCGACCGACAGAGTTTGAAACATCTTACTCCTTTGATTTGTAGGAGTGTTCCTAACTGTTTATTCAGCTCCAAATTTCTACCTTAGTGAAGAAACACACTTCACCCTTTTTAGGTTGAGCCTGTGACAGCGCATGTGCTGCAAGCGCTCTTGCTTGTGAGACATTATTGTTTACAATAAAGTGCTTGGAGCCCACCCATTGCTTACCATTTGTTGGTTTCAGTGTCACTCTTCTTTGCAGCCTCCTAATTGGCCAGCGCAGGCCAAGTCTTACTTTCATACCTTTTTGTGAAGCATGGAGCAAGCACAGATTGATGCAACTTAATTGGTGCCCATCAGCAGCTCAAGCTGTGATTGAGGTAGTATTTCTTCTTTTCCCCGCCCACTCCCCCTGCCCCATCTGGTACTCCCTCACCCCTCCCCAGCACCTCCCTGGTTTTGTTTTACCCATATCCTCCTCCTCCTGCTAGCCGTTATTACTGCTCTCTCTCCCTCCCTCCCCCCCTTTTTAAAACATATTTCCCATCAGCACGAGCTTATATGCAACATTGCTTAATAAAACATTATGACGAGGTCAACGTTGGCCACGTCATAGCGCTTTTATTTTCTTGACTCTGTCTCTGTGCAAAATGTCCTAAAAACATTGACAAAGCCAATAGATCCTTCATAGGCGAGACCCATTGGATTTGCCAAAACTTTGTTTAGTGGAGGAGTCATAGTTGAGGGTGGGTCCCCCAGCTCATTTGACCTTAGGCAAGTTGGAGTGACTGGATCCATAAAAAAGTTAACATTTAATGGCACTTTAGTACTCTTTTGGAATATGAGATTAAAAAATGATGTAAGGCACTGACCTTTTGGTGCAGATTCTGTTGACTTATTCATGTATTGCTGCCTGAGTTTCCTGGGTTTTATCAGGGGTGGTGTTCTCATTTTTCAAGACCTCATTGTGCTCTTGAGCAGTCTCTACGTTGGTTTTTAATTTTCTATGGTAGGTGCCCTCAATGTGGTTTGCTGGGATCTGTTGCAGCTGTATACACCCCTAGAGAGCATCATGGGCTCATGGCCAGTTCACCTCAGCCTGGGATTTCTAAACAGGGTGTCAGAGCAAATACAACTGTAGCGGCGTTGCTTCCCCAGCTGACCTGGACCCACAAAGAGGGGACGCTTACACAGAGACACCAGCTACCCTCTTCAATGAGGGGACTAAGCCAAGCACTGGGGCCTGGAGGGTGTAAAGGGCAATCTCTGGGCCTTCTGCAATGCTTGCTGAACGGCCTTGGCTGAACAGTTGAACAGCCACACCAAGCTGGGCTGAATTGAGCCAAGCCATCTTAAAGAGTCCACTCCACCCTACGTGCACACCTCCCCGCCCCGGCACCCAGAACCAGCAGGGGAGCATCATGGCAAGTGCAGCAGGTAGGGATGAATCAGGCGACCGGCCTGGGGGCTGCGGGGTGTCTCTGAGGTTTCTGTCTCTGTCACTTGGCTTGGAAACGGGTGAGGACTGGCTGCAAAAGGCAGGAGGGTAGCGAGCTGCTGGTGGAAAGTAGGTAGCAGGCTGTGGGTGACTGGAGAAGCAGGAGGAGCTTGGGGTGTTCAAGATGTGGGGGTGAAGGCCGGGAGCAAAAGCTACATCGGAGCCCGGGCTGACCACTTCCGTGCTGTAACCAGGAATTGTAACCAACTACAGGAGCCTATGTGAACCTCATTCTGAGCTTCTCACCTCAGACGGCCAAGCGATGGTTGGTTCTTACTTCTCGCCCCTCTGCCTCACTGCTCCTCGGTTGCAGCTCCTGCAGTAAACTCTTCTTGCGTGTGTGGCCTTTGACTGCTTGATTTTGCGAGAGTCAAGTGTGGAAGTGGTGTACTTGACCCAGTTTGTAGAACCATAGTAGGACAGGCTCTTGGACACTGGAGGCAAATAACCTCAACAACAATAGTTGAAGTCCCGTAGCTCCTGCCTGCCCATTACCCCCCAAATGAAGACTTTCACAAACAAAATACCAGGAAAGGCACTGGTTATCAATGGTGTCCAACCTAACGCAGGAATGCGCACCTTCTTTCAAAGTGTACTACAAGATGCCAGTACAGTCTTGGTAGTTCAGTAAAGGGTGTGGCAAGTCCCAGCAGGCCATGTGGCTACAGCTTCCCTAGGCTTAGAAGACAGAGAGCTGTGCACACGCCTACACATACACATCCACATACAAGCAGACAGACGTTCAATTTACTGTCACATCAAGAATTGAGTTAAACCATAAAACACCATCATATTGGCTGTCTTCCATACTGTCAAGGGGTGGTCACTCTGGGCATTGCGGTGAATTGGCATAAATGCCTATTTCATTAATGTGTTTCTTGATTAAAGTTTTGAAGTCTTGAAAATAACAGTTGCGTGTACTTCTTGATGTTTTTTCACAATTTCATAATGTCATCATACATTTCTGTGCACATTTGTTGTACTGGAATTCAGGTGTCTTATCTTAATTAACGTATTACACAGTCTAAACCCAATGCATTTTGGACCTTGTAGAGGTCCTTCAGTAGGGCATAATTAAGTACAGGTAATCATGTGTCTTAAGAAATTGTAAGACAACATGATACATCTCGAATCGCAGAGTTGAAGTTACAGGCATTTAGCATTCATATGTGAGAGAACCGCCATGTTGGATCCACGGGTCTTACAAGTCAGTCAGAACCATTGTTGTGTCTCTGACCCTCTACCAAAAGAATGTGACAATGCCAGTAGCCCAACTAGGTATTTGTTAACCGCTTGTTTCACTTTATCCTAATATATCACATGAATCTATCATTGCTCTTTTTTGTGAAATTTCATCGTGCATGGATGTAGTGCTCAGTACCTGGTGCTGTCACATGAGTTCCAAACAAGTCACAGTTCAGAACACAGCCAGCTCATGTGGAAGATATCAGCAACCTTCGCAAGGTGTTCCAGGTGACCGATAGATCTTATGGAGTCTTCCGGACATCAGATAGGTGCGATGCATGTAGTCAAACTGCATAGGTTTAAATCAGGCATTGCAGAATAACTTCACAGGAGAGCCATTACTATCCCTCACTCCTCACCAGTCAGGTCCCTTCATGAATCCTCATACAATTTGACCCACAGGCAGTCTAGTTGGAACCTTGCATGTGGGACATTGACCAGTAAAGAAGTGTGCTCTTTTTGCCACCTTCCTCCAAGTCAATCATGGTCTGAACTTTTCCCTGGGTAGAAGGTTCCAGTGTACCATTGGTCCAACAAAGGCAGGCTTCCCATGTCATATGACCATAAATCAGGATCTGGCACACAGAGTCACCATAGGCTAGTAACAATGTAATAGAGACAGGCTGCTTACTTGTGTTAAGCCTGCTAAGGTTCATGGAGGCACGTTCATGCCCCTCAAGATTTTGGCGAAGTGGGGTGGAAACCACAGCAGAAGTAGCCTATATTGATGCAGATTTCTCTCTTCTCAGCTATCTTTTCAAGAAGTGCTGGTCACTGGTCTCATCCTAGGGACAGCGAGGCTGCAGTTGGCATCTACAAACATCAGCCATGTGCATCTCTACACTGAAATTACTTATTAGAAGCTTTTTCACAGAGGACAAGACAGGTCACTGGCCCGCAAAGTGGAGCAACACAATCAGGCATAGTTGTGAACTTGTTAAGTGCCACTCTCTTCCTACCTCTATTCCAAACCACACCGCAGGGAAGGTTGCCAAATTCCTTAAAAAGGATAGCTTAAGGATTACTCTCAGGTTATTGGAGAAGTATCAGAGGCAGAAAAGGAACACCATCATTTTAACTAGGGCCGGTCTGCCCAAAGTTGACAATAGAAGTTTCTTTCAGAAGGTCACCTTTCTGAGGATGCCACTCAATGCCCTGATGAAGTTGCCC
Organism: Calotriton arnoldi; assembly: GCA_963921515.1. Classification (NCBI taxonomy): domain Eukaryota; kingdom Metazoa; phylum Chordata; class Amphibia; order Caudata; family Salamandridae; genus Calotriton; species Calotriton arnoldi. The sequence continues at coordinate 463,530 of CAWUFW010007334.1, forward strand.
CAGACTAGACACCCGTATTTATTCAGCAATCCTACACTAAACAGAAGGATGAACCAACAATAAAACCTATTTTCCCAATTACTCTCTGGCACCACTCCTCCAACACCAGGACCCACTCTTACAGCAAATACCTAGACCTAATCCTCATCAACAGCAACTCTTCTGCCATGAACCTCTATCACTTTTTCCATGCCCTTATTCATATGGCCATGGATACTCCAATTTTCTGCCATGATCAGGATTCCTGTGTCCAAATATTAATGTCCACCTGATTCAAACCACCTACCTCGAACAAAGCAATGATGGCCTTACTCCATAACCAAAAACACGCTTAACCACACACTTTACACTGTCCACGACTACCATAATCCTGTCCACACATTTTCCCCTTCTTCACATGCACTGAATCCTAGCTCAACCTAACTATGTTAAGCTCAAGCAGACTCAAATGCACATCAATGGCTACAAATGGAAGAAATCTTATAGCCCCAGATCCAGGAAACATATGCATACTTTCAATGTTCTCTTAAATGCCCTAAACCTCGCTTTAATTTACCAATTTCCAGGATCTCTTCACCTCATGTCAGTCTCACTCACAGGATCTATTCCAAATGCTCAGTTCCTTTTCGCTCACCTCTGTGCACCACATAAACCCAGTTTAACTTATTGATATGTGACTTTACCTGCTATTTCTCTTCCAGAATCTTCTTTTTAAGGAACGGCTCAGCTTCCTCTGTAGAACTCCTTCTCAGTTCTCCGCTCAGTCTTCCAAACACTCTGCCCCATCAACACCTTTCACCTGACTACCAGCTGAACTTCCTTTTCTTTATTTTGCCAGCGAATCCCTAACATGTCACTCTGACTACTATGGCACTCGACCAACTATGCCATTTTCCTTAGTGCACCATTCTGCCTCTCTAAATTCTTCAGCCATGCTCTCCTCTCTTGTATCTACACTCTATGTTTTAAATTAGCGGTGGAAAGTATTTAGTGCTAAAACATTTTAGCTGACCCTTCATCTCCTTCCAGCTATTTTGCTCATATGCAACACATGTGAGCGTCTAATGTTTAAATGGTGTTGGTGCTATCTCAGGTTATCTGATGAGATATAAAGTGCCTACACAGTAGCGAGGATGGTGTTGTCCTCACCTATACTACCAAACCATTTACCAACCTTTGCAAATCCCTTTCCAATCTCTCTAAATGAGGAATCGACTGATTTCCACAAACCATACTCTTTGAGAGCCTTTGCCTCACAAGAAACATTAGTGATGTTACTTATATATTTAATATTAAGCTTACTGGTATCAGGGGAGAAAGTACAACACAGTTGCATTTTCACTACATGACAGATTCTGCCCTCTGGCATGACCAAAATATCTAGAACACGACGATTTTGCATGATCATAGGACACATAGCCATTAATTCCTTATTAATTTTAGGTAATGCTCCAGCAGTGTTAGAATCAAGGCAATCTACGAGGGCAGGCAGCTTTCACACCTTTTAAAGCCACTCCAACTGATGAAATCATAGCAGCCAGCACATCTAACATAATTTGTCCCAAACCACTTTTAATTCTTTTCGAACTAACAAGTAACAACATCATTCATTTCGTTCACATGGTAAACCAGATGAAATACCAAAGCAGCTTCCTACCCAATTATGTGGTAAGCTAAAATAGCAGACTTACCACAGACATAATAAATTCCTCTCAATAGAAGTTCCTCACCAATCAAAACTTATCATCAACCACATAACTTCTTTCACATTCACTTTCACCAGCTAGTTCTATTGAACTACTACTTTGAGACTTCTGTCACACCATACACAACACTCCTTTTCTCATTTGCTCGATCAATCTAGATGGAATCATAGCAGCAAGCACATCTAACATAATTTGTCCAAAACCGCGTTTAATCCTTTTTGAACTAACAACATCATTCATTTCGTTCACATGGTAAGCCAGATGAAATACCAAAGCAGCTTCCTACCAAATTACGTGGTAAGCTAAAATAGCAGACTTACCACAGACATAATAAATTCCTCTCAATATAGGTTCCCCACCAATCAAAACTTATCATCAACCACATAACTTCTTTCACATTCACTTTCACCAGCTAGTTATATTGAACAACTACTTTGAGACTTCTGTCGCACCATACACAACACTCCTTTTCTCATTTGCTCAATCAATTTAGGATGTACATTGAAATTTTAAAATGTCTCTTCAGCCTCTATTTGCATCTTAATCTCTCTTGCATCTTCACATTGTCTCATAATTTTCACCTTTCTCTCATTATACTTTTTAATAAACTCAGACTGTTCTTCACTCAAACTACACACAATTTTAATTTTAGTCATAATAGTGATTAGGTTATGTTGCGCAATTACTCTTAAATATGTAGACATTGAATGAATGATGATTCCCAGAATTTCAGTTTCATCATGTCCTCCACAGTTGGGGGGGTATATTGTGTTTGTTTATGCAAAACAAAATAAAGAGATATAAAAAAAGACTCTTTGGACTCTGTGGATTTTCTTTCTCAATAATGAACTGGCAGCAGTTTGTCAAATCATAACTTCCACATCTGATTCTTTATCTACAGAAGTTGCTGCTAAATAAGCCCATTCAGGAAATGCGTACTTTCTATTTGACAGTCTTACTGTTGTTAGCCTTTTAACTACTGGCTGTTCACTTTCACTATGATCAGGGTCTCTTCCTCTTTCTTCTTCTCATTCTTCTCTGATTCTCTCTGGTTTTCATACTTTGTTTTTGTCTGTCCTGAGGAAGTTGGGGACCTATAAGTCCAGTCCACTTAAATGCGTCAACTTCCCTATAATGCTGAATCTGTGACGATTGGGTACTTGGTAGATGGTAATATGGACACCACATGAAGTATTTTACACCCCAGATTGAACAGATACGTTTTTGAAATTTAAACAATTGTGTCTGTTTTGTGTTTCTCTCCCTGCTTTGTGTTTTTGTCATGTTCACACACACATTTGTTCTTTTTTGTAATAATTTTTTATGTTGCGCTGTGAAATTACACAAGAATTTTTTAACTAATGAGAAAATTGTTGCTATGATAACTATGATGATGGCTTGAAACTTGGATGAATATATGCTGTAATGTATTTTTAAGAGAGACAGCATTACATTGTCTGTACTCTTGCTAAAGCATTGTGGTACTGGATTTGGCTTCTGGAATTATTGAGGGGTGATTGTACAGTGAATAAGTGATTTTACTGCTTGTGAAAGGGGAAACTAAATTTCAGTCTCACAGGTTTAGGCTACTTGTTTCCCTGATGCATATTCTCATTTTCCGAGTCTTTTGTGAAAACTGATGAATCTTCCTCTTCTTCACTTGTAACCTGGTGTGTGGTCTCATCTGTATCAGTAACTTGTCTCACTGTAAACCACTTTCCCATGGGTGTTCTTCAGGCTCGAATTTTCAGTTTCACTTTCTCACGAACTGGAGTCTCTGTCTCTTGTTCTTCTTGTTGTTTCTCTTGTTCATGGTATGTTTCTGTTTCTTCTTTACTTTACTTTGATATTGATTTTCACTTTCTTCATTCTCTTCACCCCCCTCTGGATCCACTCAGCAAACTCGAGCTTGGCACTGTAAATCAATGGTTGTTGTCACCACTTTTTCATCTGCAGTCTTCACTCTCTTCGTGTGAGCTGCATGGATCCATGGTGTGATACCTGCACACTTCACAACAGTGTTAGTCACAAGAATTACTTGATGGGGACCCCTCCACTTCAGTTCCAGACATTTTTTGTGAACGTGCTTCTTCACCAGCACCCAGTTCCCAGATTGCAGTGTATGGCACATAACGTCTTTCACTGATGGAGTTGCCAAATTCAACTGATGAGAAACAGATTGCACAACATCAGCTAAATCTTTGCAGTAATCCAACACAATCTCATCAGCTGAAGGTATGCAAGGGATTCTCATAGCCGTCCTGTTAGACTTGGCATCTTTTGGCGTGTTTCCCCTGACTTTTTGCTTTCTGACCTCCTGGTTTTGACTCTGTTTTTGCTGGTGTAATGATTCTGCGCACTTTCCTCACTGCTGTCCAGTAGGAAAGTGCAAGTGCTCCTGTAGAAAATGTGTTATGGATTGGTGTTTCCCTGATTGGCCTATTTGATTTATGTGTCAGTTCCTAGTAAAGTGCACTGCGAGTGCCAGGGCCTATAAATCAAATGCTGTTGGTGGGCTCCAGCACTGGATTGTGCCACCCACGTAAACAGCCCGTAAAGTGGAACTCTGGCCTGCCATTGCAGAGCCTGTGTGCAGCCTGGGGCTGCCATGTCGACTTGGCAAGTGCACACACTTGCCAGTCCCTAAACCTTCCCTTTTCTACATGTTAGTCACCCCTAACATAGGCCCAAGGTACCCCTGTGGGCAGGGTGCATTGTATGTGAAAGGTAGTACATGCCCTGGTGTGTGTGGCATGTCCTGATAGTGAAATACAGCCTACTTCGTTTTTCACTATTGCAAGGCTACCTGTTCCCCATAGGCCAGAATGGGCAGTTTTTATTATTACATCCTATGATCCTAACTGACCCAGGGAACATGGTAGAAATTCGAGTTTAGTATGCCTGAACTCAGAATGATAAAATGCATCTTTTAGTGAAGTTGGTTTTAACATTCTGTGTTTGAAAATACCACTTTTAGAAAGTAGGTATTTTCTTGTCTAACCATCCAAGCCTGCCTCTGCTAGGTTGTGTATTCCTTGTCTGGAGTGTGAGTGACAGGGGCTAGGGCATTCCAGGAGACAGGGTGAGTCAGCACAGGGCTGAATAGCAAGAACTACATGTAGATGGGTGGGAGGAGTTGCACCTGGGACCTGAATAGGACTGTGCCTTCCCTCCACAATGCTGGCTCCACCTCCTGTGGTGTGTCTGATGTCCCTGGCCTACACTGCAAAAGGAAAGAAGGAGTCTTGTCAACAAAGTGCTCCAGGACTGACCAGAACTGGTTTGGACTAGGCAAAGGCCTCTCTGCCTTCAGAGAACAAAGAGAAATTGAGGATAAAAAGGGGACCCAAACCCCAGAACTTTAGAACTCTTTTGGATCAAGAAGACTGCCAAGAAGAAGAGCTGGAGAAGCTGTGAGGAGGAACTACCACTTTGCTGTGTGCTTTGCTGTGTTGGCCTGCAGTGGCTGCTTCTGTCTTGGGCAGTGAAAGGACTGGACTGAACTTTCTGCAATCTACTTTGTGAGTGTCTCCAAGGGCTTGAGGTAGAGCTTGCCACCTGTTCAAGAAGTCTCAGGAACAGCAAAGACTTCAAGCCCAACGCCGTCTACGATGCCGCTGCCGACGCCGCTGCCGACTCTGTGTCCTGAAGGCACCGCAGAGGGCACCGCCGCACTGCGACCCTGGTCTCGCCGACGCCGCCTGCTGACGCCGCCACCGAGCTACTGCTCGCACCGCGACCTGTGGGCGCCGCACTCCGCACCGGCTCGCTTCACGACGACGCCTTGGTACCATGGTTCGAGGGCACCGCTCGTAAAGTTACATGACGCACCGCCCTCATCCCGCACCGCAGCCTTGGTCTACCGACGCCGGTGCCATCGACTCCAGTTCGTCAGCCGACGACAGCGCTTCAGCAACGACGCCGCCGCTGCTGCACCGTGACCTGCCAGCACCGTGACGAGCACCGCCTTCATCTCACACCGCGACCCTGGTCTCACCGACGACGCCATCTGACGCTGCCACCGAGCCGCTGCTCGCACCGCGACCTGAGGGCACCGCACGCCGCACCGCTGTACTTCGCACCGCAGCACCCGACGCCTGCCGACGCCAGCGCTCCTGACTTCAACAGAGAAGAGTTCGATCTGCAACGCGTGTGACTTCGAGGGCCCCGACGACGCCTGCACCGACCTCCGGAACCGACGCCTGCGGACGCCGTGTTTTCGGAAGCTCACCGCAAGGTCATCGACGCCCTGCATTTCTGAAAGGTACTGTTTGCGGGTCTTCCCGACACCGTAGCTGACCCGCGACGCCGCGGTCAGCCAGAACTGTTTGGATTTGTTTGTTCACGACGCCGTGATAGCCCCGGACGGAGCTATCGACATCCAGGAACTGTTTTTAAGGATACTGTGATAACTGAAGATTTTTAAAGTACTGTACTGTGGATTTTTATCGTATTGGTCTTGTTTTAAGTATATAAAAATATTGGATATTTTTCTAAACTGGTGTGGTGTTCGTTTGTAGTGCTTAGACTGTATTACTGTTGGTTATGTGCAAATGCTTTACACACTGCCTCTAAGATAAGCCTGACTGCTCGTGCCAAGCTACCAAGGGGGTGAGCAGGGGTTATTTTAGGAGTGTAACTCCCTTATCCTGACTAGGAAGAAGGGTCCCTACTTGGACAAAGGTGCAAGCCCTTGCCAACTAGAGACCCCCATTTCTAACACGTCCCAGTAAGCACCTCATGTGGAGAAAGGCCAGTCTTTCTGTATGGAGTGCTTCTGGTGCTCATCAACACAAGTGGAAGTGTGTCTGGCCATTTTAAGAATGTCAAGGCACACACTTTAGCCAGTATAGATTTTATAGTGCCATTCATTCGCTCAACTATTCCTGATGCTTCTGATCTTTTTTTTTTTTTATTGAACATTTTCAACAAAGCATGTTAAAACATACAGTTCAGCAGTGTCATCAACAGATTACAGTGGATCATTGATACATCATATGCAAGCATCCGAGGTAACTGGCAGTAGATTTACATCATCAGGCTTTCACAACTAGTGATATTTCTAAAAAAAAAGAAGAAGGGGTCATACAGAGGCAAGTTAGATCACAGTGATAATCATACTATAGAGCTACGGGCACCTCCAGCCCGGCATCTGTCACTCATACCGGCGTGCGTACCGGACTTCCCATAGGGGTGTTATTGTCTGATTGATCCTCAGTCAAGCCATGTAGGTAAGTAACTAATGGTCCCCAAATATCATGCAGCCTGCTCGCTGTCGGCATAAGATTCCAGAATTCTGTTAGTTGTGTTTGACAATATGCCGCATCAGCGAGCCAGGATTTGAGCATTGGTGCTGGTCTCCGCCCCCAGTGCATTGCCACTCTACGCTTCACCAGAACCATTAGCATTGCCACCAGACGCCGGCAGGCATCAGGAATTTCTTTAACGTAACCAAGTAGGCAGAGAAGGGGATTCGGTGTGAGAGTGATTGAGGTAATAGCGCTGATGGCCTCGCATACCTCCAGCCAATATGATGCCACTTTAGGACAGGACCAGGCCAGGTGCGTGAATGTGGCGTCAAGCGCCGAGCAGCGCGCGCAGTGCGCGTCTGTAATGAGGCCCATCTTATGAAGGGCTAGTTGGGTACGATATAGCCTGTGAAGGAATTTAAAGTGTATCTGTCTAAGCCTATAGTTGGGAGAGAGTCTTTCTGTTTGGTTGCAGCAGTATTGCCATTGCTCAAGTGTGGGGCTGTCCAGCAAGTCTGCCCACCATGCGTTGCGCGCCCGCTCAACGTCAATGGGTGCAGCCGCCATGGATAACGAGTATAATCTAGTGACGAGCTTGCGATGTGAAGTAGTCGTGTGTATATATTCCAGTGCCGCATTGAGGGAGGTGGCGCTGGGAATGAGTTGTTCACGCTTTTGCATGTTGCACGCATCTGGTGGTACAGAAGGCTATCCAGGAGTGTGGGTGTTGAAGTTGCGGTGCGCTCAGGGGGGAGAGGAACTGACCGTCTGGATATAAATCTGCATTAATACTGATTCCTAGTATCTTTGCGCGGCGCGCCATGCCTTTATTTTGTAGTGGGGGAAAAGCAGGATATTCAGCTAGTTGCATCGATGGGGTGAATAGGGTGACTGTGCCAGGGGATGCTGCTGATCTTTAACTGAAATTGAACTTCTGCTCAATTTGTGAAGCTGTGAACAAACTTAAGAATCTTGTTTTTATAATGGGGTCCTCTGTCTGTCTCAAAAGAAGAATGCATATCAAATCTAGAGAGTCATTAGTTCAGTAGTAGTTTGGCTATGGTCATGCTGAGACATCTCCTAGTTGGGTAGGCTTCCACCGACCTAGACAATAAACAAACTATCGCTCAATGTACCTAAGACTATTGTGAACAAGCATCTCAAATAGTCAGCCTGTATTCTAGTGAATGGTCCCTCAGACTTTCCTATGTGACTCATGGGCACCATTGTTCATTTTCCTGACTTAATCTGCTGACAGGTAATGCATTTCTGACATAATTCTTCTGCCATGGGCTTGAAGTGAGGATTGTACCAATACTTTTTAAAAATCCTCACCATTGCGTCTCTACTTACATGTGGTGGGACATGGATCAACCTCGCTAATGTTGGTAACACAGAAACTCTTTAGGCTGCTGCAAAGCTCTCTCAAGTTCAAAATGTATGTACCATTCCTGACTGGGTTACCAGAAGATGTCCTAAAACCCCTTTGTGCCAACATTTGATCAAAATCATGCACCATGCCAAAACCATATTAGCTGTCTGTGTAGACTAGTGATACTCAAAGTAGGGCCCGGGGGCCGCATGCGGCCCTCCTGACCTTTACATGCGGCCCCCTGGGCAGCAGCAGCACTGGGCTGCCGTTTACTCGACTCAGCACTGACATGAAAAACAAAGTTAAATATACAGCAAACACTTATCTAAAGGTTAATTGCATTTAGGGAAAGGAAGTAACTAGGCCCTTAACTTTAGGAACACCTTCATTTTTAAAGACAGCCACTAGATATACATGCTTTGCTTCCCCTACACCCACTTTACACCCCCCACTGGCATCAGTGCGGCCCTCGGTCACACCATAGACCAAACTTTGCGGCCCCCGGGAAATTGTTTGTGGTGAAGACTGTTACACTCAGTTCGTTGGCCAAACAGCATGCTCTCATAAGGGGGATCAGTTCTGCTACTTGTGCTAAGTATGATGGTCTCTAAAACAAGAACCATCCACAAACAGAGTTAGATCCGCCACTTCAAGAGGAATATGTTTTATGTCTGGTCTTGGTTTGGTACACAATTTGGTCACATCAAAACAGTCATGGTCACAATCCTCATCATCTTCATCACTGTTTGAAATTGGCAGCAGTGCTGCAGGATTCAAGATATTGCAAATTCTGATCAAAATATTCTAAGCTGCCAATATCATTTGCTCATATATTGTCATTGGGCTGTTTGTCGTGCTGAGTTTGTGTACAAGTCAGCAAAATCTCAACTGAATGAGGGAATAACACAATAAGTGTGTAACACATCACTATTCCCTCATTCTGCTCTATTGCAAGGCAAACCATTGTTACTGATTTCAAATAACCATGAAGAGCTGAGGCTTCTGGATCTAATGTAGCTGAGTGTTAAGCGACAGGGCACTTTACTTTGCTGTGCTTGTATACTAAAACAGAAAGCAGACACACTTCTCTTTCGTGGCAGAATAAAAAAGACCTTTTCATAATTTAGCATTCTTAGAGCTGGTACACTGCAGAGTTTGTCTCTGAGCCCTAGGAAGGCAATCATGCATTTTTCATCAAAAGGATCTGTATCCTTTATGATGCTGTGAATAAAACTTACTAAAGACTTTGCACGCAGGGAAAAAGTTTTGAATCCACTGTCTACAGTAGCCAACCATTCCCAGAAACATCCTCACTTCCCTCTGGATAGCAAGAGGATTACTTCTCAGGATTGCAGAAACACTTTGTTGGACACGTTCCTTGCCTTTCTCAATGTGACGTCCCACAATGCACAATACTGTATTTCTGTGGGTGGGACCTTGTGCCCATGTGTGCTAATTATCCGCAAGATGGTTGAAGAGCACAGTTGTATCCAACTTGCAACCTTCTCTTGTTATGGAGGCAACCATCATGTCGCCAATATACTGCACCAGCACTGATTTACAGGGCAGCTACAGATTTTCCAAATCTTTGTGGGGCTTTCTGTATACCTTTGTGGGATTCAACACCAAACGAGGACTTTATTAAGGAATCTGAATGTAAAACGATACTGGCTATCCTCATGAAGAGGAATGGGGACACTTGGCACAAGTTGATGACTGTGTACCATTCTACTTCCGCAGTAATCTGAAACCAAATCACAGAAGGATTCAGTACCCCAGGACAACAGGGAACTACAATTTTATTAATCTTTCTAAGGTCTTGGACTACCCTCTGTTTTCCACTCAGTTTTTTAATGTCCATTACAGGCAAGTTACATGGGCTGCCTAGCCCTTCTTTTAGAATGCTATGCTCTTTCATTTTTTCGATCACAGGCTTCATTCCTTCCTTGACATCCCGTGTAGCCCGTGCTGAAGAGTTTGCAGGCAAACTGCATCTGATTTTACAGTAATTATCACCTGCTCTGCACTTTTAATTAGACCGATTTCTTTACCTGTAAGGTCCTATACCGCTTCTTGCACTGTATGTCTCTGATCATGAGGCATGATTTATTTTGTAAGGGCTGAGACCAGCTGAATATTTGACTATTGTGATTTTACTTTAAATCTTCATCTTGAGTTTGAATTGTGACGCCATCTGGTGTACAGTAAATCATGACATCCATCTTGTAAAGCAAATCCCTACTTAGCAAATTATTAGGACTCAAAACACACAGTATACATTTGTGATCATTTTCTATTGATCTTAATGTTATGGGAATTTTTTTTAAAGTTTGTTTAGTTATCTGCTTATTTGAGATTCCTTGAACTTGGACTTCTTTGCCAAAGAGGGGGAAGTTTAGGACCACCATGGAACGAACCATGGAGTGGTTAGCACCTGCATAAATAAGAAATGATACTGTGTGGCCATTCACCTTACCATCTATGTATGGGATACGCTGGTCTACCTCTAGGACTTCACCAAGTATGCAATCTTCCCCCCTCAGGCACTGTCACTATGAATTGATCACATTTGGTGAAAATTGTGGGAATTCACCATTAATTATCAAAGGATTTTGTTGGAAACTTGCACTCTTTTGAGAGTGAGGCAATTTATTTCTCAAGTTTTGCTGCAACACTAGACCCACAGGCTTTTTCATATAGAATTGCATTTGATTTTGCACATTTTGCACAGAGACCTGTTGAGCTGGATCAACTGATTTGCAGTCTGCTTCTTTTGACGGACAAAATAATTTTGTATGCAATCTGGATTCTGTCTGCATTCTTGTTTTCAGTGCACTAGGCACTCACAGAAGTGGCAAAGAGTACTCTTTTTCAACATACTAATGTTTGCATTTATTCCATTCGTGCTATTCCCAAATAATCTACCTCTGCCTTGTGTAACCAAGTTCCTAGCTTGTGTGGATGACAAATTATTTCCTTGCCCAACAACTCCTTGCATGCTAGAACTTGCACCATCAACAAAACCAGACTTACAACCCAAATTCACCATCTGATCTCTACCACTCTTTTGAAAATGCTTTGTATGCGCAACCATCAATTTTTGCTGCAGCTTTGCTGCTTCGCATCGAAAGAGTCACTGCGGTAATTTGTGTTCATATGTATCTCATCTATATCTTTAGTCTGCCAGCACATCACATTTTGCTGAAGATGGGAACTAAGATCCGGACGCAGACCCAGTGCAAATGCTGACACAAAAATGCTGCTTTCTTTTGTGGGGCCTTCAACTCCTCTAAATTTTGTATAAATCTGCATAAATCTCTTATAATATGAATGCACTGATTCTTTTGACTGTTTGTTAGCCTTCATAATCTTAGACCAACTGACCGCTTTCTCTGGGACGTTTTGCTTCAAATATGTAATCACATACTTATACTTCTCCAAGACAAAAGCAGCCGGAGTATTATAAAGAAAAACGCTCAGAGGCACTTCTGTTGGCCAATGTGTAGTTGCTTTACTCTACACCCACAAATCTTTTAGGGTCACAATTTCAAACAACGTATGCAAATCAATCGAAAGCACCTTTGAGATTGTCACCCATCTATCCACTTCCATTTGCTACTTCTCTGGTTCCTTCAAAAGCTCTGGAAATTTCATTGTAAATGCAAGGAGATTAGACCTGTTGCAAGGAACATGTACCTATGCCCCACCATGCACTTCTTGCAAAGGAAATTCAGTCAGAACTAGGCCTTTTTCAGGTTCACTCTTACTCATTTCCCTCTCCATTTACACCCTTTTCTTTTTACCGCCCCCTTTCAACTTTGCTGTCCAATTGCTTTTATGTTTCTTTTGTTCTACCCAATTTTGTTTGCTTTTATCGTTCTTTAATGTAGTGCATTAGAATCAATAGATCCATTCTAATGATCTCTGCATCAATTTCCTCCATTCTACAATTCTTGCACTAAGATTTTTGTTTAACACCACACTCTTCCATTAACTCTTCAGGTTTCTCATACCCATCACACATGGCTGTTTCCTTATTCAGGCATCTCAATTTATCTTCATTATAGGTGGTAAGTCTCACTATGGAAATAGTACCTCAGAATATTTCTTTAACTGCCAAATATAAATTTTTCTTCTTGTCGGATTTTCTAGTTCTACTGCAATAGCAGTACCAACAGTAACTGCTGTGTTAGCAGTGGGTACAGTCAATTCTACAGGTACTGCAGGCACAGTGGGCATAGTGATAACCTAATAGGAGCAACTCCAGTCGGCCCTGCAACTTCATTCCCTGCTGCTGTTGGAATCTTTCACAGGGTACATGTACCTGTGCCAGTTGCACCAGGATCTCCTGCTTCTCTCTGCTCTACATATAATGATCCCTGAAAATTATCACTGTATGAAGAAGGTTTCAAATTAAACAGATCATCTAAAAAAAGATCCTCCTCATCTGAATCATTGTTTGTCTTTCTTTTCTTTTTTCTTTTTTAGTTTCATCATCACATTTCTTCTTACCACCTTCATTAACAATTGCATGAAACACATCCAGACCTAACATTTGGAAGCTGTTTTTTTTCTGCATGCCCCATCTTGTTTCTTACCGCTGACTCACAAAAATTCTAACCTGAGCCTTCATTTTCTTCCGTTTCCTTTTAATTACCACACAATCCCACTCATTCATTACCTCAACTTGTGCAGGTCTTGCTTCTGGTTTTCTCCCAAACATCACACACCTTAAATAATCAAGCATTCTACATCAACGGTACCCTTTAAAGGAAAGTGCAAGTTCTTGTCACCAGATGTAAACTAATTAGATTCTTTTAACTATATACACATCTAAAAAACACTTTCAACATCACCTCATAGGCTGGAGGATCATCTGGAGGAATCTTTTCTCCCTCAATCTATGGAACTTAAGGCTTCTTCAATCCGGCACCCATTTTCGCTTCAACTGATCATACACAAACTACACAAGTAAACACACAAAAACTAACAGTGCTCCTGCTCACTTCTTGATTGCTTAGCGCCAAGACACCGTTGGTATTGGTGCGCTGTATAAATTTATAACATAACATAACACAACAAATCACTGTGCAGCAATGGCCAACCAATCACAGAACAAATTATCACAAAAACTGATTAATGACAGCACTTCTCACTATGAAGGCTCACCAATCCCAGCGCAGTTCCAGTTGTTGTGCAGAGAAGCAAGAAGCTGATCACAGCATATTTCAACACAATGGGCCCGAATAAGATGTCGGTCGGAAAACCTCGGACCGACAATCAGAATCTCCTAAACCTTTTAGGAACCAATGTTTCCAACCGACTCTGGAAACTTTCTGACTGATTACGATGCAAGTAAACCGTTCGGGCTGTCCGAATCGGTTCAGATCGGCATTTGGAGACCCTGAGTCATTCAGAGCTGAATCGTACAGCTCTATGTACACCGTTTCCGACCGAGCGATTACGATGTCAGAATCTGACAGCCGTACCGAATCAGGCTGTCCGACACGAAACGGCTGTCAGAAACTGACTTTGGGGCCCATAGTAACCCTGGGCAAAGCACTACGCTACGCTCGCGTAGTTTGCGAAGTTTGCGCTACTTCGCACAACGCGAATTGCACGTAGCACAGTGCAAACACGCGTAGCGTAGCGTAGTGCAGCGGTCATTTTTTGCTTGCTCGCGGTCCTCAACATCAAGTTGGCGACCGCGAGCAAGCAAAATGACATCCCGGCGAGACTTTTTCCTCATTCGCGTTCAGCAACATCAAGTTGCCGATCGCGAGCATGGAAAATAAACCTCCCGGCGAGATTCTCAACGCGGGGAGGTCAGGTTTCTCATTGCGAGTGGTCGCATATGCTCGCGACCGCTCGCGATGAGAAACTACCAGTCCGCGTTGAGAAGCTGCCGCTCGAGTAAAAATCTACTCGAGCGGCAGTAAAAGACAGCTCGCACTGTGCAAGATGCCGTTTTCAATGATTGCACAGTGCGGACAAGCATCCGGCACTGTGCAATCTTTGCGAACAGCGCACTACGCAGTTCGCGTAGTGCTACGCGTAGCTCGCGTAGTGCGAACTGCACTTTGCGTAGCTTCGCGTAGCGCTACTTCGCGAACTACGCCCACCCTTAGCCCATAGCAGGCCCCCTTTCACCCGTAGGCCTTCTGTTGGGGTCCGTGGGAGTACCCATGGGACCCCTCTTTCCAACCATGCACAGTGTGGCAGGCACCATGGGATGCCCGCCATGGGGTGCAAGGTTTTCCGCAACCGCCCATTTTTTCAATGGGAGTCTGTATTGTCGGTCAGAACACAGGCCCCCATTGAAGTCAATGCGAGTCCGACCAAACGGTGTTCGGAGAAATCTTAATCGGTCGGTCAGACTCGCCGAATCGGATTTGGTCGGACACGATTCCGAAACCGAGTCGGTCGGAAGAGTTTCCGACCGACATCGTAATCCGGCCCAATGCGTTTTCATTCGCAGATGAAAATACACAAACAACAAAATCTTTGTCTGCTTTACCTAAATAAGAGGAAGGAAAAGAAAATCAATCTCACTAAAAGAAGAATCAATACGTTTACAGATCTATCAATCACACTAAGGAACTGTTTAGAGTAGTTTGGATGGGGACTAGTTTTTTAGTGCCTGTCCTGGGGTGGGGTTGTTGGGGTTGTTTCTTTTATAGTAAGGGAATGTTACAGGGTATATGGCGTAACCTTTTAAAATTAGCTGTGTGGAGTCAGTGCGGATCAATGCCATGGGTTCGATATCTGATTTGAAATACTTATCTTGGAATGTCAGGGGTATGCACACCATGACACGGAGGCATAAAATACACGCATACTTAGTCTGTAGGGGGGGTCCAACTGGCTTTTCTTCAGGAAACACATATAGCGCCGAAAGAAGATATGGCATTGCAGCGTAGATAGAGAGGCCAGATTTTTGCACAACGTACTCCGCCTTTGCACGAGGGGTCCTGGTGTGGGTCAGGGCGGGTGTTCCTTTCCAACCCACTCGCCAACTGAAAGATCCCGAGGGTCGTTATATATTGGTTGCAGGGCGGCTAAATGGTAGGGATGTCGTACTGGGCAGCATATATGCACCAAACACAGAACAATCGACCATTTTTACACAATTGTCTGGGAAATTCGCTCCATTCTTAACTGGGTCAGTGCTATTGGGTGGGGATTTCAACTCTGTCACGGATGTCCACTTGGATAGATCTCATCCTCCCCTCCCGGACGCACCTACTCATGCTCTTTCAAGGGTCAGGCGGGAATGGCAACATAGATGGGGATTGATAGACACCTGGAGGGCGTATCACCCTACTGCTCGGGATTATTCGTTTTTTTCTGCCATACACGACCTCCATGTTCGGCTTGATGCGATGCTTTGTTCTCCTGACATACACGCTGTAGTACAACATAGCGAATACCTAACTAGAACGCTATCCGACCATAACCCATTATTATTACATGTGAATTTATTGCCTGCTCGCCCCAAAATTCCGACTTGGAGCTTGAACCCAGAGTTGCTGGAAGATCAAGCGTTTCACGAAGTGATGGGAACTGGCATTACGGATTATTTTCAGAATAACACTGGCACTGCCTCATCGCTAACGGTGGAGTGGGACGCTTTCAAAAGTGTGGTACGGGGACATTGCATAGCGTATAAGCTGGGAGTGCTATTGCGAGATTTAGAGAGGGCAGACCAAAAATTGCGGGACATTGAGAGGGAGAGGCCTGAGCTCCTAGATCGCCAACAAGACTTACTGGCAGCAAAAGAGGAGGTCGCAGTACAAGTGGAGCGATTACATTGCTTTGACTATAAAAAGTACGCTGCGCGGGCGAATGCAGAGCGCGATAAATCTTGGGCGCTGTTGGCATGGTTAGCTAATACAGCGCACAGAGGGACGGTTATTTTAGAACTCCGTGCCCCAGATGGGGAAGCTCGCTATACGCAGGAGGGGATAAATGACCTGTTCTTAGCCTATTATACTGACTTATACCGAAGCAAAGTGGCCCCTGGCGAAGAGGTTATTCAGGAATTCTTAGAGGCGGCAGATCTCCCGGCACTAGATCATGAGAGGGCGGAGCTACTGGATCAGGACATTACTCTGGGAGAGGTCCGTGGCGCGATTAAGCATATGGCCCGGAAGAAAACCCCTGGTGTGGATGGTCTCCCGGTGGAATTTTATAGCGCTTATGTCGACTTGCTGGCCCCTAGGTTGGTGACACTGTATAATACTGCGAGGAAAGAGCGTCTTTTGCCTGCCACCACTCGAGAGGCGTTAATTATACCGCTGCTAAAACCGGGTAAGCCCCCCATGACAGGAACGCCAATCGCCCATTATCAATGTTGACCACGGATTATAAAATCTTGAGTCGAATTCTGGCGACCCGCCTACTCCCATATATGGTCCACTTAATACACACTGATCAAGCGGGATTTATTCCAACACGGAATACGGCTCAGAATGTTCGGCGCCTCATTACTATCTTGGAGGCAGACACCTATCACAAAGAGTCTGCTGCTGTACTGGCGGTAGAGATTGAAAAGGCCTTTGACAGTTTGGAATGGCCGTATTTGTTCCAAGTCATGCGGCAATTTGGCTTGGGGGATGGTTTTCTAGATTGGACATCTCTTTTATACAGACAGGCCACGGTGCGCGTGAAGACGGGAGTGATGATATCGGACACTAGCTCTGTGGGTCGAGGGACAAGACAGGGTTGTCCCCTTTCTCCTCTGCTGTTCGCTCTGGCCATGGAGCCGCTGGCGGCGCGGGCTAGGACGGGCTTGCACTATTCAGGATTGAGAGTGCAAGAGCAAATTCATCATATTGCATTATATGCTGATGATCTCCTTCTGTTTCTGGCGGATGTAGAGGGTGCCCTTCGTGGCGCGAAGGTTTTATTGGAGGACCTTAGCAAGGTTGCCGGTCTGAAGGTAAATTGGACGAAGACTTGCCTGTTCCCTGCGGCGCTGCAATCTGAGGGTCGAGAATATACGCAGGGGGTCAGATGGGAGCGACAATGTTTGACGTACCTGGGAACTCGCATTTATCACACCCAAGCTGACCTATTGGAGGGTAACGTGGGCAGGGCCATTAGAGCACTTAAGGGCAGTATTGAGTTTTGGGGTACGCTCCCACTCTCGGTGGCTGGACGAGTGGCCCTTCTCAAAATGATAGCGCTCCCCCGACTGTTGTATTATTTCAGAACACTGCTGATTTGGATCCCAGCATCGGTTTTTAAGCAACTCCAATCGATGGTGGTTGGGTTTCTTTGGGCTGGGGGACAACGGAGAGTGGCTCTTAATACATTAATGAGACCGCGATCGGAGGGTGGACTGGCGGTCCCTGATTGTGAAACGTATTATTTGGCGGCACAATTACAGTGGCTTACTCAGGCGGTGGCACGATCGTTCCGCAGTGATGATGATGGGGAGAGGAATCAACTAAATAGGCAAACGCTTTCCAAACTACTGTTGCAATTACCACTCCCAGCCTCCTCTCTGACTCGAGAGATGGGGACGTTTAAGCTCTGCTGGAACAGGAGTCAAAGACGCGCACAAATAGTGCGTCCATATGCCCCTGAAGTCCCATTGGCGGTATGTAGTGCTCTACCGCATGGTGGTAACTGGACGGCGCTGGGGGACTGGGCGGAGAGGGGGTTGATCACCATAGGGGATCTGTATGAAGATGGCTCAGTGATTCCATATGAGGTACTACAGGACAGGTATGAACTGGCTCGGGGAGACTATTTATTACACCTAGCGCTCGTAACGGCCATCCAGGCGCATTGGAAAATGGGACTCAGGGAACCGCCCACCTCCATGGTTTGTCAGTATGTAGTCCTAGCTGCTGGCACCATCAAGGCAGTTACTTGTTTATATCGTCGAATGACAAGTGAATGACTGACCCCACTAGTAACGCTCCGGCAGAGATGGGAAGTAGACCTAGGTGACGAAATTCCTGAGACGGCATGGGCGGGACTGGTGGAACGTGCATGGAAAAGCACTCGGAATGCACGCTTCCAGCTGGTACATTTTTGTATCCTTCATCGAGCATACCTTACACCTGAAAAAATTAATAAATACTTTAATGTGACTTCAGCAATGTGCCCGCGCTGCAATACGGTAGGAGCGGATTTCGGTCACATGCTGTGGAATTGTCCTCAACTTGGCACATACTGGGAAGAGGTGGTTGCTCTTTTGCATGCTGTTACAGACAGGGACATAGAACCCACCATAGGCCTCTGTTTGCTGCACTGGTTCCCCCATACCTCTCGGAATAAGATAACAAGTAAATTTATAGACTTGGGGCTTTTGCTGGCGAAACGGGAAATAACAGCCCACTGGAAGGCCACGAAGGGTCCTAGTTTTCAGAGATGGCGTACCGAATTTATTAGATGGGCGGAATGCGAGGGAACAACGCGACTGCAGTTGGCGACCCGCGCTAAAAGTGATAAGGTGATGGAGCTGGCAAGGGCCTGGGAGGCGCTAGTACACTTATTGAAAACTGACGATGACTCGAGCACACTAGGGTCGGAGACTCCTCCTCGAGGGTTTACGCCTCCTTAAAAGGACGACTACAACGCTTTCTCTCATGCCACTACCTCTGACGTTATAGAATGGCTTTCTGGATTACTAAAGTGGGCACACTTGCTATTATCACGACTATGACTTGTCATTAAATATTGTTTACAAATCATTGTTACGCCATTAGGGAGGGGGGAGGGATAAGTGGGTGGGAATGGGATTGCATTTCGTGTTATTTGCTACATTGAGAAATGGATACTTGTAACCGTATGGCAGTGACGGAGACGTTATTACCAGAGACTTCGACTGATGTTAAGATGCTTTAAGAGTTGACAATGTATTCTGGGCAGCATTTTCCATAATGTCTAATGCATACTTGGAAGCAGGGGTTTTCTCCAGAAAGTATTTTATTTTCATAACACGATGCTGAAGGCACAGCTATCATTGGTATACAATGCACTTGTTTTGTTTGTTTTAAAAATAATAAAAATATATTTAAAAAAAATCAACCACACTAAGGAAGGTTCTTGACCAGTGGTAACCCAGCCCCGATCAGCGTGTTTATTCCTGTGCACCAAAAAACAAACAATCACTAACCCAAGTGAAAACACATTCATCAACAGTCTTTAGTATCTCAGAAAATTCCCTCTCCCAGTCTGTATGTGGTGCCTTACAAAACACACCACCACTTTGCACACAAGTTCAACAAAATATATATCTTGAGATCTTGGATTTCAACAAATCCCTTTACCTAAACCAACAAACTCAATATTCAGTATATATCAGTATTCACCATCCCGCACATAAACAATGCAATATTGAACATTAGCTTTCTAACTCACAAATATGATAAAATCATCAAAATCATAGTAATCGAACCTCCTAATGAACCACAAATCAGCAGCTCATAATCAAGAAGTTTGCACACAGTGTATTTGATGTCACCACAATAATCCACACTTTCAAACTACAAATCCCAGAATGGACCACAGAGTGCCACAATCAATCACAATACATTCGGCCCTACTCATACTCACACTCCTTTGTTTAGGAACAGCTGTGGAACACCAGAACACTACAGATAATCCAATTAAGGACCATAGAAACCAGGGAAGCAGACAAAATGTCGGGGTACCCTATTTTTAAGGTTCAGAATTTCGAAGGTGTTGGAGTTCTTCTGCTCTCAATATCCACCAGATCTATGGACACTATTTCAGGTGAGCCGATGAAAAATAGAGATAGAGCTCCTATGAAGGATCGGGGATGGTGTTGTCCTCTAGAATAGATGAGGAAATGTCTCCATAAACCAAGAATAGAATTAAACAACATTTCAAATAGCAATCAATTAATAAGCCAATGCTGATTTAAAAGAGCTTGACATCAGAAATTTAGAAACCAGGACCGTTTATTTAAAAATATTAAAGTGCAATACAGAAGGCAAAAATAGATGGTTTCAATTGCATAGTAAATTAGCCATAGCAAATTAGCAGCATGAACAAAATCTGGAAAATAGTTCAGAATATGCAGCAAATCAATAGGATATCGAACACCATCCCTAGAGGCATGAGGAAGAATCTAAAAGATCTCTCTGGCTCACCCCCAAAAACACATCCTTGTATAACAAAATTCAGTATAAAAAGAAAAGGAAATCACACAGTAAGTATAGGGTGAGCAAATGTATCACATACTGTAAAATCAGAATACAGAATAAATATGTCATATAATGCCACCATCCTGGTACTATCCCCCTAAATGAATAATAATTATAAGCTCTCCTTTGACTTAAAGTCAACGGACATTTTAGCACAAATCTTGTTACATCATCAATAGCAGCCATATGAATGGATGTCAGTGAGTGAGCAGGAAGAGACCTTGGAGAGCAACAATTTAACCAAAGAACTTTTTCCAAGGCTCTCCAAGATCAGCTTTTCAACACAAAGCCTCACTGCACAATTTGCTGCATGCGGTTTCAATGAGAAACAAAAACATGGCTATTTCTAAATCCAAGATAGAGTTGAGGCCTAACTGAGGCCTAGTTCAGCATGTGCCAAGAAAACATAGTTCTGTACATCACAGCATTGTTGTTTCAAATTGCAAAATGTTCACGCTATGAAGTAAATAATATTTGTACTAACACCATACGAAATATATTATTTAAATTAACACCATATGAAATATATAAAATATATGAAAATAACACCCACACTGGCTTAGAGCCTTATTTAGAGTCGGGAATATGGTACAATCCATCACAATGTGACGGATATTTTGTCCGCTGGGTTACAAGTGCATTATGGGCTATAGCACTTATAACACGGTGGACAGGATAGCTGCTATATTTTGACAGAGTATCCCATCTGCCAATCTCTAAGTAAGGCTCCTAGTCTTTACTGTAGATTGTCTTTTCAACTCTCAGGGTCTGCAAACCTCTCCACTCTACCTAAAGCACTCTCACATATATTCAACTTTCTCACTGCAATTCATTATAACATCCTCCTCTCCATTTTGACTCTTCTTGACCTCAGCTGTATTTGACATAGTTCACCATCTCAAAATGCATCCCACTCTTACCTCAATAGATAAAAACACTATGGGGCATATTCTCAAGGACCCATCGCCGAATTAGCGGCACTTAACTGCCACGAAAGTTGCGATAGACCCATCGCCCCATTCACAAGCCTGCGCTAACAGCCCACATCGTCAGTTTTCCTGCGATAGCTGCCGCCAAAAACATCGCCAAGGCTGACAGCGATAACTAACGCTAATCATATGCAGAGTAGGCGTTCCCGTGCAAAAACCCACGATAACACCACTTCGCGATATTCCCAACGACCAGGCAGGTCCAAAAACAGGCGATAAGGCACGTTAGCAGCAGGCACTTAAGACCTGCTTTCACCTGGTCTTAAGTAGGACGAAAACCTGCAGCACAAAGGGAGACCCGCCCAGAGCCACATCTGAAGACCAACAGATGCCATGGAGCTACCAATCATGCTGCCTGGAGACCCAAGAGGGCCACAACACCCACAGCCACCACCCCCAGGACCACCCCCACCCCCAGGACCACCCCCCCCCGGACTGCCACCGAGGCAGCGCAGAACAAGACAGCGGACCTTCCGAAAACGCACCAGCCCCAGAGACTCAATGCCAGAGGATGTCATTGTCCACTACAGGCCCAAAAGGACAACCATCCACCGCATCCTGACCCACATTGCCCACAGGCTGACGGCACCAACACAGCGGACAACCAACATCCCTCCGCAGACAGAGCTGCTGGCGGTGCTGCACCTGTTGGCCCCTGGTACCTCCCAAACAACAACTGCCAGAGTCGGAGGAGTCTCACAGCCAGCCCTATCAAAGTTCCCCACACCTGTCTTGGATGCCATCATCAGCTTGTTACCCCACCACCTACACCACCCCCACACTGCGCAGGAACAGCTGGAGACCAAGCAAGGCATCTCCGCCATAGCTGGCTCCCTGCACCTGTTGGGGGCAATTCACTGCACACATGCCCTACTCGTGCCCCCTGCCGACACTGCACACAATTACCGCTACAGAAAGCTCACGCATCCCATCAATGTGCAGGCAAAAGTGGACCACCCGGGACTGTACACCAATGCCGTCGCCAACTTCCCAGGCAGTGTGCATGACTCCCACATCCTCCGACAGTCCATCATTAACCAGCGCTTCCAGGATGGCACCTATGGAAATGCACTGCTCGGTGCCAAGCACCAACGGAACACACCACACACCTCAACTCCACAATCATACAACTCACAACTGTGGGAATGCACATGTAACTAAATCACATACAACATGCTAACAAACATGCCCACCTACCAGACACGACAACACAAGTAACTGTGGCAACAGGGGCCAGACATGTAGACAAACCATCCACAAAGGCATAGCCCCTCTGCCACATGACTGCAGAAGGTGGGGAGAGGTGGGAACGAAGAATGTGCGAAGGAGGCAATGGACCCATGAATGAGAATGTACACAATGCCAAGTGTGGCGGTGATGTGCCGGACAGTCTTGAGTATGCAGAGCACAGACATGTCCATGTGGACAAATACTGCTGGTGCCTGTAGTGATGTGGACAGTGGACGCAACCATGTCACCTCAGGCAGTGGGGAAGACCTTGGACATGTAGCCATGTCGCCACCCCTGTAAGCGTAAGCATAGTGGGCTGGTCTGGCGTACGCCAGTCCAGCGCAGGAGTGTGAATCAACAGCCCGGGCCCCTGGGCGTGGTCCACTACCGGGATGGCCACCAAAGTAACTATGGCGTGTGTCTCTGTTGTGGTGTCGGCGCCACCCAGCCCTCAATCGATAATGTTGCAATGTAGTGTTGTAGGGACTCTGTACATACACAGAACTATGCACAGCAATGCAGGACTACGGTATATAGGGGCTACGCCTCCCACAGCCTTAGTACCCACAAGCCCACAACCGGCTAGCCATGGTGTCCCACCTGCCCTTCAATACAGAGATTGAGAAACTGTCGTTTAGACAACCCAGAACACAACACTCCCCTAATCACTCAGGGATCATGGCAACAGGTTATTCCCCATCGCTCAGACTCTCGTACCCATCCACAACAAGAAATATCAACTAACGTGCTCTGAAATGCAGCATACGAGCCACTACTAAAATTAGAATGCATAATACAAACATTGTCAGCCTTGTAGCAAGTCCATACCAAATAATAGGAGAAATCATTGTACATTGATCCTGGAGACAGGACTTTTAAACCTACACTTCCTTCCCATGGACGGGAAAACCAGGATGACAACATAGCAGATCCCTGGGTCTGTATAGCAGAGCCCATACCCCTAAGACATAGATCGTGTCTCTACATCACAGCTCCATACAGCTCCTCAGTCTTGAAAAGTCACTCCTCAAGTGTGTTTGCGTGTAACATGCATTCTCCTAACATCAAGAAAAAGGTGCGTGTCCCACAAACAGCAGCTGCAGGGCATGTCTTGCCAACTTGCCAGGGCCTGACCAGATCAAAATCACAGGGGACGGTGTTGTCTGACCTTGCTCACGATGCACAGACAAAACTCCAGGAACAAGCAGGGAACCAGCGCATCCAGCGGCTCGCATGTGACCAGCGAACACATTCTTGCATCAGAAGAAGCCTGTAGTGTTGTGTGCCAAAGCAGCATCATGGCCTCCGGACCCATTCTACCTAAAGATGCCAACGGGCTCCCTTAAAGCCACATGAGACCCTTCCCCTGGCCAGGTTGCAGAAGAATAGAAAAAACAAGGTCCAAGTCGCAAGCAGAGTCAAAGCACTGAGCATAGCAGGGGCAAAGTAAAAAAAAATCAAAATCAGAACATGGTTGATTAGTGGTAAAATACGAGAAGTAGAAAAAAATGAAAATGTCTTGTTGAACATTAATCATCGGAATCATATGAGATCCGTTGAACCTTGGAAGGCAAGGTGTTCCAAAAGACGGTCTCCCTCCTCATAGACAAGGAGGGACAACACCCAATTCAACAACTCGAAGGAGCATACGTGCTCATCATAATCCATAGCTTCAAAAAGCATGGTCGGCCAACCTGTATCGTACTCAATGTAGCTGTGGTGCAGCAGGCGCGATGCCCATTCACAGATGTCCCATTGTGCCAGCACTCCATTCACGGCCTCCATCAGCATGCGGGTACCAGTTGCACATGATTGATCATGATGCAATAGGGGCCACAGCAACCAGTCGTAATCAGGGCAAGGCCGTATGGCGTTTGAGAGGCACAAATCCAAAGCCCAGGAGAAAGGACAGTCGCGGCACCAAAAAACTGGATGAACGCATGTAAAGTATGCGTATCTGTAAGTCCCATTGTAGGCAGCACCCACAACAGCCATAGGCAGGCAACCAAGGTATTCCTGCAATCGGCTACGGTACAGCTCCAGCTGGACCGGATGATCGAGTACCACATGAAGGGCAGCCATTACGAAGTAGATATACAAGTACCAGGACAGCACCAGCGAGCAACAGGATCAACGGCAACCCAGCCAAAGGCGCTGGAAAAGAATGGAATGAATAAAAGCCGGAATCACACCAAATACCCCTCGAAACGAGGACACAAGACCTGAGGCCAACAATTTAAAAAAAGGTGCAAGGCCTCCTGTGTCAGGTACATTGTATAATTGGTGTATCAACTCCCCAAAATGTGGGAGGCGATTGCTATTTAATTGGGGTTGTATTTCACTTGATGTCCGAGCCACCTGTAGCTCGAATGTTTCACGGGCCGAGGTCAAGGCAACCTCATGTTGGAATAACAGTGCTTTGAGCCTCCTTAATTTGTTGAAGCTTGCTATCATAGTGGGAACAGAAGGCCACAGAGAGCTATCAGCAATGCAATGCGGGGGGGAAACAGGACGTTGCTGCAAGAGGTACACCGTTGCCGATACACCGGCGTGCGCCGAAGCCTTGCCCTCATGTGCAGCTGTGATCAACGCATGTCTGCGGTCCTCGTTGGGAATCAGCGGATCCCCAACGGAAGGTTTTGTTGCTGTCAGAACTTGTTCCGGGGGCAATTGGTATTCATATCTGGACGGAAAGCCCTGTGGGTATTACGTCCCGTCTCTGGTAGCCGCCACGGCTGCCAGTGTGTCGGTATCGACTTTTGTCACAGACCTTGTGACTGCTGCTGCTGAACAAGTGGCTACTGCATTTCTGGCTGCCTCGTCAGCCAGAGTGTTGCCTACAGCGTGGGGTCCCACGCGCTGATGGCCAAGAGTATGTATTACATGTGTAAGTGGCAAGCCCTCTATGAGAGCCGCCACTCGTACCCAAAGCGTTTCATGCTTGATCGTGTTACCCACATGACATGACATGACAGTAGCATGCACCCGGAGGGCGAGCTCGCACGAATGGAAAATGAAGGAGCGCTCGGGGTCTTGGCTCATACATGCCAACTGTTGTGTATCTTCATTGCCGCAGCATGAGCCAAAGGCCTAGCCCCAATCGCTGCGCGAGTTCAGCCAGGCCTGAACTCCACATCTGTGTCCGCCCTATCCTTACCAAGGCCTACACACACGTGGCCGCCCACCTTCAACGGCCAACATTGCAGTGTTGTTGTCAGGCTTGAGGACATGACAAAGGTGTGCCGTAGGAGTGCAAGTGATGCAACCGCGCAGCGCTCACAGGTAAATAGGCCCGGGGGGAGGGAGGAGCAGCTGTGAAGCTACGTAACACACATTGTCCCCGCACATTTGCCAGAAGCAATACATGGCAAACATGTATCCCAAAGTCACACAAATCACACACCACAAAACGTGTAAGTCTGCCAACACGGCATGCAGAACCACCAGTTTACACTGATCTCACTTACCTCTCACAGGTGATCAGGGATATGCACTCTGCCCGTGGATGATGACACCCCTCCGAGCCCCGAACACCCCGGCCCAGGGGCAGTACAATGTGGCCCACAAACGCACCTGGGGCATTGTTGAGCGCACATTTGGCGTGTCTAAGTCACGTTTCAGGTGCCTGGATGTCACAGGTGGTAGACTCCTGTACAGCCCAGGAATAGTGTGCAAGTTGATCATGGCATGTTGTGTATTGCACAACATATGTGTATGCAGCAATGCCCCATGGATCCAGGTGCCAGATGCACTGGACGATGATGAGGGAGATGAGGCAGGTGGGCCACACCCCACTGCAGCTGCAGCAGGAATGGCCCGAAAGAACACAATCATTGACAATTTCTTCGCATGAGCAAGTCACATTGTGACAGTCCTTAGCAATCATGGTACAGTACAAAATGACCACATGACCAGCATGTGCAGATAAATTCATTGCAACACACATTCCCTGTGTGCATGTCAGTCCTCTGCATTTGCACATCACTCGGACAAGTGTAAGTGCAACATTGGGTGCTAACTATCTCACATATGGCAAATAGATGGTGGGTATGTCGCCTCTGTACAGAGAGGCTGTTCAGGGTGTCACGTATTCGGAATGCCATTTCAGGGTGTCAGATGTAGTACGTATTCCCACTCATCAGCGTATCACATGTGTACACATACATGACATGTAGGCTGTCATTGGTGTTCCAAATCAGACAACAGGGTGCCATTCGGGGTCAGGTATGTATTTGCGGGTGTCATTTGGGGTCAAATATGTAATTGCAGGTGTCATTTGGGGTCATATATGAAATTGCGGGTGTCATTTGGGATCAGATATGTAATTGCGGGTGTCATTTGGGGTCATATATGAAATTGCGTGTGTCATTTGGGGTCAGATATGTAATTGCGGGTGTCATTTGGGGTCATATATGTAATTGCGGGTGTCAATTGGGGTCATATATGATATTGCGGGTGTCATTTGGGGTCAGATATGTAATTGCGGGTGTCATTTGGGGTCATATATGAAATTGCGGGTGTCATTTGGGGTCAGATATGACCCACCCTAATACAGAGATGCACCCTGTGACTCATGTCCCACAACATGTGCAACATGGATGTAAGGGGGATGGGGGCACAGTGAACACCTTCACAAACATGGGAGATGCACACCAGCTAAATGGGCAGCAGGGATACCATGCCGGAGGCGAAGCAGTGACATCACCCCCCCCCCCCAACCACATCACTCTTCCAGAATGCTAGCAGATGACAAACTAACATTAGGGAGGAGAGCTCCTTTGTCTGTACTGGAGGCGGTAGCAGATCTGCACCTCTGACCTTGGAGTTGCATGCGCCCGGCTCCCCCTGAGAGATACCATAGCAGCTGATGACGACTCCCACACTACGCACAGCGCTAACCAGGGACCAACGCATACACACCCCACACACAGAGGTCCTTGCTCGCAGTTCTCTTGCATGGAATGACCTTCACACTTACGCACAGACCATCCCAGGAGTCCAAACGCTGCACACTCAAACAAATCATTGCTCCAAGCTGTGGCATCCACATAACTTGGACTTAGGCATTTTTACACACAGCCCTATTTCCTACATTGACGTGGGGCTAAGTTGGGAAATTGCGAGATTGTTGTTTAGGAGCACTGGGGCCACAGGTGGTTCACACATTCCCAGTCATCTCACTGCCTGTCTGGGTCACGATCAGACATGCGCATTGATATCAGTTCCCAGGGAGTACCTTTTTCTGGTATCACTGCCCCTACATTCATCCATGATTTCATACTTGCTTGCTAATAGACATGACACATCTGTGTGAATTAGAATGTTTTGATCACATTCGGTGGAGTGTTGAAGCTGGACCAGTACATGGCCATGCATACCCCACTTTACATTGTTGCCCCGTGGAGGGCCAGCCTTGTGCATGTGCATGGGTTTGCAAATGCATGGGTTTGTTGTGAGATTGGTGATGTGTGGGGAGGGCCCCCTCTGGGCACATTGTCGACTGGGGCCTACTTGCTGTTTCTCTGTGTGCTGCAGTATGCCAGGGAGATCATGGACATGATCCAGTGTCATTGTGGGTGTGCACTGTGCTATACTTAATTGTGCGCCGTTGTGCCCATCTCCCCCCGTCCCCCCAGTCCCTGGTCGTTACTCATCCTGTTGCTGTTGGGTCAGGTCATGTTGTGCAGTGTCCGGTCCCCCAACTCCTGCCACCGTCTCCCCACTGATGACTGTGGACACCATTTCCTCTGTCTCATCCAGCTCCTGCTGTGGCGCTGGACTCCCACCTCCAGTCTGCATTGCTGCTTTCCGGTTGTTAGCGAGTTTCTGCTTGGTTTTGCGCTTCACATCATTCCAGCGCTTCTTGCAGTCGTCCAGTTCCCTTCTCTTCACTCCGACTGCATTCAGCTTGGCCAAGATGGACTGCCATATTGCATTTTTAGTTGCCAATGACACAGTGGAGGTGATGAACAGTTGTTGGTGTTGTTCTATCACCTCCGTAATCAGGATCTTGTTTTCCTGCGGACTGAATCGCGGGTTCCTCTTCTTCTTCTCCTTGCCCTTCTCCTTCCCCGGGGTCCCTGGCTGGTCCTCCGGGGGGTTTGTGGGGTTCTGGTTGGGCTCTGTAGTAGCTCCTGCGTCCTCCATGGTGCTTCTCAGTTGTTTGGGTTTTGTTTTCTCTTTTTTTTTTTTGCAGCTTTTATGGTGATTTTTCCCGCCTGACGTGGGGATTGCAGGCCTGGCGCTGCTTATTGCTGATGTTTTTATGGCTGTTGGGCCCATCGCCACTTTTTTCACGTTCGGGTTTCCTTTTTTATTGGCGTCCCGGTAATTTTATCGCGGACATTTGACGCGTTATCGGGGCACTATCGCCTGTTGCCGGCGTGTTGAGAATACGCCGTTGACACGGCATTAGTTTCCCGCGATGTGCGGCGTTATGTTAAATTGCGTTAGCCTAGGTTGGCGATAATTATCGCCCGTTCTTTTTTTTATTTTTTTTTATTGTTTTATCTTTTATACAAACAATACCAACAAGTGGTTCGAGTACATGAAATACATCAGAGCATGATCATACACAGTATATGCAAGGATTACCCAGATGATAATAGCAATAGAGGCATATAAACGTGGCAAAGACATCAGCATTAAGTCATACCCTCACCAATTTCCCCCTCCCATACACGAGGGCATACGGAATATCGCAAACAGCACGCTTTTGACATAACATAGCAATAGCCAGAGTACAGTTTTCCTAATGTGTTACAGAGAGTGGACATCTTAATGAAGCTGCGAGCTTGAGTCTACAGTGGATGCAAGTGGATGTTCGATGAGGTACATAGTGAGGGGGTCCCAGATGTCTCGGGGCCTGGACGGCAAGGGAAGTAGTTCAGAGTAGGTTTGTATTTGTTCCTGCCACAGGATCATATCGCCAAGCCATTCCTTAAATTTCGGCGCCCTGCCCCTGCCCCACCTGCAAGCCACCCTCCGTCTGGCCAGTAGTATACTAAGGGGTCGATTCCGATTCGGGCCGGAAATCTCTCCGACCGAGCCGGACCCGGAGAGATTTCCGACCGAATCGGACCCGTGCAGTCCGACCGAACGAGTCCGATGCATTCGTATGCCACCGGACACGAGTCGGTCGGACTCCCATTGAACTCAATGGGAGCCGGTCGTACAACGCGTACGCGGGCTCCCATTGCCTCAATGGGTGCGAGGCAGACAAGGGCGCCCCTACAGCGAGTACGCCGCGAAGCGCTCGCGGCGTACACGCACAGGTAGGAGGGACCCATGGGTCCCCCTGTGTGCGCCTCGCGCGGGTACGCGTACAGGGGGTCCGACACGGACCCCCAAAGTACGGCTCCGACAGCGAGTTCGAGTCGGACGGCGCGAGTCGGTCGGAGCGGTCGAGGTGCGCATCGTACTTACCCGGCCGGAAAACGTCTCCATTGCGCGGTGCGAATCGGGTCCGAGCGAGTCGGTCGGAGCGGTACGATCCGGGTACGAGTCGGTCGGAGCGGTCGGGTCGCCCGGACGAGTCGGTCGGCGACTCGCATCGTACTCGCTCGGCCGGACCCGCGTACGATTCGGTCGGGAAAAAGGGCTCCGAATCGGATCCGGTAAAGCCGAATCCTATTCAGAGCCCTACCGGCCGAGATCGGAATCGGCCCCTAAATGTGACAAACTTACGCTGTGCCGCTGGTATCGCCTCAGCATATCCAAGCAGTGCCAGCAGCGGGGAACGTGGAAGTTCTAGGATGGTCATGAGCTCCAGTGCCGCAAAAACCTGTTGCCAATATGAGTGCACTGCGCTACAGTCCCATGCCAGATGGAGAAAGTCAGCATTATCTGTCCTACACCTGTCACATCGAGCACTGTCACGTAGCCCATACCTATGTAACCGGGCAGGGGTGTAATAGAGACGGTGTAAAAATTTGTAATGAGTGATGCGCAGTCTACTATTCGAGGAGGCGAGCTCAGTCTGTTTACAGCAATAGTCCCACTGTTGATCAGTAATGTCATATCCCAGTTCAATGCACCACTTGGCACGTGCAGGGCTGGGAGGGTATTCCATTTCCATGTAAAGGCTATGGTACAAGGTAGATACGAGATGTGAAGCATCAGTAGTGCGCAACATGTGGTGCAATGGGGCAACTGTGGGAGGCTCCATGGGGTACGATGGCACATATTCCCGTATTCCCTGCCTCAGGCGTACATACAGAAAGATGTCCATGGGGGACGGCTGAGCTCCTTGAAACAATTGCGACATGTCTCTAAATTTACCATTGAGGTAGAGGTCGCCCCAACAGGTGATTTGAAACTTAGATTTGGTCTTAGCAAATATTCCCTCCTGAAGAACTGGCATTCTTGGGTGGTATGTGAGTGGAAGCAGTGGAGAATAGAGTATCGGTGACTTAAGTATACGAGTAAGGCTTTGCCAGGCTTTAACAGTACAATCCACTGAGGTCAGACCCACTGGCCGATTTTCAGGAACTGCCAGGATGACCCCGTCCAGCGGGATAGGATGTGCCAGCCAGTGCTCCGTTGCGACTTGGGGTGTATATCTGGGGGGGTGGAACCAATAGTGCGCAAAATGTGCCTGGGCGCACAGATAGTACAGTTCAAAATTAGGTACATCAAACCCTCCCTGGGAATAGGGGCGTGTAAGTGTGTCCCATTGCAAACATGGTTGCTTGCCGCCCCAAACCAGCCGTATGAGCTCCGATCTTAGCATATTAAAAAAGGGCCTGCCAGGATATAGTGGTATGTTCAGGAACAAATATAAAAATTTGGGAAGGATAATCATTTTTATAAGTGATATGCGCCCCGCAATGGTGAGGGGGAGGGCTATCCACCTACTGATACTGCTCGTTATATGTTCAAGCGCGCAACCATAGTTACGACGCAATAATTCCTCGCGATCAGTGGTGACATGCACCCTCAGATATTTCACCTCCTCTGAACACCACTCAATAGGGTAGTCTGTAGGGAATGGCGCTGCCGCTGGAGTGAGCGGGAAGAGTTGAGATTTAGTCCAGTTGATGTGTATGCCCGATAGTCCGCCAAATCTCACAAATTCCCGAAGGAGCGGATTAAGATTTTGAATCGGGTTCTTCACATATAGAGTGACGTCGTCCGCGTAAAGAGAGATCAGTATGGGACGGAGAAAGCAGCGGAGGGCTTTTTCCTGGTGATGCTGCCTAAGTTTCACCGCAAGGGGCTCTATTGCAAGGGCAAATAGAAGTGGGGAGAGGGGGCAGCCTTGACGGGTGCCCCGTGTGAGCAGGATAGGGGAGGAAGTGTGGCCATTTACTCTCACCCGCGCTGTCGGAGAGGCATAGAGGAGACATATCCACGAAAGAAACTCGACAGGGAGACCCATACATTGAAGTATAGTGAAAAGATAGTCCCACTCTACCGAGTCAAAGGCCTTCGTGGCGTCTAGAAAGACAGCCACGAGTGGCAGTTGGGGGTCAACATTGTGCATAACGGAGAATAGTGTACGCAGGTTGTGGGAAGTTGCCCTCCCTGAGATAAAACCTGCCTGGTCAGGTAGCACCAGCTTCTCCATTAAAAGGCTAAGACGATTCGCTAGAAGTTTTGCTAGAATCTTTGTATCTGTATTAATGAGAGATAGAGGCCTGTACGAATCACACTGATCCGCAGGCTTGCCGGACTTCAGGAGTGAAATGATAAGCGCCTCCCTCATAGTGTCTGGAAGAATTTGAGCCTCCTGAGCTCCCAGATAGACCTCCCGCAGTACTGGGATCAACTGATCTATATAGGACTTATAAAGGTCAACAGGTAGGCCATCGGAGCCCGGAGCTTTCCCGGATTTCATTTTCATGATCGCCTCCCGAAACTCGTCTGCCTCAAAGGGTGCAGCTAGAAACTCCCACTGGTTATCTCCCAGCCAGCCTAGGGCAATATCTTTAAGGAAGGGATTAAAATCCGGGGGGGCAATTATCGCCCGTTCTTGTGAATATCCCCCTAAGGCTTTTAACATGTTCTCTTCCTATATCTCTGATCTCCCTTTGTCTCTCTTATGATATCCCTTGAGCTCACACTTTACTGATGGGCTTCCCAGAAGCTCTGCCATCATCCATACCCTTTTTTCCTCTACGCCAACCTCATTGGTAACGTCATCGCTTACTGTTTTAACTGCCACTTTGCCACTCACACACAGGTCTTTTTCTTCTCCCCATTCTAAACCTCCCACTTTGAGACTGAAGACATATGTTTTCTTGCAGCTGTTTGACAGAGGATGGCCTTCTGCTCCTTCTCCTAGACGTCCCTGCATCCTTTACCTCACTAAAAGTTTGACACACTGACCACCCTCCAGAATCTTGGCATGCGTTTGGCATACATTCAAACTCCCCGTGAGGCAGGGTTTCTTCATACCATCCACTCAGAGTGTTGCCAGCTTCCAACCAATTACCATACAGAAGAAATAGCCACACTGTCGCTTTCCCAGTAACAAATCCCTGATCAACACCCTTGTCATGAATAAACTCAACTACTACAACCTTCTTCTCCTGCTCAAGCAGTCCTTCTGCTTCTTGCTGGACAAAATCCTTAACTGTGCTACCCATGCACTCTTTAATTATGAGATACATGTCCTGTTTTGCCATAAGAGGACATTTTTTTAAAATTTCTTACTGTTGTCTTCAAAGCTTTCTACAACACCTCACTCCCCATTTCTATCAGAATCTCCTCTCTATGTGAGCTTACCACGTTTTGTTTTTCAGGACCTCGTCAGTGTCCATATCACAGACAATGTGGAGAATGCAAGCCCATCCCTTACAAGATGTTTACGGAGAATCTTGCACCTACAATTCTTTTTTTAGTAAAAACAGAGCAAGATTGTGCATTTTACAGCACATGTGCCAACAATATTAATGAAAAAATACACTTTATCATGCTCTAGATTTTATACAACTTTCTCAGTATTTGTTTCTAACTGCGTCCACTCTTATGAAAGGAGATTTATGTGTTAAATAATAATACAGAAGTGACCAAGGTAGAGATAATATTTTAACATAAAGGCATATATTTGACAAAAAGAATTTATAACAATTTTGATAAAGAAGGTAGTGTCCCTGAGGACAGTGTGCCAAGACGAATAATATCCACACACTTGTCCGCTTTCACTATGCCTTCCACACACACATGGACAATTTGTTTGCTCTTTTGACTTCACCTGGAAAAGGGATGTGAATAGAATGAAGAGAGGAGGGAATGTAATCTAGTTGTGAAATTCCAGTCTCTGGCATAAGGAGACCCTTTTTTGATTCCTGACTTTTCCCCCGGTTGATCACAATATGTGATCTTTGACGCCCTGTTTCTCAGTTCCCATGTATAATTGAAAATGCACAATGGGCAGTCAGTTCACAGTGCGTAAGAATCTTCATGAAAAAAACACAGTCAGTGAAGTGCAGGGACTCGCTATGCAAAGACCTAGCTAGATACCTTATTAGATTCTGGTCCACTTTCAGGTCATTCGGGGACAAGACATTGGCACTTGAACCTGTGGCCAAATTTAGGGGCAAATTGTACTGATGGAGATTTTTTATATTAAATGTTTTTCATTAACATGATAGTAATGCATAGATGTAATAAATTTGATTGGATTCACAATTCGAAACTTTATTTGGTATGTGAAAAAACAACCATAAAAGCATTCAGGAGGAGAAGAAAAGCAAAAACACAATTGCACACAATTATGTTAAGTTGAATGTTCACGTTCCCATTCTTCAAGTCTCATAAGTAGAACTTTACTCATTACTTTCGCCGAAAAATCTAGAAGTGATATTTGATGATAGTTCTTTAGTTCAGATTTGTTGCCCTTTTTATGGATTGGTACTATTGTTGACATTCCCCATGAAGACAGTATCACAGAAGTCACCGCCCTATTAAAAACTCTAGGTAAGATTGGGCCCCACAAGGTGACAACAACCTTATAAACATCCAAAGAGACCCCATCAAGACCTGGGGCTTTGCCCCCTATACTTTCCTTCAAAGCTATCGAGACCTCTTCTATCGTAATGTTCAGGGGTAAAGGAGACCAGGGGGGCTGTTCCTCGCTTACAATAGCCTCCGTCCGTACAGTTGGTAGGCTAAAAATGTCCATAAAGTGGGCAACCCAGGCCTCGCATGTAACATAAGATAGTAACTCAGGGAAAGAATCGCTTTAAAAAGTAAAATCTCATGTGGCATGACTCGACGCTACAGGCAGGGCTGAGTAGAGTGCACAATAACACAATAATAGTCCCGGAAGGCTACATTAATATCCAATTGTGTGGTCAGCAGCACTCCATTGGTCGATTATATTGCGCCTATGGGGGTGCGCTGCTGATCATCACGTATCAGCCATGCCAGCAGTTTCCCGGCATGGTCTCCTTTGGCATGCTGCAGGGCTAAGCGCCTCTTGTAATCATGCTTGCTCAGGGTGCACTCCGCTTCTGAGCGCTGCCTTCTCAGCCGTTGGAGTTGTTCAGTGGTGGGTGGCTGAGTGGGGACCCGAATCTCTAAGGAGCGGAGATCGCATTCAATATTCAAAAGGTCCTCCGTTAGCCTTTTGCGCAACCCCCAGGAGGTCAATTGTATATGAGATGTATTTTTATGATTAACTCATGCTTTAAAAATTAATAAAGATATATGTATTTTTTGTATAAACTACCTTAATTGTCTTTTTCCTTGAGCTGGTTGCTAAGTTCGAACCCTTTGAGGTCGCTTTGAAAAGTAATATAGGTCAGATCAGAGGTTTTCTTTCTTGATTGTTGCATTCCCCCTCCTCTTGGACCTAGCAGTATTTGGGGGTACCTTCTTGTTTATCAACCCCCAGGAGGTCGCCAGACAATGCCCACACACCACCACCTTATGAGCGTCCCATTCTGTAGCTCGGGATGATGTGGAGCCTGTCTTAAGCGCAAAGTAATTTGTTAGGCATTGAGCGAGTTCCACCCGGATTGGGGGATCAGATAGTGCCTCCGCGTGTAGGTATAAGGGGATGTGCACACCCCATCATATAGTGAGCAGTACAGGGGAGTAATCAGAGAAGAGTGCGCACCAGGTATTCCACCCCGGTGAGCTGAGCGCCAAGAGAGGATATGTAGAATAGAAAGTCAATTCTAGTGTGAATGTCATGCACAGGGGAGTAGTAGGAATATTCCCGGCACGTCGGGTGTGTGAGCCGCCACGCATCTTGAATGCGCATGTGGGTTACCCATTGGTAGAAATGATGAGCGCTGCAGCCAGCTGGTGCTGCATGGAGAGGGGGGGGGGAGCGATCTAGCGCCACATCAAAAATCACCACCACAGAAAGCAGGGGAGGACGGGTGGCTAAGGAGAGCCGGGGTGTGGGTATCAAGAAATTTGCACTGGCGGGCAGTAGGAGCATATACCGCCGCCAATGCCAAGGGTGAGCCATCCAGCCAGCCCTCCAGCACCATGTATCTGCCCCCAGCATCTATCTTCTGGGAGGACACAATATACAGGACTCCCGGTGCAATCCATATAATGGACCCCACGGGCAAAGGAGGAGGCCACAATGCTGTGCACTTGGCCCCGCCACTTGGTCCGCAGTTTGTGTAATTCAGAGGCAGTAAGATATGTTTCCTGGAGCATTGCTATGTGGACATGTCGCCTTTTAAGATAAGCATAGATGCGATAGCGCTTCATCGGTGTAGCCATAATAACCCGACATTCCAGGACATAATGCAATATTGGGGAACCTGAATAACAGTCTGTGTATCAGCCATTCAAATCTTGCCAAGAAATAGGAGGGAGTCACCTATTACACCCGTCAGCCCTCCCACCCACACCCCAAGGGCCCTGCTGTGTAGAACAGAGTTATGACATGTCAGCATGCAATAAGCATCACCTATAACTTTAGTAGAGCAGCTCATAAAACCACAATAAGAACAAAAAACAGAACCCCCCCCCAGAACAGTCGCCCAACCAGGCCACGTCCAGTAAAACATTCCCTAATATTTCCCCCGATGAGGAGTGCAATAAGTACCAACAAATAAACAATAAGGCAGGAGAACATAGAGTCCATGTAGGAGTTCATGGGGACATGGAATCCATTTAGGAGACAGAGTTCAACACATGAGTTGTGATAACAGAGTCTAACCAGTCATTGGTGTGGGCTCTGCATGCAAAACTCCCCACAGTCACATGCCCATGCGGCCTTACCTTTGCAATGCCATCATGTATCCTAGGGTACCCACCAGCTCCAGGCCCGCAGCACAGTTCTGGGCCCGGATCTACAGATCATCAGCTGACCGCGGGGTGACTTTCAGCCCACGTTGGTTCCCGCCTGATGAGGAGCGTGAGCAGCCTGAGTCTGAGCCTGAGGCACCCACCTTGAAGGGGAGCACAGGGATTCACCCCATGAAGAGACGCCTCTGCCACCGCCTGTGCTTGCTCCTCTGCTGCCTGGTCTTTGGAAGACCGTGTGCCCGGAGGCCGAAGCCTCTACCGTCGTGGCTTGGGTTGCAGCCAAGCCTCCTCAGGTTGTTCTGGTGATGTTGGATCGATCAGGTGCCACGTCCAGGCATCCTCAGGTGAATGAAACATGTGGGTGGTGTCCCCATCAACAACGCGCAGCTCTGCAGGAAATAAAAGCGCATACTTAAGGTTCAGGTCTCTGAGGCGTTGTTTGACATGCAAGAACGATCCACATTGTCGCTGCACCTCCATAGTGTAGAATTATATATTTAATTGATAATTCATTATGTAAGTTGTGTAATTATTATAATTTGTAAGATATATTTTTGGTTTTTAGGGGTATAGGGTGGGAATTTAATTAGGAAATAATTTATTTATAATTAATTATTTAATTGATAATTATGTATATTGTGAAATAATCAGATGTGTTAAGTTATATTTTAGGTGTGTGTTCATTCGTTTGTAGAGTAATAGGGTGGGAAGTTAATTAAGTAATAATTAATTACTAATCAATTATTTATTTTAATTGACATTTTTAATTTATTGATACTTTTGTAAAAAATGTAATACATTATTTTATATTATATATTAGGTGTGTTTTGTGGGTTTGTAGAGAATAGAGTAGAAAGTTATTTAAGTAATAATAAATTAAAAATATTTATTCATTTATTACAAATTGTTTTATTTATTATTGAATATGTTATTTGTGTTATAATTTTTTTACTTCAATTACATTTTAATTGTTGGTTGTGATGTTTGTGAGAATATAGTTAGGTATTTTCATTAAATTAATAATATTTGTTATACTTGTTAATACTTATTAAAAATTGCAATAATTATGTAATTTGTTTAAGTTTTGTTAAGATTTAGACATACAATTTTTATATTTGGAATTTCAAATTTTTGGTTATTCTATAGAGTTGTTAAAATATTTTATTTGTTTGTGGTGAACTACTTTCTCTCTACTGTTGCGCAGACTGGAGTGGGAATACAAAATGTTACCCCTCCGGAGTCCAACGCTTTGTCTACTGTTGCACAGACTGGGTTGGGAATAGTAAATTTTACCCCTCTGGTGTCCAACACTTTCCCTACTATTGAACAGACTGGAGTGGGAATAGTAAATGTTACCCCTCCGAAGTCCAATGCTTTCCCTTTTGTTGCACCGACTGGAGTGGGATTTGTAAATTTTCCCCCTCCGGTGTCCAACGCTTCCCCTACTGTTGCACAGATTGGAGTGGGAATATTGAATTGTATCCCTCCTGATTTTCAACACTTTCCCTACTGTTGCACCTACTGGAAGTGGTAATAGTAATTTTAGCCCTCAGGTGTCCAACGCTTCCCTACTGTTGCACCTACTGGAGTGGGAATAGTAAATTTTACCCCTCCGGAGTCCAACGCTTTCCCTACTGTTGCACCTACTGGAGGGTGAATAGTAAATTTTACCCCTCCGGTGTCCAACGCTTCCCTACTGTTGCACCTACTGGAGTGGGAATAGTAAATTGTATCCCTCCTGTGTCCAACGCTTTCCCTACTGTTGCACAGACTGGAGTGGAAATAGTAAATGTTACCTCTCCTGAGTTTAACTTTTTCCCTACAACTACACCTGTTGGAGTGCAAATAGTACATTTTACCCCTCCCTTGTCCAACACTTCCCTACTGTTGCACCTACTGGAGTGGGAATAGTAAATTTTACCCCTCCGGTGTCCAGCGCTTTCCCTACTGCTGCACAGACTGGAGTGGGAATATTAAATTGTACCCCTCCTGAATCCAGTGCTGTCCCTATTGATTTATGGATTGGAGTGGGAATAGTTTTTTTATTGTTCTTAGAGTTTAATAGTTTTGTTAAAATTGTTTAAATATATATTATTATTATGTGCTTGTGTATTTAATTTTATATTGTGCATATATATCTACATTTTTTAATTTTTAAGAAAGTTTTCGAAAAACCTATTTTTGTTTATTGTTTACTTTTTCTATATAACTAAATTGGCAATATTTCAAATGTTTTTGTAGTTTATTTGTTGTATTTTTTATTTTTTTGTATGTGTATGTAAATATATATATTTTACTACTCTTGTGCAAGATTTTAAAATCACACCAAACTATGCAAGTGACCATAACCCTCCTATAGCGCACCATAATGTAAATTGAATTCTGGGACAGGGCCACCTGAAGAATCACCTATCCAGCACAATCAAAACAAGGAAATTAGGCTGAAATGGGACAGGGTAGATTCCCAAAAATGTGAGCATAATATTGTTTCTGGAAATCGGAAGCTGATAGTCAGTTGCTTGGAGCAGGAAAGGACTCCTTCAGAAGTAGTACGGGACTACGAAGCACTTTGCTCAGCAATCTCTTTGGCCCTGGTGAAAAGGAGCCCCCCCAACAAATTTACCACCGAACCGATGGTTTAACAGCGAATGTACAAAAGCCCACAGAGATCTAAAAGAGGCCCTACACTCCTTCCCCCAAGATATAAAGCGAGTAAAAACACTTATGAATACTTATACATCTGTGATTGAACAGAGGAAAAGGGAATTGAAGAAAGAGGCGTGGAATGATTTAGTGTTAGCAGGGTCCCTAAAGGATACAAAAAAATTCTGGGAAGTTATAAATCGTCCAATGTTCTCAGAAGACTCATCCTAGGTGGATTCTCTGATCCTCATTGACGTTTGGGAGGCTCATTTCACCCATATTTTTAAGCCTCTAAACAGAGCGATAGTTCCTTTGACACAGGGGGTGGAGATGATCTACAACCCAAATCAAGCCCTTCAGCTAAGTATGTAAATCTCAGTGGAAGAGGTGGAGGTTGCAATATCACAGGGAGCTTGTTTGAAAGCTCCAGTCCCCGACAAAGTGCCCCTTGACATTTTTAAGGGTACCCCTGTTTTGTGGGCGCCGCTCTTAACTAACATTTTGAAAGCTGCTATTATTGGCCCACTGCCTATGACATGGAAAGAGTCTGTGGTGGTCCCGGTCTATAAAAAGGGGGACAGAAATGTCCCTGCCTGTTATTAGCCAATATCTTTGATTGATGTGACAGTAAAGGTTTTAGACAGGGTTCTCTTGGCACAACTAGAGTAGTGGGCAGCCGCAAATAGGGTTCTGTCAAAAACACAATATGGCTTTAGACAGGGTATGGGCACGACAGAACAATGCCTCAATTTGTCTCTGATTGTCAGCAAGTACACAAAGTCCATGAAGAGTTCGATACATCTGGCCTTCATGGACCTATTGAGTGCTTTTGATACTGTCAATCGGGACAAATTGTGGGCAATGTTGGGTGACATGGGAGTAGAAGAAGCTTTGGTAGTCCTTTTACGCAGGCTACATGCAAATACAACGGTCAAGGTCAGGGGGAGAAAACACAGCTTCAACCAAGGAGGTCAGTCAAGGCCGTATTCTTGCCCCTTTTTTATTTCGTATATATACAAATAGGCTAGAGACATTTTTATTGGAGAGAAAAATTAGATTTCCTGAGGATAGGCAAAAATGTTGTCCTACTACTCTCATATTCTGATGATATTGTCCTGCTGGCAAGGACAGCTATGAGTCTCCAGAAATACCTTGATGCTTTTATGGATTTTATGACATCACTTGATTTAAAAGTTAATTTTACAAAATCTTATAAAATGGTATGTGGTCTGAAGTTTACAAAATCAAAAAACTTTTATGATACAGGGAAAAGAGATAGAAGAATTCAAAAGTTTTTCGTATTTGGTAACCTTTGTAACACACAGTTGTCTTGTGACCCCCTGTTGACTTCAAGAGAGCAGCAGACAGTTAGAGGCTCGGATGCACTTTTCCGGTTTGCTGCCAAATTTGGACAGAAACCTGTAAAAGAATTATTAGCTCTCTTATAAAGCAAAATGCCTATCCATTGCCACTTACGGGGCAGGAGTTCGGGCATAGCGGGAGCAAGAAGCTTCAAGTTGCAGAGAATAATTTTATCAGAAGATTAATAATGGTACCCAAAATTGCACCCACAAAATTCTGCCACTCTGATTTAGGGCTGGAATGTATAGAGGACTGTATTGGCCTTGCCCCTCTGTTATTAGGGGTAAAGATTTGGCTATCTGAAGATTTAGAATTATCAGGGATTGTCTGGTCGTCTCTACTGTTGATAAGATTCCCTGGTTTCATTATATGCAATGTACACTGCTTGAGATTGGCTTATGGGACTTCTATGAAACCCCCCAGAATATGACGTCAAAAGCCAAAGACAGCATGAAAATGGCCTTTTCTATCAGGGCTAACAATCGTAATCGGCAGTACGGGGACATTTTGGAACGCTGTGTCCTGTCGAGCTAGTCATATGGCTAATCATTTACAACTTTATCTAGTTTTTAGCACTAATTCACAATATAGATATTACCTTACAAGGTTTCATTTAGGCATAGTGCACTTCTTGGCAGCATTTTCACATCAAGGAGGTTGGTCAGACCTGCCCATGCCATGTCCTTGTGACAATTTGTCATAACAAAGCACTTTATATTATTTTTGTGCACTTTATAAAACAACAAGAGCAAGATTTTTGCTCCCACTATTGAGAAAGCAACGTCCCTGTACATATAAAGAAGGTTTTAGATATCTGAATTCATTGGCCTCTATTGACATCTGCACTGCGGTTGTGAACTTTATCAGGGGGGCTCTTGTTATTAGAAAGCGCTATGAGCAAGATTGTTAGGGCAATGACGATCTAATTCATTGTTGTACAACGTTTGAATAAGGTTTACAATTAAGGCTGTTCTATATAACCTTCTTAAGGTTGCATCCCCCTTTTACATTGTCATGTACATGAATTGTATCAATGTTGGGTTTAAATCATCGTTATGAGGACCTGACCTTGAAGAGTTTTACCAAATCATTGTTATGATGAGTGGAATTGATGTGAGATACCCAACCCACTTAGGTTTTATAGTGTAAATAATTATTTTATTTTGTATAATCCTGTAAGTGCACAATTTTATCTTAGCCATCCCAGGGAGTTGTTGAGCTGCCCTTATTAAGTCCGGGTGACATGGCAGACCCCTTAGGAGCACCTTTTTTGAAGGTTCCTCTTGTTGAGGATTTTGTCCCGCTGATTCTGATCTTAGTTTTAGGGTTAGCATTTTCTTAATTGATGTGTTATGACTAGAGTTTTCTTTTAATATTTTATACCGCCGTTGGGATGTGTTTCATATTTATGAATTTTTATGTATTTAACATGTCTTTGTACTGTGCACTTTTATGGTTCACTGAAGTGAAATAAAGTTAATATGACTGAGATATATATATATATATATATATATATATATATATATATATATACATACATATATATATATATATATAATACACATATGTATAAATATACACATATATATATATGTATATATATATATACTTGTTATATTATTACATTTCAAGAAAATTATAATATATATCAAAATTTATATTTTTAAAAATAGTTTTATGTGATATATGTGTATATAAACATACACACATATATGTGTGTGTTTGTTTAAATTAGTATATTTGTATACATATTTTTAAATATTTGTTAAACCTATGTAATTTACATTATATTAAAGTTATATGTTAAATTTGTTTATGATTTACTACTTTTAAGTATATATATATATATATATATATATATATATATATATATATATATATATATATATATATATATATATATATATATAAATATGGTAAAAAACAATATTTTTGTCTATATTTTTTCCATATTAGTGTAAAACGATATTTTTGGTGGGTATTTTTGTACATACCTGTAAATGTATGGGAAAACAATATTTTTGTGCTTGATATTTTGGACACAATATTTCTGTTGCACGGTATTTCTGGTTTCGATATTGTGACGGGGAACCCTGTAAATCATTAACTTTTAATAAACCTTTATGGTTTGATACTTAAAGATTCTCTGTCCTTTTTGTGGAGCCTAATGCACTTCATGTAATATTCAATGTATTTATTTGTTGACCAGGCTCAGAGGTGGAACTTGATCCATCGGATAGGGCTTTATGGTCCCCAAAATTAGCACATGGAAAATCGCTGACAGTACTGCACTTGATCTCAGCCAAAAGGATGATAATTGATAATAGAGGATGTATGGTAATCTTGTTAACATGTTCGAATACAAGACATAAGGTCTGCAAATCTTAATCACCATTCCATCCTGAAATCATCCTGTGCCCTAATTATGTTCAGGCGCTTCAACCGACTACACCTGTTCCCATCAAACTTTCAGCCAAATCCTCCTTCCCCACATTACAGGGTCTAGAGCCCCACCTCAGTCTCAAGGAACAATGTGACTGACCGACTCTGGGGAAGGCCCTTCCATCTACCCATCTAATCTTCCATCCCCCATCTGTAGACTTTATTCAGCTGAGTATGATTTAATATGCATAGAATATGTGTAATGTTATATTTATTATATAATCTACAATCCTCA
This sequence comes from Calotriton arnoldi, assembly GCA_963921515.1. Classification (NCBI taxonomy): domain Eukaryota; kingdom Metazoa; phylum Chordata; class Amphibia; order Caudata; family Salamandridae; genus Calotriton; species Calotriton arnoldi. Next base: position 507,163 of record CAWUFW010007334.1, read on the forward strand.
ATACCAATCTATCTAATCAGTATTCTGCCCAAAATCAAAACTAGAGCTGCAATATTATGTACAGCATTTCTGGTAGAAACGTGTTTCAGTAGGTAAAAACAGCTTCAAAAGAATGGACATTTGATCATGTCGAGTTTATTTAATATAAATAGGAAATGTAAAAATTAAAACACTATTTGTCTTTTCTTTTCATGCAGAGGTTATCCAAGGTTCAGTCTCCAAGAGTGTTCATGACACATCTCCACAACGATAACCTACCAGAGACAGTGTTTGCAAACAAAATAAAGGTGAGAGTACTTGTAAAATTATTTGCCAATCCTACCTGAATCACCAATGTTTTGTGTGCCCTCACTATCTAAAATAAGCATTGGCAAAGTCAATAGGTTTCACTACCGCACTGCCCAAAGCCATACAAATGCCTGCTGCAGTGCAAAACAATTAAACATGGATTTTTGTGTCTACAATGCATGGATAAGATATTGTTATGTGCCCGGGTTAAGCCCATGTAGCAATGCTGCACATTTTCTTACATTGTCTTCTTTCTGAATAATAACTTTTTACTGTGACCTTTTTCACATATTTGTGTGTGTGACAATGTTGGATTAGTTTCTCTAAAACTGCTTTGCTTACACATCTGGCTTCATGCAACATTATCATGATGTCTCGAACACTGAGTTCAAGAGCTTTACGCACACAGTACATATGTCGTTCTATCTTCATCCACGGGGTGACCGAGCTATCTGCAAACCCATAACAATGCTAATCTGTATATACATGATGCAAGGACGCTTTTTATTATAAATAAATAAGCATTTCCGGGGGTTAGCCAGAGGAGACACTTCTGCTGACATTGAGGGGTCCCTGCATTCCAAGGCATCGCCAAGCATCTGTCTTCCAACTCCGTGAGGGGTGTCCAGTTCGTGACCAAGACGGGCTCCTACATTCTGTACCGTCAGGTAATGGGGTTGGATCATCCTGTGCGGGGATTCTTGGCTCTAGATACATACATCTACACCTACACTGGATGCACATAGAATAGGGATTGCATAGTAGGATACACCTGATTACTAGTTTTGTTTTATATGCCTGCATATATACACTGTTTTAGCACCATGGTGGAACTATACCTGCTAATTACTATTTTGGTGCTTGTAATCACTTTCAGATGCTTCTGTCTACTGATTATCGCAGCACATGTATTCTATACAAGAATAATGTTGGTTCAATAAATATATTGAAAATAGTCCATTGTGTATTCTTTGTATACTTCTTCAAGAACAAGAGGGCACGAGTGACTGAGCGAAAGGGTAGTAGATCTGTTACCACGATCCCTGAGGGGTCAGGGTTGGTATGTTCAGTGGTTGCCTGAAACCATTCGCTCCCTGCTTAGGTTAGGGGGGCTTATGGTGGCACTGTGAGCTGGCTGGTCTCCAGGCCAACATACTGTGGGGTTGCATGGAGTCAGTCTAGGCACCTCACCCAAAGTTTATGTTGTCCACAAACATGCAGGTCCTACTGACTTAGTGGGAACTGCACGACAAAATATAATTAAATATCTCACAACAGAGTGTACTTTTCAGATGTAAAACAGGCTGATACATTGTGAGGAAGTGTAATGATGCTCCCAAACAGCAAATAGACAGAAGGTAAAACTAAAATGCTCCTGTAGACAGATCCAAGAATTGATTGACAATGTCTCAAGCCAATGGTTGAAGGTTCCTGAGCCAGTGGGGGAAGGTGGCTTACCCAAAGATCTCAAGAGTATGTATGGAATACAATATATTTGCCATGAATGCTCCGGAGATAGTTATAAATTGTAGGAGCTGTGGTGCAGGGCAAATTAATGTGTTTTTGAGCTTTGGTGCAGTCTTTGTTGAAATAAAAGTAGCATTTAATATAATTTCAATCAAGAAGTGATTTTTATAATCCATAGTTTTAAAAGGGTGACCAATAGTGGCTTCTGTGTGCTGGGGAGTTGTGCTTGAGACTATATTCAGGTATCTTTTCTCACACAGTCTTACAAATTGCCTTTCCAGCTTGTTCTATTTTTTCGCACATTCGTAAATATTCAGTGATAAATGTTAATAATAATGCAGTTTTCTTTTTCATAAAATATTGTTTTTGTACTCTTTGGCTTTTGGCACTCTAATTCAATTAAAATGCAGAACATAACCAATGTGAAATCAGCACTGCTTGTTATGCTCACCCAGGACCTGGAAGATGAAACATTTTACGTACGGAAGACTGGGCTGGGGTCACACAAATCTCAAAACAAGGCTGTGCAGTAAGTAGCGTAAGAAGAGCCTTTCAGGGTGGCAGAAAATTTGATTAACCACAAATTCAAATTTACAAAAAACGCAGAACTCCTGTGGTTGTTTCGGTCACTTTTGCACCCTTTCTCAAGATGACTGAAATTAACAACTCAGTGGAACCACTTTGGTTCTATGAATACAGATTTTCTTCTGTTTCCCTTTCACCTTCATCTGATTTTTTAACAAGTGCTAAGTCTCTTGCTTTCTTATCTCTACTCCTGTTTTAAAAAATACATGTTTTTTTAAATCTTTGTTGAGTGATGTTCACATTGTTCATTTTTTCCCAACAGACTTTGGTTGTGTTTCGCAATCCAAAGGATGCAGCTGTCTCATATTTCCATTTCCAAAATAATAATCCTGCGGTTCCCAATTTCGACTCCTGGGATGAGTTTTTCGAATGCTTCATGAGAGGGAAAGGTATAGTTCTTTTCTGCAACGTTTAATACCAAATATTGAAAAATGGTTTTATTCATGGTATTTCCAGTTAATGAGTACATGCTGTTATATTGACCACTGAACAATATCCAGAGCCAGTGAAATTATGCAATTCTGCAGCTGAGTGCTTTCAGCATAATTATGGATTTACCACTCTTTCTTATAATTTGCAGATTTCAACAAAATACATTTTATTGGTAGCTTTAATGAAACCAAAGTTACTTAATAAGCATTGCAAAAGCTAATAGGTCTCACCTTTGAAACCTACTGGTGTTGCAAATGCTGTCTGGTGATGCTGAAAAGTATCAGTAAAAAAGCACAATGCTTTTGCTGATGCTATTCAGCATCTGCCCAAAAAAAAAAGAAGCGATGGTGCAGCCGCTGTCAGCAGACATGGCATTCTATAGTCGTGAGCATGTGTTATCCTGCATGCATCTTCCTAGAATGGAGCAAATGCCATTTTCTTTTTTGTTGACCAATCTAAGGTGGCAGGCACCACTTAACCCGTGAATAAAAAAATGTGTGAAAGTGCTATTTGGGCAGGACGGTGGCAATTTGTTGCCTGGCCCTCGAACAAAAGTACATATAAATAAATAAATATATACATATATACATATTAACTACTGGCGGTCGTAGGTAGTTATAGTTAGGACCTAGTTTCCATAGGAAAAGCATTTTTCTTTTGCCAATATCTTTGGCGCCGTTTGACGAATCTTCTCGAAATTTTCAAAACTAATGGTTCGCTCAGGTCAGCTCCTGTCTTGAAAGTTTCGGGGTGGTTCGTCAAGCGGGGGCCGAGAAAAAAGGGGGGTCCAAAAACTCCATGTTAATTTCTATAGACAAAACTGCAGCCCCAACTGCTGAACGGAATTACACCATATTTGGCAAAAAGGTAGCTCTTGGTTCAGAAAGCGTTCTTTTTTTAAATGGTGTAAATCCGTTCAGTAGTTCCTGAGAATTTCAAAAATAAAAAATATCGATATCTGGTGACCGAGGAGGATCCGCGAACTTTCCCGAGCACAAGCTTCATTCTGATTGGCGGCCAACACTTCAAACCAAGAAGTGTTGGCAGCCATCTTGTGAGAACCGAGTCACAAGAAAAAAGGTAAAAAAAGAAAAGGGGGCAGGGTAGAAACACCCTGACACCATAGGCGTGCTCAGGGGGTCCCACAGGGACCCCAAGGACCCAAAAAAGCATTTTTTTTAAAAACAATTCAGCGGAATTCACACTGGGTGCGCGAATCCGGCCAAAAAAAACTGAAGTGCAAAATATATGCGGGGGCCACGGCCCCTGCAGCCCCGGGGACCGCCACATCCCCGGGGCTTTATTAATTATGCACGGGGGCACGCGGCCCCCCCGCAGCCCCGGGGACCACTACCTTCCCGGGGCTTGGAAAAAACAATTCGCAGGGGACTCCTCCACCCCACGCTGCCCCGGGGACCGCCACCTCCCCGAGGCTTCAATTTATATGAGGCGGGGGCCTCGTGGGCCCCCCCAAGCCCCGGGGACCGGCACCTCCCCGGGCTTCAATTTAAATAAATAAGTGTGGTGGGGCTCCTGCCCCCCCCCCACACTGCCCTGGGGACCACCACCTCCCCGGGGCACACTTTATTTAAATACGGGGGTCCGTTGCGGACCCCCGGGGACCACCACCTTCCCGGGGCTACATATACGTTGGGAGGGGGGCCGCGCGGCCCCTCTCCTGGAGCCCTCATTGGCCCTGGGGACCGCCACCCCCCAGGGCCGGCTCCAGCAATGTCCGGGGGTACCTACCCCCGGTACATTGCAGTTTGCAATGACAGGGCGGGAGCACGGCTCCCGCCCTGTCATTACAAACACTGCTTTGCTTCATGGAAGCGAGAGCAGGAAATCTGCTCTCGCTTCCATGAAGCAAAGCAGATTGCTTTTAGACATGGGGAGCTGCATGTCAGCAGCTCCCCTTGTCCAAAAGCAATGCCGGCTCCTGCAGGAGGCGGGGAGCTGGCTGGGACCGCGGGGGCATTGGGGCTCCCCCCATGGTCCCCAATGTAAGGCCAGTTGGGGGATGGGGACCCTGGGGCCATAATTGGCTTCAGCCCCCCTCCTAGATAAAAAAAAAAAAAAGGCTGGCCAGGCCCGGGAGGATGGGGTCCCCAGGGCCATAATTGGCCTCAGGACGGGGGCCACATGGCCCCCCTCCAAAATAAAAAAAAGAAAGGCTGGCCAGGCCCCGTGGGATGGGGTCCCCGGGGCCAATAGTGGCCCAGGGAAGGGGGGCCACGTGGCCCCCTCCCGAAAAAATAATTATTTAAAAAAAATAAAACAAGGCAATGCCCCGGGGGATGAGGTCCCCGGGGCCGAAAAAGGCCTCAGGAGGGGGGCCGCGCAGCCCCCTTCCCGTTTAAAAAAAAAATAATCAAAAGTGGCAGGCCCTGGGGGATGGGGTCCCCAGGGCCCAGAAAATATGGAGAGAAGGGGGGCTACACAGCCCCCCTTGTAACCAAAAAAAAGGAGAAAAAAGCTGGCATTTCGCCGGAGGCCCAACCCCCTCCCTGCAGCACACTGCAAACGCACCTCCTGGCGTGTTGTGGGTTGGGGTATTAAGTCCCCTAGAGCCTTAAGGGTCCTTAGGGGCCAACTAGCCCACCAGGTATATCCAATAAGCCCCATACAGTGGTATTGCTGAGCGGTGGTCCGAGGCCACACCCCTTTTTACTCCACTCTGCAAAAGCGCCTCTTGGCGCACTGCTGGTGGGGCGATGAGGTCCACATGTGTCCTGAGGACCTCAGAACTAAAGTGGACTTCATCCCCCGAGCAGCAGTGCGCCAGGAGGCACATTTGCAGAGTGGTGTAAAAAGGGGGAGTGGCCTTGTGCCACTCTCAGCAATCCAGCTGTGTCGGGCTTACTGGAGGTACCTGGTGAGCTAGTTGGCCCCCAGGGGCCCTCAGGATTCAAGGGGATTTAATTTGCCAACCAAGAACGTGCCAGGAGGCGCGTTTGCAGAGTGGTGGAGAAAGGGGGCATGGCCTGTGTCCACCTGTCAGCAATCCCACTATCTGGGGCATACTGGAGGTATCAGGTAGGCTAGTTGGCCCCTAAGGACCCCCAGCAGCGAAGGGGACTTTAATCCCCATCCAAGAGCGCGCCAGGGAGTGCGTTTGCAGAGTGGTTGGGAAAGGGGGTGTGGCCTGCTATGAGAACTTAGCAATCCTGCTGTGTAGGACTTACTGGAGGTAATAGGAGGGGTAGTTGGTCCCAAAGGTTGACCTTGGGGGCCAACTACCCCTCCTGTTACTTCCAGTAAGTCCCACACAGTGAGATTTATTTATTTATTTATTTTATTTATTTGAAAAGTTTTATAAAGCGCGAACAAGACCCAACTGGGTATCAGAGCGCTGTACAAAGAGGAAAGCTGACGTATACGTACAGAGACAATATAAATACACTTACAAAAAAGGAAATATGAGAGGAGCCGGAAGCAAAAAGTAAATGAGGGTGCTAGGGGAAGAGTAGGTAGCAAGGGAACAAACAGGTAACAGCCCACCAAGATGAGGCCAAGCAGTTTCATCATAGACTTACTTCAAAGACAAACGAAATAAGTTTAAACCCCCAGTAGAAATGATTGTCAAGCTCAAGTTTCAAACATAAAGTGAAAGTACATTGTTAAGCATACAATAAAACACCCAAGCGCACCACATAAGGCAACATGAGAGGAACCTGAGGCATAAAATAAATGAGGACGCTAGGGGAAGAGTAGGTAGAAAATGAACAGACAATAAACAGCCCACCCAGATGAGGCCGAACAGATTGTTAAGAGGTCTTCAGAGGCCACGCTCACCTTTCTCCACCACTCTGCAAACGCGCCTCCTGGCACAGTACTGGTTGGGGGATGAAGTCCACTTTACTCCTGAGGGACTTTGCTGGCCAAGTAGCACTCCTGGTACCTCCTGTAAGTCCTACGCAGTGGAATTCCTGAGCGCTGGTCGGAGGCCCAGGCCCCTTTCTGCACCACTCTGCAAACGCGACTACTACGTTATAGTTAGAAATTAGCATTTATTTAGAATTTTATATAGCGCGAACTAGACCCGAGAAATCAGGTATCCGAGCGCTTTACATGAGCACCAGTTTCGTTACAGATGGACACATTCATTTTTGTTAGGCACGGGGAGATTAAGTGATTTGCCCAGAATCACAGGATGTTGAGCGTCGTTGCCAAGACTCAAATCCGGTTCCTCAGCTTCGAGGTCGACCGCTCTAGCCGTAAGGCTACATCCTCTAGAAATTCACTGAAAAAACCATAGGTTTCAGGGACGTTATAGTTAGAAATTAGCATTTAAAAAACCTTAGAAATTCACTGGAAAAACCATAGGTTTCAGGGACGTTATAGTTAGAAATTAGCATTTAAAAAACCTTAGAAATTCACTGAAAAAACCACAGGTTTCAGGGACGTTATAGTTCGTTGGTCATTTCCCTCGTACAAAACCAGAGAAATTCGGCCATTATAGTTAGTTGAGCTAACTATAACTCGCGCCCCTACAATGCACTGCTGATGACGTCACATATTACATCACTCATGACATGGTCAGTGACATCACTGATGACATCACTGATGACATCTCAAATGACATCACTGATGACATCATCCAGTGACTGTGTGTTTCTGAAAAGTTTAAATATGTTTTATATATATATACTCCAAGGTGTATTGAAGAATGAGTGGGTGTATGAGTGTCTGAATGATGATTTAGTAGGTGCGTGACTGACTGTATAAGTGAGTGATTAAACGTGTCTTACTGAATGCATGGGTTAGTGATAATCTGTGTGAATGTCTGTATCAGTCTGTCAGTTGATGTGTAAGTGACTGCATGGGTTGGTGAGTAGCTGCATGAATGTCTATATGGGTTATTGATTGGTTGTCTGAGTACCTGTATGGGTGCCTGAGTGTCTGTGTGGGTGGGTGGGGGGGTGTGTGACTCCCTGCATGGATGTGTGAGTGGGTCATTCACTGGGTGTATGGGTTCAAGAGTGCATCTGTGAGGGGCTGTATGGGTGTGTGAGTATGTGTATGGCTGTGTTGCTGAGTGAATGGATGTCTCAGTGGTACATGTGAGAGTAACTACATATGTGAAAGGCAGTATATGTGAGTGTTGGAGTATATAAATTACTATATGTGAGAGTGAGTGATTGTGAGAGTGGCTGTATGGATGAGTGTGTGCTTGTGTCAGTGATTGTATAAGAGAGTAAGTATGTGTTAGTATCTGTATGAATAAGTGAGGTGGTGTGTGTATAACTGTATAGGTGAGTAAATGGGAGTGTGATTGATTATTTGCATGACTGACTAGGTGTGTGAGTAACTCTATGGGTGAGTGGCGGTGTGTGAGTGTCTGTATAGGTGTATGAGTGCATATGATAGTGCTGTATTGATGAGTGACTGCATGTATGAGTGACTGTATGGTTGAATGAGTGGATGTGTGTGTAGACCTAGGAATCAGTGAGTGGGTATGTAATAACTGGTATTGGTGTGTTTTTAGTTTTGAAAATGGTAGTCTGTATTTTAGAGTGGGTGTATCAAAGGTTATATTAGGGTGTGAGGAGGTGCATCAGATTATCACGTGGATGATGTCACCTCACCAGTGATGTCATTTGAGATGTCATCAGTGATGTCACTGACAATGTCATGAGTGATGTAATATGTGACGTCATCAGCAGTGCATTGCGGGGGCGCGAGTTTTAGTTAGCTCAACTAGCTATAACGGCCAAATTTCTCTGGTTTTGTACGAGTGAAATGTCCAACTAACTATAACGTCCCTGAAGCCTGTGGTTTTTTCAGTGAATATATATATATATATATATATATAGATATTTCCACTCATGCTCCTATCCCCGCAGGAAGACTTCGTAACAGGCAACGACACGACTGGAGCCAATAAATATCTTTTATTAAGCAGTAACTAACGTGTTTCGGTGGTCACAACCACCTTGCTCACAATATATACATATATATATATATATACATATATATATATACATATATCCGCAAATAATCCTCTCAAACAAAGGATGACGACGCCTTGTGTTGCTGGTCCAAAATTACTTTATTTTCGGCCCCATCGAACGCGTTTCAGTTGCCCAGCAGCCTTGCTCACCGATAGAAGAAGTAATGGGAGCAGTCATTTTAAACAAATAATACGTGATTGTTACGTGCATGTGAAAACTACAATAACAATAAACAGTGTAAACAGACTTGTAGTTTTTTTTACATGTTTACCCATTACTCGTGTGCATTATTTGCAGGAAAAGTTTATCTTCATTACAAATACATGACTTTCAAAAATTTCATGACTTTCAAAAAATTCATGACTTTCAAAAACTCATTAAGTAAATTGTTTTTGGTTTCCAATCAACTAAGAGAAACCGCGTTTTTTTGCACGGATTCCCATGGTCAAATTCAATGACAAAATTCATTGTTATAAACACACAAATCGGTTTTTGTTTTCATATACCGCCCAAGTGGGCATAATTTACAAACAATACTCCTCACTCATGCCCAAGTGGGCTATTCACCCTTGACCATACCTCAAGATGCCAATGCATTGCATCTGCCATTTTAGGCACACATACTGTATCTACAGTAGGGGTTTAACCTCCAACTACTATGTCTGTTAAGTGAATTCATTCGTGATTAAAAAACCTAAAAACTTTTTCATTTTAGTATCGCGATTTTTTATGGGCAGACTTCTTCAATTACATACATAATCTATCTACAAGTGCATGTACAGATCCTCTTCTACATTAAGGCCTTCCGGTTGCTTAGTATTTAATTAGGGCTCCCGGTTTTATGGTATTTATTTTTTTGCCATTTCCGTCTGTATTTATCCATATTTATTTTTTGGGCATTTTTTCTGTATTTATCCACATTTATTTTTGCCACAAGCAAAAGACGACGCTACAGCTAGTATTTTTCCACATTTATTTAAATTGACAATGCACACATGCGCTCGGTTGTTATTGGTCAACACTATACATTCATCTGAAAACGTTGCCATTTGCAGAACGTCCCAAATATGCTTAAAAGTGCTATCACAAGCCATTTGTCTCAGAGCCTTGCAGTTTCTGTCATCTGCAGAGTGCCACATCCTCTCCCCCACTGAACACCATACTGCCCCACTGAGAGAAACTCACACTGCCTTCAGCTGCAACCCAATTGTGCCCCGCTATAAACACCTGGAAGCAATTCAATTCAAATTATGCACTAGACTACAGTAATATGTTGCCTGAAAAAAGTAACAACATACTGGAAAAAAGCAAACACTCATAGGGAATACAACTTAAAGCTTTTACACTCATTATTCAGAAATCAATGAGCGTTTTTGCTTGAAAAGCTAACAACATGAAAAGAAAAGTAGCGCTTCACTGGCAAACTCTGTAAGGTGGCGCTAATGTGTTTGAGTGTAAATAAAACCAATCTGGCCACTTTGCGACTACTCTGTCTTGCTTTATTTAGTTATGTATTTATTGTTTGTATTTTAAAACCTTTTCTCTCTCCTCCTGAGGCTGCATTTTGGAGTAGAAAAATGTCTGACAAAGACATCTGCAGCAAAAGTGTTTCTTCTTTTTTTGGATCCATTTCACAGAGGAACAAATGACGGAAAGGAATGCAAAGAACAATCACGGTTTTCTACAAGTGAGGAGGAGCGCAACAGAAAGAGAGAGAAGAAGAGGAAGAAAGAGTGGGGGCAGCAGAAGTGGAAACTGTCCTTGACCTTGTCCGGGGAAAAAAGGAAGAGACCGCCGCTGTGTAATTGAGCACTTTGAAGTGGCTTTGAATCATATCTGTGAGTGACCCGCTAATGCTAGACACAAAACGCTAGAGTAGGTACCTTAACCGATTGAACTATCTCTCTGAGATGCGTTATTGCTGGTGTTAGCTGTGGACGGCCCTGTAATAGACGCAGTGAGGCTACTGTTCGTACCCACAGTGGGGAGGGCACAGACCGAGGCACAGGCAGGTGTTATGTTAATACTTTTACTCAGACACACTCACTGACGGCCCATGGCCTGTGGCGAGCTGCTGCCCTCCTCCTCCTCAGTTATGCAACCTCCAATGGCACAGTAGGGACCGTCCCCTGCTTGTCTCTGGCACCAGCGACCTTTCCACCCTAACCTGTTGGGCTACTGCTACCTGCACAACAAACGCGCTCTTCAGATAACAGAGGCTGCAGGTGCCCCCTCAGTGCCAGACCGTGTTTAATTTAATAGGCTTTGCCGCCCCACGGGGTGCTGGCATTCGATTCCTGCTTTAACCGCCCCCAAAACTGCATACGCCACTGACTTCAGCCCCCACCCCCTTCCCCGAGGGCACCCACTTTTGTTTTGAAATGGCTGCATATGCTGCAATTAGGCAGGTCTGGGGTCAGACCGTCAGCCTCTTGGCCACTCTGGGCGGCTTCTTTCTATTCCTGGAGGAGTGAAAGAACAACAAAGCCTCGTTACCAAGTAAATGGTTTTTCAAAGACCTGTGAAGTACTCGGGTGCGGCTGTGTGTGCCCGGGAAGGCTGACACCTCTTAACCCTCTAAGGAGGGGGAGACACCAGATGGTTGAGGGTGTGATTCTATTGATGCCAATGAAGACCTCATACGAGGGGCGGAGCGGAGCCCCCGGAAATGGCTGGGGCATCAATAAAAGCATTTTATGTTACTGTAGGCAGGTCTGCTGGTGCACGGCAGCGCGGCAACATGTACTAGTATTTTCCCATTTTTATATATAAATACAGATAAAGGAAAACTTGTTTTCCGTCTGTATTTATATGTAAAAATCCGTTTAAACGGAAAACCGGGAGCCCTATATTTAATTCAATAATGTAGCGGGATTCTAATTTCCGAAGCTTTTTTTCTCGATTCCCACCACGAATGTCTTTTGCCACTGAATCAACCACATAGTATGAAAATCCTTTCACATCCTTGCTATGGAACTTTTCAAAATGGCGAGCCACTGGATACGTGCGATCTACACTTTTGATTGCCCTCAAATGCTGCAAGACTCGTTTATGCACTTCTAGGATTGTGCTGGCCACGTACCGCAGGCCACATGGGCACTGCAGCACGTAGACAGCAAAATCCGTCTTGCAGTTAAATCTACCTTTGATTTTCCGCATCTCATTGGACAATCCTAATCTGTATTGATCAGTATTGGTTCCATAACGGCATGCCTTGCACTTTGTGCACTTCAGGAACCCCTGTTTTTTAGGAGGAGGAAACGAAGTTAGAACTTGAGAATTTGACAAAAAGGTTTCAGAGTAGGGGCTACCCTGACGAATGGATTAAGACTGCAGTTTTGAAGACATCTAGGAAGAAAAGGGAAGATATTCTTTTTGCTAAAGAAAAGAAGAAAGCTAAGGACACAAGTAACCAGTGTCGATTAATAACAAAATTTAGCGTACAACAGGACAGATTGAGGAGTATTCTCAATCGACATTGGCATGTAATCAAAAATGATTCAGTCTTAGGTAAGGTGGTACCACGTAGACCAGAAGTGACTTTTAGGCGTGCCAGATCTTTTAAGCAATCTCTTGTGAAGAACACTCTAAAGAAAAAACCAGTGAAGGAAACATGGTTAAGTAAAAAACAGGGGACCGCCACCTCCCCGGGGCTTGATTGATGATTTGCGGGGGGCACACAGCCCCCCCGCAGCCCCGGGGACCACCACCTCCCCGGGGCTTCGCAAATTAAACCACCTATTTTTTAATATTAAAATGTGTGTGGGGGGCACGCGGCCCCCCCACAGCCCCGGGGACCGCCACCTCCCCGGGGCTCTGTTTTTTTTATAAAAAGATGTGTGTGGGGGGGCTCGAGCCCCCCCACACGCCCCGGGGACCAAATACAGTGACATGCAAGTCCAGCTTATACCCATATAGAGATATAAACGTTGATTATGGTACATGCACCAAAAGCAAACAATACTTATATATAATATTTAAGAGAGATAGAAAAGGGAAGAGAGGGGTGAGAGAATAAGCTAAAGAAGGAAGAAAGTAAAGAGAGCAAAAGAAGAAGCACAGAGAGAAAAACAAGGGAAGAAAGACGTAAACTGCAAAGCAGCGAAGAAAGAGAGAGGAGGGAGGGGTAGTAAGTACAATGTTGGTAATGAGAAAGAAGCAAGAGTCTAAGCGAACTATGAGGGAAGGGGGGGCATCTTGCAAAAAGGGGAACCATAAAAGAAGAAAAGTATCTGCTTTGTTCATAAATTATAAATGATCTTTTCATATGATGAGGTCTTGTACATCCTTCGTGTGACAGCAATTGTGGAGAGCGCCAATGTCACAAAATACAGATTTTGGCAGCTGTAAGGGCAGTGATGTGCAATCAACGAGCATGGCAGGTCAATTCGGGAATGTCCGATAAGTCATGAAGGAGAATTAGGGGGTCTGGAAGTGGCAAGGGCAAATCAATAGATTCCCGGAGTGTGGGCTCTACTGACGTCCAGAAGGGGTGTATGGTTGGACAGTCCAGCAAAATATGGACAATATCACAGGACGCTTGATCACATCCCTGCAGGATCTTAAAACGACTGCGTTTCATCCCTGCCTCACGGACTCCTCGTTCTAGGGCGTCCAACATTTCTGTCCAGCCTTCCTCCTCATATTCCACCTGCAGACAAGCCTGCCAGGTCATTCTGAGGCTAGTCAATTGTGGCTGAGAATAAAGATGACGAATCAGGAGGTTATATAATCCAGACATCATGCCTTTAAACTGACCCCAAGTGTTGAGGTAAGAGAGCACCAGGAAAAAGGGAATCGTCCAGGGTTGGGGACCCAATTTGCTCAGCAGACAATGACATAATTGTATATATCGCCATTGTTGGTTATGCAGCAACCCAAATTCGTCCTGTAGCATCTCAAAGGACTTGAGTTCTCTACCAGAGATCAAGTGCGTAAGAGTCAGAATCCCATCTCTGTGCCAAGGGCCCCAGTCAAGTATGGCCCCTTCGATGCGAATGCCTGCATTATTCCAGATGGGAGCTTTGTCATGAAGATGCGCATCCACCGAAAAAAGCTTGTGGGCCGGCGTACAGGCAGCATACATAGCTTTCAGCACAAGATTGGGGGAGTCGGCGGCAGTGGGGTCAAGAAGATAGAGGGCCTGTAATCCCAACGATGCCTCTTGGAGTCTGCGTTCGATCATAACCCACAATGGACGGTTTTGGACCCGGGGGTGCATGTATGCCATTTGTGCCAAATGTAGGGTTAAAAAGTAATGTTGCACAGAGGACAGGCCTAATCTCCCTGCTGATCTGTGTGCAATAAGCTTCCGAATTGCCAGACGAGGTCTCATTGAGCCCCAGATGAAAGCCTTAATGGTCTTATCTAACCAACAGGATATTACTTGGGGAAGCATGCCTAACACGTATGTGATTCTGGTAAGGGTAACCATTTTCACTGCTTGAGTCTGTCCCCAGAGAGAGAGATTTAGGTGGGACCACTTCGCGAAGTCCAGTCGCATTTGTTCCATTAATGGGTCCAGATGATGTGCCTCCATGCGTTCCAGGCCCCTATTTACTAGAATACCCAGATACCTAAGGCTGTAATTCTTCCACTGAAATGGGTAATATGCTATGGCAGTGCAGGGTGTGATCCGTGACAGCAGCAAGGCCTCACTCTTTCCCCAGTTCACTTTGTAGCCGATAATGATGCAAAGGCATCAATAGTCTCCAACACCACAGTGATGGAGGATGGAAGGCCGACAAGGTAAGTAAAATGTCATCTGCATATAGATACAATGTTGAGTTACCTCCGGGCATTGGAATACCTATTATCCAATCTGATTGGCACATAGATGCTGCTAAAGGTTCCATTGCAAGGAGAAATAACAGAGGGGAGAGTGGGCAACTTTGGTGGGTACCCCTATAAGACCGGGAAGGGGTCAGAAAGAAAGCCCCCACAATTGATCTACACCAAGGGGGAATCATAGAGAAATCTCACTCTGGAAATGAAGTCCTCACCAAGGTCAAACGTCCGGATTGCGGGAAACGAATAGTCCCATTCTATCCTGTCAAAGGCCTTTTCTGCATCCAACAACAGAGCCAAGGCCTCATCCGGAAGGTCCACTGATAGCCAGATGCATGAGTTAGTGTGCGGAGATGATTGCGTGATGAGCAGCCTGGGACAAACCCCACTTGCAAATGGTGAATAAGAGAGGAAGGGACTCGCTTAAGGCGGGTTGCTATAATGCTTGACAATATCTTGACGTCCCCATTGAGGAGGGGTATGGGTGATAACTTCCACAAAGGTGAGGATCATTTCCTGGATTGGGTAGGACCTAAACCAGCGGCCTGTTAGGAAATATATCTAAGGAGCCTGAGCGGTCAGCCTCAGCCAAGGCCTCATAGAGAAGATACACTACCTCAGATTTGGTTCATTTATACAACTCTTCTGGGAAACCATCCTCACCTGAGGCTTTGTGATAGGGTAAATCCGAGATGGCCTGCTCTATTTCCTCCTTGGTGATCTTGCCCTGAAGCAGTTGCCTGCCCTCCTCAAAGAGTCAAGGTAAGCGAATGCCTTCTAGGAAGGTATTTATCTGATCTGTTTCTTGAACAATTTCCGGGGAGTAGAGGGTCTTGTATTAGGATGCAAACGCATCTGCAATTTCCTGCAGCTTGGTGATCAGTGCCCCTGAGTCGGTAATGATAGCAGGAATTGCCATTCCCATCTCCCTCTGCTTCAGCTGTGCTGCCAAAAGACTCCCGGCCTTCTCTCCCTGTTCATAGTGGCGGTATTTCAGATTCTGTAGCGCATTCACAAATTTAGAGGTGAAGAGGATATTGAGGTCCATGCGCGCCTTCTCAAGGCTGCGCCTGATGATAGTAGAAAGGTGGTCCGTATAAACACGCGTGAGGTGGGCTACATCCACTTCTAGTAGTGTCTGACACTCCTCCCTCTGCTTGTTTGACAAGGCTCCATCCCTCATCAGCTGTCTCCTGATGGTCGAACTTCACCACCGCCAACAATGTCAGGGCAGAGGAGACCTGTTAGACCTGGCACCATTGGCGTGGGTCTCCCCTGCATTTTTTGCCTTTGCCTCCTGTGTTTTTGCTGTGTGTTGGACTCCGTTTTGCTGGTCTAGATGCTTTGGGCACTTTGCCACTGCTGTTCAGTGTCAAAGTGCAAGTGCTCCCTTTGTAAACTGTTGTTATGGATTGGTGTTTCCATGATTGGCTATTTGATTTACTAGTCAGACCCTAGTACCGTGCACTGTGTGTGCCCAGGCCAGGGCCCATAAATCAAATGCTGCTAGTGGGCTTGCAGCGCTGATTGTGCCACCCACAGAAGCAGCCGGTAAAAGGTAACTCAGGCCTGCTATTGCAGAGCCTGCGTGCAGTCTAGTACTGCCATGTCGACTTGGCAAGTGCACCCACTTGCCAGTCCCTAAACTTTCCCTTTTCTACATATTAGTCACCCCTAAGGTAGACCCAAGGTACCCCTGTGGGCAGGGTGCATTGTATGTGAAAGGTAGGACATGCCGTGATGTGTGTGGCATGTCCTGATAGTGAAATACTGCCAATTTCGTTTTTCACTGTCGCAAGGCTACCTGTTCCCATAGGACAGAACGGGGAGTTTGTTTGTAACATCTTATAAACATAACTGGCCCTGGGAACAAGGTAGAAAAATAAAGTTTATTATGCCTGAACTCAGAATGTTAAAATACATCTTTTAGTGAGGGTGATTTTTACATTCTGTGTTTGAAAATACCACTTTTAGAAAGTAGGTATTTTCTTGCCTAACCATCCAGTGTGCCTCTGCTAGGTTTGTGTATTGCATGTCTGGCTTTTGGATGACAGGGGCTGGAGAGGGGCAGCGGCTCCAGAAGTCTGATGAGTCAGGGCTGGGCTGAATAGACCTGGGCTGCATTTAGAGTAGGGGGAGGAGATTTCCTTTCACCTGCATGGGCCCGGTCTGCCTTCAACAATGCTGTCTCCACCTCCTGCCAGGAAGCTGCAGCAGTGAGGACAGAACTGGTTTTGGCTGGGTACACAGATTTTGGTGTATAAAAAGAGGGGCCCAGACCTCAGACTTTTAGATCACTTCTGGGAAATCAAGAGGAATCTTTGCCAAGGACAAGAGCCGGATAAGCTGAGGAGGAATACTGCCCCTGTGCTGTTTGCTGTCTGGGGTTGGCTGCTTGCTGCCAAGGAAAGGAAAAAAAAGGACTTTGCTGTTTGCTTTGTCACCTGCTTGAAGAAAAGATATCCAAGGGCTTGAAACTGAGCTTGCCTCCTGTTCTGAAGTCTCAGGGACACAAAGACTTCACCACCAGCTCCCCTGAATTTCATTGCTGGGAATTCCAACCTGCAAAGTGTCACATTTACAACTTGCATTGAACTGAATTATTTCTACCATTTGAAAGCCTTATTTTTTATACTGTATTGTGGATTTTTGTTGTTTGGTCTTATTTTGGTTTAGATAAAGATTACTTATTTTTCTAAACTGGGGTGGTGTCCATTTGTAGTGTATTCACTGTGTTACTGTATGTGTTCACAAATGCTTTACACGCTGCCTCTGAGATAAGCCTGACTGCTTGTGCCAAGCTACCAAGGGGGTGAGCAAGGGTTATTTTAGGAGTGTATCCCCCTTACCCTGACTAGAAGCAAGGGTCCCTATTTGGACAAAGGTACCTACCTCTGCCAACTAGAGACCCCCATTTCTAACAAGACCGAACCATCATTATTCTTCCAGTAAGTATGCACATGGGCTGTAAGCTGTGTTTTCCCTTTTAGGTGGTTGTATTGGTATAAGTTAAGTCACCAGGGCTTGCGAATTGGCTGCAAGAGACCCAGATCAGCCTCTAGGGTATTAGGTGAGTGGTCCGAAAGTGTGCCCTCTAATATTGAGGTCTCCCAGAGAACATAAAGTAAATTGTGGCCCATCAGGAAAAAATTCAACTGTGATTGCGTATCATGGACTGGGGACAAATATGTGTATTTCTGGTCCGTCGGATGCAAAAGACGCCATACGTCGCGGAGACCATGATCAGCCACAAGATCTCTTAGGAAGGCTCTGTCCACATTATTTGATACATCAATTGGACTGGTATGGTCTAAGACCACATTCCGGGCCAAATTCCAATCTCCGCCTATCAGGATGTTGACGGTACCTATCTCTGTCAATACTCGCATGAGTTGAAGAAGGAAGGGACGCTTCAAACCCGTAACCTATGCATAAAGCCTTACGATTAATCTTTAATTTGGCGAACACATAGTAACCCACCGGATCGTCCCAAGTCTTAAGCAATACGTGGGAGAATGTTTTCCGAATGAGGATGGATAAATCACGTTTCCGTGGGGTGGGTAAGTCATCTGCCACTCTCAGAAGACAACAACTGTGTATCTGTTTGGCCACCCAAACTTGCCGAAGCTTCTCCGCTTCTTTCTTGGTAAGGTGCGTCTCCTTCTCCTGGAGAAGAGCTATATCGGCATATTTTGAGTTGAGATAGCAGAGCACTTTTTTATCCTTGATGTAATGTGTAAGACCATTCCAGGAAAGAATGTGCAAGGGTGTGTTCATGGTTATGGAGCTCACATGATTCAAAGGGAGAGTCAGAAGGTTGTAAGTGCGCGGGAATGTTAGTCAGATCATGTTAGCAGTCTACGGGTTGCTGTTAAAAGGGTAGACCAGAGCAGACAAGGGGGGTAAGCAATAAAGAAAATGTGCAAAAGAAAGGATAGGGAAAGGTGGTTTAACCGAAAACAGAAGAGATGAAGGATAAGGAGGGAAAGAAGATTTAGGGTGGTGAAAGAAAAGAAAAGGGATGGGTTCTGATATCTAGGCATTGAAATAATGCAGGATAAAATGGAATTTCTGGATAGAAACCTAGAAGTAGCCCTCCGGGAATACCAGATGGATGCGGATCATTGGAGACGATTGCTACTGTCATTGCTGGGAAGGGCTGCCATCTTCAAGATGGTCACACTCCCCAAATTGCTCTACATTATGCAGAACACCACATTTCGCATTCCAGAGTCCTATTTAGACAGAATAGACAAAACGGCACAAGCTCTCCTTTGGTATGGAGGCACCTCACGAATAGCCTTACAAGCCCTAACGTGGTTCATGTCCAACGTGGCATTGCACTACAGGATATCAGGGCGTACTGGTGGGTGACTCAACTCCAATACATTAATGAATGTGGGTTCGCCCCAAGGCTGGACCCAGGGTCCAGACTGGAGAGGTCAGTTATGGAAGACCACTCATATCTGTATTATCTGTATGGCACCTGCAGGAGCAGGTGTCTTCTCTTGCATCCCACTGAGCCACCCTGGAGGCGTGGGACAAGACTAATAGAAGTTTGAGGTGATGTGGCCGAGTGACTGGGCGCACACCACTGTGGAAGGGTCACACCACACTACAAATACTTGCAACTGTGACATGCCCTGCAGGCAGAACACTTGGATTGGCCTTCAAAGTCTGAGGCTAGTCCTGTGGAGAATCGGCTCCTCAGTGAAGAACAGGGCACAGGGGTGCTATCTCAGATTTTCCGCACCATACTGAACAATAAACCGGACACCATGGGGAGTCTCCGGGCAGCCTGAGAGAGAGACCTGGGGCCTACGGAAGATGTGGACTGGGAGGTGGTCTTGATGCACCCCTGAGAAGTGGCCATTCAATCTAAACCGAGATTAGTTCAATTAAAAATCATACATAGAATCTACTATAATAGAAGCTGACTGTCTAAGATGGGCAAGGCAGCAGACCTATAGTGTTTACGATGCAGGGTGAGCACCTTCCTACATGCCTTCTGGAAGTGCCCTAGAGTGGCCAAAAATTGGGTGGCCATTAAGGGGAAGTTAGAGGTGGTCCTGGGGGTTACCAATCCAGACAGCCCACAATACCTTCTTCTAGGGATACAGTGCGATATGGATCTCACACCTACACAGCTACTGTTCTGTAATCTAGACTTCATGTTAGTGAAAAGATATTGCCATGCATTGGGGTAAACAACAACTGCCCATGAAAAGACAGTGGATCACAGGCATGGACTTGTGTATGGAGGCAGAAAGGGTAGTTTATAGTGCCAGAGGGTGCCCCCGAGTTTGTCAAGATTTGGGGTGGGTGAAGAAATCACTATGGGCTTGGTTAATGGATGTATATCAAATAACTGCAGCAATCCAATGAGTAGGGCCCTTGATACAGAATTGATCAGCATTGCGGGAAAGTCCCAGGGTAGGGAAACAGGATCTTGGTGGGAGTGGGAGGAGGTCAGGATGGGAAGTAACACCAGGAAAGAGAGTCTGGGAAGGTGGGGAATGAGGGAAATGAAAAACCTGATGGTATTGCTGCGATTACAATTCTATTGCACTTGTCGACTGTGTGGACTGTGTGTACATGAATCAAATCCTGCATGGTCAACCAGAACACTCTTCCAAAAAGAACAAAGATGGGTCCACCGCTTACGGACTAACACCAAAGGCCTAAATGATGAAATACCCTGGATTGAATTAGTACGATAAACATACCGATGGTAAAATTACCATAATCACCCTACCTGTATATATCAATATTTTAACAAACCTCAGCAGTTTATCATGACATATATCCGAAATTTTGGACATACAAAGTAACCAGAAGCGAAATATGAAAAAGACAACTCCATGCCCAACTATGAACAAATATAGTAACCAGAAACATTACTTCAAAATGGCCCCCAAGAAAACGACCAATTTTGGATTAGCGTAGTAGAAAAACAACTATGTCAATAACAACCAAAATCTAGATCAATCTCCTAGAAACCACTCCGGTGGTATTTAAATGTCATAAATTATGAGTCACGTGACATACAAGGCCAACGATGATCACAATATACCAGGACTTAAGCCGATTTTACAATAAAACCATCCGCTACAAGATGGCGCCCAAACACAACACTATACACTCTCCTATTAACTCCTTAATTAG
The DNA here is from genome assembly GCA_963921515.1 of Calotriton arnoldi. Lineage (NCBI taxonomy): Eukaryota > Metazoa > Chordata > Amphibia > Caudata > Salamandridae > Calotriton > Calotriton arnoldi. The sequence continues at coordinate 527,841 of CAWUFW010007334.1, forward strand.
TAGCATACTCCCACTATAAAAAGGACGGCAAAAACTGCTTGAATACCGGCGGAGACAGAGAGAGGCATGCAGGTGGAGCAGCACAGCTGAATGGGAGAACCGTGAGTACTACAAGGATAACACTTGCGCTTTGTCACTTCCTAGTCTTTAAATCTTTTCCTTTGAGAAAAGAAACACTGGGCCTGAACTAAACTCTCAACCACTCCCAGGATAAATGTGAGAGAAGTAAGATAAATATAACGCTAGCAATATGCCGGTATGTTCTTCCTTTTCCTTCCTTTCCCTTGCAGTGCCCGAGTGTGACATGCACAATTTGTGAATCTCTCGATCTATGACATCAATACAATATGAGAACCCAAAGAATTTTCCTATTTTTTTCTTTTTTCTTAGTTTGCAGGATAAAAATCACAAATGAGGACCACTGTGTGATTTTCCTTTTCTGTTTGTGAACATTGATAACGTGATTTTTACAATGAATGTAATTTGTAAACAATGCTTCCTTCCCTGTTCTTTTACAGTTCCCATCGGCCCTCACTGATCTCATGAGGCCATAATTATAGAAACAAGGGGTGAGGATTATGTTTTTCATTTATTATGAACAGGAACAGTGTCCTTAGGTTTTGCCATCAATGGTGGGGCCCCTCTAGTGATATTCATAGTTTCTACTTTTAACCTTTAACTACATTTTTTCAAACTCCTTACCAAGTCAACTTTTCACCGATTATCCACTCGGTATAAGTCGTGTATAGACCAATTACTACTGGATACAGCACTGCATGATACTTGTGACCAAAGAGCGACAAACTCATCCTCGATGTTCTACATGTTGATTATGTTCTTTCTTTCTTTGTATTCATTTACTTATTATCTTTTCTATTTTTTTCATTGTAAATAATAACACAATATAGATATTCATACACCCATGCTGACCTACAGCGATAAGTCTCACGCTAATGGTAATAAGCACCAGGCCCCCCCAATGGCAGACCTCGACTATTCACATTTTTGATATTAGAGCTATACCCATATTCTGTCCTACCCCTTTCTCTTTTCAGAGACGCTACTCCTTTCCATCAACCTGGCGGCACTGAAAAATTTAGGCCGCTAGTGATACTTTATTTAAACTCACCTTGGTCCTGAAGAAGCGCTTTGGATCTCCTCCAGAGGCCACAGATAGCGCAAAACATGTCGACCACTAGAGACACCCACTAAGGACTCATATCTAGCTACTGAGGGACATAATATCCCACTAGCAGCACCACACACCTTTTACTAATGAAAGAGGGACCACTTTAATAAATAATAGCCACTCTCCCTCCAGTCATTTTTTAACACACTAGTTGAGACCTCACTTCCACTCACACGCACGCACCTAACGGCTTGTTTCATCAAAAGATCTCTGAAAAAGAGACCCTTTGGGGGACCCGTAGGGCATTGCAGCACCGGCCCGACGAGGAGCAAAAAGCCCAATGATGAAGCATGACATCCTTCGGGGTGTGTGAGGGCATCATGATGAGGACACACTGTCCCCACACATAGAGTAGCACAGGACACCTTTTCCTTTCTCCACTTTGAACTCTCCTGTTAAGGAACAGTGACCCCCCTTTATATACCAGTTACCAATCGGGAGCAAGGGTCACTGGACCTAACAATCAGCTCCCACCGTCCCCCCCCCCCTCTCTTTTTGATAAATAGGAGTACATGTTAAAAGCAACAATAAAAATAGTTTGGAAAAAAAACAATACCACAGTGCCCCTCAATCTCAAAACTCAAGATGGAGAAACCCTTTTCCCCTTGGGCAGAGCCTGTGTGCCCATCCAAAGGTGTGGTCAGGGTAAAGAGCTGCCCTCTTCTCTGTGGTCACTCAAAACTGATTCTGAGAGTAGCTTTGCTCCCACTGGGGTTGGTACCAGTCTGACTAAGTGGACAAAGGCTGGGACCAGGTGCCACCTAACAATTTCTTTTGACAGGACAGGCCCCTTTGAAGTTAATTAAATTCCTGGTCCCACCTCAACTGATCTTTCTGCCAGAGGAAGAAAACACCTCCCCACACCCAGGCCATTGTCCCTGCTCTGGGGGCAGTTTTCACACCGCTTCCATACCTCATTCAGGTCAAGTACAGGCTGGGCAGTGGCTGGAGAGCTAATGCAAATTAGCCCCCATCAGCTTCAAGCCAGGTAAAGGTAACATTCTAAAAGTTACAATTCCAATATATTTAATGAAAATCTGACTTCACCATTCCATTGTATTTTTATTCATTATAAAATAAATATTTGAATGGGGTCTGTAGCTGGCCAGGTCAAAAGGTACACATTATTGTGCAGCCGAAAAAGTAGTTTATGAAAGTCGGGGATGCCCACGGAAGTTGGAAACGGTCTGGGGACAGTGGGTGGCATATAGGTTTTTTTTTTAAACTTCTTTTTATTAAGCAGTTGTTAAAGTACACAAGTCATCAATAGCATAACAAAATAAAATACCACTGTAGTGCTTCTCGCAGGGGGCTTTTACGGTTGTACATACTATCATAATCTCTCCTCTACCTCCTGGATTAGCCCCTGATATATTGTTGCTGGGCTGGAACGCTGCTCCTCTCTATTACACGTTAGTGGCCTCTCCTTCTCCGCCCACTGTTATCCCAGTCGTGCCCCGGTATTGTTTCCATGGGCCCCATATCTTATCAAATTTGCACGGGCAGCCTCTGGAGCGGTACATTGCCTGTTTGGCTAGCTGGCCCCAATCTAGATCATCGCATATAGGGGTTTTTAAGGCCCTCTGGATACAGGTTTGGAGGGGAGAGTTGTGGGACCACCCCACTGAGTTCTCCTTTCTGCGCATGGGGTATAAGTAGTTTCCTGTACAATGTGTGCCAGATGTAAATGGAGACTTACGGTAAATAGTATTATCCGAGGCTCAGATTGTAAACGTGACACTGCTTTTTGTAACTGAGAAATGGTTAATAAAAAGATTCTTTAAAAAAAGTTATACATTAAAGTGTAATATCTATACTTTGACTTTTCATATGTGCCTGCTACAGCCCAAGTAGTGACAATGTTGTTTTGAGCCTAGTCACTGGAGGAACATCCTATTTCTAATGGCACACATGTTCCATTCTTAAATATTATGTACCCTCCCTTGTGGGCAGCATGGTGTGCTTAGGGGTGGCTTAGTTATTATTTAAAATCAGGTTTTCCCACCTGTCAAATGGGTGATTTTGGCAGATTCTGACCCAGTGCAGCAGGGTTTAAGCTCCTGCTTTCAGGCTACACAGGGTAGGCCTGAAGTCAAGTTTTCACTACCACTGTAGTGGATGGCACAAGAGCTGCTGCAGTCCACAGGTGGCATTTAACTTTTCAAGCCAGGGGTATATTTCTGCACCATATGCAATGCCCTAAAATGAACGTTAATTACACAAATCAGGTTGAAGCCAATGTACCATGTTAAAAGGGGGAGCACAGGCCCTTTACTTCTGGTTAGCAAGGGTAAAGTGCACAGGATTCTAAAGCCAACAAAAATAGTAAACAGCACAAGTCAGTGGCCTTCCCTGTGGGAGTGGATGCCCCGGCAGTGGTAAGGGACTTACCCTTTCTATGGCGACTCAAGGGTTCCGCTATCTCGGCATTTTTGTCACACCAGACCAAGAATTATACTTGCAGGAAAACCTGGATAGGGTTCTAGAGGTCTATCACAGGGATGTGTAAAGATGGAGGAAACTACAGCTTTCACTCCTGGGTCAAGCGGCCCTCTATAAGATGATTTACTTGCCCAAATTCTTGTACATCCTACAGAATACCCCATATCTGGTCCCAGATACCTTCTTTCGCAGGGTGGACAGTATAACGAGAGTGTTGCTTTCGGATGGCGGAATACCAAGAATAGCCCTTCCACTACTGATTAGACGCCAAACGGAGAGGGGCATTGCCCTCTCAACCCTCCGGCTCTAATACTGGGCTCACAACCGTTGACTATTAATGACTGGGCCTTTTTGTCCCAGCAGGAACTTTCTTGCAAGCAGACCATACCGCTATGCCCCCTGAGGGAAACCTCTGTCGACTCTAGCGAGGAGGCGGGCTGCCCACCTCCCCTTCCCGACGTAGACAGTAGTCAATATTTGGAAGAGGGTGATATGTGCACTGGACTGTTGGAGCAGGGTGACTTTGTGGACCCCTCTTTGGGACTCGGACCTTCTTCAGTGTCTAAAGGACATAGAGGGTCATCGAAAATGGGATCTGCTGGTGCTCTCCCAGTTGGGAGACGTCTGAAGGGAAGGGGTAATAATCCCGTTTAATGACCTGCAAACTGAATACAATTTGTCAGGGAGTCAGTATTTGAGGAATTAATAGATGTGGTTCCTACTAAGTAAATGTGGGGTACTGCAGGCCGAGAAAGAGGAGGAATTCCCATTGAAATATAAGGTGTTGGGTTCCGCACATACAAACCATGCAGTGTCCCGAATTTACTCCACACTCTTGAACAATAACATTCCCTCATTAGACCCCCTTGGGGGAAAGGTGAGAGAGGGATCTGGGTAGACTGGAGGATGATGATTGGGGTCAGGCATGTGGGTATCATAGAGATGTTGTGATCCGGGCGGGTTTATGACTGATTCAACTGAAAATCCTGCACAGGGCATACTACACCCGGACCGGTCTGTCCAGTATGGGTCAGGCATCTGATGATCGATGCCTAAGGGGCTGCCACATGAGGGGCACCCTAATTCACATGCTCTGGGAATGTCTGAAGGTAGGGGCCTATTGGAAGAGGGTGGGCGATGAAGTGCGGCTTACGCCCCAACTGGTCTCACTGGGAATCTGGGGCAAACAAACCCTGGACTGCTAGGCCCTACTATTCTGCAACTTGGCCCTGATGGTGGACCGTATGGATATTCCGAAGCACTGAGGGACGTTCACTCTGCCCACTATGAAAGAATGGGAGGAAGGTTTGGACTGGTGTATGGGGTCAGAAAAACTAGTATATCAAGCGAGAAGTTGCCCACGCAAAATTGAAAAAATCTGGGGCCCCTGGCGAGAGGGGAGAGAAGAGGTTGGCTAGGGAAGGACGAAGGATGCTTTCCTTGATGATGGGAGGACCGAGCATCAACCACAGGTTGAAAAGCAAAAGAGGGCCCCTGTAATGAATAGGGCAGGGGACCAGGGGAAAATGCACAATGTAGTAAACAAAATAAGATCCCCCTGCCACAGATAGCTGAAAGCGGAAAATTTCGCTCTTTACTGGGACAAAAATTCCCACATGTAGACCAAACCACCCAGAGGTTTAAAGGATAGGCTAATAAACGTGGATTGTAAAATTATGCTTATTTAATACAAAATGTAATCGATACATATAATATCCTTTCAATAAATACATGATCAAAAACCAATTATAAGTCATTAATATGAAAAGAAAAAAAAATCCTTCACCCCCACTTAAACAGCAATCGTACCTCCTCAGCCATTCCTACGCACATATCTTAACACTCACACCAAACATAACCAGCTCTCATCATTCACACACTTCATAGTATTCTTTTAAGTGTCCACAATGTAAATACAAAAAAGCAAGTAGCATACAACCGGAGCAGCAAAAAGAAAATTCATCAAACTATGTAGTGTAGAAAAGACTGTGTACATTAATAAATATTCCCAGTATATTCTTAGACATGCAAGTGTCTCAAAAAAATCACTATAATGTCCATAATTATAACCATTTGGGATAGGCTTCTTAGTGCATCGTACAGGTTGAACATGAGGGGCCCCAAGCAGGCTGGTGTGAACGCTAACCGGAGACAAGAACTATCGGCCGCGTTGCTGTCCCGTTCCGGACCGGTCCTTGTGAGGCTAGCTGTGATAGAGCGCTTACAGCACTCTAAATTGTAGGGGTGCACTATACTCCCGATATAAACGCACTCATATGTATTTTTGTTGTGTGCAGTGTTTTATGATTATTAAGATGCATTTATTCACGTCATATTAGTATTAAAATGAAGTGAGCACGTTCAATAGGATTTGCATGTATTAGAAACTTAATTCCTGTATGTGTAATGTGCAGGACGAAAGTATACTCATATAATGTAACCATGTTTAGTTTAAATTAACCCGATCTGTAGGCCCAAATTGTAGGTTGTTTTGAGTTTCGTTTCTCCTTGGTTGCTCAAGAATTAATTAAATAAATTCTGTTGTGCTCGAAGACAGTATGTTCTCATCCTACTGCAGGTGCAGAAATCCGACCTCGTTATTCTTAGATTTAAGGAGATACCTGGAATGTCTTTGAAGAAGACTGCAAGGCGAGAAGGGAGGACTCCTTTCGTGCCTGGCCTATCTGGGAACCAAGGCCACTGGAAGAAGAGTCGACTTAATTAAAGCTTCTGTGGAAAGTTACTGAAAAATGTTGCACATAGAAAAGTTTTACATGACGTATTGAGGGTTGAACATTGTCCTTTTGTATGATGCGCAGGGACAGATTCGAGAGACTTCTGCTGATTTTCGGAGGAGAAGGAGCATCTTAGAGCGAGCTCCATAGCTTTAAGCTATCAGACCCATTTGACGTGAGTACTTCTTAGGAAGTCAACACGTGCTGACACCTTTGGGATATGATACAAGGGAGATAGGTAGGATACTCATCGAGAGCAGAGTAGGGAAAGATTTTGCTCCTTCTTAATGAAAAGAGAATTGGACTCCGCTTCTATTCTTTGCTGTATTTTGATTTTGGAGTTCATCATATTATGCCTTCTGTGCCGAATGACTTATATTCGTAGAATCGGCTCTGTATTGATTTTTCTGTACCTATATACTCTGATATTGAGGTGTGTTTATATTCAATTATTTTTGGCCTTATAATAAATCCACCAAACTGAACTTCGAAGTCTGTGGTCTATTACAGCATGACTAAATCAAAAGAATAATCTTGAATTGTTTTCCTCCCCTCTACCACTTTTAGCAGGCAAATAAAAGACCATCTGCATTAAATCTAGTAGGGAAAAACAGGAGTAAAGGTTGGCGTAATCAAATGGTAGCAGAGGATATTTTGCCTCTAAGAGTGAGGGGAGAAAGAGAGTAGGAGTAGGGTCGGAAGAACATTAAGGCCCTGGACACGGAGTAGGCGACAGCGGACATTGATGGAGGTCGGCGGACGTTGACGGTGCGGCAGAAACAGTGGTGGCGTGAGTATGGAATTGTGTGGTGTGTTAGATTGCGGTGATGAAATATTTGTGTGATGTCTTGCGAAGTTGGGATGCATGTTGAGTGATAGTGGGTTTATTGGTTTACTGGTCCGGACACGTGCGGGTCAGGAAGTTTGATTAGCGGACTCAAGAGAAGTCCAAGATCCCAGGATAGTGTTGTATTTGTAATTGTCTGATCAGAATTGTGGGTGTCGTGAAGCGCTATCGACGATCCATTTGTGATAGGGAACTTTGTGTGAGTGTAGGGATACGTCGCAGTAGAAAGCCCCAGGTATTGGGGGTAGACTATGGCGATTGAGTGACCAACGCAGGTCGGGGGTCACAGTGGATTAATGTTCTTGTAAGCGTGTTCTATCGATCTTTTAGCGGACAGACAATTATTTGTTTTATGTAACTGGAAGTTATTGTGATTGTGTTAGGAGCAGTTACTTGGTTTAATAGCTTTGGATATACAGTTACTTGTGGTACGAATGCGTGAGCGAGTGAAATTGTAAAGGCGGGTGAGCCGCTGCAAAGAGCGAGCAGTGACGTCAGTGTGCGCCGCGTTGGGATTGGTCGGTTGGTGTAACGCCGCGCTGGGATTGGTGGAAGTTCGTTCGAAGCAGAATATTGAATTTGGAGGGCAAAACAATCGATTCTCATGATGAGATGTTTTAGGGTGCTGCGAGATTTGTGTAGAGGTGACACAGGAGTGGTGACACGGGTAGGAGAAGAAGCTCCGCCTGAGGATACACCGGCGCATTATATGGCAACAAATGTGGGACTCCATACTATAGTCTGGCTTCAAAATTGGCATAAAATTACAGAGAAAGAAGGAGAATTGGCTTTTCCTCGTTATGGGTCATTTCGTATGGAGGTGCTGTATCAGCTGAGAGGAGTGATGACTGCTCTGAAACCTCCGCCTAGACCAACCCAATTTGAGGCATTGGATGCTTGGATGAGAGCAGCAATGGCAAAGAGAAGGGAAGCTTCTCAGGGAAGAATGAAAAAAGCAATGAAGACATATCAGGATGCCAGGTGGGATGCACAGCTGAAAAGATGGAGAGTAGACACCATAGAGGGAGAACGATTGTATCCCTTTCGGCTGTGAGAAGGTGGGTCCGAAGGAAAGAGTAAGTCGGAAGAGGCCAGTGACACAGATGACAGTTTTCTTGATAGATTGTTAGCAGAACGTCCTCCACCTTATGACTCTAGGCCAGAGCCGGAGCAGACGCAGCAACCTGAGGAAATTCTAAGAGTGGGACGAATAGGTGCAGAGGAGCAGACCACAGGAGTAAGAGGGAGGATTTCAGTGGGAACGACAATTCCAGGAGGGTCTGGAGGGATAGGGTACGCAACTTCGGAGTCAGGAGAGACTGCCTGTAACATGCGGTTACCAGAAGCTCTTTAGGTACCAGTTACTATTGGACCGGTGGTTTCAATATATAACCCTAGAGAGAGAACAAGGGAAAGTCAACAACAAACAGAACAAGGTGAAGAGACTATCTCTGGAGGGAGTCTTACAATGAGTGGGACAGGTATGGCTCAGGTACCAGTGGAATCCAGTACTCCACTGCCTGCTACAGCTGATCCATCAAGAATGGACAGTGGGTCAGAATGAAGGCGAACAGGAGCTTTGGCAAATTCTAGGTCAGACATCAGAATGTGGGTTCCACCGGTGAGGGAGTCACAGATATTGAGGGACGAATTGGGATTGAGACAAGAAGCACCTAGAGTACCGTTAGGGCCACAGTATGTGTGTGAGGGTAACCATTGGAGAAGTCGAAGTTGTGAAAGAGAAAGTCGCCCAGTTGTGAGAATTGAGGAGAGTGGGGACTTAAGGAGAACACAAAGTTGTGAGAGGGAGGAATCGGGAAGTGAAAGAGGAGGTCAGAAGGTTTTACAGGTTGCAATGAAGGCACCATTGTTAGATGTGGTAAGATTAAAAGCAGAAATAGATGAGGTGATAGAAGGGAATCTGCCATGGGAAAGAATTGACACATATGATCCAAGCGAATTGCTATTTGCAGCTAAAGACGTTACCAGAAAGGCAAAGCGAGCTCATGATGCATTGTCACAGCTGGCACGAAAGTATGAGGTAGATTTAACAAAGACTAAAATGATGCAGGGATCTTGCAGATTGCATTATACGGATAAGGAATTGGAAGAAAAGCGAATGACAGGATTAAAGGCACAAATTAGGGAATTGGTGATAGGGATGCAAGCATTGAGAGCATTAGACAAATGGGAAGAGAAGTGGGCCAAAAAGAAAAATGCCAAGAAAGAGATAGGAGACACTCCGCCTCTGGGTGGAGGGACGGGATCAGCAGGACATTATCCTCTGAGAGAAGTGCAAAATGGGGGGTACGTTCATGTGCCATGGAGCAGGGGTGATTTGGCAGCATTCACTAAGGATTTTCCTCGGCTGAGGGAAAAACCTGCTGACTGGTATAAGCAAATAGACCGGTTTGTCAAGATTTCGAAGGTGCTTTGGATTGATTTGAATACCTTGTTTGATATAGTGGTCCCAGGTGATTTATGGACGGCATGTAAAGTTGCCATTGATTGGCCGGCTGCAGAGCCAGCCAGAGATCCGGTGAATCATCGTCCTTCTCCTGAAGTAATGAAGAAATATGAGCAAGTGATTACATGGTTACAATCCAAGGTAGCTCCGCAAACGGCTGACTGGCTTAAAATCGATCGTACTACTCAAGACTCTAAGGAATCGGTACATGACTATTATGAGAGACTTTTAGTGGCTTTTAAACAGCATAGTGGATTGGATACAATTGAGCAGAAAGATATGGGACAGTTTGTCTCAAAGTTTGTGCTAGGACTAAGATCTGATATTAGCTTGATGATACAGACACATTTGATATGTTGGCAAAATAAGACGGTGGACGAAATTCTGCGTTATGCAAAATACTGTAATGATCAGGTGGAATCGGCACAAAAGAAATTGAAAGACAAGTTGATGTTGGTGCAGTTGAGGAATGCCGAAAGGCCTGATCAGCTGCAAGGGGTTGGAGGAGCGATGGGTCGAGGTAGAGGAAGCGGTAGAGGAATGGGTCAACAGATGGTAACCCAACCTGGACAGGGAAGAAGCAGGGGAATGGATGCAGGTACAGGAGGTGATTGGGTGGCGAACCAAAAGAAGGTCACTGCTTGTCATTATTGTCACAAAATCGGGCATTGGAAGCACGAGTGTCGATCGAATCCAGCAAATCAATTGCAGAATGAGGGAGAGGGACAGATGTCAGAAACTTTGAATACTGTAACTAGACCTAGGTCCATGTATGGGGCATGATATGAGCCGCAAATGCAGATTCCTCAGCCTCCAAGAATACCTACTCATAATCAGGCGTATCATCAGATGCCCTATTTTGAAATACAAGACAGATTTTTTTTTTTTTTTGGTGGTGATATAAATCTTTTTATTCAATCATAAAACATAAATCATACAAATCAAACAAATCAGTACATTACTATATTCTCACAGTACAGAGCCTCAAGACACAGCGAATATATACATTTAGGCGTTGGGAAATATTACAAAAAGAGTATACTTTGTCGTTCCACATTTAAGCACTTAATTATCCTCATCGTCTACCACTAGGGAGGGAGGGAGGACAACAGGGGCGCACAGCATACCCCTACTTTTGTTCCATGGATCCCATATTCTGGACCATTTTTGTGGGCAACCCCTACTTTCATAAACCACCCTCTCAGCCTGCATGCACCAATCCATGTCTAACTCCCAATCTTTGTAACGTAGCTGAACTTCACCCCTCCATGTTCTCGCAATGTTACGCTTTGCCACCATACACCCCAGCGTAACCCACAACTGTTCGGTCCGTGACAAGTCCGTGGCGTCCCAAATATTAAGGAGACACATCCGGGGGGAGTCGTCTATTTTAGACTTACACACGCGAGTCATACCACCAATGACTTTTTCCCAATACTCTCGTAGGACAGGGCAGTACCACCATTGATGCATATAAGTACCGTCTAGGCCACAACCACGCGTTTCAAGCGGGGGATCCCAGCACCCCCATCTTAACCAATACAGAGCTGGTGTAGTATGTTCGATGCAACAATTTAAGTTGTATGAGTCTGAATCGCGATCGGATCGCTACCTCGCAAGGAGATGCCAACGCCTCTCTCCAGTCGTCATCATCCAGATCACCGACATCATCAGCCCACTTAGCCCGCAATTTATCCTGAGCGTCTGGAGTATTATTGAGGATTTTCCGGTAGGTCAGAGAGATAGCCTTCTCCGGGAGATAGTCGTCCAACAACCTGTCCTCCAGAGGCGAGGAGACCGGTACCTCCGAGTTCTTAGGAATGGCTTTATACAATGCATTTCTGACCTGCAAATAACGGAAAGTTTCTCGATCGTGCAGTTGATAGTCTCTCTGCAGATCGGCAAAAGGGATCACTTTACCACTCGCCCACAAATCTCCGACCGTGGCAAGACCTATCAAATCCCATTTATCGAATCCTGGCTGCTGGGAGAGCATACCCAAGCGGCCGGATTCCAGCAAGGGGTAACTTGCGTTATTCTGTCTCTCCACCCCAAAGCCCGCGTTGCTTTATTCCATATATCCACCGTAGATGACGTGGGAGTAAACCTGGGTCTATAACGAGTACCTCCATAAAGTGCTCTGAGATAGGAGCCAGGTAGCATATTATGTCGGTCCATTCTATAAGCGGGGTCCGAAACAGGTCGATGAACCCATTGATTTAGAACAACTAATTGGGAAGCCCAGTAATAAGACCTGATGTCAGGCAGGGCAATACCACCATCGTACCAGCTCTTTGTCAATTTAATACGAGTGATACGGGGGGCACAACGATCCCAGAGCAGGGCCCTAACTTCGGAGTCGATTAATTGGAAATACCGCGGAGGAACCGGGTAGGGCGTGTTCTGCAAAGCATACAAAAACCGGGGGAGGGCCATCATTTTGTACAGGGCCGCTCTACCTAGCAATGTAAGGGGCAATGTTTTCCAGTGACGGATATCAGTTTTGAGACGAAGCAGGGGGGGCAACAAGTTACGTTCGTAAAAGACAGAGGAGTCTGGCGTAACGTAGATTCCTAAATATTGAAAACCGTCCGTCACTATGTTGGCCTCACAACCCATCGGTAAAAGCGGGGGGACCCCACTCAACACATACACCACGGACTTGTCCCAGTTGATTGTATACCCGGAATATTTTTGAAATAAAGTGAAGATATGGAGGACATGTCGCAGTGAGAAAGAAGGTCTGGCCAGGTACAATACAAGACAGATTTGACCAACCACAAGATCTTCATGAGTGTCAGAGGGGGGTGCAGGAAGAATGCCCTTTGGATGCGATCCTGGAAGTAGATCAGAGTGGACCATTTGTAGATGCAGAGGTGAACGGGTATCCTGTTACCTTCTTGTTAGATACTGGAGCTGCGCGCTCCACAGTAAGAACAGAAGTGGTTCCAAATGTGTCCCTTTTGGGACAATTGATTCAAGTGGTGGGAGTTACCAATCAGAAAATGATTAACCCATTGACAAATGAGTTTCCTGTGAGGATAGGACCGTTCCGAGACAAACATCAATTTGTAGTATGTGATTCAAGCCCAGTCTGTCTATTGGGATGAGACCTTTTGTGTAAACTAAATTGCACCATATCTTGCACTCCGAGGGGTGTGGAGTTGCAAACCTATGATGATGATGATGCCGATTTTAAAATGGCCAACACGAGCTTGTATGCAGAAATGTTCGTGGTTCTCACGCTAGAGGAGTTGCCACATGATTTGAGGGACTCCGTTTCTCCGAAAGTGTGGGACTTCACGGGAGAGGAGATAGGATTGATTCGAGGGGTTGAACCTGTTAGAATACAGATCAAACAAAATGCAGAATTTCCACGAACTCCGCATTATAAATTAACTCCAGAAACTGTGGCTGGAATAAGGCCTGTAATTGAGTCCATGATTGCACAAGGCATTCTCAAAGAGATACGAGGAAGTCCCTGCAATTCACCTATTATGGGACTGCAGAAGCCTAGCGGCAAGTACAGAATAGTACAGGATTTGCGTAGAGTTAATGAAATCGTGATTCCATGTTGTCCTGTGGTACCGAATCCAGCTGTTATTCTGTTCCAAATACCATGTGAAGCAGAATGGTTTACAGTCATAGATTTATGTCAGGCTGTAGTGTAGCTCCTATTTCCCTAATAGGCTCTGCGCATTGGAATAATATACCCTATAGGCTTGACATAGGACTGAGGTCGGTATGTCCCTATCGAGTATATTAAACTTAATTACTTGTGCCAGCTAGCTCAGAGGCCACTAGAAACTCCTTGACAACAAGAAGGGAGTAGTTTCTGGCAGCCGCAAGACATGACCACTTTGTTTCCCTTTAGAATCAGAACGTGTCTCAGAGTCGTGGAAACAATAGATAACCGTTTCACTCAGCTCAATCGTGCATGCTTAGTTTTCCTCAAAGTTACACAGAAAGAATAGACGGGCGTTTCAATAAAAGGTTTATTGAACAGTCTTGTTTCTCGTGTAAGTAATATGTGCTGTTATGATCACAAGACAGTATGCAAGATAAATAATGTACAGCGTAAGCAGTAGAAATAAATAATACTGCGCTAGCATGATCTTTAGTAGATATTCATTTACATAAATAACACATACTAAAAATGCGAGTACTCGTACGATGCGTTTCTAAGCTAGTTCTACCCCAATGTACCTAACCTAACCTAGGTGTAGGGAGAGGTATGAAGTAGGTGAAGTATTCCTTACTACGGTATACTAAGAGTATGGTAAGTCTAGGATGCCTAGTATACTAAGTATACCTAGTATGCCAAGAGTCCCTCTAGGTTCTAGTCAGCTCCATACCTTGAGAATGAGAGAGGTGGGAATCTCTTTCCAGACTCGAACTCCAACACCCCGCAAGGGAAGTCAGATCACTGGAAGCTGGACTCTCTGCGTGCAGGGATGACAGCGTCTTCTCAGTGCGTCAGGCCGGGAAACGGGCTCCTCTGAAGTCGAGGTCTCCTCTAGTTTACAAGGGCTAGGGAAGGTATATTTATACCTGAGAGGTACCTCAGAATGTTAGCATTGACGTGAATCGGACAGCGGAAGACGTCATGAATGAACCCCTAAGGTCTAACGGTTCATGCATAATAGATGAGTCCTTGAAGAAATCAATAGTCCTGTGGTAGGGAAACTCCCGAAGCCTAAGGGTCTGTTCTTCAAGAACTCGTTGTGACGTTAGGGTGGACGGATATCAGAGACCATGCCTGTATTTGGAGTGCACGGTTTAATGCCTAAATAAGGACTGGGATTTTATGCCTATATAAGGGCAGGGCGAATTGTGCCTATATAAGGACATGATACAGGAAAACCTATATACGGACACCCTAAGAGGAATACAACACCCACTCCACTTTCGTGTGTACGATAATAATATAAATGCTAAACATTTAAAATGCTAAACATAAAATGGAGTACCGCATATTGCTAAAATATCTCTTAAAAGCATTTAAAAACCTATTAGAATGCAAAAAGTACTGTACTTTTTAAGCATTGCTTCTCATTTCAGGCATATATTTGAAAATAAAATGCAATTAGAATGAAATAAGCAGTAATAATTACATGTGACAAAAAAATGATCGATAAGTTGTTCAAAATCAAAGTCATTTCATGTCATGCAAATTAATGAATTTGTTTTTTAGACAAACAAGATGACTAAGTGTCTGTGGAAGTACCGCGAAGTCCGTACTATAAGAATAGTTCTACTTCAAGCAGATTGTTGTGCCATTTGGTTTGAAAAATGGAAAAAGGTTCAATTTGGGAAGAGTTCCAAGTTTTTGAAATATGAAGGCCAAATTGTTACTGCATCTCTGGAACACTGTGGGCTGAATCAGAGTCAGTGTACGGGTCTGGTGTAAACATGAGATCAATTTCTGTAGACAAAATATCGTCCACTGTAGTTGGTGACATTCGGAACACCTCGTGTAGTAGATTAATTGCACAGAGATGTGAAGCATCGCTTTCAGCATAGGATGCCGCAGCAATGTTCGCGTCCGTTGTTACCTGTGTGCCTGTAGATCCATCTCGTACCTCAGCAGCAGCCGGAAGCGTCTGTGAGATCTCAATGAATGCCATCATCAGGATTGGTAGCCGCTGGGGACAACACAGAGCATGGGCCGTTATCGGGTCCAGCAGAGTATCGATATCTGTTGCGTAGCTGATGGAAATGTTAGACAGGTGTCCAACATGCATTCTTCACCGCATAGCAGGCATCGTAGAACAGGTAAGATGCAATCTTGCCAGATTGGTCTGAATGACAGGAACCACGTGGTATTAAGTTCCCGTAGACGATTCATGCCCAAAAGCTGTACTATTCGCTCACGGCACTTTCCTTCAAGGAGAGCTTCCTCCACTTCGCTCGGAGTGATGTCTGCGAATAGGCTGGCCATAGCGTAATAGCAGGAAGAGAAATAGAATTCTGGCAACAAGTGCTAGAATTAATGGTATGCCACCAAACACCGAATGTGCAAAGTTCGGGATTATTCCGAGTATTGCCTGGAAAGGTGTTAACAGGCCGGAACAGATGCTCTTAAATACATGTACAATTCCGCTTGTATCAGACATGTTAAAGATACGTCCTATCATTTCCACGAAATGTATAGGGCAATTTGTACGTATTAAAGTCTGTATCTCAGCCGAAGTCCTTGCGACTTGTAGATCATAGGTTTCTTTGGCCGAGGTCAAAGGCACTGTTTGTTGTAAAAGCATGGCTTTCATTCTGCTTAAAGTATCAAATCTTATAAAAGAGACGTTCAGCGAAGGCCACAAAGGCGACTCCCTGACTGTGTCTATTGGGGCAAACAATACTTGCATACAGCAAGTGACCCTGGAGTTCACCGTTACTAGATATGGGATGCCTGGCAACATGCCGCAGCAACTCTGATCATTCAACATGAGGTAACTCCCATTAGAAAGTTGTCCAAACGCTGGATTAATCACAGCAGCTGGTGTACCCTGCTGGTGGCAAGACACATTTGCCACAGAACCATTACAAGCCCCGTGTAAAGAAATGTCCTGACATATTGGTGAACCGCTCAGTGCATTTTTACAGTGTGTACCGCTCAGAAACACTTCACGATCCCCACTCCAACATCTATATGTGTATGTTAAATTCCAAGACGTCTTAATGTATTCCTTACCCAACCTTTCATATTTGCCTGCTTGCATTTGTTTGAGGCAATACTGAAACTGAAAAGTAGTCACAGGTAGTGCGATTTTGCCATGAATAAGCCATTCCGTAGCTGATTTTTCTGCCACTGTGAATGGTAACTTTTCCAGTTTTTCAATGCCCAGCACTGTATACTCTGCTCCTTTTTGTGCCAGTTCGATCTGTTTATCAGTTAGATTGTATTCTGCAAACAGAATTGACGTATTGATAAAACGCCAAGGCACATAACCCGCACGCAAAGATTGCAGCGTCCAGCTTAATAACACAATAGAACGTAATTGCAATTGGCCTTGTTGTAACATCGCCAAATCTTGTTCCAGTATTCTCGGCATGTCTGATCTTTAGACCTGCTACTTTCTTTTTGGAGAATTGAGGTTTTGTTTTATTTTTTGGAGCGTGTTTATCCTCCTTGGATTTTACGCGTTCTTCTCTATTTTCTGACCGTCCTCTTCTTTCCGAAGTCCGTGACGAGATCTGAAAGGTACGAGAGGAACGTGTATCAGTATCTTGATACCTGTCAGGTTTTCTCAATTTATCCCTATTCCTGAGGTTATACCTCCTTTCAGAGGGCTCCTTTTGAGGAGACCTACCTCGGGATTGAGAACGTTTCTCGTTTGAGTTTTGTTTAGTAGTTTCCCACTTCTTTTTAGAAGATGTAGGAATTTGTTTAATAGAGTCCTTCTCAGGACTTTCAGATAGTTTTGGTTTCACTGGTCTTCCACCCAAATTATCTCTGCCTAATTCTGCATATGATTGTTCAATTATTCTGGGTAGCTCAGTTTGATGTTCTGTAACATCGAATTCCCTTAATCGTTGGTGGATCGCCACTGCTGCTGCCTCCCCTTTAATATTAGATAATATTATTGTTGAGACCTGGTCGAAATTTTTCAGTAATTTCATACCTAAATTCAGAGCAGGCTCTGCCCCGTATTCGTTTTGAATTTGTTTCAGGACATCTGGTATTACCGCAATTGATGGAATACCATGTGTTTTAGTATAGATGGCAGCAAAGACTGAGCCCCAAGTGGTACAGTCTTCCAGTTGTGGTGTGATCCCCATTGGTAAACTGATTGTTAGTATTCTGTGTTTCTCATACGGGCTAGTATTTGGAAATACTGCTTCGATTTGAGTAATTTTTTGAGCTATCCAGAATGGAATTTGCTCACGTTTTGCCCATGACTGCGTATAGAGTCTGTGGTGTAATTTTTAGTGTATTCCCCGATTGAGGAGTTTGATTTGGAAGTGTTAATGGTGGTTGGACTGTGAAAGTCCGCATGACATATTGGACCAATTGTCTGTAGATTTTTATTAACTCTGTAAGTTGAGTAAGTAATTCCTCGTCTGACATCTCTTCAATGTTAGGATGAGGTGTGTAGCCGGCTAGAATCGGCCATGTTGCTCCTGGTCTACCTAGTGGACCGAGCCTGGTAATGTTTTTGTGATGTTTTAGGGCGCCTTTAAACCAGAGCTGATGCTCCTGGTATGTTAGTGGAATTTCAATATCCTTCGAAAGGAATATATTCCTCTGGTGGATCATCTTCTTTGTAGAAGTGAAACAGTTTTGTAACTGGATTGTATTCAGGAAATATTACCCATGAATAGAATACCTCTGTCTGAAAGGATTCGTGTGCCTCTATCACGAAAACTGCTCTACCGCCTCTTGGTGGTAGGCCGTGTTTTATGAGTTTTAGAGTGATGGCTCTTCTTAAGTTTGGAGAGGTGTTTATAACACCCTCCTCGGTTTCAATTAAACCTGTAATGTTAAAAGCTGTTGCTAGGGCTGGATCAGCCGCAGTTCCAACGTTCTCGGTGTCATTGTCCCCGCGTGTGGACATTTTTGTTTTTTGAAAAATGTAGAACAAGTTTCAAGGAAACAAAGATAAGGTGCACAATATTTTGGAACACTGTATCCTTCAACGTTGAGCAAACCAAACAGCTAATATATAGGGTGTTTCCTATGTAGCCGTGGTGGATACTTAACCCTGCCCACTCCAGACGTCTTTTGGAGTATATGGGTAGGGGTCTCTGAGAGAAAAAGCACAGCTGAGTTACTCAGTATCTAACGTTAAATTACCGCCTTACCAAACCGTTGGGCGCCATGTAGTGTAGCTCCTATTTCCCTAATAGGCTCTGCGCATTGGAATAATATACCCTATAGGCTTGACATAGGACTGAGGTCGGTATGTCCCTATCGAGTATATTAAACTTAATTACTTGTGCCAGCTAGCTCAGAGGCCACTAGAAACTCCTTGACAACAAGAAGGGAGTAGTTTCTGGCAGCCGCAAAACATGACCACTTTGTTTCCCTTTAGAATCAGAACGTGTCTCAGAGTCGTGGAAACAATAGATAACCGTTTCACTCAGCTCAATCGTGCATGCTTAGTTTTCATCAAAGTTACACAGAAAGAATAGACGGGCGTTTCAATAAAAGGTTTATTGAACAGTCTTGTTTCTCGTGTAAGTAATATGTGCTGTTATGATCACAAGACAGTATGCAAGATAAATAATGTACAGCGTAAGCAGTAGAAATAAATAATACTGCGCTAGCATGATCTTTAGTAGATATTCATTTACATAAATAACACATACTAAAAATGCGAGTACTCGTACGATGCGTTTCTAAGCTAGTTCTACCCCAATGTACCTAACCTAACCTAGGTGTAGGGAGAGGTATGAAGTAGGTGAAGTATTCCTTACTACGGTATACTAAGAGTATGGTAAGTCTAGGATGCCTAGTATACTAAGTATACCTAGTATGCCAAGAGTCCCTCTAGGTTCTAGTCAGCTCCATACCTTGAGAATGAGAGAGGTGGGAATTTCTTTCCAGACTCGAACTCCAACACCCCGCAAGGGAAGTCAGATCACTGGAAGCTGGACTCTCTGCGTGCAGGGTTGACAGCGTCTTCTCAGTGCGTCAGGCCGGGAAACGGGATCCTCTGAAGTCGAGGTCTCCTCTAGTTTACAAGGGGTAGGGAAGGTATATTTATACCTGAGAGGTACCTCAGAATGTTAGCATTGACGTGAATCGGACAGCGGAAGACGTCATGAATGAACCCCTAAGGTCTAACGGTTCATGCATAATAGATGAGTCCTTGAAGAAATCAATAGTCCTGTGCTTGGGAAACTCCCGAAGCCTAAGGGTCTGTTCTTCAAGAACTCGTTGTGACGTTAGGGTGGACGGATGTCGGAGACCATGCCTGTATTTGGAGTGCACGGTTTAATGCCTAAATAAGGACTGGGATTTTATGCCTATATAAGGGCAGGGTGAATTGTGCCTATATAAGGACATGATACAGGAAAACAACAAGTCATTTTTCTCCATACCGTTGCATGAAGACAGCCAATTTTTATTTGCATTCAGGATGGACGATCGTGTGTTAACGTGGTGTAGAATCCCTCAAGGGTATACAGAAAGCCCCTCTATTTTTAGTCAGAGTCTGAAGAAGAATCTTGAAGGGCTGGTGATGCCCCAGAACTCAGTCCTAGTGCAGTATATTGATGACCTTTTGGTCGCTTCAGAGACTGAGGATGCTTGCAGAATTGATACTGTGGCTTTGCTGAATCATTTGGCAGAAAATGGACACAAAGTGTCCCCGAACAAACTTCAGTATTGTCTGAATGAAGTTCAGTATCTAGGTCACCGGATCGAGAAGGGGAAACGGAGGGTGTCACCAGATCGCATAGAGACGATCCTGCAAATGGGAACTCCGAAAACACAAAAGGAAGTCCGCATGGTTTTTGGAATGGTCGGCTATTGTCGACAGTGGATCCCAAATTTTTCCTTGCAAGCAAAGCCACTGTTGAGATTGACTTGAAAGGACATTAGCGATCCGGTACCATGGGATGACGACTGCCTGAGACCCTTCCTCGAGCTGAAAGAGAGCCTATGTCGCGCTCCAGCTCTGGGAATGCCGGATTATAACAAAGCGTTTTCGCTCTTCTGCTGTGAAAGGGACGGATGTGCATTAGCGGTCCTTGTACAGATACATGGAGATGCTCGTAGACCAGTGGCTTACTTTTCAGCTACATTAGATCCAGTAGCTTCTGCGTTGCCCGGATGTCTCAAATCCGTTGCTGCAACAGGTGTCAGCATTGAGAGATGTGAAGGCATAGTGATAGGTCATCCGCTTATTGTTTATGAGCCTCATTCAGTAGAACTGTTAATGACAAGAACCAAGACACAGTATTTAACGAATAACAGACTTACAAAGTATGAGCAGGTTATATTGGCTTCTGAAAATGTCACTCTGAGACGTTGTACCACCTTGAATCCTGCTACATTGTTACCTCTTCCGCAAGAGGAGGAAGAGGATTGTGAAGAGCATGACTGCCTGGATGTTACTGAGCTATCTACCAAACCCAGACCTGACATTGTTGATGGACCTCTGTCCGAAACTGATTTGATTCTTTTTGTTGACGGTTCATGCTTAAGAGACAATGAAGGGTGTTTGAGAGAAGCGTTTGCTGTGTGCACCATCTTGGGGGTGGTGGAAGCTGCCTGTCTGAAAGGAGTAGACTCTGCTCAGGTAGCCGAAATTATTGCTTTGACACGTGCTTGTATCATTTCCAATGGTGTCCGAGTGACTATCTATACGGACAGCCAATATGGGTTTGGAGTGGTTCATGACTTCGACCACTTATGGTCACAGAGGGGATTTTTAACGTCCTCAGGATCCCCAATTCGTAATGGAGAATTTGTACGCCAATTGTTGGAAGCTCTGCAGAAACCCAAAGAGATAGCTGTAGTAAAATGTGCAGCTCATGGAAGGGGAGAGGACTTTGTTACAAAAGGAAATAACTATGCCGATGAAGTAGCGCGTTTTTGTGCTATACATGCTTGTGTTTTCAATGGAACATATGTAGGAGAGAGCACAGAAGAGACTGAGCTCAGCATGATGTTGGCTATAGCCGATACCTGGGATGAGGTAAAGCGACTGCAGGATGAAGTCCCAGAAGAAGAAGTTGCATCATGGGTTAGAGCAGGCTGCGAAAAGAGAGAGGATGGCATTTGGGAGTCGACAGATGAGAGAACAGTATTACCTAATTGTTTATTGAGCCCAATGGCAAGACAAATTCACGGAGTGGTTCATCTAGGGAGAGATGCCATGGTGCGAGTGTTCAGGCAAACTTGGTTTAACCCACGATTTCGTGTGTATGCTGAAGCAGTGTGTCACAGGTGTGTTACATGTCAACAAATGAACGTTGGAAAGAGAACTGTGGTTGCAATGAGTCATATTGGAAGATCAGGAGGGCCTTTTAATAGGATACAGTTGGACTTTATCGAGATGCCTAGGTGCAATAGGCTGAGATAAGTTTTGGTGGTAGTGTGTATCTTTTCACGTTGGGTTGAAGCATATCCAACTAGACGATGTGATAGTCTCACAGTGGCAAAACTGTTGTTAAGGGAGCTGATACCATGGTTTGGATTTCCGACCTCAGTGGAGACAGATAGAGGAACACACTTCCATAGTGAAATCATGAAATTGTTATGTACAGCTCTAAACATTGATCAGAGATTGCACTGTAGTTACAGGCCTGAGGCATCTGGCCTTGTGGAGCAGATAAATGGCACAATCAAGATGAGGGGTGTCAAAGGTTTGTTCGTCGACTTCATTGAAGTGGCCAGATGCGCTACCATTGGTATTGATGAGTCTGCGTAGTACTCCTGATAGGAGGACAGGACTCTCTCCCCATGAGATATTGATGGGAAGAGCTATGCGATTGCCTATGGTGCCAGCTACAGCACTGATAAACATCACAGATGATTTGGTTTTGGATTATTGTAGGGGACTGGCTGACGTGGTTAATTCTGTGCCCCATCAGGTCGAGGCTGCAACTGCATCTACCTCGAGAGACCTGCTGCATGATCTTAACCCTGGTGACTGGGTGCTTGTTCGAAAGCACGTGAGGAAGAGCTGCCTTGATGCTCGCTGGTGAGGACCATACCAGGTGATCTTGGTTACAAGTACAGCTGTGAAGTGTGGAGGATTACCAAACTGGATCCACGCTTCGCACACTCGCCGCGTTCCAGAACCTGAGGAGGCAACGATTCCTCTTGTTCCGACGAGTACAACTGAAACTGACACAGAGAACGAAGGAACAAGTCAAGTCGTAAGAATTCATGAAGGGGCTGAACAATCAACTGAGCAAGAAAACCAAGATCAAGCTGCTCCAGAGTCGAGTTCAGAGCATGAGATAGATGAGATTGCAGAAGTGAACTTTGAACCAGATCAAAGTGAACGGCTTGAGGTAGAAGGATCAAATCAAGAGGAAGAGAGGAGACCAGGTGCAGAAGCAGAAAAGTGGCCAACAAGAAAAGAAAGGCTGAACATAAGGCTTGCATCTGAGAAAAATCTCGCTCCGATTCCTGAAACGTCTGAATCAGATCAAAGTGAAACTGAGGAGAGACGGGATGGTCTAAGACGATCCAGAAGAGAGAGGGTACCGTCTCAAAAGTACGCCTCTCCTGAGTGGACGTACCTGGCTGCAAATGCAGAGACCGAAGAATTCCGGAAGGTTGGGGACTGGTACAGTGAGTTACGGAGGGGACACCCTGTTGATTGATATTCAGCTGTTGGTCCCTGGAGTTGAGGCATTCGGAATCCTAACTTTGACAGTCCCCGATCCACCAAGGCTAAGTGGTTTGCGCTTTTTGATTCTTAACCAGGTTGCTTTCCCTACGTTTGGTCGGCAGCCCACTGCACAGGAACTGGGAGAGATTCGTGCAGAAATTCTGCAGCTTGTTCTTACCATACTTGCATCTAATATCATTAATGATGAAGCTTGAATTTTGAAAGAAGAACTCATTAGGCTTTAGAAGGAAGATAACCTAGGTCCGAGTGGAAGAAGATTTAAATTAGGGACTTTCAATAGAAGAAGAATTGAGGGCTAGGGCTGACTACACCTCTACAATAGGCCATAGATACTGGACTGAATATTGCAATAATCGAATGGGAAAAGGAAAATAAAAAGACATTGTAATTAACAAAATAAGGCAAGAAAAGAGACTTTGATTCGTTTGCGCCTCGAAACCAAAGGTTGTTCAAAATGAAATCTGAAAATCCAGGACGCAAGCAGAAGTGCATCATTAGTACCCTTATTGTTGTGGTGCTTATTGTCATAACTGTGGTGATTGTTACATCTTTGATTGAGCCACACACTGCCGAAAAGAATGGGGAACAGACGACACTTACCCCACCTACTTCAGAGTTCGAAGAGGGTGCATCCGCAAAAGACAGAGAGATGATTAGGGAAACTAGTCGAATGTTACATGTAGATTTGTCAAAAGGTGATTTCACGCTGAATGCATATGCTCGTTTGTTGTATGAGTATGTTGATACAATGGAAGCGAAAGATTGCTATGTGTGTATGCAACTGCCAGCATCCGTAGAAGAAGGCATTCGATACCATCACTTACCTTTGACCTATGGCATTACATGCAGCGTGTTATTGAGTATGTTTTATAGCAAGGCACATTTTGAGTACTACTTCTCCAATTATGATGTGGTACTCTCAGAAGTCCCCGTTCTTAAATACATGAATAAATATGATTATTATAAGCAGGTAGAGAGGATGTCTACGTATTTTGTGCCTACTATTACCTTAGATACATCTTATGCCCATAGACACAATTTGACCTGCATGTTAACTGGCATTGAAAAGAAGTTTGTGGACCAGATAGAAGACCGACATAGACAGACCTTATTTAGACCAGATCCGAAGCACAAGGTGATCCCATGGACACGGGAGGAATTAGATCATAAGGCAAAGGGAGTTCTGGTCCAATAGCTTTTGACTTCCAGCAAAAGGAGACTGCGCATTAGGCACCCGTCCACATATTATGACAAAATATTTGTGGGTGAGAGTGATTGTGAACACATTTTCTTGATTGAGGAATCCATTAGAAAGGCGCTGTTGGATAAATTGACCATAGTGCCAAACGTGTACTTTGTGTGCGGTAAAAATGCTTATGTGAAATTGCCCAAAAACTGGTATGGTACATGTTATTTGGCTGTGGTATTTCCCAAGATCTTCCATGTGGATGATTTATGGCCTTTGGAAGGGAAGAGATCTCATAGAGAAAAACGCGGTGTAAGTGCGGGAGAAATTATTGGGGATGTATTTGGAGCTATGATACCTAGTTTGGGTGTGATTTTGAATGATGTGAAAATTAGAAAACTGGCAACTCTGGTAGATAAGCTCTCTGTGAATACAGCCCAAATCCTATTGCTTGTCGATGGGGAGATGGTTTCAATAAGGGCTATGGTTCTTCAAAATCGTCTTGCTTTAGATGTGCTGTTAGCAAAAGCCGGAGGAGTCTGTAAATTATTGAAAGTTCAACAGTGCTGTACTTATATTCCTGACAACAGCCAGGATATAAGGAAGTACATTAGCAATATTTCAGAGATACATCAAGATTTACGTGCTCTAGCTGCCGATGGACTCTGGGAACAAATTGGTAAGGGATTTGGCAAGATAGGAAGCTGGTTTGGAAGTTTGGGACAAGGAATAATGGGATACATCTTGAAACCTATCATAAGAGCTGTAATTTGTATAATTGTATTATTGGGAGCCGTCAAGGCTTACAAATGGCAAAGGGCACGACATAATGAGAGCTCCTTGAGAAAGCGAGAGCAACAATTAGAACGACTGCAGGACAGTCATTATCTGCACCTTAAAGGGTTGGAAAGATTTAGACAGGGACGGCAAGCTACAACCTCTGTTTAGATCGGTCTCTTCTACAAGGAGAAACTTAAGAGAGAGTAAAAAGTTTGGTGTTATGACACTAGTCATAAGAGGGGGGAACTGATAGAGCGCTTATAGCACTCTAAATTGTAGGGGTGCACTATACTCCCGATATAAACGCACTCATATGTATTTTTGTTGTGTGCCGTGTTTTATGATTATTAAGATGCATTTATTCACGTCATATTAGTATTAAAATGAAGTGAGCACGTTCAATAGGATTTGCATGTATTAGAAACGTAATTCCTGTATGTGTAATGTGCAGGACGAAAGTATACTCATATAATGTAACCATGTTTAGTTTAAATTAATCCGATCTGTAGGCCCAAATTGTAGGTTGTTTTGAGTTTCGTTTATCCTTGGTTGCTCAAGAATTAATTAAATAAATTCTGTTGTGCTCGAAGACAGTATGTTCTCATCCTACTGCAGGTGCAGGAATCTGACCTCGTTATTCTTAGATTTAAGGAGATACCCGGAATGTCTTTGAAGAAGACTGCAAGGCGAGAAGGGAGGACTCCTTTCGTGCCTGGCCTATCTGGGAACCAAGGCCACTGGAAGAAGAGTCGACTTAATTAAAGATTAAAGCTTCTGTGGAAAGTTACTGAAAAATGTTGCAAATAGAAAAGTTTTACATGACGTATTGTGGGTTGAACATTGTCCTTTTGTATGATGCGCAGGGACAGATTCGAGAGACTTCTGCTGATTTTCGGAGGAGAAGGAGCATCTTAGAGCGAGCTCCATAGCTTTAAGCTATCAGACCCATTTGACGTGAGTACTTCTTAGGAAGTCAACACGTGCTGACACCTTTGGGATATGATACAAGGGAGATAGGTAGGATACTCATCGAGAGCAGAGTAGGGAAAGATTTTGCTCCATCTTAATGAAAAGAGAATTGGATCCGCTTCTATTCTTTGCTGTATTTTGATTTTGGAGTTCATCATATTATGCCTTCTGTGCCGAATGACTTATATTCGTAGAATCGGCTCTGTATTGATTTTTCTGTACCTATATACTCTGATATTGAGGTGTGTTTATATTCAATTATTTTTGGCCTTATAATAAATCCACCAAACTGAACTTCGGAGTCTGTGGTCTATTACAGCATGACTAAATCGAAAGAATAATCTTGAATTGTTTTCCTCCCCTCTACCACTTTTAGCAGGCAAATAAAAGACCATCTGCATTAAATCTAGCAGGGAAAAACAGGAGTAAAGGTTGGCATAATCAGCTGTAATACTGAAAGTGTATTTGCCTCGAATGCTGGGGGGAAGTATTATGCTGTTTGTTTCTTTATGCAAAAACTAAATAGAGAGATATTAAAAAAGAAAAATATGGTCTAGAAAAAGGCGAAAAATCTGGAATGACTTTGCAGAAAAGACGAATTTCCTAATGAGAGGATATTTGGGTAGACTTTGAATAAAACTACTCTGAAGAAATATCAGTTTTTTTAAAATATATCAACAACACAACACCCATTTAACTGAATAAAGGAAATGACTTAAAGCTAGATTATTCCTGTGTAGTTGCAACAATCTTTGCTTTCATCTGGACAACAATTATTAAAATAAATAAGTGAACGTTGAAACTAATGATACTTCATTCTGACTCCAGGGATTTGTGCATAATGATACCTGTTGATGCAACTGTCAGCCTTTGGTCGATTCATAACTTCCAGATAGGTGGCTCTATAATCAGTAAAATCCAAATCTTTTATGGAATTAGGAAATTAACTCCTCCCTAACTATCCCTTACCTTCCAATGTCAGTATTAGTAGAGATGACGGCACACTATGAGAGTGTCACTGTGGCATCCATCTTGAGGATGTGGGTTTCGTCAAGTTTTCCGAATCTGGATTATGGAGCTGTCAAGAGTCTGGGTTTCCAGCCAATCCCATTGAAAGTTTTCATGGGCCTGGGCAGTACTGAAATTGCAAATGTGATAGAGACTGCTTGCTCTCCAGGGAAGCATTATTTCAAACCAAAGTATGTATAAGACCAGCAAACATTTACTAGATCAATTGGCCTTTCCGAAAGATGCCTTCTAGCAAAACTGTGCACCAAAAGTATGTGGCAGCTGGAAGAAGGAACATAGGAACCTCTACAGGCCACCGCAAACCTCTGTATCTTCTCAACATCCCCAGGGAGACTACTAGTGCACTGACAAAACAAAGGGACATATGTACAAACCCCTATCGCCACCACAACGTCACTTTTTACGATGCAGCGTTAAGCCACTTTTTTTTTTTTAAATCTTCTTTATTGGTGTTTTCACAGGTTTATACATAATAAACTCAGCCAGCTTTATTATTTTACAAAAAACAGTACAGTGGCATTTACACATATGACACTTGGTGGGGAACCAGGCCACTCTGTATGTTGGCGTCAGTTGAGAAAAAGAAAGCCAAATCTAGTCCCTCATACATGCCTCAGTATATTATCCATTCTTTAATCAGTGAATATAAGACAACTGCCTTTTCTGTTCATCCTTCCGCTGTGCTGTCACATCAGACAATTCACATTAAACGTAAATGATGTGATCTCAGCTATCTCACATGCACAATATGCTCTGGGTGTTATATGTGTTAGGGTGGCAGCTTATGCGTGTACTTTTCAGAGGACGGGGGCAGCGGGAACAAGGGAGCGAAGGAAGAAAGAAAGAAGGAGAGAGTGAGCAGGGAGAAAGAGAGAAGCAGGAAGAGGGAGGCCGGGGGTAAGGAGGAGGGCACTCCGCACCACGCGCTGCAGCGTTAAGCCACTTAACGTGGCTTTTCGCTGCCATGTAAATAAGGCCCCCTTTCATGCTATGCTTAGCGTGAAAGTGGTGGGCAGTGGGTGTTGCGGTGGGTGTTCCACCGCAACACCCATTGATTTTGACACTGCCCCCTATATACAAGGGCAGTGTACATAGGAGGCAGCGCCAAAATTAAGACCAGGGAAAACCTGGTCTTAACTTGGCGAAACGAGGAGAAATGCATTATTTCTCCTCATTTTTGCTTTTTCCATGTGTGCTGCCTGGTGCAGCACACATGGAAAAAGCAAAATGCCTTGGATTGTTTATGTACAGGAAGGTCCCCCTTCCTGTACATAAACAATCTTTAAAAAAATTCCATTTTGTAACTTCTATGTGTGCTGCATTAAGCAGCACACATAAAAGTGACAAAATGGCATTTAAAGATTGTTTATGTACAGGAAGGGGGACCTTTCTGTACATAAACAATCTTTCCCCTGCACGCAGACACCCTTGCACTATGGTGCAAGGGTGCCTGCGTTGGCGCTACACTGCTAAGTGTAGCGCCAGGGCAGGGGGAAACGCAAGGCTGCACCATATCCTTGTAAATATGGTGCAGCCTTGCGTTTCAGAAGTGGCGGAGTGAGGTGTTAAGCCATGACGGCTAACGCCTCACTCCGCCACTTCCTTGAACATATCCCCTAAAGAGAAGGAGTGATGAAAGTGCTCAAAAATGGAAAAGAATAATAGAGTCTGGTTATTAATCCCTACCCCGCCCCACTGGAAGACTTGGTGAAACAGCCAAAGGGATACAACTGTATAAATATTTTCATTAATAAAAGCCAAGTCTTGCTTTTGCAACTTGGAAAATGAACAAAGTTTCCTAAATATCACAGACAGATGACGTAATGAATAACGTCATTTACTTATGCAGGAAGACTAACCTAGAACATGACCTGATTCAGAGCTCAGGGGAAGTGAAAATCCTGCAATTTCTTAAGAAAGATCTAAATACTTCGTAGACTCAATCTTTTGAAGGTCCTTACTCATAGAAATAGTATTGTGGAGGGAAATCATTCAGTGGATTCTACTTTATACTTAGAGTTTGCTCCATAAATTGGAGAATTTACCATCGATCTCTAAGAGACCGTTTCACAAAAGTATTTATGAGTACAGGAAGAAGTACCACTACAGAAGTACTTTACACGTTGTGTAATCAGCCAGAAATGCATAAATTCCTATTAGGAAAAGTGCAAAAATGACACAGTGCGTTTTAATGTATATGAATATTCTTTTAATATTACCATGTTATTCCCATTTCAGGTGTGAATTCATAAATGCAAATAATTGTACTTAAACAAGTACCACAGGGGAACTACTATACGTACTCTTACATGCCTTTGTGTTATCTACAGCCACCTTTAATATTATTTGAATTAGTTCTTAGAAAACATGTTGTGACTACAGCTTATGACAAGTCTGTGATCAGTAATGCACATTATATACTACCTGGCTCATTGGTCTACTGAACATAATTTGCCTGTTCAGCCTATTCCCATTTTTGTCCCATTTTCATCTTTATTGTATTCTTAAAATCAAAGTGGTTGCTTTACATTTGCAAACATGTTCCTATATGATTTTAAAAATGTAATAGTCATTGTTTATATTGTTGATATTTCAGTTATTAGAAAATACTAATGCATGAAAAACAGTGTGCAAACTCAATGTAAATATGTAAGGACAGTGCTTTCTGGAGCTATTTCTTTCAATGTTTTTATTTAAAAATGTTTATTTAATATTTGTAGTGTGCTACGTACCATCTATATGGCCTCAGATGCTTTGTATACTCTACAAAAGTTCTTCAAAAGTTATATTATAAAAATATAAGTAGAAAATTGTGTTGGTGTCATCCTGATAATAACAGTTGGTATTTATAAAGCACTGTTCATAACCTTAGCAAGACCTAAAACACTACATAGTTCTTCTTGCCCCTTAAGAGGTCATGAAGCACTTGATCTAATTCTTGGACACCCTTCTGAGTGCTGGTTGAAGAGGTCTTGTTTGTAGCTTTGCTCATGTGGGACATTTTAAATGAGGTGCATGAGGATTAAACTATGTGATGGAAGCATGAGGTCCCAAATGCTGCTGCCTATGAGCATGTAGTGTAGCACAGAGTGTGAGAATAGAAGCCGTCACACCCAATCCAATAGGCAATCAAATTATGAAAATAGTGGGAGATAAAAGTCTTCAGAAGACAAAAAACTCTATATGCAGAAGTTGAGGAAGAAAAAATCCTGACCCCAAAACAAGATTAAGCAAAAGATGAAGCGCTCCTGGTGTTTTTTTGTTAAAGATTTACACGTATTATGCTTGATGTATTGTTGGTTTAAGATGTCCCTTCTCTCCCACTACAGAAAATAAGATCATTATCTTGGGGGCGTAACCAGAGTGCGGACCTGGAAAGACATGTCCCACTTGAACTCTGATATTGGAGCTCCAGATATGTCATTCAGAGCTTGAATTCATGGTGCTGGTGCAGAGCACTGGATGGGAGAGCCTTTTGTATATCAGCCAAGAGTTCTTTGAGTGCCTTGGATGATCTTTCGCTGGCAGTAGGGAAGAAAATGTGAAGATGATCAGGCCGAGAAGATGGTGGCCGCAGGTAAGAGGAGGCCACGCTGACACTCCAGCTGGCAGCTGCACCTCTGAGAATGGACTTCCGAGGCCACACCGACTGTGTGAGTCTTGGAAGTGCAGACCCTCAAAAGCCGAGTGTTGTGCATGTAGGACCTGCTCCTGAGCTCCACAGACTGGAATGCACACAGTGGCCTAGAAGAGGACTTTGTGCCGACACCTGTGAGCCGATAGTGGACAGTGCAGTGCCTGGAGGGACCTCTGGCCTGGTGTTGAGGGCGTGCTCCCTGGAGACTCGTCTTTGGAGTCCTCAGCGGAGGTACACATGGCAGTATCCTATGACGATTCGGAGCATATACTAGGGCACTGCCTGATTGGGAGCTACTGAGGCACTCAAATAATTATGCTGTTTCTCATCTGGATGAGACCCTCCTAAAGCCTGGTGGGCTCACCCTGACATGGGCCCCCTGTCGATAAGTGTCTACCAACAGAATGAGCAGAAGGGGGTGGATCAACCTCCCCCGAGGGTGTCAGTGTGATGCTGTGTCCAGTTCCCTCCATTCCTGAGACAGCTGAACCTCCAGGTAGGATATAACTGGTTTTGCATCACTATCACCCAGGCACATTGGGTCCCAACTGAGGCTGTGGTAGTCTCAGGCATTCTTGAAATGAAAAGTTTTTGACTCTCTTACTTGATTGGAGGTCGGCAACTTGAGGGCCATCCATGGTTGTATTTTGTCACAGACATGGCCACATCAAAGTCTAAAGCTGCCAGGCATCTTCCATTAGGGATATGCTGGGAACACAAAAGGCAGAGAAGATCCAGGGCCAGGCCTCTATTGCAATGACCCACTCGGGTGATTATGTGGACTTGTCGGACACCACCCTACAGGCATGAGTGAATTAAAGAATACATTCAGGCACTCCTACCACAATTCCGTAAAGATATAGCGACATGGCTCCAAGATATTACTAAAATGATCTCTGAACTCGACCATTCTATGCAGAAAATGAAAATCATATCGATCAGATGGAGAATGACATAGCAACAGCCGTTGGGGATCAGGATGACCATTCGCATCGTATATCCGTGTTGGAAACACATCACAAGGTCCTGGTTGACAAGATGGAAGATTTGGAAAATTATTCCAGAAGAAATAATATTTAACTTAGAGGCATTCCAAAGGAAATATCCTCCAAGGATCTAGAGAGGAATGTCCATGCTTTCAAATCCACCAGATCCGATATGGCTCGATCGTAAGCAAAGGTGTTTTCTGCATTGCAATAGAAGAGAAACTTGACTCTGGATGTTCTCACTAGGGTCCATTTCTTTAACGATAAAGAGACCATCATATCAGCAGCTCACAAACAAGAACCAATTATCTTTAGAGACTCCATCCTACTGCTTTTTCAAGAAGTGCCGTCATCCACCCTAGCACGACGCAAGGAGTTAGCATAGATCACTACCCTTCTCTACCACAAAAACATCTGATAAAGGCTGGGGGTTCCCTTCAGCCTGTTCTTCACCTTAAAGGGTACACAGCACAGAGTGCATGAGGTGGCTGAGGCATTAGATGTTCTGGGTTTGGTGGAGTGTGCAGAGACTTTGGCCGAGGCATCAACCTAAGGGGAGGATATGAGAGGAGTCTAGCTCATACCCAATACAAATAGAGCACACAGGAACGGAAGAGTCAACGGCAATGACGAGACAAAGAGCATTATGTAGCTGCACTGGATGATGACTGAATGGCATTTAATGAACAGGCCCAGCAGCACGCATACCAATGCTGGAGTTCTGTTGTATATGCTTCCCCTCTGATACTGAGATTCATACAGAAGATTATAGATGCAAGGCGGGGGCTTGTCTGCCACCATTCGGAGCCAGCTTTATGTAGTCCCGCCACGTTGGACTGCATCAGAGGTTCTGCAGGAGAGATTGTAAAATGCTTTATCTAATTAGAATTGTTTTTTGATTTAGCAGTTACTATTTTGTTCAGTTCTATTTACACCATTTGTCATTCATGGCATACACATTCATTACATAAACAGCGTTGCAACCACATTACATGGCTAGTTATTACTTCTGATTGGTACACACTGGCATCAAGGTCTTCCGAAAAGGGAGGTGGAGATAATCCTGCCTCGCTTTTTACAGTTTTTTTGCTTCTACGAAGGGCATACTCTCCCATCAAATGGAGGATGCTGATTAATAACACTTTTGCTTATTGGCATTTCAACAAATTCAGTAATACAGCACGATATTGGCACTGAAACAGCATCCAAGTTTACATTTAATAGCCCACACTATAAGGCTCACAGTGCAAATAAGAGTAAACGATCACCCACAGGGGATGGGGTTATGGTCTTGTTTTCAGCAGGACTAGATGCCATAGAAAACTAATGATAAACATTCTAGCTTCAAACTATAACCATGTCCATATATGCCTAATTCTCGTCATCAAGTGTGCGAACAACAATTGCAGATGCGTGAAGAATGTCTGGGTTCCCAGGGGAGGGGAAGCCATGTGGGGGGGATAGGAATAATGTCAGGCACCCTTCCCAGAACATCCTTCACTCCATGGCTTATCTTGCCAACAACTACAGCCACTGTGCACCATCATCTCTATCAGGCTCTGGCTCACCATCACAGGCGGGACCTGACCCCACAGTCTATCCCTCACCCTGATCTTCCGCCGAGTCAACTGCAGACCCAGGGGATTCCCATTCATCAGTTACTTACTTCCAGAGAGGTGCAATAGATCTACGTCGGACACCACGTGCTTCCTCCCTCCCCAGCGCCCTTTCCTCAACTTGTGCCCAGCACGTGACATCTGACACCCGTTTCCACATTTGAACTCCTGGGCAATTTTCATGCCATGGCCTCTCGTCGCTTCGCCAGGGCAAAGGCCAAGTCCACAAATCTGTTTCGCATCTTCTTGGGGCCCGCCTACAGAGGAGGCCCAATAAACAAACTGTGGGCTTCTGAACAAGTGAACTAGACAGGTCTTATTGAGTCGCAAAACTACCTCACCCCAGAGCCCTTCAAGCTCAGGGCATCCCCAAGTCATACGTCCAAAGTCAGTGCCCAGCGTTGCACAGTGAGGGCAACTTGTAGGTTACCCACCATAGGTAGTCTGAATTTTATGAGGGGCATTGTACGTCCCTGTGAGTGTAATTATATTGTATGTATTTAAGGCGTGTGTTGTGTGAACCTTTCTGTGGGTACACAAGCACCCTCTCCCATTCAGTGTCTGTCAAGTCCTGGCCCAAGTCAGCCGCTCAAGGAGCCCGAAGGGCATCCAAAGGTTTCTTTACCAGCCCATTTAGAGCCTTGTAAAACCACAAAACTAGATGAGAGCCCGTTCCCAACATCAAGAGTAGCAGGAGGACCGCATGCGTGGGTGGCTCCGCTCTTGCAGCTACCCACAGTTCATAAGGCATACGTAAGCACCTCGTAGTTAAGAAATTGTCCCACTGGAAGACTAGTCTGCTCCACCAGATCTCCAAAGGGCATTAGGACAGTCATCTGAAAGCAATCTCCCAAGGTCACCAACCCTGCCTCCGTCCAGGAGTCCAATTGCCCTGCAGTAAAATAAGTCAATGGGTCGCCATGTGGGAGGCCCACCAACAGAAGTTCAGGGGCATAAGGGGTCACTGTACCAGTACGCTGCTGACACACTGGCATAAAACAAAGGAGGTAGACATTGCTCTCCTTCAGGAGACTTACCTGGTTTCAAGAGACATCCCCAGGATGCGCTCTTATTGGTTAACATCTCAATTTGATACAACGAACACCACAAAAATGAAGGGCACTGCACCAAAACAAAGGGCACTGCAATACTAACAAGAAAAGGGCTGACCTTTGAGGTGCACTCATATGTGAGAATGAAGAAAAAAGATACTCTGTAAAATAAAATATTTGCCAATGATCACACAATTTGAGACCAGTTTACGGGTCAAGTAAATTACAGTTAGGGCGAGTAGATTTATTCAAGTTACTCAACCTACAGATCTAGTAAGATTTTTTTATGATTTTCAAGGCCTGATAGTTGAGTAAATTCAGAGAAAACATATTTCTTGGGTTTGAAGGATCCATCTCCCAGAGTTTCAAGGGCAACTCTACACAAAGGGACAGCAGAGGGGAGGCTGGGATTTCTGAGCATGGAATCCCATATTCAAGCTGCTCAGCTCCATCCAGCCCTGGATTGAAATCATAATTCCAGAAATAAGAACTGGGTTAATGTTGAGTTGAGCAACCCTTTACCCGTGGCAGTCCCTTTGTTTGCTTGCTGCCCCGCTGCGGCCACATTGAAAAGTGGGGGGGGTGGGGTTGCTGGGGAGGTTCCTCTGATTGCCGCCACATGGCCGCATTAAAGACCGGGGGGGTGCTGCCAAATGCCACCCTGAGACGGCCAGGTCTAGGATCACCTGTTTAACATCTGCACATATTATCACAGCATTCAAAGTGTCGCGTAGGGATGTAGGATCCTATTATAGTATTAGCAACATGTCACAGGCAAGAATGGATCCACTATGTTCCGTTCACCACTATCATTTATAACCCCGGGGTTGGTGACACTCATTTCAGGGGCTGGAATAATGGCAATCTTCTTTATCTAGGCGATCTTTACTTGGGCAGTGAGATACGGTCTTGGGAAGCAATTCAGAAAGGGTGGCTTCTGGATAGAGTAGATGACTTCCGACTTACACAACTGTTACATTGGGCTGGTTCCAGGGAAGTAACCGATGGCCCACTAGAAAGCTCTATTAGAGGCTACATTCACAAACAAAGTACTCCAGAAGAGAATAACTTGGCTACCGCGCCCAGTCTTAGACGTAGGTCCCAAAACTAAATAAAGTTACACAAAGTATTGAGAGAGAGATCTTGGCCAAGAAAAACCAGATTACACATGGAACAGGATTGGGCAGAGGACTGCAAAAAACTTCCATTTGTACCACGCATAAAGTGAATGCGTATAAATTACTCACTAGATAGTATCTATCCTCTACATGGCTTCAGCTAATTTTCAACAGCCCAGTGACTTGCTGGCACAACTGTAGCGAGAGGGGCATGTTTTTTCATGTAAATTCTCTCAAACTCACTGTAAAGCTGTCAAATCAAATCAAACAAAGCTTTATTCGATTTCTGTTTAGAGAATCATAAAAGCACATAAAATCACACGTGTTGTACACAGTAGCAGTGCAAAAACATGAATCCAATAGACATCATATCATTACATCACAGACTGTCTTGACAAATGAGGTCAGTTGTTTACACCCCCTTTACATGATTAAATTGTTGGACAATTTGACTCTCACATTGCAATTGATTTCCTACATTTTACTACACTTTGTAAAAACATTAATAAAATCCATATTATATATTCATTTTCTAAAAATTGTAATTCTAAAAAGGCAGAATAAAACTGTCTAAAACCAAACTTTTCTAAAAGTGGTAAAATCTATTTCTTTCTTTGTACATTGTAAAATTTGTTGTTGTTGTTGTTTAAAGCTTTATTCGATTCAATTCATAAATCATAAAAGCACAGCAATGGAAAGAGAGAAAAAGAAGCACACTCTGGGAATAAATGTTTTGCACAGTAAAAACAATACATACATTTATCATAATCATAAAAGTTTCCTATAATTCATAGCACATTTTAAAAATGAGGATACACAAAAAACGATTAGTTCACCATCTAAAATTTGTAATACTAGTAAAGCAGGTCGGCATTGTCTAAGTCCCAGTTTTTTAAGATCTGTTTTAAAAATCTATTTCTAGGGTACTGATAAAATTTGCAGAAAAAAAGTACATGTATGGTAGACTGATTAGAGATGCCATCACATGGGCATACATCTAAGATTCTTGACCAGTCATTAGTGTTTGGAAAACTTATCAACCTATGGAAGATTCCCAATCGGAATCGTGTTAATAACATCCTTTCATAGGACCCAGATACATGTACTAAGTACGGTTGAATAGCATAACAAGAAAGCATCATTTGGTTATCCATGACAGACTTTTTTATGATCTCTAGTGCTAACCTATTAGCTTGCATATGGGCCAAACATGTTACTTTGAGGGACCTTCTACTCAATTTAAACAGTGTATCTGGTTGCTCAAAATATTCTAAGTGGCCAATATCAGTCATAAACTTTTTGATATAATTTAACCAAGGTATACTCGCTGTCCTGGTCAGGCCCAGGCAGTCCTTGATAACCTCACGATTAAGGCTCATCTCCTCTGTTACCCATACTTTATGCCATAATAAAATAGGCTCTATTCTAATTAAGTCAGTAATATATTGCAGACCAAGTTCAGAATGACAAATAAAATTTGCTATACTGTTTGGGATAGCCAATAGATATTTTAAAAACGAGTTTTCTGTTATTTGGATAGAATTCACATTTTTATAACCCCATATACCCGCTCCGTACATGGCTGAAGTCACGCATTTAGCCTTATAAATAACAATCAATTCTGGGATTGGTCTTCTGCCCAGCCTCCTTGCAAAATTAGTGAGAGCTCCAATTGTTTTTATAAATAGTAAATTTCTTCCCTTTACCGCTGGGACCCAGGTACCTCGATAATCAAATTGTATACCAAGGTAAGAAAAACTATTAATACATTCTATCTTTGAATTTTCAATAAATATATCACGGCATCTAATATTAGTTTTCCCACATTTCATAATAAAAGTCTTGGAAAGGTTGACTTTTAGGCCCCTCTCATTCATGAATAATACAAAATTATTTAAAATCTTCTGCAAACTTAATTGAGTACGCGCCATCAAAACTGCGTCATCAGCGTACATCAACGCTGGCACAGCTTGTTTATTAATTTGGGGAAGATCCTGACACTGTCCTTCTAAAAATTGTCCTAAGTCATTTATATACAAATTAAAAAGTAGAGGGGCGAGCACACAGCCCTGCCTTACGCCTTTTCTAATAGGAAATTTAGCTGTACATTCGCCCTGTTTTCCATAACGGACCCTGGCTCCAGCCTCACTATACAATTGCATTATAAAAATTAAAAGCGGGGGAGCCATCCCTAGTTTTTTCAGTATGCCCCATAATTTGTTATGATTCACACAGTCGAACGCGGAACTTAGGTCAACAAATGCTAGGAACAACTTTCCTTGCTTTGCACGTGTGTATTTGTCGATTACTAAGTTTAAGTTCAATCCTTGTTCCACCGTTCCTAAGCCCGTACGGAAACCGTACTGTAATCTAGAAAGGACCCCATTTTCTTCCACCCATGATTGTAAACGATTTAAAATTATTCGGCCTGTAATTTTAAGGGTCGAGTCCAGCAGGGAGATGGGGCGATAACACACCGGATTATTTCGATCACCCTTTTTAAAAATGGGGACCACGATGGAATCTGACCAAGATGATATTAAACGTTGCTGACTACAGGCATTTAATACCTGGGTTAACAGAGGACCCCAGAAAACCAGATTGGATTTAAATACGTCTACAGGGACACCATCTGGTCCTGGGGCTTAACCGGCTATACTATCATTAATAGCACATATCACCTCCTGCAAAGAAAAATACAAGTCTATGGGAAAAACATGCGTCTTCTCACCAGAAACTAACAAGTTTCTCTCCATTAAAACTCCAAAGGCCTGATCCTGTGTGTCATTATATAAGTTTGTGTAATGGTCTACCCAAGAGTTTTCGGTAATGGCAACCTCAGCTGTGGGCCGATCTATAGGGTTTAAAAGAGGAGCATTAACCACTTTCCAGAACGCAGTGTTGTCTTTCAAGGCACTAGCTTTAAGCAGAGATGTCCATGCCTCGTCCTTTAGTGCTTTTTCCGTTCTTTTATTGCATACTTATATGCTGACCTAGCCATGTTTTTTTCACATTGTGTACTATCCTTCTTATGTAAAACCTTCTTCAAGTTAGAATGGGCTTTAGTACAGTCTGTATTAAACCAACCCTTTTCTTGTTCCTTTCTCTGTGTGATTTTCACTGTTAGTAATTCCTTAATTGTTTTACTAATAATACTAAATGATTTTAGGATATCTATCTTTTCAGCCCTCTCATCCAAACAGATAGTTACTTCACGTGAACATTCAAGAATTAATTTATTGAATATCACTTGAGGATCTATTCTGGCCCAGCTCAGCGAGTAACCATTCAATGTTTTAATTTTTGGTTCAAAGGGGAACAAATTCAACTAGCTATTACTAGCGGGGTGACTCGAAATAGGACAAGGAATACTGATAGAAATACTTATAGGAAAGTGATCACTAATAGAATTAGTATGGGTCATAAAGGCTTTCAACCTACTAGAGTGTATTCTTGTTATCATAATGTAGTCAATAGTAGAGCCCAGACCTCTACCATTGAAAGTATTCATAAACTGTACAGGTGGTAAACAGAGCTCATTTGCAAAGGCTAAGTCAAATTGGTGGGCTAACATGTTAAGTTGTTCCCCCAGTATGGTGTGTGAAAAATGGGCATACTCCAAATCTTGTTCCGTATATAAGCCACAGATTCCCTTCCCTGCGTTAGGGCAAATTTTTTCATTAAAGTCACCACCCAAAATTATACATAAGTCCTCCATTGAACTTTCTGACACTTTACATAAATCTTTTCGCAGGTCACCCAAAATATGACATCTTTGTTCGTTGGGAATATTATTGTAGAAATTAACAAGCACCACTGTATGCAGTCTATCCATATGCAGCAATAAAATCTGGTAATTTTTTTTAGAAACTTTAAAAACTATTTTTTTTACAATTACAGTACTAGAAATATATATACATAATCCCCCCTTGTTTCTACCAGAGATTGAACGCTCCGCGGGAGTATGGTAGGTCTTATATCCGTTTATGTGAACCTCATTCAATACCCACGTCTCTTGTATACAAAAAATAGCAAAATTGTCAACAAATAACAACCATTGCAGGTCTTCAACCTTCGACCTCACCCCTGCCACATTCCAGAACAAGACATTCATTGCTGATAGATCACCTGTTACACCTTTATCTTGCCTTTTAGAAGAGCTAGAGTGCTTAGTTCTGCCATCAATCTGGGAGGGTCTCTTTATGGGGCCCTCAACTGGTCTTGTTCTCACTTCTTGGTCAGTGATTACTTCTATATATGAACTAGGTATCACTAGGTCGTTTATAGTCTGGGCCTCCCTGGTAGGGATTAAAGTCCCCTTTCCCTTACTTATGGTATGCAATTTATGAGTTCTTAGTCAATCAGTGTCCTCCAACGTATGGAGTGCATCAAAACGATTAGTTGTCAGTACATTATAGGAATAGGTAGAACCTCCCTGTGCTGATATACAATGGCCTCGAGGGTGCGAGGCCATATGAGGTTGATAGAAAAACCCTAATGGCAGAATATTGATGCCCATATCTAATACACTAGTATTTCCAGCTCTTGTTAATATCTCTTGAGTCAAATCGGGATCACCAAATGTGAGTACTACACAGTCCCCTGCTAACTTTTTGCTCTCCGGGCCTACCCAAGAGACCCTCCTCACCATTTTAAATTTTGCAAATAAATTCTTTGTGAGACCAGTCCGCTCACCCAGCCAAAACAGTGATTTGTTTCTTAGAGCCTCCCACGTTTCCTTCTGATTAGGATTTAACACGGGAACATTGGCCAGTATGATGGTGTATGGAGTTGCTGATGGGGGTAACTCAAGAGGGAAACTTGAGACTAATGGCAGATTTGATGTCACAACATTTGTCTGTGTAGGGGTTTTTCTGCTATAAGCAGTGGCAGGGGCTCTTGAATGCTTATGAAGTTTGATTGTTTCAGGCTCTTTTGATGTCAAGATATGCCGTGACCTATAAGGGGGGTAAACAGGGTCAGGGGTATAGCTTGTAGGGGTTAACCTGCTAATACTCTCTATTGAACCCACAAGTAGTTGCTTATGCACATCGTCAGTAGGATTAATAGCTTTAACATAGGCAGCAGAATGCTCCGAGCATATGTTTTGTATGATATAATCTTCAAGAGATTTTACTCTATCAGTTAACTTTATGATAACCTCCATTAAACTATTTTGCATGGAGTCAATTTTCTTTATTATAATGCTTGCATCATCCGGCTGAGCATTTATCATGACACTAGGTAAAGCCTTCTTTCCTGGACCAAGTTTTCCCTTTCTGCCCTGTTTACCCAAATTGCTGGTTTTCGTTCGTTTTTCATTACTAGGTTTCCTATTTAATACAATACAGGGGGACGGGACACTGCTTAATTCAGTATTGGTAACATCCGGATTCCTAGGTCTCTTGGACGGTGGCTGCGGCTCTATCTCCAAATCGCTTATATAGATGTTATCAGAAGTGTTTTGGGCACAGTTATTCTTAGCCTGCATGATAGTCTCTGGGGCGTTGGTTGGTGATAATCTAACTTGATCTTGTAACGTTAGGCTTTTGTCTACTGTGCCCGTTATTTTACCATGAATCAAGGTTTCCTCAACTGAACTGATCTGGTCTTCTATCATTCCCATAGCCCCTGTAAGATAAGTCAGTAGGGATTTTTGACCCCCCCCATTGTGTTGGTCATTTTGCCCGCTTTCCTTTTACTCATCCTAAAATAGGGAATTCAACTTAATTACAAACACTTTAAATAATCTTTGAGTATTCAGAAAGCATGGGGAGTAACAAACATTTAACGAGGGAGAGTATGCTGCATATAACCACAAGCTAATATCCAAAGAGAGTATCTCACAATAATACTATCAATACCGATATTAGACCATGGAGGCCCACGATTTCAAATGTCCTCAGGGAATACTTCTCAGAGCACTGGCCCAGCCCAGCCTCTAACAGTCTATGACGGGCTAAGACGGGCCCGTCTTGGCCCGGTCTTCGCCCGGGCGCGTCCCGCACTGCGGGAGCCGCGGGCGTCGTTTTAAA
This sequence comes from Calotriton arnoldi, assembly GCA_963921515.1. Lineage (NCBI taxonomy): Eukaryota > Metazoa > Chordata > Amphibia > Caudata > Salamandridae > Calotriton > Calotriton arnoldi. The sequence continues at coordinate 569,242 of CAWUFW010007334.1, forward strand.
TCGTTGCAGTCCCTCCAGGGGCTGTATCAAAGTGCAATGTGCGTGGCGATTCCAGGGATCAGGGCTAAAAAAGAAAAGACAGAGTCAACAGGTCTCCCGCCCCGCGGGAGCCGCGGGCGTCGTTTTAAATCGTTGCAGTCCCTCCAGGGGCTGTGTCAAAGTGCAATGTGCGTGGCGATTCCAGGGATCAGGGCTAAAAAAGTAAAAACAGAGTCAACAGGTCTCCCGCCCCGCGGGAGCCGCGGGCGTCGTTTTAAATCGTTGCAGTCCCTCCAGGGGCTGTATCAAAGTGCAATGTGCGTGGCGATTCCAGGGATCAGGGCTAAAAAAGTAAAGACAGAGTCAACAGGTCTCCCGCCCCGCGGGAGCCGCGGGCGTCGTTTTAAATCGTTGCAGTCCCTCCAGGGGCTGTATCAAAGTGCAATGTGCGTGGCGATTCCAGGGATCAGGGCTAAAAAGTAAAGACAGAGTCAACAGGTCTCCCGCCCGCGCGGGAGCCGCGAGCGTCGTTTTAAATCGTTGCAGTCCCTCCAGGGGCTGTATCAAAGTGCAATGTGCGTGGCGATTCCAGGGATCAGGGCTAAAAAGTAAAGGCAGAGTCAACAGGTATCCCGCCCCGCGGGAGCCGCGGGCGTCGTTTTAAATCGTTGCAGTCCCTCCAGGGGCTGTATCAAAGTGCAATGTGCGTGGCGATTCCAGGGATCAGGGCTAAAAAAGTAAAGACAGAGTCAACAGGTCTCCCGCCCCGCGGGAGCCGCGGGTGTCGTTTTAAATCGTTGCAGTCCCTCCAGGGGCTGTATCAAAGTGCAATGTGCGTGGCGATTCCAGGGATCAGGGCTAAAAAAGTAAAGACAGAGTCAACAGGTCTCCCGCCCCGCGGGAGTCATTTTAATTCGTTGCAGTCCCTCCAGGGGCTGTATCAAAGTGCAATGTGCGTGGCGATTCCAGGGATCAGGGCTAAAAAAGTAAAGACAGAGTCAACAGGTCTCCCGCCCCGCGGGAGCCGCGGGCGTCGTTTTAAATTGTTGCAGTCCCTCCAGGGGCTGTATCAAAGTGCAATGTGCATGGCGATTCCAGGGATCAGGGCGAAAAAAGTAAAGACAGTCAACAGGTCTCCCGCCCCGCGGGAGCCGCGGGCGTCGTTTTAAATCGTTGCAGTCCCTCCAGGGGCTGTATCAAAGTGCAATGTGCGTGTCGATTCCAGGGATCAGGGCTAAAAAAGTAAAGACAGAGTCAACAGGTCTCCCCAGCTGTAAAGCTGTCATCTCACACATGAGAGCCATAATGGGGATAACAATTTCTTTACAACCACTAATGATATTGCTGGGCGACCCTAGGAGAATACCGAATACCCTCTAGCCACACCACATGGGAAGCTTATTACTCATCTGCTGATTTTGGTGCAATTAGTGCTCGCCCAATTCTGGAGCAACCCATCAGTCCTCCATTAAACATTTGGGGGGGGGAACTATGGATGATTTATGCACTTGAGAAACTAACTGCAATGCTCCATGACAGGATGGACAAATTTGAGACCACATGAAACGGGACAGATTGATAGAAATCGATCCCAGCCAGGTCTCAGAACTGGTTCGAAAAGCTGGACTTAACATAATGGAGTGAAATTCCAATGGAGACACCCCTTTCTAGACATTGTGACAATGTGTACTATTGGAGCTCAGTGTGTTTCATACATATTATACATGCAGTGACTGTAATGTGTTTCAATATGTGAATGTCATTTTATTTCTATAATAGTATTGTTATAAAGAAAATCAAAATAAAATGGTTAAAAAAAGAACACTATCTGCAGAGGACTTGTCAAGGTTGTTTGGAGGTAATATTTGAAAAAGTGAATGGTTAAAGAAAGGGAATGTGATCTGTTCCTCAATAGTGCATTTGAAGGGTGAGATTCAGTGTAATGGTCACTGCTCCACGCCAAGTTAACAGTTTACTTTTTTACATTTCAGTTGCCTACGGCTCATATTTTGACCACGCCATTGCTTGGAATAAACGTATAGACGACGAGAATGTCATGGTTGTAATGTTTGAAGACATGAAAAAGGTATTTTTGCTTTCGTGATTTGATAATATATATGCATGAGGTACATAGTAAGTAATTTGTGATTAAAATTCACTGTTTTAATTTACAAGTAAATGTCCAGTCATATTTTATTCTATGGCAATTGTCTTCACAACAATCTCCCCCCACTATCAACATTTTCTTCATCCCTTCGTATAGCACTGATGTTTCTAAATGCTCAAATTTGATTTTTATGACTCAACTTTTTCCGTCTCAGTATCCCCCCAGCAACAGCACTTTTAGAATGCAGTAGTGGGTGCTGACGGGAGTCTGTACGGCAAGACTTGAGATTTCCAGAGGATGCACCACAGCCTGGGCCAGTGACAGATGGCCGTGCTATGCCCAGTGAAGCCCACGATGAAGATGGCAGCCATGTGGTGCCAGAGCTGAGCTTGGAGCAGCGTGACTGAGCACCCGCTGAAGGCGAACAGGGAGCTCTGATGAGGGCTCCCCCTTATTGCTACCAGGAGCCAGCGGTGCCCAAAGTTGGAGGTGGGCCCTCCCTTCTTTTCCTCTTGGCTCTTCCACCCAGCGGGAGACTCATTGCACGACAGAAGCCGTGGGAGGCCACTGGAGCCAAAGAGACAGTCGCCCTGCAACTTGGGAGTCCAGAATGGCTTCCCGATTTCCCTGCCCCTGTTTGGGGCGGGATTGTCAGTTCTTCCCGCTGGTGCTGCACTATTCTCCTCCTTGGGGGCCCCCTCGCTTAGAAACTGTTGGAATCCCTGGGTCTGGAGGTGAGACTGGCACTGGCCTGTGAGGGGACACGCTACGCGCCCAGCGAGCCTGGACATAACGCCCCAGGCCAGGGCTGGCCATGAAGTGAGGAGGCGTACAGTTGGACCAAGCTGGACTGGGCTTAAGACTACGCCACACACGGAGCTTAGTATAACACGTCTTTATTCTTCTGTGGATAACCACAAACTCAACATTCTAAACCTGTATTGACTTCACTATGCTCTAACGCTTATGTCACAGTTGTACGGAGTCCATCAGGAGCCAAAAGGGTTATGTCATTGTTAACTCACACAACACTACATCTCCCCCTCTGTTAAATCAAAACTGACAATTTTTTTACAAATATATACAATTATAACTCCTCAATGAGTCTTCGTGGTGCTCTGATCACACATCTTGACCATGTCTTCGGAAGCTGGGGACAGGAAGTCGAAGTGTGCATGAATTGCGTTGGCAAGAACAACAGCAGTCAGGGGGTCTCCAATTGTCCTTTCAGACCCAGTCTCTACATTGACATCAGTGTCGGATGAGTCACATGTCGGAAATGCAAGGAATCTCGCGTGATAGACTTCCCAGGACTTTGGGCAGTCACCATGTGTCCTTAGCTGGTCACAACATGAAATGCATCGAAGGGAGCATCAGATTTCCATTTTCTAGGGAGACGGACAAGCACTCGATCTCCTCTAGTGAACGTAATGCCCTTTTCATGTCGGTTCTTATCTGCATAAGACTTCATTTTTCTTTTACGATCCAAGTCTTTTATACAGGTTTTTTCCTCAGTACTTGATCTTCTGTTGATCCATTGAGGTAACTTGGTCATCATGTCTCTCCCAAACATCAAGGTTGCAGGGCTTTCACCTGTGGTCGAATGGTAAGCTTGAAGAGTAGAATTCAAGACAGTCTTAAGATCCAGCTTTTCCAATACAGTACGCTAAACAGTTTTTTTTAAGAGTACTCATGAAACGTTCAACAAGGCCATTGGCCTGGGGCCAAAGAGGTGTGCTCTTCTGATGCTTGACTTTAAGATGATTGAGAAAGTCTCTGAATTTTATACTGTTGAAAGGTGGGCCGTTGTCAGATTTTAAGATTCTAGGAATACCCCATGTCACGAAGATACCGTCTAATATTTCGATGACTCTTTCATGAGTGATGGATGAGAGATCTTCTATCAATGGAAAACGGGAGTATTCATCAACAATCACCATCAGGTGATATCCATTGACAAGAGGACCAAAGAAGTCAATGGCAATTCTTTCCCATGCATGATTTGGCAACTCTGACATGTTTGTTGTGTTGAGTGGTTTAGATGAAAGGCAGTTGCATAGAAAACAGGCCTTCAATTCTCTTTCAACTCTCTTATCGAGATGGGGAATCAGACTCAGTCTCAGAGAGCTCGTTTTGTGGCAACGATTCCACGATTTCCTTCATGGGCCATTTCAATTATCTGTTGTCGCAGACTCTCCAGAATAACAAATCTCAAATCTCTCAGGATAATGGCATCTTGAGTAACAGTCAGTTCATCTTTGACATTTTTAAACTTCTGGTATTCACTGTCACTGGTAAGAAGTCGAGGGTGCTGGCTCCAAGACTGATGTGCAATAATGACTTTCAGTTTTATCATGTCACTATCTTGTCTCGGGGCAGTGACAGTTTGTTCCAACAAAATGGCAGCTGGTGTGCTGGATTTCACAACGAAATTAATGTAGGCTTCGGCTGGCTTAGAAGGGGTATTATGCCACTGTATGGGGCACCGTTGAGAAGTAGTCGACAGGGTTTTGATCTTTCCCTGGATGGTGCACAATTGTGTAGTTGTATTCTTGTATTCGTAGACCCCAACGTTCAATGCGAGGAGGCATCTTGCCCTTTGGATTGCCAAAGATGGCCAACAGTGCTTGATGAACCGTAACAATCGTGAAAGGCTTTCCATATAAAAATACGTGGAAATGTTCGCAAGCCCACACCACTGCTAAACCTTCTTTCTCAGGTTGTGAATAAGCACGTTCAGTTTGGGACAAACTTCTGCTTGCATTTGCCACAATATGCCTTCAAGCATTTGGGTTTCCGTTGTGCTGTGCAATAATGGCGCCTAACCCGACTGGTCTTGCATCAACAACAACCTCTGTATGAAGCTTTGGATCAAAGTATGCCATTCCAGTAGCATTCTCAATGGCTTGTTTGATCTTCTTGAAGCTTTGCTCACATTCATGTGACCAATTAAATTAAACATTCTTTTTCGTCAAGTCTCTCAGCAGAGCACTTACAGTGGCAAAGTCTTGTATATATCTAGAACAGTAGCTGGCCATGCCAAGGAATGAACGTAACATGGAAACATCTTGTGGGGGACTGGCAGTTGACAACGCTTACACTTTCACTGGATAGGGTGTCATGCCCCCATCAGAAAAGATATGGCCAAAGAGTTTTAGACTTGTCCTATGGAACTCACATTTGTCTGCATTCAAAGTCAAACCTGCATCCACAAGTAAACAACACACTTGTGTGACAGCTTTATCATGCTCCTTCTGTGTAGCTCCGAAAACCAATGTCATCACTATAATTAAAAGCATTCATGACAGGCTGTATGATATGTCGAATGACATCTTGAAACAGTTCTGCAGCTGATGACACACCGAAACGTAGTCTTTTGTATCGGAACAGACCAATAAGTGTGAAAAAGGTTGTAATGTACCTGCAACTCTCCTCGAGTTCTAACTGATGATATCTTTTATTCAAATCAAGGTGAGAGAAGACCTTCGCACCATTTAATTGGGTTATCATGTCGGCGATGAGCGGACCTAGATGTCGTTCTCGTTCAATTGCCTTGTTCGCTTGACGCATGTCAACGCAGATGCGTACAGCTCCTTCCCTGTCCTTTATTAGACACTACCACTATGAGGGAAACCCAAAGCGTTGGACCAGTGGAACGTTCAATAATATCATGTTTTCACAATGATTCAAGTTCGTTTTCAACAGTTTCCTGTAAATGAAATGCAGCGCGTCTGTGTCTTTGAGCAATAGGACAGATGTCCTCATTAATGTGTAATTGTACTTTCATCGTCCTGAGTTTTCCTAACCCATGAAACAATGAAGGGAACTGACCTACTATTTCATGATGAGCATTCGTGTTATAGTTCACTGATATCAGTTCCATATCAGCAGCTGTGCTGAAACTGAGTACACAGGCTCTTGACGCTGTAACTTGAAGAACATCGCTCCAGACTAAGAGTTTCTCTCAGCATTCGTCATCTGAATGAATCTGACAATCTGACAGGCATCGGTCAATAACTCTGAGGCATGTAGCTTCCTCATCATTAAATTAACTGAACTTACAGTGCTTGATGAGCGTATCCAGTCTCTCAAGAAATTTGTCAATGGTTTCACCATCTTTCTGTTGTTCTTGACTGAAAATGTACCTTTTGTAATCTACATTCGGCATTGGATTGAACTTGAGATCCAAGACTAACCGCCCGCGGAGAACTCCGCTTCGCCTGCGGAGTGTGCGGAGATTTGCCTACTCCGCGTTCTGCGGAGAACGCGGAGTAGGCAAATCTCCGCACACTCCGCAGCGGAGCGGAGTTGGCCAGCCCCCGCCTCCACCCCCCTATTAACAATGAATTAGACTTTAATGAAAAGTAAAATAAAAACCACTTACCTGTACTGCGGAGTCCCCTGGCTGCCCTCCTCCTCTTCCTCGCCTTCTCTGGGTAATCCTTGCGAAAACTGTGCATGCGCGCGCTCGCGCGCATGTACATTTTTCACAAGAAATGCGCATGCGTGGGCGCGCTCGCATGCGCAGTTTTCGCAAGGATTATCCAGAGACGGCGAGGAAGAGGAGGAGGGCAGCCCGGGGACGCCACAGTACAGGTAAGTGGTTTTTATTTTACTTTCATTAAAGTCTAATTCATTGTTAATAGGGGGGTGGAGGCGGGTGGCTGAGCGGAGCGGAGTTCCACGGAGTTTGTTCCCAACTCTGTGGACCTCCGAGTAGTCCCGCTGCGCCAACTACGCCCAGGGTTATTCAAGACTTCTTTCATTTGAGGGTATGTAATTTTGTCAACTCGCAGCATTTCCTTTATGACTTCTTTTACACCATCACCAGCTAGATTCCTAAGGTATTTGACAATCTTCGTGTTTCTTCTACCACATCAATGAAATCATCAAATGTCTCTATCCAAGTAGTCCATCTGTTGCCAATATTCAGCTTTTTGGTGATATCAAAGGGTTGTGGTGGTTTCAGGAAGGCGGCAGCATTATAACCATTTGGGTGATTGACTGACACTGAGAGCGAAGGGCTATCAACATTGCCTGCTGTCCACTAGGACCTGATTCATTCATACCATCTCTAAGACCCTGTGCTGTTCCGGCCTTGGGTCATTTTGGCTATTTGGTCGAACTGTGACCTCCCTCTTGGTGTCCATGAGAGACCTTCACTTTTCTGGAGACCTCTGTAGTTGTTCTGAGCTGCCACCCCGTAGCATTGATGGCGTGTTGCTTCGAGTATGAACAGCTCCATAAACACAACCCCGGGCACTTCTTCTGCGGCTACTCCGCCAAGCTCTGTGGTACGATGACTCTCTTCACTCAGTGCTGGTAAGTAGATGATCGTTTCATGTATTTGAATTGCTTTGCTTATAAGCGTCTCTTTGTACTGCCTGAGAGCTGGTTGATCTGTGCCTCGCAGCGCTTCTGTTCGCAGCATTATGTTGCAATATGTTGTGGCGATTTGCTGTTCTTTCAAAACCTGGTTGTATCATCCTATAGCGTTATCACTCTGTATGATGTATAGCTTTAGGTTGCGTTGTAGTACTGTACCTCTCCTTTCGGCCTTCCCAGCAGATTCTCGCCCAACGATGTATAGACTTCTCAGTGAAGCTTTAATTGTCGTCAAATGATTCACACTGGCTGGAGTTGCGCTTTGAATCCACATACGCCAAACGTCAATTCAGCACTTCGACTGAGGCACACGTGGCACGCACAAGCAGTTTGCTGGACCACGGCAACTCTCTTGGAGAGCACTGTCAATCTTCGGGTATTTGTCCCCTATCTCGTTGCCAGTTGTAGCCTAATCCCCAACCCCAGCCATGACTATGCCACACACGGAGCTTAGTATAACACGTCTTTATTCTTCTGCGTATTACCGCAAACTCAACATTCGAAACCTGCATTCACTTCACTACGCTGTAACACTTACGTCACAATTCTACGGAGTTCATCTGGAGCCAAAAGGGTTCCGCCATTGCTAACTCAAATGACACTACAATGTACAGCCCACCTTCTCACCACAATAACCGGGCCCAACCTTGAGGCCACTGCTCGTTCTTCCTGTGGGTCGCTGGTGCCTTCACTCCATGACGCCCCCACCCATCTCAGCCCCCACAGGTGAATACCAAGTTGATAAAAAGAAGGTAATGAAATTCCATTTTGGTGAAGATCTATTGGACAAATGGTCAAATAGTCAATTCCCAAAAAGAAGACACAATGAATTAACAAAAAAGACTGGGTTTTCAGTGTGATTTCTGTGTGTAACACAGTCAGCCCTGGAAACGTAAGCTGGGAAATAAGAGTAAGCCAAGCAAAGAAGAAAGCTAAGGAGGTAGAGGAAGAGGAGGGCAGGGGTGAAAGGAAGTTTAAGGAAATGGGAGTAGGAATGGACGTGAGTTACGGTAAAAAACAAGCACTAGCAAAGCCCATCAGACTTGCCTTTTCGACCTATTGGCTTTGCCAATGCTTTTTGGCTATGCTCTGCAGCATGGCCAAAAGAAAAAGGCACAATGATGCTGCTGCACCTGTGTCAATTTGAAGGCATGCTCATGCGTGATGACATGTGCACAGGTATGTGTCATTGCACATGTACAATCCTATAAAATGATGCAGTTGCCCCCTTGCCCAGGAAAGGCCTCAAGGCCCGCCTCCCATCAAATGGCAATTTAGTTTATTTTTTGGTCCACCTTGCCCATTATTAGCAGCTTCTTTCAGTGCTTCATACTAAAAAAATTCCAAATATTGCAGTGGCACTAGACTTCACTGTTTTCTTGTCTGAGCAGGCAAAGAAATTGCCGAAGTTGCCTGGTCTAAAATCTCAGGAGGCTTGGAGTGCCCAGAGACCATTATCAAGGTAAAGGCAAGGGAGGTGAGAAGAGACATAACATTGGTGGTCCCAGATGCATGGGAGAACTTTTGACACTGTCCACTGCACTCAGGGATCCGACGATAAGCCTAGTCACAAGGCGAAGCACCAGCCTGTGGGTCAGTAAAACACACACCTGCCCCCACTGGAACCAGGCTAGTACCCCTCTGCTTCTTTTGTACTTACGGCATGGGGACCAAGCCCCAATAGCCATTCAGGGCAGGCAAACTAGCCCCAAATGGCTTGCCTGGCTCCCTGGCCCACTTCCACAGGCCTATCACTTTGGGGGTGCCACGCTGATACCACAGATGCTAGACCAGTTCTCTGCATGACCTCTCTCCTGTGCTGACTCTGAAGAGCGCAGCTGTCCACAAAAGTTCTCCTATACATCCCGAGACAACCAATGTCATGTCTCTCTTCATTTCCCTTGCGTGGTCAATTTCTTCCTGCTGTGTGGTCATTCACCTAGGCACCAACACTCACTCCAACCACCTGCACTGTCTCCTTGCACTCCCCACATATGCACAGGGTTATTCTGAGGGGATGGAATGATCTGAAACAGTATCCCCTGACAATTTTTTTCTCTGCATGGGGACCGAAGGATAAGTTATTAGGATATTACAGATCAGGGGTTTGGAGCCACTTTTTCAAGTGGCCATCTTGGTTGCTCACTCTCTGGGGCCCTCATTTTTTTGCCCATGTTATTCTAGTTGAATTGCTTTTAGTTCTGTCAGCCTTGTCTCAAGTTCTTCCCTTTTTTCTTTACTCTCCTTGTACTGCCTAGCCAATATTGTGATTATTGTACCTCTAATGACTACTTAAGTGTCTCCCAGAATGTGTTTGTGTTGATCTCAGCAGTGCCGTTCTCAGTCAGGAAGTGGGAGATAGTTTCTTCGATTTCTTCTAATTTGGCAAAAAACTTAAAAACTGCAGCAATAGACCTGTCAAATTAGATCTTCCTAATTTTCAGCAGATGCCCCTAGTTGCCTTAATTGTTAAAGAGAATCCCCAGGCATGTGAAAGTGGATACACAAAGGAGTCTGCTCTTATTAACATATGAGATCTCAACTTACTAGGGAACTGACCATAAACCACAGCATAGGATTTGGAGTTGTTAATGGACAGACCCAACTGGTTCATAAACAGAGCAAATCTGTCCAATAGCTTCTGTAGCCCTACCACTGTTCTGGAGAGTAATACACAATGATCAAAGTACAACAGAGCCGGACGACCCCTTGATCCCACCTTGGGTGTATCTGCCTCTACAAGTAACAAAGATTAAACAAGATGAGTCAGCAGATGCACAACTGGGGGATCAACTCCCATTTCTCACATCCTTCCCCATAGCTTGACTCAATCTATACAGTCAAACGCAGAACTAAGATCCATGAATGCTAAATGTATACAGCCTCTCTCCACCTTGGTGTATTTACTGAGTAAAAGGTGAAGATTCAAGCATTGTTCTATAGTTCCCAAGCCTTGTCTGAACCCATATGGTGCCTCAGAAAGTATACCTTTCTCAGTAGTCCAAACCTCCAGTCGCTCTAGTAGAATCCTGTCCAGCACTTTGGTGGTAGAACCAATGAGGGAAATGGGACGGTAGCAGCAGGGGTCTGCTCAGTTCCCCTTATTAAAGATGGGGATGATAATTGAGTTGGACCACAATACAGGAGGGCCAACAAGTGTTGCACTCCTCAGAACATTGACTATTACTAGGACTGATCGTTCTATATTATCCTTAAACAAATCAATATAGACTCCATCTGGACCCGGTGCTTTATTTCTTGGACACAGTTCAATTGCCAGGATAACCTCCTTTAGGGTGATTTACAGAAAATCTCTAATTGCCTGAGTTGGGTAATTCAGAACATTACTAACCAGCGTGTCTGGCAATATATTGTGATGTTATACACCTTAGAGAAGTGTGCCACCCAGAGATGCGGCGGAACGATTGTATCCATCCCTGTGTTATGATTCTCTGAAAAAAAGGTGCATTTACAATTTTCCAAAAATGGGACACATCGTCCTTAACACTGGCCTCATGTAATTGCTCTCAAGCTTTCTGCCTGATAACACTCTTTCTCTCTTTTATTGCCTCCTTATAGAGCAGTCTGCATATCATTACCTCCTCCATCATTTTTGTTGACGTTTTCAAATCCCTGATTAAACAACTATGGGCCTGATTCTGATGCGGGTTGGAAAAGCTTCCCGACCGAGGGCCTGATTCTGATGCGGTTAGGAAGGCCTCCTAACGGCATTTGCTCCTTCCAAATCGGATCGGGAATGTGTCTTCCCGACCGAGAGCCCAAATCTGATGCGGTTAGGAAGGCCTCCTAACGGCATTTGCTCCTTCCAAATCGGATCGGGAACGTGTCTTCCCGACCGAGGGCCTGATTCTGATGCGGTTAGGAAGGCCTCCTAACGGCATTTGCTCCTTCCAAATCGGATCCGGAACGTGTCTTCCCGACCGAGGGCCCAATTCTGATGCGGTTAGGAACAAATGTTCCCATTGAAGTCAATGGGAGTTCAACCAAATCGTATCTGGAAGCATCCGGATGCATCCTACTCCGCCGGTCGGACTTTCCCGATCCGAGTGGGTCGGACACCATTTTCCAACCGATTCGGTCGGGAAGCTTTTCCAACCCGCATCAGAATTGGCCCCTAAGTGCAGAAGTGCAGGCCCCATCGAACCATTTATTTTTCTTTGGTTCTCTGCAAGATGATGGTAAAACTAAGAGCTCAGAATCAATTTTGCAGACTTTGTTATAGCCCTAAGCAAATAAGCGGGATCTTCCCCAGTACCCAGACACACCTTCAGCTGTTCCTGACTCCTATCAGCCAATTCTATCAGTAGATGGCCAGAATCTATAGTGGCCCAGTTGCGCAGAATGGCTCCATTCTGATTTGCCTCTATTGGAAGAACAACATGGGTGTGCTTTTAGTGTGGCCTATGGATAATCTTCAAGCCAAAGCGTTATGATCACTCAGAAAGGTTTGAAGAATTGCAAAATTAAAAACAGTCTGGCACCATTGATTTGAAACAGCTATAAAATCAATCATATTGCCTGTACCTCTCCCAGTGAAGGTAATGTGGTCCAAAGCCTATTTAAAACCTCCCCACAAGGATTATGCTCAAAATGGGGGTGATCCGCATAATTATAACCCACTGTACCCCACACAGCAGTCCTTGAAATGAATCAAAGTCTACTGGTAGAAAAAACCCCACATTACAGCAAAATCCCCCTTTAACTCTTTGAGTGCTGCGCTTAAGGCTACATTCAATGGGTTTGCTATATCGACATTCTTACAATTAAAGATATTATGATAAGAACAATGCTCGAACTGGCACAAGGGGGCAAACATATAATTTGAAAAAGCGAGAGAAGAGAAATATGGGTTCCTTAAATTTATTTTAAAGTGACCTTTTTTCTACTTACAGGATTTGGTTGCTGCAACTACACAAATAGCAGATTTCTTCGGGATAAGTTTGACAAAAGAGCAGATTCAATTCATTGCAGAGAAAGGCAGCTTCAAAGCTATGAAAGAAAAATCTGATGAGACACATGGCAAAATGGGCTCACTCATTTTTCGAAAAGGTACATTTATATAAATATATTTCAATTTATTTGACTCAGTTATTGTATGTGAAAATACAATTGAAGATAGAAAAGGAGCAATGAAAGAGAAAGGGAATGCTATTGTGGAATATTTGAGTATGAATCAGCTGTGGTGTTGGAGAACCAGTGTTTCTCTAGGAGGCAAGGTATGTATTTGCTCCTTTTGTGAACCCGTATTCTTGGAGGTTGTACTACTGAACATCAACACCAACAATATCATGATATAGGAATATCGGGGACAGAATATCGAGGGAAAACATATCGAAAGGTAAGTGCATATAGAGAAGCATAGATTTAGTATTCCTATCTCCCCATTTATGTACCTTGAAGAAATATGTACCATGTAGTCGATTTTTGATTTTTGATATTCTATCCTTGATACCTTGTACAATAAATAGCGTGGTTTCGATATTCAGCGGGCAGACCATTCTTGAATAATCCAATGTTCCTGTTTACCTGCGGACTCCAGTATTTTTCATTACAGAAGAGCACACAATCAATTGCAGGAGGCTTGATTAAAAAAATATGTTGGTGCAGTAGCAGTTTCAACAAATTGTTAGTTTTAAGCAGTGACAATGGGTCTCATTGCTTTCCTCAAATAATCTATACAAAATTAGCATTTAATGTGCATGACGTTTCATTTACTTAACAACCTATACAATATCCTGCAAGCCACAGGTGGAGATGAGTGATATATTTTAAAAATGTTAGCATTAGTGTGCCTCTTGATTTCATACAACTGGTGCAGAAACAAAGGAGAAGCAACAGTGTGGTGAAGAGATGCAAATGCCAAGAACTGAAACACATGCTGCTATTCCTGGCAAAGTTGAAGGTTATTGCGAAGTGCCAGTCTCATTTCTTCACGATGCCCAAAAAATCTTGGAAGTGGTTGGAGAAGAACTTCGATGGCTGGTATTATGAATGGGGTATTAATTTATTAATTTGGGAGGGAAGTACCCCTACAAATATAATATATCCACACTAGTTAGATCAAAACACTTCTGAGGCTATCCTCAGAGAAGTGTGTGAATATTTAAAGTTGTATTAACAATTTCAGAGTCTAAGATAAAACACAATAACATTTCCCAAATCCAAATTAGAAAAATGTAATGAGCAAGAAATACATCAAGATCATTAAAATATGTTAAGGGTAATCAAAGATATGCTTTTTTAATGTTTTAAGGTGAAAAGTGCCAAGGAAAAGTAAAGTATCAATCAAACATCACTGTTCTTAGTTGACCGGGACATCGGCCTGATTTCATGCTGACCACCATACAGCGGAGGTCGAATACACCAAGCAGGCCATCCCAATGAAAGATTGTAGCTTTTTTATGTCTACCAGAAATGCAAGGCTAGACCTCTCATGATATGTATGTGGTTGTAATAAAGTAAAGACCAATCATAAAAACAAGAAATGAAAAGATCATAAACAACAAGGCAATGTAACGACAGTTAACTGTGGTATCAAGTTCAGGAGACAATCTGACCGGGTCCAACAAGCGATATGAATATTTAACATAACAAAACTTATTCTTATCAGCCTGCAAAAAAGTGAAGGTATAACTTCTGGCTCAGTGGGAAGGGGAGACCAAGAATCGATGGTCTTCACAGAGGGACCGCATTACAAGTTGATATATATATATATGCGCAAACTAATAGTAGAAGGGTCAGGGAACCAATAGTGTGGCATTCGGTGGAGTTGTGTGATATTTGCAGTTATTTCAGATATTGGCACTGATTATGGATCATTTGCGATGAAGGCAAAGGTGATAGTATCAAGTGTGGCGTGCAAGTTGCACTACCTGTGTGAAAAAGCGATCAAGGTTGCAGAGTGGGGGGAGATGAGGGAAAGCCGAGAGTGTGCTACTATTTGTTCTAGCTCTGGTGTCAACCTGCCATCAGACCTCACGGACCAGCATTAGTATCAGCATTCAGGAAAAGAGCGGCAATAACTGGAGGTATACAGTAATTCTGTCTTGTACTTTATAGATGAGTCTCTCATAGGATGCAGTTTACTACATTTCCGTTATCCATTCATCATGAGTAGGGGGATATGGAAAGTGCCAATAATGGAGGATACAGTTCCTTGCAGACATTAGCACTGTAGCAAGCAAGCGTTGGTCATGGAGAGTCAAGGAAGGGAGGTCAGTTAGGTTATGGAGCATGATCAGCTGTTGCAAATGGGGCAGCGGGATCTGAAGGGTCTCATTGAGTGTGTTCCCTAGCTCATGCCTAAGTCAGAAAATATGCAGGCAATCATGTAAGATGTGAACAATGTTGCATTCCTCTTGGTTACGTCTCCAGCAGTTTGAGTGGTGAAGTAACCCAGCTGCATTCAGTTTTTGTGATGTCCATTACCAATCTTGGAGTGTCTTGACCAGACAAAATAGGGCACTGTTATGTTTCATATAGATGCCCTAATATAGGCATTGTTTGAGATGCCCTAATATAGGCATAATCTTTCACCTACATTAGTTCCCTATTCTCCACAATAACGGGCGCTGAGGGCTGAACCTTATCTAGACTGTGGTTTGGGTACAGAAGGAGGGTTTTTCCCGAACCATGGCCCCCTATATCATCTTCGATGTGCTCATCCAGTATGATTAAATATTCATAAGAGTTCTAGGAAACCAGGCAGGGGCTAGGATCCACCTGCATAAACATCTACGTAACCGGTTCATCCCATACGTCATCTTCATACCCAACAATGGCTAACACAAGACACAAGGGACAAAGGGACTCTATACTTTTCTGTATAAATACAGCACCTCTTGCTATCAGTAGTTAGAGGGAACCGAGACTTCCAGGCCGACACACTGACCAGAAACGCTGAGGCTCCTGCATGCAGTTGCTCCAGCTGACAGTGGTCTAATCATCCCTTGCGGGGTGTCCAACTCGAGACCAGGACGAGGTCCCACACTCTCATTATTCAGGTAATGGGGTTTGACTCAATCCTAGCGGGATTCTTGGCTTCTTTCGCACCTACTCACATGCTAGGTACACTTAGGTACATCTAGACAGGCATCGTAGGAGTATGCGCTTTATTTTATAAATGCATTTTATATTCATGTATATGTTCATGACTATTGCAAAATGGTAGAACTGTACTATCCTTTCTTATTCACTGTACTGCTCATCATATATCTCTGCTACTGTTTAACAGTTGTCGCAGCACATATATTTTATACTAGAAGAACAACTGTGCAATAAAGTCTTATTGTAAACACGCTCGACTGTTTCTTCTGTGTAACTCTCTGAGACCAAATGAGCAAGCACAAGTGACTGAGCGAAAAGTAGTACATTGTTTCCACGAGTCTGAGGAATCAGGGTTGTTGTGTTCTGAGGTTGCCAAAAACTAATCTCTCTGATAAAAAGGAGATTCTAGTGGCACTGTGAGCTAGCTAATGCAAACAGGCTAACATACGCAGTGGGGGTGCTCAGAATCAGTCTGCCACCAGGCCCACAGTGTATGTTATCCAAAAGCGCAGGTCCTGCAGGGGTACTATAGGAACTACACTACATGGCGCCACCAACGTGGGTTTGGTACTTATTTAACAGTAGAATCTGAGTAGTTCAGTCGTGCTTATTCTCAGAGACCCCTACTCACAAAAACCAGAGACGTCTGGAGTGGGTGGGCACAAACTGCGCCACAGCTGAGTAGGCGAGAAATCCTATTTATTGTCTGTTGGTTAATCAAACTTGAAGGACATTTAGTTCTCAAAATTGTGCAAAACACCTTATCTTAATTTCCTTGGACAGTTATTCCGTGTTCTTAACACAATGACTACCAAAAACAGAGAATTAGACCCACTGGCACAAATAGGTCAGTCAGATGAGGAGGAAGATGCCAATGCAATACAAATTGCAGCCAATATAAGACACACACTCACAGTCAAACTCCTCAAAAATGGAGTACCATCCAGAGGAGGTGTAGTAATATTCGTGATAGAGGCACACGAAGATTTCCAAACAGGTGTTCCATTCATGGGTTACATTCCCAGCAGCAAATGCTATAACAAAAACTTTTCATTATTTTACACATGAAGAAGTCCCAGCAGTCTACACCCCGTTTGAGGAGATTGAAATTCCGCGTAACTACCGTGAAAATAATTTCTGGTTTAATGGTGCCCTACCCCACTCAAGAAGAAGAGCAAGACTCGGTCCATTAGGAAGACCAGGAGCAACATGGCCGATATTAGCGACCTATGCACCACATCCTGACATTGACACAATGCCAAATGATGAATTGCTTTTTCAACACAAAGAGTTGACAAAACTTTACAGAAACATGACACAATTCGTCATGAGGACACTTGCGGTCCAACCAACAGTAATTACACCAAATACAGCTCCTAACAGAGCACAGCTACTAAAATTACTCCACAAACATTACACGCGGTAATGGGTAAATTGCCCAGAAAACGTGAACAAATTCCTTTCTGGGTAGCTCAGAAAATAACCCAGTTAGAAGCAGTATTCCCAAATACCACATTATTTGAAAAACACAGAATGTTAACAATCTGCTTTCCCATGGGATTACACCACAGTTAGAGGATTGTACCTCTTGGGGTACAGTCTTTGCTGCCATATATACCAGAACTCATGGTATTCCTTCATTAGCAGTGATACCAGATGTATTAAGACAAATACAAAATGAGTACGGAGCAGAGCCTGCTCTGAACTTGGGGATGAAGTTATTAAATAACTACGACCAGGTATCAGCCATAATACTAGCTAACATTAAAGGGGAAGCAGCATCAGTGGCAATCAGCCAACGCCTACAGGAGTTCTCTCCATTAGAACAGGAGAATGAACTACCCAAAATAATTGAAACTGCGTATGCAGAGTTAGGCAGGGATAGTTTGGGGGGAAAAGCTGTAAAACCTCAACTAATGGGCAATCCCGAAAAGGACACTTCTAAGCAGACACCGACTTCTTCTAAAAAGAAGTGGGATAATAAAAAACAACAAAAGTTTAACGACAACAGATCTCAGTCCCGAGGTAGGTCTCCTCCACAGGAGCCCCCTGAAAAGAGGTACAATCTTAGGAATAGGGATAATATTAGGAAACCTGACAGGTATCAGGATACTGATACACGTTCCTCTTGTTCCTTTCAGGGCTCGAAGAAAAACTCAGAGAGAGAAGGACAGTCAGAACACAGAGAGAAGCGCACACAGTCCAGAGACAACCAGCGCGCTCCAGACTTTACTTCCAAAAAAGAAGATAAGCCAAAATAAAAACCTCAATTTAAGAAAAAGAAAGTTGCTGGTCTGAAAATCAGACATGCACAGAATTCTGAGGACACAACTTCTGAACGGGGAATGGGCTCTGACGATGCTAGACAGTGCGGCAGAAGTAACAATAGCTCGCCAGAACCTGAAGGAATTTCTGGTGACAGCGGACCTAACTGATTACATCACGGTGGAAACACCAGACAAAAGGGTGAGCGCCCCACATAAGTTACATGAAATAACACTCCGGATGGAGGGGGACAAGCCCAGGAAAATAAAAGGTCTCTTTTTGAAGAACTTATCTTCTGGGTATGACATCCTGTTAGCCGAACAAGATTGGCCGCCAGCATTCGTAATGGAGTGCCCCAGGGGAGAAAGTATAATTTTTCCTGCATTTTCCGACCATGTTCCCGTTCACCTTAAACATACATATGCGCGGGAGTGGGCAGTAGCCCAAGCTCCAGCATTGTACAAAAATCACGCTGGGTGGGATGAGGATTCAACCTACCACGTGATCCCGTTAAAAGTTTCACCTAATGCTCAGAGGCAATACCCAATAAAGCAAGAAGCTAAAAAACAGGTCAGGGAGATCTTAGATCAACTTGAATACCAGGGGGTCATTGAAAAATTTACCTCTCCAATGAACAATCCTTTGTTTCCCGACTCTAAACCCGACAATACATATCGTCTAGTTTTAGATTACAGACATTTATACTCATGCACAAAGACATTTGCTGTCATAATGCACATAGGGCCGCATTAATGAATAACTGTGCGGAAAAAATACAAAACAACACTTGATATCTCAAATGGATTTTTCTGCCAAAATATAGCGCCTGAAAGCAGGTATTTGACTGCATTCTCAGCGTTAGGGTCCCAGCGACAATTTTGTCGACTCCCCCAAGGGTATAAGAATTGCCCCGGGGTATTTTCAGGAAGGGTAAAAGAGTTACTTCAGAAATTTGATGAAGAAGCATTGTCCTATGTTGATGATATTTATCTAACGGACGCTAATAGGAGCGAGGATGCGCTAGTACGCTGTTTCCTCTACTCGTACCATTCTTAGTTGCTTAGAGTGTTTTAATCTTGATACTGTGTTGTGACCTGCTTTTTAAATAATCCACTTTGCTGCTATTGTTATTTTAAAATCTGATTGCTGCTAGACACGCTTTTTTAAAATTGAATTGAAAACGATCACTCACTCCCACTCACCACGCATCACAGGGAATCCCGGCTGTGAAGACTAGGCTGTCATTTTGCTGAGGGCGCGCTCTAGTCGTTGGGGGCATATTCTGCATAAATCATGTGCACTGCGCGCCAAAGGCGCGCCTAAGGCAAGCCCGTCTGCGCCCGTCAGCGTCCCGGAAGCGGCCAGCGCCAGCAATGCTGCCCGTGCCCTAACGGAGCTGTCGGGTGGTCACCAGGTTTACAGCCGAGCAGACCTGTTAGCGTTAAATAACCAACACGCTGATTGTGAAGGACATTGGCCGATTTCTGATAACTGGAACAGGAGGTGTGAGAATTGTAAGTTCAGTTTCCGCACTAAGCTGGGCGACTGTATTCCGCTGGCAGCTCTCCCCTTAAACACCCGGAAAGGCAAACACATACGGGCAGCGCTAATCAACGCCTGCTCATGTGTTAAACATGCCTCGGATATATCTGAGCTCCTCTCAGATGAGCAGCTCAACATATTATTTGTGACTGAGACATGGCTGAATGAGTTCTCCGCACCAGCTATTGAGTTAGCTATTCCCAGGGGATATAAAAAAGTGAGGGCTGATCGCAAAGAGGGAAGAGGTGGTGGAATTGCGGTAGTGTTCAGGGACACGTGGACTTTTACTCGTGAAGACACTTTGGGCATCGGTGATGGAGAGGCTCTAGACTTTTGTATTGCTATATCCCTGCACTTCACACTGGGCGGCACACTGGTGTACAGACCGCCCGGTCCACCCGGTCCACCCGGAGCCTTTTTGAAAGCCCTAGATGAGGTGATTGTCCCTAGGGCCCTCTGCTTTTCGAACTTCCTGCTTCTCGGAGATTTTAATATCCATTTGGACTGTATAGAGGCTAGTGATACCAGGGAATTCTATGACTCGCTTGATATGGCGCAACTCACCCAATGGACTAACTCTCCGTCCCATAGTGGGGGCACATCTTAGATCCAGTATGTTCAAATTTCCCTCTGTTTATTACGGAACCCCTACAAGTGTCCTGGTCTGACCATTTCCTGATACAGTTCTCTTGGACCATTGCGCCTTCTCCCTTATCTAAGGGACCTCCTCAAGGCAGACCATCGCCAAGAATTGATTCGGCTGCATTGTGCAAAGCACTGTCGGACACACGTCCCACTCCCTCCACAAACTTGTCTAGTGCGCTGGAGAGTTTCACTAACTGGATCTCTCAGGCAATTGAGTTTTTGACCCCGCTCCATCTGAACAGACGAGCAAGAAACGCCCCCTCGAAACCTTGGTATTCCAGTAAGCTTAGGGAATTAAAACAGTCCTGTAAAATATTGGAACGCAGTTGGAGACAGGCCTACTGCCCCTTGGCCAAAATAGCGCTAAGGAAGGCCCAGCGAGTAAACTATGCTGCTGTAAGAGAGGCTAAAAGTTGCTTCTATGCGGAACGCATTGCCAAGTCTAAAAATAACTCGAAGGAAATTTTTTCTATTGTCCAGAGTTATTTAATGCCCA
This sequence comes from Calotriton arnoldi, assembly GCA_963921515.1. Lineage (NCBI taxonomy): Eukaryota > Metazoa > Chordata > Amphibia > Caudata > Salamandridae > Calotriton > Calotriton arnoldi. Next base: position 589,728 of record CAWUFW010007334.1, read on the forward strand.
ACGCTGAACGTACTTCCCTTCCTGCCTCCACCGAATGGTGTGAGAAGTTATCAAGTTTTTTTATTGAGAAGATCCAGGCAATCCAGGACAGTCTGGGGACTAACTCCCACGGGCAAGCTGGGTTTGTCAGTCTGATCATCTCTGCTTCCACCCAGCCAGTTTCCCTCCTGACGGGGTTTTCACCCATCGCCCCGCTTGACACACTGTCCATTCTTAAATCACTTAAATCAGGCTCGCCAACTGACCCGTGCCAGGCCAGGCTACTTGCTGAGGCAGCGGAGATGGTTAACCCTGAGGTGAGTACCATCATAAATTTATCCCTCCATACTGCCACAGTCCCCCTGAATTGGAAGCAGGCTAAACTGCTACCGCTTTTAAAAAAGCCCTCCCTTGATCCCAACACACTTGCTAGCTATAGACCTATATCTCTCCTTCCGGCCGTGGCAAAGGTGTGTGAGAAAGCAGTTTTTAAACAGCTATCCACCTTTGTTGAGGCATCTGGCGCCCTCCACCCAGCTCAATCCGGATTCAGGGCATCCTATAGCACGGAGACGGCCTTAGTCAAAATATCTGAGGCAATAAGGGAATGCTTGGATGCAGGTGGCAGAGCGGCTCTGATTTTATTGGACCTCTCTGCCGCCTTTGACACGGTGCCCCATCACCAACTGCTTGCTCGCCTCAAGTATCGGGATCTCTGGCCGGGCCTGGGATTGACTCAAATCCTTTCTAGAGGACAGGACCCAACAGGTATGGCAGCCCCCGTTCTTTTCGGCCCCCAGACAGGTGACTACGGGAGTACCGCAGGGGTCTACTTTGAGTCCCCTGCTTTTCAACATCTATGTCACTCCCCTGATCTACGCTTACGCCGATGATACCCAGCTCCTCTTCACCTGGAAGAAAAATGACTTGGCCCCGGACAAAGTGAAAGACTGTCTCTCTGCTGTTTTTAAATGGCTTGCACTGGCGCAGCTGAAGTGCAATGAAGACAAGTCAGAGGTTCTCCTGTACGGATCCTTTCCCCCGCATTTTAGAGAGGCTATCTGGCCCACTGAATACCCCCGCCCAATTCTGTCGGCAATCCTGCTAAGAACTTGGGGGTCTGGTTCAGTGAAGACCTCAGGTTTTCTACGCAGATTAAAAAACTGGCGGGAGTGTGCTTTGGCACGCTGAAATCCCTCAGAAAGTTTTTTCCCCTGCTGCCCCGGCCAGCTAAGGAAATGGTGACTCGTGCTCTTATCCTGTCACGCATTGACTATGCCAATGCCCTATACATTGGCCTGCCCGGTTACCATTTAAAAACCATGTAACCATACAAACCATACAGAATGCGGCAGCTAGGGTTCTGCTCGGTATCCCAGGAAGATCAAGCATGAAGCAACATATACAGGACCTTCATTGGCTTCCTGTGGCCCGCCGTGTCCAGTTTAAAGCTCTTACTTTGGTGCATGGAGCTCTACACGGAGAGGGGCCACTCTACCTTAGGAGACGCTTTACCTTCTATGTTCCACGAAGACATCTACGCTCCGGTGCTCATCGTCTGGCAGTCATCCCCCGCTTCCGCCTCACTCGCATGGGCGGCAGCTCCCTATCTTTTATTGCGGCTGAAGCCTGGAATTCCCTTCTGATGGAACTGCACAACATCCAAGATACCAGACTGTTCAAGAAACATCTCAAAACCCTGCTTTTTAACTAAATCTTGGTATGTTCAGCCTCTCCCGCTTCCTTCTATTAAGCACTCCCCGCCGGGACACTCTTGAGTATCCGTGCGCACTATAAATGCAGTATAACATAACATAACATAACATAACGGACGATGACTTAGAGAGGCACTTGACCAGGGTAAGCACCATTATTATGGGATTTGCCACTGAGGGCTACAAATGTAACTTTAAAAATTCAAAAATAGCCCACCTCAATGTCCTATTTTTGGGATATGAGCTGTCAAGTGAAGGGAAAAGTCTAGCAGCAAACTTTTTAGAAAAATGTGCGCTGCTCCAGCCTCCAAAATCATAAAAAAAATTTACAATCAATACTGGGAATCCTAAATTTCGGCAGAACATACATTTTAGATTACGCACAAAGGGTAAAACCCTTCTACGACCTAATAAAACCTGACTTTTCAGCCAGAAATTGGACACAAGAACATACTAATATTCTTCGTTCCCTCCAGGAAGACATGATAGCTTCCAAACACTTGCAAACACGTGTAAACGTACGCCACTTGGTGATCCGTATAATTGCGGGTCAATGCGGGTACACTTACTTAACCTTCAATGAAGAAGAAGCAGTACCAATCGCATACAAATCACACCTGTACACAAATGCAGAAACGCGTTTCACTTCAACAGAGAAAATACTGACAGCTGTTCAGACCGCTGTAGCAAGAGAAAGAGCACTGGCTCAGGGGAAACACATTATTGTCATAACCCCGGTACGGGTTTTAGAAGCTGTTACAAAGGCTAGCATTCAAAATGCGAAAGCCTTACATCCAAGATGGATACAATGGGTTAATTCTCTTACTGCAACGGACATTGAATTCAGATTTGATCCAAGTTTAAAAACACAGGCATTCCTGCAATATGAACATGAATAACCTCTACCAAATGAAATCTTGCCTCTCGATCAGTATGAATATATTATTTATACTGACGGATCTGCACAACCGGCCATAGGAAGTAAGCAGCAATACAGCGCAGCGTGTGCTATCGTTAAAGGTCACATGCAGGATGGAAAGTTCTATCCGAGTTGCACAAAAACGCAATCGCTAGGAGACTGCACGGCACAGTTGGCAGAGTTAAAAGCACTGATACTGGCACTGGTAAATACGGATCATGAATTCCCCACACTAATCGTGTGTGATTCGTTTTACTGTGTTCAGTCATATAATGAATACCTAGATCATTGGGAGCAAAACGGGTTTAAAGATGCAAAAGGTGGCACAATTAAGCATAAGATGCTATGGGAACAGGTAGCAGAGTTGAAAAACGAGCTACCAAGGACTCACATGATCCATACACTGAGTCATCAACGTGATGGCGTTCACGTTGAAGGGAATTCATTGGCTGATGAAGCCGCAAAGGGGGCTGTTCGCACGTCTTCCGTAGCTGCACTCACTCGTTCCAAAACGAGAATAGACGGTGAGATTATGATAGCTGTCATTGCTTCACGCAAAGGCAGCACAGCAGTACCTAAAAAATTTCCATTCAAATACTCCTACAAGTTAGATGCAAGTAACATTCCATATGCTCAGATTCCTGGAGTGGGGGATAGGGTAATACCAAATATGGATCACAGGTTAGGTTTAATTGTGGCAGCACACAAAGGGATAGGTTCTGTACATACGGGACTTAGGGAGACTGTTTCTTTGTTGAAACAACGCTACTGGTGGCCTGCGATGAGAAGGCAGATTAGAGACTATGGGGGATATTCTCAAGAACATGCGATAATCGTCGCCAAAATAGGTTAACGCAATTTTACATATCGCCGTCTATCGCGGGAAAATAACGCCGAGTTAACGTCGTATTCCCAACACGGCGTTAACATGCGATAGTATCCCGATAACGCGTCAAATGTCTGCGATAAAATCACCAGGACGGCGATAAAAATCCAAAGCCGAACGTGAAAAAAGTTGCGATGGGCCAACCGCGATAAAAAAGTCAGCGATAAGCTGCGCCAGGCCTGCAATTCTCACACGTCAGGCGGGAAAAATCACTATAAAAGCCGGAAAAAACCCCACAAAAAAACCAAAAAAACTGCGAAGCACAATGGAGGGAGCCGGAGCAAGTACAGAGGACAACCAGAACCCCACAAGCCCCACGGAGGACCAGCCTGGGACCTCGGGGTCAGGGAAGGGCAAGGAGAAGAAGAAGAAGAGGAAGACGCAGTTCAGTCCGCAGGAAAACAGGATCCTGATAACGGAGGTGATAGAACACCATCAACATCTGTTCGTCACCTCCACTGTGTCATTGGCAACAAAAAATGGAATATGGCAGTCCATCGTGGACAAGGTGAATGCAGTCGGAGTGCTGAGGAGGACAATGGAAGAGGTCAAGAGGCGCTGGAATGATGTGAAGCGCAAAACCAAGCAGAAACTCGGCAACAACCAGAAGGCAGCATTGCAGACTGGAGGTGGGAGTCCAGCGCCACAGGAGGAGCTGGATGAGATGGAGGAAATGGTGTCCACAGTCATCAGTGTGGAGACGGTGGCAGGAGTTGGGGGACCGGACACTGCTCAACATGACCTGACACAACAGCAGCAGGGTGAGTAACGACCAGGGACTGGGGGGACGTGGGGAGATGGGCACAATGGCACACATGCACAAATAAGTATAGCACAGTGCACACCCACAATGACTCTGGATCATGTCCCTGATCCCCTTGGAACACTGCAGCACACCTAGAAACAGCAAGTAGGTCCCCGTCGACTATGTGCCCAGAGGGGGCCTTCCCACACATCACCAATCTCACAACCAACCCATGCATATGTGCCAAACCCAGCAAAGCGGCGTGTCTGTGAGCCACACTGACAATGCAAGTGACACTGCATGATGGATAGCATGGCTGCAGTCAATATATCATGACATATTGCACGCCACGACACTGAGGAGGCTGAGTGTGGACCACAACCGTAAAGGAGCAGGTCACACTCTGACACATCCACGTGCACAAACAACCCCTGACGTCAACAACACATCTGCGGACAAACCATGCCACAGAGTCCCAACTCTCACCAAGAGCCCAATTTACCCAAGTCTGTAACATCTCAGCACTGTATAAGCACAGAAGTCAAAGGCACACCGCCTGGAAGGTATAAGGGGCAGCAAAATCAGAGCTGCAGGGGCGACTCACCCAAAATGCAGCACACACACATAACATTCAGAGCACATCAACTGTGACAACAATGTGGTACAAATTGCAACACATTCACAACAGAACAGAGGATACAACTGCGGCCGCTTGTGTGTCGAAACTGGCCAATCACATTTGGCATAGCAGGGAAATGTGAGATGATAATGTACAAGTACAAACACACATCCGTGATGTTGTCGATATGTCCACTGTCCCGCATCAAATAGGCAGCTCCTCCCAAACAGTCACAATGTACATTGTCATGCAGTCTGTATGTAAACTTGTACAATGCGTCAACATACATGTGAACACAATGTTAAACTGCATCTCCCCCTCAAATTGCAGAGGGAGAATCATCACCTCCTGCAGAGCAGACCGAACATCTCTACACTGATGACGAAGAGGACCTCCCCACCTTCGACACCGACGCCCTCCAAGAGCTCATGGACAGCTTCGGCACCTCACCTCCAGGAGCAGGGCAGCCCAGCTGCATCGAGGTGACCCCACCCCCTGCACAGACCACACAGCAGGAAGCACCCACCACCCCGGCTGTCTCCCAGGACCCCCACAAACAACACATGGCCTTCCAAAGCCGTGTGTTAGCGTGCCAGGAGAAGATGGCTGAACAGGTGCGGTGGGGTTCGACCTCATGGCAGCCAAACTAGATGCCATACGTGGGTGTCTAAGTCCCATCAGGAACCACTTACAGTCCCTAACGGACACCCACAGTCCGCTCAATGCTCTCCAACGATCCATGGCTCACATCGCTGGAGTCCTGACTCAGAGACAAGAACAACTGTCTAGTCAGAGTGGCTCCAGCGATGTCAGCCGGGAGTTGGAACACATGCGGAGGATCATGGAGAACAGGGAGCGGATGCAGGTGGAAAGAATGGCTGCCACGGCTGCACACCAGCGAGATGTAGCTGGGATCTACTATGCCCTGCAGACCCTCATCATGGCATTGCTGCCACAAGGCCTGGCACCGATGAATGCTGCTGCTGCCTCTACATCCACATCTCCGCCCCCTGATGTGTCAGTGCCTCACAGTGCGGCAGACAATCCACCTTCGGCCCCTGATGTGTCACTGCCACACAGTGCGGCAGGGATTCCACCTCCGGCCCCTGATGTGTCAGTGCCACACAGCGATGCAGGCAAAACACCACCATCCACATGTGAGGCACATGAAACATCAGAGGACGAAGATGCAGATGATTCTGCCATAGTGGTAAGGAGGAAGCGGTAGCATTCATCTCTGCCATATAGCCTGTTTCTGCTTGGTTCTGCCCTCTGCATCATCACCTTCCACTGTCCCCCGATACACTCTGCGACACTCACCTTGGACCTCGACATGGACTGCCATATTCTGTTTGGTTACCAATGACACAGCAATCAGACTGCGGACTGAACTCTTCCTCTTCCGATGAACTTGTCATTCCCTGAAGGACTCTGGCTGGCCCTCCACGGGGCAACAATGTAAAGTGGGGTTTGCATGGCCCTGTACTGCTCCAGCTTCAACACTCCACTGAATGTGAATAAAACATTCAAGTTCACACAGATGTGTCATGTCTATGATCATTCAAGTATGAAAGTATGGATGAATGTAGGGTCAGTGATTCCCCCTTACGTCCATGTTGCTCATGTCGTGGGACTCGAGTCACAGGGTGCAACATTGCCGATTGCGGTCCGGGTGGTGCCAACACCACGACAGAGACACACGCATTGGTTACTTTCTTGTCCAGCCCAGAACTGAACCACGCCCAGAGCCCCGGGCTCATCGTTCACACCCCTATGCTGGACCGGCATACGCCAGCCCAGCCCACTCTGCTTACGCTTACAGGGGGGGACGACAAAGCTACATCTCCCAGGTCTACCCTGTAGTGATCTGCTGATCACTGGTCTAGTTGTCAGCATGCCACAGCCACTCCCTGAGGGCTGGTTTACACCCACACCACACCCATCCAGCACAGGCGTCACAGGACATGTGACCCTGCCAATAAAAGGGGCCTACCACATCACATTCCCCACTGCCAGAGGTGACATGATGGCGTCCGCACCACGAGACTCAATCATGAAGGGGCCATGACTTGTGGCGCACTGGGGTAGTGGCACCCGATGCACTGCGGCCGGCACGAGGCCTGCCGCCACGGGACGATGACTTGCGTTGCACAGAGTTGGTGGCACCCGATGCACTGCGGCCGGCACAAGGCATACCGCCACGGGACGATGACTTGCGGTGCACTGAGGTAGGGGCACCTGAAGAGCTGAGCCGGTGTGCAGCCTGCGATGATGCCTGGACCTCGATACGCCGTCCTGCCAATCAAGATTCGATTTGGATTGAGAGCCCTGCTGGACCGCAGTGTACACCGAAGGCAGCTGGCAGCACACACATGACTCCGCGGTGCGGTGCCGCAGGGTGCGCTGGGGGTCTGTGGCGCGGAAACCAGCGACCGGCTGAGGAGGTTGCACCGGCACGTGGTGGGCCCTCTTGGAGACACGCCGGTGGCGGCAGGTGAGCATTGAGGCCTGGGTGTGCAGGGGCGGCCAGTCATCGCTGGGCGGCAGACCGGTCTGGGGACCAGGGCTGGGGTGCAGCAGGCATACAGGATTGCTCAGGCACCACCGGTCACGGCGGCAGCCTCGTGGTTGGGTGGGGGGCGCCGCCCTGGCAGACACGACCCTGCATGCGATGACGAGATGTGCGGGGGTTGGCTTGGGACGTAGCCACCTCGTCTCCAGTGTCAATCTGGCCGTTGGAGGTGGTGGGCCACATGTGTGTAGGCCTATGGACAGGATATGGTGGACACAGAGACACACGCAGTAGTTACTTTGGTGGCCATCCCGGAACTGAACCACGCCCAGAGCCCCGGGCTATTCATTCATGACATACGCCGGCCAAGGCCACTCCGCTCACGCTTACAGGGGGGGACGACAAAGCTACATGTCCAAGGTCTCCCACACTGCCTGGGAAGTTTGCGACGACATTCGTGAACAGGCCCCGGTGGTCCACTTTTGCCTGCACATTGATGGAATGCGTGTGGTTTCTGTTGGGGTTGTTGTGTGCAGTGTCGGCAGGGGGCACAAGTAGTACATGTGTGCAGTCAATTGCCCCCAACACGTGCGGGAAGCCAGCTATGGCGTAGTTCCCTTGCTTGGTCTCCAGCTGTTCCTGCGCAGTGTGGGGGAAGTGAAGGTGCAGGGGTATCAAGCTGTTTCAAACCGTGATGCTTACAGGTACGATTACTCCTGCATGATAAGACCGTGACAGAAGTTTGTGTGGTCGTAACCTTCCTTTTCTTTCCTATGAAGGTTATGACCACACGGACTTCTGTTACCGTCTTTTTGTGCAGGATTTATCATGCCTGTCAGCATCCCGGTTTGTCCAAGTGCAATACACTATGCCAGATTACGTTTGTGTCTATACGGACGCTTGACCATTGTCACCATTTATCCAACAGGTTTCTGAATACTGACTTTCGGAATATGGAATTGTATTGGGGGGTTCCCTCAGCATATGCAGTTTATTGAATCCACACGTTGCCCTGATGAAGTTCCCCGTTGGGAATGGTACGCGTTGGCTGAGCTTTTCGTATTGTTGATTTATGTATTTGTAATAAAGAACTGTTTTTACACTACTGTTGACTACTGGACTTCATGACCTGGCGCACCCCCATTTCAGTGACTGCATTCTTGGATCTGGAGCACAGAGGTGTCAAGCAACGGCTGGCGTTGGGGTTGGTTGCGCAGGAACACTACGAATTGGGACTAGCGTGTGGTGCGGATACAGGGGCCCGCCGTTGCTTTTGTGGACATGCATCCAAGACAGGTGTGAGGAACTTTGATAGGGCTGGCTGTGAGACTCCTCCAACTCTGGCAGTTGTCGGTTGGAAGGTACCAGGGGCCAACAGGTGCAGCACAGCCAGCAGCTTTGTCTGTGGAGGGATGTTGGTTCTCCGCTGTGTTGGTACTGTCAGCCTGTGGGCAATGTGGGTCAGGATGCGGAGGATGGTTGTCCTTTTGAGCCTGTGGTGGGCAATGGCATCCTCTGGCGTTGAGTGTCTGTGGCTGGTGCTTTTTAGGAACGTCCGCTGTCTTCTTCTGCGCTGCCTGGGTGGTAGTCTGGGGAGGTGGTCGGGGGGGGTCCTGGGGGTGGTGGCGGTGGGTGTTGTGGCCCTCTTGGGTCTCCAAGCAGCATGATCATTGGCTCCATGGCATCTGTTGGTCTTCAGATGTGGCTCTGGGCTGGGCTCCCTTTCTGCTGCAGGTTGTCGTCCTGGTTAGCACCAGTAATGGGCAGGTGTTAGATCCCTGCTGCTTACGCACCTTATCGCCTGTTTTTGGATCGCTTCGCCGATCTGGCTGGTCCTTGAGAATATCGCGAAGTGGTGTTTTTGTGTGTTTTTGCACGGGTACGCCTACTCTGCATATCATTAGCGTTAGTTGTCGCTCTCATCCACGGCGATGTTTTTTGCGGCAGCTATCGCTGGTAAACTGGTGATTTCGGCAGTTTGCACCAGGTTGGGAATAAGGCGGAAGATCTATCGCCACTTTTGCGGCGCTACAGTGCCGATAAATCGGCGATAAATCCTTGAGAATATGCCCCTATGTCTGGAACTGCGACATCTGCAAGCAGATGAAAGGGTCCACCACAACACGTCCAGTACAGATACCATTATTAGACAGCATTAGGTTGTCCGTTAGTGTGCGTCTAGCTCAAGTTTCTTCAAGGTATGGCCTCAGCGCTCGGCTGACGCTCGAACTGTTATAAAAGATTTGCGAGTCTTTATCGGCACATACGCAGTTAGCACGTTACATTCTGACCGCGGCCCTGCGTTTAGCTCTCGGGCTTACAAAGAGGCCATGGAAGGAATGGGCGTAGCATTGTGGTACTCTTCTCTGTACCATCCCGAGGGAAATTTGGTTGTGGAGAGGAAAAACCGGGACTTAAAGCAATCTTTAACAGCTAGGGTATTAGGCAAGGGCGGTAGTTGGGTCAAACACCTTTATGGGGTAGAGCGGGCGTTAAACAACCAGCCAAGAAACTCTCTAGGGGGTGTCTCTCCATATGAAGTCCTCTTTGGGACACGAATGTGGGTAGCTGATCTTGATTGTGAAGGCGCAGTGGCGGATGAAAAACCATTTGATATCCATGATCGTTTGGCTGTTTTACAGGATCTAAATGAATCCAGGACAAAACAAAGCAATGTCCGACTAAAGCAGACCACCACTGGGGAAGTCAAGGCAGACACAGCAAGACCTGTCTGGATCCCAAAAGTCGGGGATCTGGTCAGAGAGAAAATTGCGGACAAAAAGGAATTTGGACCTTCATACAGAACACCTGTACCAGTCCTTGCAGTACAAGGAACAAGAACTGTACTTTTGCCGCCTCTTGCTGGGAAGAAGGAGAAAAGATTTGTCTCAATTGACT